>JAKKIB010000255.1:5818750-6475000 GCA_023089585.1 Melophagus ovinus | reverse complement strand
TTGAATATATATTTTTATGAAGATTGAATTATACATATGTCTCGGTACAAAAAATTTATATATACACCAAGGCAATATAAATATATATATATTTATATAAACATGAAAGTTATACATACATACATACATATAAAAAGCGGCAGGAACAACACAACAACAATAACAAAAAGCAGAAGATTACAAAACAAAGAAAATATATTTGAAGAGGAAAGTGGAGATAAATGTCTCCGCATAAGTGATTGTATGTGTATGCCTATGTACATATACATATATATATATATATATATATATATATATATATATATATATATATATATATATATATATAAATTCTGTAAATGTATATATACATATAAATATGTTTATAAGAAATATTTATGCAATGAAATGAATGTTAAGTAACATTAGAAAATGAAAAACTAGAATAGAATCAAATGAAACGGAATGGCATGGAAATGATGAGAAAATGTAGATGAATATACAACGGAGAATTTTGTAGCAACAACAAATGATGTGAATAAAGAAATCAAACACAAAAAGAGCCAGCCGGCAAAATAAGAAAAGAAGAAAAGCATCCATAATCTTTATTTTCTCACTTCTAATAACGAAAAATAATAAATATTTTTATATTTAAGTATTTTATGTAAATTATATTACATGGTACGCATTTAAGTATAAACTTACACATTTGAGCAATTTTTATATATAAAACGGAAGAATTTCATTTTACTTATCTCGCCTTTTTTATGATTTTTCTTTTTATGAGATTTTTTATACAGAAAAAAGACGATAGAGCAGAATGTCTGGTTTTTATATAAAAGCATGGTGTAATTGTGTGAGCGGGTGTATGTGTATCTGTGTATATATGTATGTATAGCATTGTCTGACATATATCGCAACAAACAAACCGCCTCAATAATATTTCATTATAATTTTCAAGCAAATTCATTTTTTTTAACACAAAAATGTATAAAAACCATTTTAAAATATTTAAATAATTATACTTTCTTTTGTAAGATGTAAGTAAAATTAATATAACAATTCATTCAATTTATATATTTTTTTTATAATTTTCTTCTGTATTTTCTCCAAGATTTATATTGATATTTTTATAATTTAATTTAATTTCTACAAAATAAAAAAGCATGACGAAACCAAGCAGGCAAAGAAAATCGTGCACAATTTTAATGGCACATCACACACACACACACACACATACATTCATATATATAGAAAATTACATTTCATGCCTATAAATGTAAATGCAGCTACTTATTGTGTAAACATTTTAAATGTTTCAGTTTAAATGTTGCTAGTCAAAACGTTTTGTTAGTTATTGAATTGAACAAACATGACAAAACTTGTTTTGCTTGCTTTTTGTGTTTGTTTTTTTTCCTTTTTGCTTTTACTGGCAATTACTGATTAGTAGTATTTTTTACACATGCATAGCCATACACACAAACATACATATGTACATACATGTGTTGGTAGCACATTGAGCAAACTAGAGAGCAATAATCAACACCATCAATAATAAAGAAAATCATAGTATAACTTTAGGCGTTTAACACGCAGCATATCAAATACACCAAATGAACAAACAAACAAACAAACAAATGAACGAACGAGCAAACGAACTGAATGAAGGCACGAAAATGCTTGAATGAATGAATAAGTGACTGAGTGAAGCAAACAAAACAAAATGTAACTCTCACATTTATTGGACTTAAAACACTTACATTATAAGCATGAGTATAGGTCTGTCTTTGTATATGTAATATGGCGCTCCAATGACATGCTAATTGGTCACACACACACATACACATAAAGTAACGTAATATATCATAACATAACATAACCTATGTCAAACATATCAACAATCCATTTAAAAAAAATATTAATAAACATGAAGAAAATTTATTGTTGAAAACCAAACTAAAACAAGAAAAAACAAATAATACGTAAATGTGGCATCATATTGCCTTTAAAATAGCACCAACCCAAATTTCAACAACACCGCTCATTTCAGTTTACTCAACTTCACTTCACTTCACTTTACTTGATGACAATTCATTACATTTTCCTTCACTTTAATTCACTACATACAATTCATTATAAATTGAATACAATGTATGCCGTTAATGCTTTTACACATATACATACATCTACACATACACATCCCATAAAATCCACCCATTTTGTTTCAATTCAAGTGAATTGAATTCAATTCAACGATCCAGCCCCCAAAATCAATAACAATTATAACGATAAATTCGATTTGGTTTTATTTTCGAGATTATTTTATTACTTAGATTTCATTTGATTTTTTTCAATCGCTAATATTTCATCAATTTGTGGTATATAATTCATTTAATAGAGATCAGAAATAAGAAAAAATAAAAACAAACCGCACGTTATTCCTTTTTTTTATTTTACTGTAATGCGTTTTAAAAAAATAACATTTGATAAGAAACGAAGAAGAAAAAGAAGAGAAAAAACCGGTATAAAAATCAGCATGTAGAGAGAGAGATACCGTTAAACTACACAACTCGCTGCTAACTAAAGAACCAACTAATCAACTAACGGACTTTAATAACAATTTATATTACTATTATTCACCAATATAAACGAGATAGATACGAAATGCCATTTTTACACTTTTTCTTTTCCTTCTATTTTTCGTGTTATTATTTCTTACTTTACTTCTTTCTTTATTTGTTGTTTTTTAATGCCATGAGAAAAATCACCAAAAGTACCAAAAAAAAATAAAAAATGAGAAAAAAAATCAACTACGTAAAATGCAAGGAAGAAGTGTAAAAGGCGAATTCTTATACGCGAGATAATTTTTATAATATTACAACAACAAATAGCAATAACAGTTAGAGAAATTCTTAGAGAAACAGAAACAGACGCAGTCGCAGCAATCGCAACAGACGCATTAGCAGCATAATTTGCAGCATAATTTGCGGCGTATTATGCACTCCTACATATTACAACACATAACGGTAAACATTCCATCTTGCTGAATATCAAAATATTGTAAAACAATATCAAAAAGAGAAAAAAGAAAAAAGAAAAACTACTATAGCAACAACAACAACAAACATATTGTAATATCATTTATTGCCAATTTTTGTTTTTCTATATTTTTAGTCACATATACATACTGCAAGTATGCATGTATGTGTGGTAAACGTATGGTTAGAATAAATGACAATCTGTTAATGTATGCATGTGTGCGTACGTGTATGTGTGTGCATGTGTGTGCGTGTGTGTCTGTATACACCTTGTACAATTATTAGATAAATTGAAAAAGTTTCCATTTATATTACACTACTCCAAATAAATTTGCTCTCTTTTTCTCTTTCTCAATTGCTCTATGCATTACAAATATCTCACATTATTTCAAGTTATTCACCATCGATATGTTTAGCTTTATCGCATGTAATTTTTATTATTCACCATCATAAACAAAATGCACGATACGGATAAAAATGCACAAGAATATTTCATATATTTATCTAGACATTCTCTTTATCACACCTATTCTCTTTCATTTTCATTCTATCACTTGCTCTTGCTCATGTTTTCATTGTAATTTAAAGGAAGTACAGTGAGCTTATTTTTAGAGAAAAAAACCGAATGCATAAAATTTTCATTCTATTTTAAACTTATCCTGAAGGAAATTCATTTAAAATGAATGAAGTAAATTGCAACATAAACTGAGAACATTCTTGTTTTTATAAGTACAATTTGATAGTTTTAATAGAAACTACTTTAAACTTTGTACTTGTAGTGGCAAATGTGCACCTCGAAATATCTTGAACAACAATTCCGAAAACAAAATTCATAATCTGTTCTCAACTATAGCATTTTGCATGCAAACAAAAATCACAAATTGTGAAATTAGGCTTTTCGTAAATCATTGGACACAAGAACCAAAGCCATAACCGATTATAATATTTTAAATTGTATAATAATATAGTTATAATATTTTAATAGTATTGAAAGGTACTGAAACCAATCAAATGAGATTCATTGTAAATCAGCATATACATCAATTCGTCAAATTAAAGAAGCAATGCCATGTTTGCCCCCTCATCTTCCTCACCTTCCTGCCCGTTCCATTTCGTTTATACGTGTCCTGTTCTTCCTGCATTTTACAGTTCTTTTAGCTTTTGTCACATAATTTAATGCCATTTTCATGGCGTTAATAAAATTTATGTCAAACGTAACAATCCCGTGACATAATGAAAATTATTATGTTTGATGTGTAAATTACAGCTATTGTTGGTTTGTTATTATTGTTATTGTTGTTATTATTTATTATTATTATTATTATTATTATTATTATTATTATTATTATTATTATTATTATTATTATTATTATTATTATTATTATTATTATTATTATTATTATTATTATTATTATTATTATTATTATTATTATTATTATTATTATTATTATTATTATTATTATTATTATTATTATTATTATTATTATTATTATTATTATTATTATTATTATTATTATTATTATTATTATTATTATTATTATTATTATTATTATTATTATTATTATTATTATTATTATTATTATTATTATTATTATTATTATTATTATTATTATTATTATTATTATTATTATTATTATTATTATTATTATTATTATTATTATTATTATTATTATTATTATATTATTATTATTATTATTATTATTATTATTATTATTATTATTATTATTATTATTATTATTATTATTATTATTATTATTATTATTATTATTATTATTATTATTATTATTATTATTATTATTATTATTATTATTATTATTATTATTATTATTATTATTATTATTATTATTATTATTATTATTATTATTATTATTATTATTATTATTATTATTATTATTATTATTATTATTATTATTATTATTATTATTATTATTATTATTATTATTATTATTATTATTATTATTATTATTATTATTATTATTATTATTATTATTATTATTATTATTATTATTATTATTATTATTATTATTATTATTATTATTATTATTATTATTATTATTATTATTATTATTATTATTATTATTATTATTATTATTATTATTATTATTATTATTATTATTATTATTATTATTATTATTATTATTATTATTATTATTATTATTATTATTATTATTATTATTATTATTATTATTATTATTATTATTATTATTATTATTATTATTATTATTATTATTATTATTATTATTATTATTATTATTATTATTATTATTATTATTATTATTATTATTATTATTATTATTATTATTATTATTATTATTATTATTATTATTATTATTATTATTATTATTATTATTATTATTATTATTATTATTATTATTATTATTATTATTATTATTATTATTATTATTATTATTATTATTATTATTATTATTATTATTATTATTATTATTATTATTATTATTATTATTATTATTATTATTATTATTATTATTAACAAATAAAGAAAATCCTCATAACATATGAAATGAAAGGGCAAAAAATTTATGTATGTATAAAATAAAATTAACAACCGACATCAACTAACAGACTAAGAAATTTAATAGTAACAACACAGCACAACTCAACACAAATAGCAACAATTTATAACGTTTGTTATTTATGGAAATGCTAGTGTTAACATTTTATGTTTCTGCCTCTATCTCTCTCTCTCTCTCTGCCTGTCTCCTTTTACCAAAACAAGCGCCTATATGTATGTGACATATATATATACATGTATGTATGTATGTATGTTATGTGCCCACAATTATTTATAATATTACAATTGTAATTTTCGTATTACAATATGGCATGTGGCACAAAATAATGACACTTTTTAAAAAACTAAATAAAATAAACATGAACATACGCTGAGCACATTTTACATTTTTTACAATGCCAGCACAATAACAACAAGAAATAAAATTTTATAGCGAGTCTGCTACAAGCGCTCTATTATAAATATTATGATCATATGTTTACACTCGCTCAACTTATTCATACTTCGTAATTTTACTCCATTTACATGTGATGTTAGTTTTTTATTTTTCTATTATAATCATCATAATCATAATAATAATAATAAGCATAATCGAAATAATCATAACAATAATAATGATATCTCTTTTAAGTTTGAACAATTATACACATAAATATACTTATATATGTGGATAGTGGTGGATGCAACAACCTCTAATTCACATATGTGTGCAAAATATACAAAGTACCGTATAAACGGCATCCTGCGAAAACTTAAATATGAATATTTATTTGTACATTGCACTTTATACATGCATGTACATGCACAGCCATAGAAATAGAGAAAGAGGAGAGAGAGAAGAAAAAGAGAGTAAGAGAAGGTTAGAAAGAGAGAGGAAGGGAGACAGAGGTAGACATAATAATACTACAAAAAATGTAAAGTAACGAATGTTGAGAGATAATCAAAGAGTGAAAAATGAAGTGATAAATAGAGTACAAGTAATGCAACACTATGAGAACTTCCTAAATGTATGTTAGCATTTCCTTGCCAACATAACTATTTCACTACATACGCGTGCACTCATATTATTTGCATTATATATCTATATATATATATGATAAAATTGATTTTTCTATTTCATCACATGAATGACATGAAAGTGTAATAAAAAAACTTCTAGCAAAAAAATGAATCAATTGAAAATGTTACCTCTCTAACAGACCATTACGACAATTATCTGGCAAGCTTAAGTAAGCCACATTTATATCTTATAATAAATAACATTCCTAAGAGATTATACAAAAGTCTCAATGAAAAATTAAACTTAAAATTGAATCAAGGTCTTAATTACATAGTATTTAAAAGTTCCTTAAAATACGGAAAAACTTTAAATTGTTTAACTCAATTGAATTAATCAGCATTGAATATTAATTAAAGAAGAATGAAAGAGTGTTGCGGAAAAGCGAAGATAAAAGTAAAAAAGGGAACTTGAAATGTAAATGAACCTTGGCCATTAAGTTTTTAGCACATTAAAAGCTATTCACAACAAATAATGGCAGCATAAAAAATAATACTAACAACAAATATAATAATCAATTGTTAATTAAGTACAAGAAAGAAAAAAAGCAAGACATTTATTTCTAAAGAAGGATTAAAAACTCAATCATTGAACAAAACAAAGCAAAAAAACAACTTTTCAATGGATATTATTGTTAGGAGACAATAAATATTGTACGAATATAAACATCATGAAAAGATTCACTCATAAAGTGAAATTTTTTTTCACAGACATAAATAGACACAAAAAATTAAACAAATCGTGGGGGTGTACGGTTTAAATCAATACTTTAGTACTCGCTTTGCATGGAATCGTCATTTACCTCTTTTTTGTACATTTTAATTAATTTTTGTAGTCAAGCAATGCGTACATAACATAAACTAAATCATTGCGACAAGACAAAGTGTTGCACAAAAGTTATAAACTTTTTTAGTTTAATATTAAAGAGACAAGTTAGACTCGTTTTTAACATCTCTGAAATGATTTCATATAAAAAAAATTCAAACTTTGGATTACTTTTACAAGCGAGTGCTGGCCATGGAAACTGCACTCGTGCTCCTGGGAATATAAAGCAAAGCTCCTTTAAATTAACTTGTAAAACAGCCCTTTATCTAATTTTAGCAAGTTTCCAATTACAGTTTGGTTCTATTTTATTGGTATTGATTAATTCAATTTTTAGGGTTTGAAAGAGAGGAAAAAAATTGAAGGGGCAGATTTATAACTCCATTCCGAATTTATTATTTAATAAAAATATACACCAATTATATTTCGATCAGTAGAACTTCCTTATAAAATTTCCAAAGTAATAAAAAATATTGTTGGAGTAATAATAATGGTAAGAGGGTCTAACAAAGAGGGGAAAATATGAACAAAGGATAATCAAAGAGTACAATGTTATAATATTTTTTAAAGTCTTCTGCTTTGATTATTGTGAATGAATAAGGAACATAAAAATAAAATTAAATCATCAAAAAAAAGTATGAATAATCTAAAGCCTACTTTTAGACTTGTTTACATAACTTATTATGCTCCATACATTTAATACATTTTAATGCAGATGAGTTAAAATTAAACAGCATTTTCTTTGCCTTTTCTTTGTTTTGGTACTTACTTTATTTCTCCTTCTTTATGATTATTCTATTCTATATTCTCCAACAATATCCTTATTTAACCATACAAATTATGTATAGAAAAGAGCCTACAAAGTTTACAGTGCACATAGCTACGTACATTTATAAGTATAACGGAATATTCTAGCTTTGTTAGAGCAACGACACCTACATTTTTGACTGTTGTTTTTATCATTCATTTTTTTTTCTTTTCTTTTTGCTTTCATTTTCATTTTTACCCGAACAACCTGCTTTAATGTCATTTACCTTTTTGATATAAAAATATACCAATTTTTCTTTTCTTCTTTCAAGCTTTCACTTATATAAATACATATGCCTTTAAGTTATGTTCTCTTTTTCGCATATTTCCCATTACAAAAACTATTTCATTGAATTATTTAACATCGATTGATGGCAGCAATTTTCATTTATGTGGAAAATTGTTCAATAATGTGGCAATTTGTAAAATTTATAGAAAAAATTTAATTAAACTATTAAATGATGGCTAACTTGATCATCTTCATGCAGTTCTATTCATAATTGAATTTTTTATTAGCCAAAGTAAAATATGCCAATAACGAAATAAAAACCATCTTATTTCTGAAAGATCGCTCATTAGTTTAGACTGGGAAGGCTTCCAAAATTGAAGATTGTTTTATGTAGTTACAACCAAAAAAAAAATATTATATATTTTAAGACTCATTGATTGATAGTTTATTTATTTTGTAAATCTAAACTTGTCTGTCTATTTGTGGGTTATACCAATACAAATATGGCATTAATTGAATTAAGCTTTGCGCTTTAGTTCTCTCTAACAACTTGGCATACTCTATGACTCGTATACAGCTGGGATGTACCTTCATCATTGCTTTATATTTTGTACATTTATTTGATAATTAGCATATAAATTATAATTTTTTGCTTTAAAGTAGATTTAAAAAGTGTAATATGCATAAAAGTATGCTAATTAAAGTTATAAAATAATTGCCTTAAAGTATACTTTGATTGTCACAATTCAAGTGAAAAATTTCCAAAAACTTGGCAACAACTTGGTAAAATTAATTCAACTACTTTATAACTGAAGTAATATTATCAATTATATTTGTATACATTAGCATCTACACCTACAGATACATATAGAAATGGCAATTACATTCTCCATTAAATGGCATTTTTCATATATTTTTTTTTATTTTAAATAAACAAACAAAAGAGTAAACAAATAAACTTAACTAAACGAAACGAAGCTAAATTCAAAGAAGTGAAATGCACTGAAATAAAATTTCGCTAGTTGAAAATGCTCTGATATGCTAACAAAAACAATAAGCATAGTGAATACGAACAGAAACAACAAGTGAGAAAGAAGAAAATGAAAAGAAAATATTGAAAATATTGAAAATCGCAAACAGAAATATCAATATTTTTATCTAACGTAATGTGCTTGTGCGTATTGTAATACTTTATATCTCTTTTGGAATGGCAGTATAAACAAAAAAAAAAAAAAAGAAACAAAAAAAATATTGAATGCTAACTTTAAAAGCCTGTAACTGCTATAAGCATTAACAAACGCTGGCATATTTACTTATCTAACTACCAAAATGCCTAAAATACTTTATGCTTTTTCAATATTTCAATTTTTACGCTTGAACTTCCTTTCATTTCCTTTTTTTTTTTTTCTCATCCCCTTTTGTTTTCTTCCATCATCGTTCCGATTACATGTTATTTATCCTTTCACAGTAACTTTTAGGATACGTAGAGATAGATTTGTTTATCAGTATGATTTCAGCTGACATACACATACATGTACGTTTAAACACACACGCCCTTATTTATTTAAAAGAATGAATGGAGAATTTGTGAAGAGAATTAAGTAGGTCTTTGGGCGCCTGTAAATAGGCAATCTATTGATGTTTAAATATTTACATTGAACATAGAAGATTTTCCAAACGTATCACTATTAGAATTACCTTTTGGACGTTGTTCTTTTCGTCTCTATATTTTGCATAAGCAAAAAAAGCAAAAAAAGCAAAAAAAAAATAAATAAATAACATTCGATATGATCTCTAAAATGAATATTAAATTTCAATACGTGTATGAAAATTCAAAAGTACATCTATTCGAAATTATTTTATAAATTTATTAAAGAATATTAAAAAAAAAAACATTTAGTCGGATGCGAAATGAGTAATTCGCAATTCTTGAAGTATTTCAATAAACCGTGTGCATTTTTACACGCTGATTGAAATACAAAACGAAAACGGATGACTCTACTTCTCGATATTGATATAATGAACGATTTTTTTAAAGTATAACACAATTTTGTGATAAAATTTTGTAAATTATAGATATTTGAGTGCTGAATTAAAGTGAAAAATATTTTAAATTTGAAGTGCCCTCTTAAAAATAATAAACGCATGTTGTTTGAGATAATTAACATCTAAATAATAACAAATCTTGCATGTTTGGGTATATTGGCCCATTCAAAGCGCTAACTTTTACAGCAATTCAGCCAAAAGATAAGCAAGCAAATTTCTTGCGACAAATAAAAGTTCCCTCAAAATAAATGCACAACAGCAAAAATATTATATCAGCCTTAACGATTTTGTTTATACACCCACCATTTTGGAAAAAAAGCGAATGCCATGTTCTCTTTTTTTTTATTGATTTGCTTCCTCATAAAAATTCAGAAAGATGAATAATTAAAATGAAAACTTATTGATTAATGTTTGTATTTTCATAATGAACTAAAACTTCTACTGAACTGTGTTTGTAAGTTTTGTACGCGTACAGGGAGTACATTTTGTATGAGATTTACCTTTAGCATGATGTCATAAATTGTTTTTATAAATTTCTAATAAAACTGTTTTTCTCCTTTCCATTTTTTTCTTTCTGTTTTAAACACACACACACTGAAATTATAAAACTGGAAAATTCATTTAGTTTTAGACAATTTTTTTTAGATAAATGTTTTATTTTTGATGCTGTCTACCTTTTTCCAAATCTTAGATTTTATTTTCATTTTATCATTGCTCGTCTTGCATAGAAAAAAGCAAGAGATTTTTATTTTTGTTTTTGTTTTTGTTTTTATGGAAATACAGAATCGTAGAAATAGAAAAGATCTTAGAAGAAGAGAAAAATATTATTTGGTGGTATAAATGAAATGAAGAAAATTTTTAATTGCACTAAATTCACACAAAACTAAGCATCCCATCCACATTTGTGTGTATGTTCATGTGTATATGTATGTGTATTTATTATTATCCAGTAAGTAAGTTTGTTCTAAGTTAAATAATTATTTACTTTTATTGCACAGTTTGCTTACTGCATACCAATAAAACAAAAAAAAAAAAAATCGCGCTCTGTCTAACTTTAAATATGGACTTGTGTGTAGACAAGCATGCGCTTGCATGCATGTTTTTGTGTATGTATAAATGTAATAATAGTTGAAGTAAATAATTGAATTTATTGTTATTATTAAATTAAAGTATTTGTTTGAAAGTTTAAGCTAACAACTGCATAAAGAAAACGAGTCAACGAGTCAACGAGTCAACGAGTCAAAGAATCAACTAGAAAACGAGAATCTGAGATAGTAGAAATAATGTCACTTGATAAGTTTTCTAGTTATAAAACAAGATAAAGCAGCTAATAGTTAACAGTTAACAGTTCATAGTTAACGGGTAGAAGTAGTTTTTAATCTATAACGCTTGATGAATCATAAAATCGTCATTTTTCATTGTTTTTTTTTTTGTCATAGAAAATAACGGTATATAAAGGCAACAATGTTGATGATGGTGGCATAACTTTCAGTTTTACAAGGATCTACTAAATATCGATTGAAATGTGTTTTATCAAAAATGTTTTCATATTCCTTTTTTAATTTTTGATATTAAAACGAGCATCAATTGTGTGTCAAAGTATTCTAAGTTTGTACAGATTTGTGTAAAATGCATTTTTCATTATATCGAATTGCTTTAGAATCACTTTTTACTTTAATTTAAGCCTGCTTATTCGTTCTGTTCAGTCGTCCATCGGTCTACCTAATATATGTTCATTATTAAGCTAATCCATCAAAATTAATAAAAAAAATTCTATTTGGCTGGAGCAAAATCTTGCATATCCACCAACCAAACACTATGATATTACGATACAGAACCTGATTTAGTTTTTTAGGAGTAAATTAAAAAAATGAAACTTTGGTATTGCATAATTTCGTGTAGGCGTTTTCAATTTGCAGGATTTTTGGTTAGACATTGCATACCAATAGCCTCTCCAGTTGGCAAATAATCCGTCTCCTGTCTTTTATAGTTCGCAGATGATTAGCAAAAAGCTATCAAATTTTGCTTTAAAAAATGGAGTATTCTGAGTTTATGTTGCATTCGACCAATTTTGGCCATTTTCAATACCAACCTACGTGCAAGAACTTCCAATGATTGTACAAAGCGACCTGGACAATGTTTAAAACAAGCATACACGCAGGCACGCAGACACACAGACAGATCTAAATCATTTCAGAATTTGATGCTAATACTTTATAGGGTCTCCAACACTTCCGGTGTTATAAACATAGTGACAAACCCCTGAGTGGTGGCTATAAAAATTGGTATGCAGACGCCTTTCGACTAATTGACTTATTTTATTCTTGTCTTTTCTATTCATAAATACGTTATTCCCATGCTTTATTTTTAATATTTCTAATCAAATAATTATTTAAAATTAAGTGCTTTGTATGAAGGAAACTTTAACTATTTTAGTGCTGTACTTATGAATAAATTATAATAAATAAAACAAAACCTTTTTTGATCCCTATCGAGCTCAAAAAAAAACAAGAAAAAAGAAGAAGAAGTAGAAAAAAGTTACAGACAGTCTAAGCTAACTACTTCGATACTTTGCGTTATGCATTTAATATAAATATTCTACATTAAATTTAATGAAATTATTTATAAAATTTCAGTTTATACGGACTTCTAAGAAATAAATTATTAGCACAAAAACCATACCAAAAGGAAAATAATGATTCTTTTAGAAGAGATAAAATTACATTACCTCGAACAAAGTTCAAGCATATGTCGGTTCTTTGGGTTTATGGCTCGGCTTAGAGAAGGTCAGAGTGAAGAAAAGGGAGAGAGACAGAAATATGGACATATTGAGTTAGACATGCAGAAAATATTGCTAGAAAATTAATTGAATGCTTACAAGATTGTATTAAATTAAACGTTAACACACACAGACATAATAAATAATAAGTCTCAAATGTATTTGGCTAAAATGTAGAAATGTATATTTCACTCTGTGGGCTATTTTAATTACTTCATGTACTTGCTTAAGAATATCAATGTATATAAATTGATTAAAAGATTTCTCATTTCATTCATTTTGATACCGATGAAAGATTTATTGGATTTTTCATATAATAAGAGATTTTTTACAACTTACCACTTGTTTCGTTGAATGATGTTTGAACAACTCCTAATTGTTGTTGCTGTTGTTGTTGTTGTTGATGATGTTGCTGCTGTTGCTGTTGATGATGTTGTAATTGTTGTTGTTGTTGTTGCTGTTGATGTTGATGTAAAGTTGATAGTCGTGTGGTAGATTGTGATGAAGATGTTCCTGGCAGTGTTGATGTTGTTGTCGTTGATGACAATGTTTGATGATGTTGCATTGGATGTGCATTCGTTGGACAGAATGCCCCTGAGCCACCGACACTTGGTGGCTGATGTGGTCCACTTACCGGTGCCAAATACTGGCTAACATTACTGGCCCGATAAGTTGGTGGCGGAGAGCCGGGTATTGGTATTGGAGCATAATGTGGTGTTGGTCTTGCACTGGCATAATGATGTGGTGGTGGCGGCATTCCGATATTATATTCACCACTACCACCACCACTATGTGTCTGCTGATATTGATGATGTGCATGGCTGTGACTATAATGTTGCTGATGATGCGTTGCTGCATGCGGCGCAATATGATGAGCATGATAAGCAGCCGCAGCTGCTGCTGCTGCAGCTGCAGCAGCATATGATGGTGGCGGTGGACCATGCATATGCTCACTTGATGGATGTTCGGTATGAATACCTAAATCGGCTGAATGATATAATGCGGCAACAGGATTAATAATATCAACAGCAGACACGCTTGATGATGATTGCGGTACATTAATGCTAGATGATGATGATGAAGATGATGGTAATAGCGGAGGTGGTGGCGAAGATGCAATATTATGGCCTATAAATAAAGAACCAAAACAAAAAAAAATTAATCTGTATTATAAACACTAGAAAAACCTACAAAGACACTTCTCACATAGAACCATTCCTTTACGAAAAGCCTTACTACGGCACCTTAATTTCAGATGCATCATTGGCAAAAGCGCTAAGGCTTTCAAGTAAACATAAATATGATAGACTTACCTTCATTAGACGGATTTGTAACGCTAGCTGACGCACCAGGCGGTAACATACTGGACAAAGCACTCAATGGCGTGTATGATTTGGGTGGTGGATCTACCGAACTCGGTCTCAACAGACGTTCTTCGGTAACACTCGATTGTACACGATATTGCATTTTACAATAAGCCTCTTGGCCCGAACCAGCTGAGGAGTTTACATAGACGCCTGTTATGGTAACATCAGTATCTTGAACAATAACCACACTGGATGAGGTGGGACGACTAGAATCTTTACTAGTACCGCCACTTATTGTACTACCGGTATTTGTTGATGTAGTTGTTGTAGTATCGGTATTTGTCTCTTTGGTTTCCTTCGAATATTTCGAATCGTTACTTTCTTCACATATATTTTGTAATTTCTCCAATTTAGTGGGCGTTTTTGCTATACCACTCACATTTGCAGATAGAATATTGCCTGCAACGGCTAATGATTGTTTACTATTACAATCATTTATGACAGCTACATTTTCTAAAGTGTTTTGATCTTTTACAGTAGATTTCATAGTCTCTTTTACTTTATCATTAAATGTTTTCTTCTCATTTTCATAACTGTCATAGCTGCTACAATCACTATCTAAATTTTTATCTAAATGTCTTTCCACTTCATAGGTTGCTGCAACAATAGCTGTTGCATTTAAACTGGCCATACGTTTACGTGCCAAAATACCTTTATAATCACCAATTAAATCTTCTTTAAGTATACGTTTACGTTTCTTCGGTGGCTTTTTTGTTTCAAGTTTATTTTTCTGTATTACATCTACATCATGTTTACAAGCCTCTCTTTGCTTTTCACTATAATCCGCATTGGCGGCATAATTTTTAACTTCATCTTCTTCTTCGGAAGTAGCCACAACTAATTTTACAACTTTTTTAAGTGGTTCTTTTATTTTCGTATATTTCCGTTTAATTTTTATCACTTCTTTAACTTTATTATTATCATCTGCAATTGTTTCACCCAACTTAGATTTATTTTTCGCTTCAGCCTCTTTAAGACGCTCTTTTGCTTTTTCTTTTTCCAATTCTTTCTCCCGTTTAATTTGTAATTTCTTTTGCATTTTCTTCTTTTTCAATTTCAAACGTTCAGCTTCTTCAGCCTCACTATCACTATCAAATTCCCAATGTTTGCCTAAACCTCTGCCACCAAATACATTACGCAATTCTCGTTTAGGCTCTTCCATCGGCTCTTCATCGCTATCTTCTTTAACTAAACCATCTTCAATTTTTAATGGATCAACATTTATTTTATTATCTTTCTTTCCTTTCGATTTATCTTTAATCGTACAATCTTTAAGCAATTTTTCGGAATTTTTTTCCTTCTCTCTTTCCAATTTTTCTTTAGGTTTTATTTTTTCCACATCCCTTTCTTTAGCCTTATCTTTCTCTTTATCACGTTCATCTTCACTACCATCGACAGTTCGTATTTTTGGTGGCAATAATGTTGCTTTAGATAGACCCAATTCATAAGCTGTACGAGATTCATTCTCATAGAGACATTGAACTTTTGCTAATGCATTAAGTGATGCCATTCTTTGACGCTTCTGTCCAAACATACTTAATTTTTGCTCATCTTCGGAATCATTACTTTCCGTGTCGGTACAAGTAGCATCGCTTGCATCATCAGCATCATTATTATTATCATCATCATCATCATTATCATGATTACCATTATCATTATTATGATCATCATCGTTTTTATTATTTTTACGTTTACTTTTACTTTTTACAACTTTCTTTAAGATTTTCACTTTCACAATTTTATCAACTTTAGCAATTTTAGCAACTTTAGCAACTTTAGCAGCTTTAGCAACTTTTGGATTTAAGATTTTCGTTTTCATTGTTTTAACATTACCCGATTTTTTTTTATATACTTTTTTTACCGTTACATTAGCCGTTACCTTTTCTTTCATATTTTTAACTATCGCATTGTTACTACTATTGTTGCTACTATTGTTACTATTACTGTTGTTGCTATTACTGTTATTGTTATTGTTACTGTTACTATTACCACTGTTATTACCACTTTCTTGTTGCTTTTTACATGAGTCATCTTTTAAAGTAATCACATTTTGTTGAGATTCTTGAGTTTTGTATAACTTCTCGCGAAAATTACTAAATTTCGATGCAGTTCTTTTAGGTGACACCTTCAATGGTTTATTATCCTCATCATCAGAGAATTCGCGTAAATTTTTCAAAGTTGGCAAATCCATTTTTATAAATTCTTCTTCATCTGAACCAGATTTAAAATCATATATATCATCTTTGGATTCTTCTTTAGTGATATCTGCATTTTCACTTGCATTATGAACCAATAATTTAGATAAACTACTAGTAGTTGTTGCAGCAGTTGTCGTAGCAGTAATCGCAACAGTTGATTTTTTAGTTTGTTTAATTGAAATTTTCTGCTTCGCTGGTTGCATTTTAAATTTGGCTTGAAGCCGTTGTTTAATATTAGGTAAATGTTTTTCCTTTTCTTTCCGTTCTTTTAACTCTTTGGCAGAATCATATAATTTTTTTGTCAAAGGCGATGCATTTACTTGACTATTAGTTTCATCATGTATTTGTTGTAATAATCTTTCATTATTACTAACATTAAATGATTGGCCAATTGTCATAGTCTTGTCGTCTTTCTCAATTGTAATCAGTTGCTTATTTTCAATTTTAATAGATTTCTGTGTTGGTATTTCTTCAATATCCATTTGTACAATAGACGTATTAGCATCCAAAACAACTTTAAGTATTTCATCTTTCTCTTCATATTCCAATTGAGATTGTTTATTCTGCTCCTTATTCACATTGATTACAGGATAATTTGCTATGGATTTCATTTTACCAAGTATTTTTGGACTTTTATTATTATCATTAGTTTTTAACTCGTTTAACTCAAATTTCGTCTCTTTAACCAAAATGAAATCATTCTCTTCTCTTTCATCTAGTTCTTCTTCAAGCTTACAAACAATTTCTACTTTCTTATCGTTAGTATCACTAACATTAGATATTTCATCAAATTTTTTCACATTTTTTTTATCATCGAAATTCTTGGAAATTGTTGCCATTACTTCAACAGCAACTATTGATTCTTTTGTTTGTGCTAAAGCCTTTTCCTTATCTTTTACTCTTACTCCATCATCCTTACCATCTTTTCCTGCTTTTTGTTGTTTACTATTTAGTTTATCAAACTTTTCCAAATCATTGCGTTGTTGTTTAAAACAATCCTTTTTCATTTTATTCTTTTCACTTTGGCCATGATGTTTTGCTGCTTTTTGATTAGTCATATCAATTTTAGCCCTTTTACCTGCTATTTTCTTTTTACTCTCACTTAATGGAAGCAACATTTCATGGTCCATATCTGCTGCATTTGCAAGCTCATTAATTTTTACATTAGTTGCTTCTGCTGCTGTTGTAACCTTTGCTGTTGTAGCTGTTGCTATTGCTGTAACTATTGCAGCTGTAGTTGTGGTTGTAGTCAAAGTCGAAGTAGTAATACTAATTGTAGGAGCAGTTGTGACAATGACACTCATATTGCTTGTAACATTTTTTTTACTCAAATTCATTGCAATATCTTCTTGGGCCATTACAATTTCTGTTTCAACCTTTTGTTGAGCAATATTCTTATCTTCTTGTTGTTGTGACAATTGTTGTTGATGTTTATACACTAATTTCCTTTTCTCTTCATCACATTTAGAACGTTTCAATTGTTTGGGCGGATTTATATTGGCTATAACTTTTACAGCAGCTGCACGAGATTTTGTTTTCACATTTTCAGATATTGACGACTTCAAGCCAATATCAGTTATAATTTCATTTTTCGGTAAAATATTATCAAAGCCACTAATTTTTATATCAAGACTTTTAAGCATTTTACTAATTGCTTTAGTTTTTTCATCTTTTCTATCACAAATTTTACTATTACCGCCAGTAATTTTTCCCAAACAAATACTACCGATACTTGAATTATTGGAATTATTGGAACTTGTAGTACTAGCACATGAATTTGTTGATTGTACTTCAAGTGAAGGTGAATCTTCTTTAGTTTTGATTAAACTACTTTTATCCAACAGTAGATTTGGCGTTAAACGTTTTACATTCTCCCTAGACGAAGCTCTTGTTGCTTTCTTCTCCTCTATTTTACATTTCTCTGGTAACAAATTTTGATCAGTTTGTATACGCTCTCTCTCTTTGCCAGCGCACTTTAATGCTTTTTTACTTAATGCTGCCGTTGTTTTTGTAATTGTAGCTGTTACTTGATGTTTAATATTAGATTTTTTTGGCGATGCTGTAGGAGAATTATTACTACCATCACCGTTAACATCACCACCGTTGCTACAACTACTTATAGTATTTTTACGTTTACTTATTACCGAAGAAGAAGCTGGACATTTTTTAGATGTTGTAACTGTAGTAAGTGTAGTTGTAGCTGTCGTTGTAACTGTAGCTGTAGTTGTAGCTGATGTTAATGCTGTAGCCGTTGATGAACGTTGCTGGCGCTCAACAACAGAAAAGCGTCTTTTGGGTCCCATTACCCTAAAAGTAAATATAAACATAATATTACTGATAAAAAATGAAAAAAAAAGAAGAGCTAAACTATCAAAAATTTAATTGAAATTAATTTTAATAGACAATACAAAGAACAACAGAAAAAGGCTTTAGAGAAAGGTATAATGAGAATATGAAAGAGATCTGTAAGAGAGAGGGGGATGAACCTATCAAACTATAACAGAGAGTGGCAAAAAAAAAAAATTAGCCAGGAAAAGAGTGAAGGAAAGTGTGAGAGGACGGAAGAGGGAGGGTGAGTGAAAGAATTAGGAAGGATGGGAGAAAGGGAATGAAAGAGAGGAATAAGGAGAGAAGGGTGAGAAGTAGTGAAAGAAAGCTGAGAACAAACCGGCTAGAGAATAAGGGAGAGTTAGAGAATAAAATATAAAAAACTCTATTACAATATTTTTCGTTTTTATCGTATAGTAGATTTTCAATGAATCTGTTAGCAAAAATTGTTCCATACTACACATAATATACGTACAAACATTCACATACAAAAATGGTCCAAACACATGAACGTGTTGTATTATGTAAATATTGTTAATGCTTGCGGTTCTATTGTTTAAAGTGAGATTTTTCTTTATACGCATCTATATATATTGACAACCTGCAAATAATTATAATTTTAATAGATTTTTCCTATTTCTTATAAAAATTAACACTAAAACGAAATTTATATTTGCATAAAAGACAAATCTTATATAAAACTCAGCAATAAAACTTTTCAGTTCATTACAAATCAATGTTGCACAAAAAGCATCTCGAAAGGCATTAATTGAAATCTTTTTCGCCAGTGACAGCAATTGTAAGAAATGTGAAATTATTGAAGCAAAACTTTTAATTTTTACTTGTATTAATTTTTTGCCTTTAACAGTTACATAAAAAATTTTACTTTTAAAAAAATGTTGCTTCCTTAAAAATTAAATGGAGTATCTTACGAAAGACACTAAGAAAATTTTAAAATTAGAGAATCAAACTAAACTTTGCTTTGTATAATGAAAGCAACAAGAGCAACAGTAACAGCAAGAATCGTTCGACTTTTTAAAAAGTTTTCTATCTGTAATTAAGTTCTTATTAAAAGTGTATGCTAATTATTTTTTTGTTTTTTTTTTTTTTTTTTGGTCACCACTCCAAACAAACACGTACAATGAAAACTTTCACATAACATTAGCAACAATTTACGTGCCTTTTTCATTGTATACGGAAATATGTGTAAACAGACAATCATAGTAAAATAAAATTACAAAATAAAACAACAAGACAAAAAAAATTGTGTAGACTTAAGTATTTATTCATGTCTGTTTTATGAAGAAAGAATCTATTCTTATAAACAAACCTTTCATTTATACATTGCATGTATAGACATATAATACAATACGCTGTAAACTGCATAGCGCGTTTAAATTTTATAAATTATTGAGAGAAATGTTTATATTATTTCTATCTTTCTCTTCTTTACATTGTCTCTCTCTTGGTTTTCCAGTATTCCCTTTAAATGTTTGAGTAGTACAAGTGCCTTAACAATAATGTTGCTGAATCTGCAAATTCGTATAAACATTCAATAGAAACATTTAATATACACATTTATTATTGAGAAACGTAACAAGAAAGCAATTGAGACTTAATTAATAATATAAAGGTTGATAGAGAGGGACGCAATTTTCAATTGGAATGATTTCTACGCACGTAGAGAAACTTTTTCTGGGAACTTGTGAAAAGAAAGTTCTCTACATAGAGTATTCAAGGAATATATAAAGAAGAAGCATAGATATACTCTAAAAAAATAATCCAAAATCATTTTAAATTGTATGCATTTTACCAATAGTGATTATTATTTCGATGATGGGGAGAAGGTTATTGTATGCTTTAATAAAGTGTATAAACTAATAGTCTAAAAAGTATTATGAATATTTTATCAACTGAACACTAAATTAACTAAATTATTTATAAAACTATATAAAACTAAAATGAAAAGATATGAATCAAAATGAAATACATTCTTTTAATATTAAAAATGCAATTGTAGTAAATTGCGCAATATTATTGTCTATCGTATTGCCATCTTTCTGTCTTTGTCGTGCTACAACAACAACATGCCTAAACTCCATCATTTAATAACCTTTTTCTTCCACAATTTTTATCAACACATTTTGGATGCAAGCGACGAGCATGTCGTATATATTTAGCTATTCTTTTTTGTTTCCCACTTACAATTGTTAGTAGTGCTGCTTTTCATTTTATTTTGATGTGTCTTTTTTTTTGTTTGCTTGTACTGTGCCGTTAATGGAATTTACCTTAAATCGGCATTTATACAAACAGACAGAGACAGAGATATACATGATATATATGTATATATATATATATATATATATATATATATATATATATATATATATATATATATATATATATATATATATATGTGTGTGTGTGTGTGTGTGTATGTGATGATATTGCTTTGTATGTTTCATCGCTTCTTCATTTAAGTATAAACGTTTATCTTTTTAAGTGAGATCAATGCACTCACTTTTTTGATTTTATTTTGTTTTTTTTCCTTTTATTTTTTCTTTTATTCATTTACTTTTTTTTTGGAAACATTGCATACACTCATACATACATAGATTTAATAATGTATATTTTATGGAAACTGCCTTATTTCCTTCTTCTATTTTGTACATTTTTCATTATCACAAGATTACTACAAGAAATCGTTATGTGGCTGATTGCAATTTACATTTGATTTATTATTGATTTATTAATGAATTAATTGTTCATGTTACATAAAACTTCGTATTTAAAATTAAATACGAAATTTATCGTATACAAATTCGAATAAGTACATTGAATTATATGAGAATAATATTCGTCTAATATTGTGGACCCATCTTTGTATAGACCTTTTAAAGCAATGCATGTGCCGATTTGCCGATTTTTCGATTTGCCTAAAGCTGAACACTTTTAAAAATGAACAAAATATGTTTTTCATTAAATTCATTAATTAAATAAGGCGTTACTGCGGGCACACTCGTTTACAATCTTACGGTATAGTTTTAATGGTTTACTCTACACCAGTCACTTGTCGTACTTTTGAAAAAAAACTATAAGTCAAATATAAATTTCTTATTTACTTGCTTATGTCTAATAAAACAATTCATTTTAAAAGAAATGATGAATGCTTAATACATGGCTTAAATTATTTGAAACCGTAGACTATGAAATGAAATAAGTGCTACACGAGCCATTAGAATGCTGGAGATATCTCTGAATATATAAAATGGAATAGCAGTTACCTAAATTTTAAATAAGAACTTTAGAAGCGGCATTCCCAATAAATTCGAATTTGAAACCCCTATTGCCCTCTGTCTATGTGACTTACACTTTGATATAGTGCCAAGGCCTTTTTAAGCCAGATAATATATTTGCATTAATTACACAATCATCACAATCTTTAAGTGGAAGGGAATACCGTTTAAGAAGCATAAAAATAGAGATAGTACCTACGAAATGGACTTAACAATCACCGCAGAAGGAAAGGCGCATGCAATTTGATGTCAAACAACTGATGATCCTGTAATACGAAATGAAATTTTTGATGAAATCAAAACACAATATGGCACGGTATAGATCTACTTGTGGTAGAGTTACAACTTATGGAAACTAAGTTGCCTCCAAAATAAGCAACTAGCAGCAGTAAATTTCAATATTTTAAGAAACAACATTTAACCTACAAAGAAGGTACTGAACTATTCCTAAATATTCTCTAATCGAAACAACTAAACACTTGTGTCAAATGAAATAGATCTTGATCTTCTAATTTATGATACAAAAAGCCTTATTAAATAAAAATTTTACATTTGCAATTAATTCCATTTATATATCTATGAAACTTACCTTCACATGCGTACAGTTGGAAATAATGTTTCATTTGTAATAAATTAATATTAATATTGCACAAGTGACAAGAATGAAAACGCGAACAATTTTTCGCCATGTTTTGCAATTTTGCAAATGCTAACAATTTAATAGCAATTCGATTAAAATATTGAAAAAATTTACCGTTATTGTACACGAAATTACATTTAATTTTTTTATCGATCTTTGTCATATTAAATAAATTTCATGCACAAGCGATTGTTTTTAAAAAAAAGAACAAAAACTCAGATATTTGTTTTAAGTTTTTTATTTTCCCCACCCACCCACACTTTTTCCTGTTGCTTTCTTTTAATCAATTTGGTTTTATGCTTTCGTTTGGTTTTTTTTTTAAATTTTTTTCTACTTTTCTTATTTTATTTGGCATTTTTTTTGCTTCTTTTTATTTTTTGTTTTAATAGCGTGGAGTACGCCTATAAAATTAGGCATTTTATAAAGATATCACGCCAAAATTATTTTTTTATTATTAAAATGCACAAATAACACTTAAGCATACAAACATACACAGACACGCACATTCGTCTTACTAAGCTGCCAATTTTTTTTTTTTTTTTGGTATTAATTATTTTATTTATGGCTTCATTTTGTTTTTCCACCTTATTTTCTTTTTTTTTTATTATAAATTTATTTTTTTTATATTAAATACATTTTCATATCTTTTATTATGTCGATGATTTATTTTCATAGCCCAACTGAAAAACCACAAAAATGCACCTTGTTAATTATAATTAATTTATGTTTGAATAAAACAAAAAAAAAAAAAACAGCAAAATAACAAAAGTACTAAATGTCACAACAATGATTTGTTTATAAAATGAAAATAAATAATAACGAAAATCTAAAGGATAATAAAGTCAACTAAATTCAATTTGTTTCGAAATATGTCATTTGCACGTTTAAACAGAGGAAACGATGAATGGGAAATCACCGAAATGGGCGATAAGTCTAATTTTGTATGGAAAAATCTGAGAGATAGTAATAATTTAAAATATTGCCCAAGAAATTTTCAGCAAAATAACACTCTGAGGCAACGACGCTAAACCGTCAGGCCAGACAAGCAAAGGATGGATGATGATGGAAGGAAAGATATTTAAAATTCATTTAATATTAAATTAACCGTCGCGTAAAAGTTAAGGTGATACAAAAAATATGTTAATTTTTATTTCAGGGTTCTTTATATGAAAAAAATTTAAAAAAAACCAATTTAACAAAATTTTAAAATTTTTACATATTTATTTACTTTAGGTGAAAAAGTTTTTTGAGGGGAAGTAAAAATACGATCCCATCATTTAGAGAAACGTTCGCCTTTAGTCCAAAAGAACCTATCACGTATCAAATTCCATTAACGAATCCCTAAAAATGCCATTTGAATCTGGATAATAAATTTATATGGAAAGATGGCTGGTGGACGGACAAGTAGATAGAAATGCTTCAAGTAAGGATTTGACGAAATGAATTTCTTGTCTAGGAATAATTCGACTGAACGCAAGTATGGCTAATAGTATTCACAACATGGACCTTGTACTAGATTTCACAAGCTTGGCTAAGCATTTCAGACTTATCATACATTTACATAAAAGGACAGATATTCTTAAAATGCCATAATAACGTTAAAAAACATTAGAATGGACTGAGACCAAAGTATTAACCACTTTAGCAAGCAGAAAAATATTGCTCTTTATAAATTTTCCTTTTTTATACTACGCAATTAATTCTACGCGATTGATATGTCAAAAAATATGTAACTAATCGCTTTAAGGACGTCTGCATGTCTGGAGGTGTAGTTTTGCGAATAATCCACAAGTCGTAATGTTTAAAATATTTATCTGGACGCAGGTGTATTTTGGGCTCCATTCAAAATAATTGGAAGCGAACATATTGCTACCATTTCCGCCCTCCCCTACGCAGCCCAACCATCCTTCATATTGACCTCTACTTGCCTACTTTTAAAAATATGATGACAAAAATTGCCTTAGAACTGATTTTGGACAAATTTTGATAACATAAAGATGACAAAGGTATATGCTTGAAAATTTGATTTAAATACTGTACACTTACACTGGTGCTTACGTAAATAATAGAATGAAACTTTAATAGACTTTATAAAAATATTCATATTTGCTTTTAATTATCCAAAATCCAAAAGAAATTGCCAAAAAAACATGGATGCAAAAGAAAGAACTTCGTAATCATTTCTATTCATCATTCAATAAAAAACAAAAACAAAAAAAGTTCAAGAAATACAAGTGCTTGAAAATATGTTTATTTTTATAACGTCATACTGATAAAAAAAACAACGAAACAGAAGTAAAAAGTAACGAATTAAAAAAGAGAGGAAGAAAAACATTAAATAATTCAATGCCGCTTATCGATCACAACAATACACTGCAAAACTTATTCAGTATATTGCAACAACAACTGAATACAACGGAACAAAAACCTAAACAACAGCAAAACAGTAAATGAAAAAAGCACATTTCTCACAGAAATAATAGAAACAAAAAGGAGAAGAATAAATAAAAAAACTCAAACCAAACATAAGAGGCACACATATATATCCCCTCTCTCTTAAATCTTAAAATGTAGAGTTTAGAAAGAGATGCCATTTTCATGCAAATTATCGAAAATTATTAACAGTTAAAGAACTCACGACAAATATATCTCAAATACTCTCTCAACAAAAAAGTGAAGAAATGTATATACAGAGAATCCATAATAGAAAAGAAAAGAGCGAAGACTGAAAAACAAAAGAGCAAACGTACTTTGAGCAGATTCAGATATTATTTGAAAAAGAAAAGAAGAAAGCATAACAATTTCATAGATACACATACAAAATGAAATGCAATAGCAGCAGCAAATCAGAGAAAAAAAGCCATAATAATAACGGTATAAACTACGAAGAATCCGAAAAATTGTGTATTTTTAATCTTCTTTTGTTTTTGTTTTTTTTCGGTAAAACTGAGGCATTACTTCATTTAATTTATTAATAAAAACAACTAAATAAAAGAAGAAGAAGAAAAGCGAAGTACTTATAACACCATTAAGAAATATTTGAAATAATAATTAATAATTATTATTAACTAATGCTGAACAAACGAACACATGCATGCACATTTAAAGATATTCGAATAATTTACTTTGATCCAATAAATACCAGAAATTATAGAAAATAAAATAAAAACTGAGCGCCGAACTGATTTTCTACCGGAATCTTATTATTTTTATATATTTTGCACCTAATTGTTTTAAATGAATTTTTTCTCATAAATATTTGACTCCATCTTTAATATTATTATAGAAGTAGCTCTGTGAAAAAGTACCGTTGTCATTGCCTTTACCGTCCATGAGAGAGAGCGAGAGAGAGAAAGATATGCAATTCAGAATCATAAAAAAAATAGAACCGCAAAAAATTTGCTTTTATTTCTATCTTTCTATTCTTTTTGTTATTGTTCTCTCTTATTTTCTTACTTTTTTCGCTTACGTTTCTTTTACCATTTTCTTTAATTGGTTTTTTGATATTATGTATACACTCACTGGGCTTTCTTTTCAATAATCGTGCATTTTAATTTATTTTAACATTTTTATGCATCAAATCAATAAACAAAAGAAACTTTTAGAAATTCTTTTTCTATTTTTTACAACTCAGAGCTCACTTGTACTCATACACATTTCACTTGTATCATCCGCTGGTTTATTCACCACATTGTCCATTCTTTCGCATATTTCGCACTATTTCATTTCATTTTATAATGTTATTCATTGTATTTTAATTCGCTGTAATCTTCTTATTACTATTTATGCATTCTTTTTTAAGTAATTTCCAACAAAAAGGGGCATATTTCATCTTTACATTTTTTTTTAAAACAATTTTTGCCCTTTTTTTGCCCACTCTTTTTTTATTCATCCAACACAATAAATTTTCAAACCGACACGCAACATAATCGAAAGAAATTCGGCACAATACTGAAATTCCAATTTCAATTATGTGTTTACTTGAATTCGAAGATCAAATATAATAAAATTCCTTACATACACACATATGTATGCAGACAAAATAATTATATTGTCAGCAATATAAAAGCCATAGTGAGTAAAAAGAATTATTGCGATTGGCTTCTTCTGCATACTTTTTTAAATACTCTGCATTCATTTCCATCAAAGACTCTCTAAACTAGTAGTTTAGAGAGTCTTTGCTCTGAGTCTCTGAGATTATTTTGTGCCTCTTTTTTTTCGAACATATATTTTATCCAGAACTACTCTCTTTCTTGCTTTTTTCTATTCCATTTTCAATTGTAAGCTTCTTGATATATAAAGCCGTTTTCCCTTTACACAATCGCACTTTTTAGAAAATGATATTTAATGCAAATTGTTCTTATCGGAGTAAACACTCAATAAAATTATTAAGAGCGTTTCTACTTCATGGTTGTTATTTTAATACTTCTATATCATATCAGTAAAGACTATATAAAGTATATAAACAATATACTTTAAATAGGCTTTGCTAAGCTCTACATTTGTTAATAAATCTTATTAAACGTATTGCAATATGCCCTAATGTTTAGCGATCTCTCTAATCTCTGTACATAATTGATTCTAAAGTAATGTATATTGTGCAAGATAAGCTGCCAATAAGTTTTAATAATAAGATAATCAACTTTGTTGCGCAAATTTGCATATATATTTTTATATACATAAAATTTTGCTTATACATACTGCGACACCAATTTGTATCAACATGAATTAAGAACTGTTCAAACTTTGTATTACTCATTTAATCAAAGACTCTCAAAACTATGTCACCCACAATCATTCAAGAGAACTAACATTAGAACAACTGAGTGAGCTTTGTTGCTAGATTTGAATCGTTTTTATTGCTAGACTTGTTGTTGTTATCATATTTATAAACAAAATTTTATGTACATTCATGTTTATAAACATATATGAATATTCATCTTTATATTTATTCATTTGCTTATGAATATTGGGTTGTAACTTTATAATCCCTCCAGTTTTTATTCTTGGAAAATTATACAAATGAAGTTACAAATGGAAAGGCTGTATCAATTTGAGTTATAATTAATTTTTTTGACTTTTAAAGTGGTCTTGATTCGCTACTGCTAATATATTCCAAACTTAAATGAAATAAAATCTACCAATTACCGCAGCCATTCCATTCCATTTCTTCCACCGAAAGGAATCAAAACTAGCCCAACCTACTTGTTATAAACGTCTATATAAAAGTCAAAGTTTCCATAATATTGAATTGGATAAACAACTCTGATAATTGGCGTCTATTTTTTTCTATTTAATTGGAAAACAATGTACCCATAAAAAAAACGTCATCAAGAAAAAAAATCATTTTTTATTTTCAAATTCGTCTTTCATATTTTATTCATATCAATGTAATTAAAATAGTGCAATATCTTAAAAAATAAAAGCAAATCGAAAAAAGTATGGCTAAATTATCCGATTATTTCAATAGTACTACAAATAGAGGAAGGGCCAATGTATGTATGAAACTTAAGCAAAAAAAAAATTAATAATAATAATTATAATAATAATAGAAATTTCAATTTTCATATATATATACATATATATATATATATATTAAAATCTAAATATGTCTATATGCAGGTTGCCAAAGCGACATATGCTACAATAGCATTAATTTTTATATACGCACGTTTTATAAGAAAGAAAACTCCCAAACAACCAAACCAACCGGAAACTGCAGCAGCATTACCACCCCATTCTCATACACCTGATGATGGATCAATGGCATCAAAAGGTGAATCTACATGCCCGAAATGTCAATGTGGTTGTCAATGTCAATTTATAAATGAGGCCGGCGCTAACTCTGATACAAATGATGGTCATCAAAATACCACTAATACTGAACAGAAATCAGCACAAGAAACACCCCCTACCCAACATACATCTACACATAACGAACAAAATCATAATAATACAAAAATTTCAGATGACAAAGTTCCAACACCAAAAATATTAAAAGAAATTGACATAGAAGAAGTACTTACTTATGAGAATGATAAAGCGTAAGTTAAGTGAGATGACATGTAATCAAAATTATTAATGAATAATCAATTTTTTTGCAAAATGTGAATTTTTTAGTTTCACTGAATTTGATCCATGGTAAAAATGCACACTTCTATGTTTTACCAATAGAAAGAGACTACACAGTACATATCGAGCGAGTAAACAAGCTATAATAAGTTAGTAAGTAAGAGAGAGAGAGGGAGAGAGAGAGAGACACTTATAGAGAGGGAGAGAGAGAGAGAGAAAGAGAGAGAGATAAGATATTGAAGTATTAATTGCCATGTTATATTTTGCTAATTATCGTTTCCATTGAAATTTTTACTTAAAATTATTGCAAAATTCGAATCATTTGATAAAAACAAAAAAATAAGCAGATTTATAGTAATTATTATTAAAATAATAAGCATTAACGAAGTAAGTATTTTTTTCCAACAAAGTGCTTAAAATCTTTAGCCTTTTTATTAATATAAATTGAACATTTTTTTAAAAATTATATTTGTATTTTTGTTACAAGACGTGTGTCACATCATTTCTCATACGATAAAGATGAATTGTTTCTGCTTAAAATATTCTACGTGTATTTTAAGAAGAGTTGAAATTGGGCCGTAAGTTCGAAACGTTTCTTTCCTAACTTATTTAAAATGTGGTACATAAAATATTAGAGAGTTTGTGAGTGATATTAAGAACTCCTTAACGTTAAGAGAAATGTTTGTATTTAAGGATGCATTTTTAAAGATATTTTATTGTAAGATAGTGGTAATGTGATGTCATGGTTTTGATCCAAAAAAAAAGGTGCTGAAACAAAAAAATTATATTAATTTTTTCATTTTGTTTGTAAAACCCAAAATAAGGCGTCGTAAATCTCACAAAGTATACAAATTCTTGATCAACTCTGAATTGATTTAGATATGTTTGTCTGAATGGTGGTCCGTCTGGATGTCAAACTCAAACTTGATAGAAACCTAGAACGTTCTAGGCTAGTTGGTATTATAAATGAGTAAGCTCTATAAAAGCTACATAACGGCAAGGTCATTAAATTTGGGCAAAAGGTATTCAAAATTTGATCCCCCAATATAATTTTTATTTTTTATTTTTTTTGTTGCAGAAAAATCGGACCTTTTAGTTGTGACATGCTAAATCAGTGTGTCAAATTTTATTCATACATTTTCTTGACTTTTAAGCAAGGTGTTGCAAGATATTTGAGTGTTTAATATTTGTATTTGTTCTTAAAAATCCATCACTTAAATAATTCCATAAAAGAGTTTCTTATTAAAGGGCTTGATATTAAATGAAATTTATATAAAGTATTAACATAAAAAATATAAATAATTTTTCAATTATACATATATAAAGTGTTTTAATTTAAAATTTCGGTTTATATTAATTTTTCACTTTTACATTTGTGAATGAAACACAAACAAAAAATGCCATAAATAAATATATATATATATATATATATATATATATATATATATATCAATGTGTAACTAACTTATGAGGGAAATTTAAATATTGGTTTTTTTTAGTTTTGCTTGGGGTTTTTTCTCATTTTTCTTTGTTGAATAAATTAATTCTGATCATTGAATGAATAAAATTGTATGAAATATTAAACTCTTCGCTATCTGCAAGAGTTTATAAAATATGTTAGAATTATTTCTTTCTTTTACTTTAACGATTTTCATATTTAATTTAATTTCTCTTTAAAATACAAATAATTTATATAAATAAATGTATATAAATATAAATTCAATCATTATTCTATAAACACAAATTAGCCACAAGGGAAATTAGAAAAATTTTTAAATGTTTTATGAAATATATTCTAAATTAATTTATGTTAAATAAAAGTAAATAAGTTTGGGTAATTTTGACCTTTTCTTGTGTAATAAGAAATAAATGTCTAAATAGCAAAATTATACGGAATTTATTCATATTAATAATTTGGTTATCTAAATGGCATATTAGACAAACACTTTAAATTCCTTGAATTATGATTTCAAAACAATAAGTTTCAATAAATACAAAAAAATACAATTTTATAAAAAAAAAACAAAAATTTCATTACGAAATACAAATATTAAAACAGGTACTGAGGAAAGAAAGATATGAATATTTGGGAAAATACTGGGATGAAGTAGCAAAAAATAAAAAAAATAATAAGGCAGATATATGTTTTGTTTTGTTTAAATAGAAATGTTTTTCTTTTTTTGTTTAAATAAAATAACCAAATAAATCGAACGTGTTCCAAGAGTTTTACATGTTGTCTAACGCTTTAAAGCCGAGTTATATTGATTCACTTATTACATGACAATCAATTACAAGAACTTACATCGCACTTGATTTGTACGTACATTTTATGTGAATCAATTTTGAAATGCACAAATTTTAAAGGTACATGTATATATATATATAAATATATATATAATCACTATTTATGATCACATTTCTGTAATTTGCTTATATAATGTTTGTATGTTTCTATCAATTATTATATAATATGCTTTTATTAAAATTATATTTAATCTAATTAATATGTTAATATGTTGTTGTTGTTGTTGTTTTTGTGTAATAATTGTGGCTATTATTGTTACTTAAACTTCATGACTTGCCACAGATTCCATATCACTGTTATCTTCACTACCGGTTGCCTCAATTGGCTCACCCATAGCAACTCGTGCATATTCATCGGTGTCAATACTTTTACAAAAATGTATGGCATACTTTAGTTTCTCCAATAAAACCGCCTAAATATACGGAAAAAGAAATACAAAAATAAATGTAGGACGAGAAAAAAAGCAAAAAAATTTCTTTTTTTTTTGTATTTCCAACATGCTTACTTTGCACGAGTATCGTGGCATTTTTAATAAAAAGAAGCAAGTGTAGCTTTCAGGTAGAAATAGATCGGGTGGACTTTTCTCCAGTACTTGTAATACAAAATCACGACCACGAAAATCAGCAATTGTACGCGGCAATCGTGTACGTCCCCATACAAAACGTAAAAACAGTGAACGCTCCTGATTTGTAAATTCTTCCATAACTTCCCAAAACCATTGAACTAATGGGGCATTTGAATCAAAACCTTTATAAGTAGCCACCGATTTTAACAAATTTAATGGTATATCTGGTGAACCACACACCATGGCTTGCAATTCGGTAGCCGAGAATAGGGATAACAGAGGTACTGGTATAACTTTAGACATGCCATCACGTACAGCTTTCACTTGTTCATCAAATTCATGTAAACGGAAATTTAGTGCTAAACGCACATACTCACGACGATTTTGTGGAGTTATACGCGTATAACGAGTAGACAGTGGTACTTCATGGCCTTTCGCCGACGATGTTGAAAATGGTAATTCTAATGTACTAAATACTTTAGGATCATCTTCCATATTGCGTATACATAATAAACCAGCGATATAGTCACGATCAACTTCAGTCAGATCAGTAGGCCGTAATTTTTCACCAGCTAATTGACGCCAAACGGGTTCAGCTAAATTTAAACTTAAAGGTGAGCCTGTACGTACTGCTATGCCCATTAATACCCCCAAAAAACGGAACATATTCATTTGCAATATTGTTGTTAGGGTAGGATCTAATAAGAAACAATCACGATTGGCACCAGCTTCACCACGTCCATTTGGTGTAGTTATTAGTAGTGGTACACTACCATTTTGTAGTTCGTCACACATTTCAGCTATAGACTCGCTGTAGCCGCCACCGCAATCGTCTACGGATTCTCCTACAAATTTCACCTTCCAGACACGATGTGGTAAAGAGAGTGCATCTTGCGTAAGTAATGGTAATTTTTGTACCATTTGGCCGAATACACTTTTCATGCCATCTACACCGGCCAAACCATTACCCGATTTATTGCGAGAACGTTTCACTTGTATACGATTCAGTTCAATCACTGGACCATGCTGCTTATCACGTACCATAGTCGTTTGTATAACTTTACGGAACGCTGCCTCTTTTATGGTGTAGACTAACACATCTTTCAAAGATCCTAAGCTTAACTCACCTATATTTTATAACGAAAATAGGTAAATAAAGTAAACATATAAAAGAACAAACCTACTTGATAGAATTTACCTGTTATGGGCAACATAGCTAAGCAAGGACATAATAACTCAGAGAAATGGTGTAAGAGTACCAAACGGGCATGTAAAGCTTCTGGTGGCAAATCCCGAACTAAATCGTATTCTAGTGGTGGACTAGGTAGAGGTCGGACTCTTTCTGATAATTGTAGGGTAGATAAAGCTAACGTGTGTGCTGAACCACAAGTAACCTTCACAATATACTTTCCTACCAAAGCTTGTACAAGTCTTGGCCGTGCTATAGCGCTGACTGTGCCATCACCTAATTGACCTTCATCGTTATCACCCCAAGTGTATACTTCTCCTGAGTCTGTGCAAGCAACGCAATGAAGTGAACCCGTTGCTATGGAGATAACCTTCTTGCCTTGTAAGGCCGTCACTTTTTTGGGACGACGCACATGATCTACTGTGCCATGACCCAAACGATGGAAATCTCCTTTTCCCCATGTATATACGGCTCCTGATTTTGTTAGTGCTACCGAAAATTGAGATCCACACTCTACTTTAACCACTCCCAATCCAGATAAGCTTTCCACTTTTGCAGGAACTTTGCAGCCATCAGAACCTCCTCTACCTAATTTTCCATAATCACCATCACCCCAACTCCATACATTATCATCATCTGTTATGCAAAGCGTTTGAGCATCCCCTGAACCACAAGCAATATCTACAGATCTGTAACCCAGAAGTGCTTCAACTAACTTTGGTCGTAATTGATCCTCAGAGTCTCCATGTCCTAAACGACCATAACGTCCTTTTCCCCAGGTTAAAACGTGACCGGATGCTGTAATTGCTGCTGAATGAGCACTCCCACAAGCAATATCTACAATTCCAATTCCCGCTAAATCTTCAATTAATTTTGGACGATCATAACCAATGCGATTGCCATGACCTAGTTTTCCATCTTCACCTTCACCCCAAGAATACACTTCACCATCTGTAGTAAGCGCTAAGCAATGTTTGCCACCAGAATTTACAGCAACTTTCTTCACAAATACATGCTGCAGTGAGGTTATCAAAGTTGGTACGGCCCATGAATCTGTACCACCAACACCTAAACGACCGCCGCACCCATATCCAGTAGCAAAAAGCTTTCCATCCGGTGTTACAGCAAATAACGTTTGCTCTCCACCTGCCAATTGAATTGGTCGCAGCAAACTTAGAGCTTCACATGGTGTGGGAACTTTTATCCGACTTCCTTCTAAGCCACCTAATTGGCCACGATGATTATGGCCCCATCCATATATTGTACTCGCACCACTCCATGACAACGCCCAATCATCTGGTCTTCTATTCAACCACTGTAATAATTGACTATCATGTTCACTTTTAAATACATCATGATCCTCATGTAATGGTTGTGCATTGCTATCAGCGTTTATTTGTACCACAGGTCCTCCATAAGCTCCCAAATTGTCTTGTAAAGAAAGTGACATTACTGAATCAATGTATTGAATTAAATTACTTGAACTAGGAGTTAAAGCGTTTGCCAATGTTGAAATTCCGCCTTGTGAAGGTGATGGAGTGGGATTACTTGCGTTAGTAGCTAATGAACCCATTGAAGTAGTAGAATTAATCATGGGTAGATTTGGTTGTTGACCAGTATTGTGTGATTGTGGCATCATTTCAGTGAATTTTTTGCGGACTTCAATACAAAAGCTTTTAGGTAGTTCTGTACGTTTAACCAAAGACTGTGCTACACGAACAGCAATACAATAACGTTTAAACCATGCCCACTTTTGAGCATCCCCAGGTGGCAGGACATCATCTAAATGCATATCACATGCTAATGCTGCTAAGGTTTTTAAATAATCTGAATGCATTAAATGTATTCCACCACGAACTTGCGGCTCTTCATATTCATATTGACGCGCCAATTCAGGAATAAGAGGAACTAATATAGAACTCAATGCAGAATCTAAAGATTTGGAGGCATATTTTGTTAATAATACGGCATGTAAACGCTTTAAGGACCATATACGTTGCGCTGTCGTTAGAGAATTTAACTGAGCGCACGATGCTAATGCAGCAGTTAAACGTGTCAGAACAGTAGTATTATTAGGACTAAATCTCTCATCAAGTAATGCCATCACCAATGCCATAGAGGGTTGTGAAAGGATAGCCCGATCCGATCCGCGTTCATTAATTGATGATATGGGCATAATGGCATGAACCCAAAATCTCCAACCCCAACCATTTACAGAACTATCTGAAGTAAATTTCCAGTGCATTTCATCTCCTGGTATACGAATTTCAGACGCCCAGTGATATATTTCTCTGCCAGAACGGGTGGCTATAACTCGGCCAGCACCATCCATAATCACTAAAGGGTCGTTTCTTTTTTCCGTTGAACAACTCGAATCGAATTCTAAACGTAAAGCCTCAGCTCCTGTTATTTTAACGTGTCCACTCATAGATACGTTATCTACATATGGATGACTACTCTCTTGCATTACTGGTTTCGGAATCTTACATAAACTGCAACGTGAGGTGCACAGATCTTCTAATTCAGTTATGCAAGTTTCCAAAAGCATTGCACAAATCGATGGACTATTCGAACCTAAAGCTTTCAACGTATCAGCTATTATGTTTGAGGTAGTTGACGGACCTGTACGACCGGCTACACTTAATTTTAATAGCTCCACCAAGCTTTTAGCTTCCGCTTCACCTAAAAGTGAGGTAAAATCATCCAAACCAGTGATAGATGTGTCTGCTACCATTTCTTCTTGATTTGTCATGGTAGCAGCCATAACGGACATGGCACTCGCTGACATTTTAGAATGTTTATGTGGTGCAGCACTTGACAATGAAGCTGACAACGACAAAGAACCCGTTAAACTTTGAAAAGCATTTAAAGCGCCACTTGTAGGTACAATGTCGAATTCTGGGGTAGGCCCTTGGACTGCAAGATCAGTAGCGTCTGCAGGAGCTTCGCCACCACCTTGTGCTATTACTTCATTACTATGAACTGCTAATACATAGCTGTTTTTACTCCCATTTGTCACATCTTTTGTGCGTCGAAATTCATGTTCACTATCATTAGAAAAGACGCGCTCATTTAAATTTACTGTACTATGACTAGTTAAAGCTGCCACAATTAGCTGCCGCGCCTGAAGAATACTCATTGCATTCAATACATAGTTTAAAGCGGTTTGACGAGCTCCATTTGTTTCAAGAGACAACAAAATTTCACTTAAATTATTCTTTGCTATATCTTTGGAAGTAATGCATGATGATATTGCTGGTGTAGATTCTGAATCGTAAATACCAAGGCTGGCACCACCTAAAGGATCTTTAACAGTACCAAAAGGTACGGGACCCTTCTTCTCATCTTCGGCTGGCGTCTGAGGTAAACCCCATGCGATAGAATGACTACTACCACAAGAAACACGATTCACAAAAACAGAATCCAATCCGATTACCAACATGGGCTTTTTGTTTACTACAGTATTACCCGAACCTTGCTGACCATGGTCGTTATCTCCCCATGCATAAACTTGCCCAGTATCAGTCACAGCAAGACAATGTAGTGCGCCCACTGCAACGTGAATAACTCTTCGACCCCTAAGGCCCTGTACAGGCTGCGGCTTACGAACATGCTGGTCGCTGCCATGTCCTAAACGATAATAGTCACCCTTTCCCCACGTCCATACTTCACCTACGCGACTTAGAGCTAAACTAAACTGAGCACCACATTCGATTTGTATTACTCCTACACCACTCAAGCGTTCAATTTCATGAGGAACAGAAGATCCTTCAGAGCCTCCTCGTCCTAATTTACCGAAATCACCATCGCCCCAAGAAAATACGGCACCATCTTCAGTTAATGCTAAAGTTTGTGCATCACGACTGCCACATGCCACTTGTACAACTCGTTTGCCACTAAGAGCCGATACTAATTTGGGTTTCAATTGAGTGGCATTGTCTCCATGTCCTAAGCGCCCGTATTCACCTAAGCCCCATGTGTAGAGTTCACCCGCTGATGTAATAGCAGCGCTATGAGAAGAACCACAAGCTACATCTCGTATCTTCTTAGAACGTAAAGCCTCTACCATCTTGGGCTTGTCCATGGTTAAGCGATTACCATGTCCCAATTTTCCATCTTCACCTTCACCCCAGGAAAAGACTTTCCCGTCTAATGTTAAGGCTAGAGCGTGTTTTCCACCTGAGTGAACAGCAACTTTTTTTACTACATATTGGTGTAAAATCGGTATTTGACGTGGTACAGAAACATTTGCATTGGAACCCAAACCCAACCGACCATTAGTCCCCTCACCACAAGCGTACACTTTTCCATCTTGCGATACAATGAATAAAGATTTTGACCCACCAGCTATATGAATTGGTCTTAATCGACTTATGGTTTGTGAAAATGTTGGTACTTTAACTTTAGACCCTTTTAAACCTCCTAATTGTTCTTTATCGTTTAGACCCCATACCATAACTGTGCATGGGGGGTCACTAAGGGAAGTACTCTTTGAATCAACATACGACGGGGATAAATTTTGATTCGAATCCGACAGATTATCATATTCGCACGCTAGGAAAGATGCATTCATAAGCATTAAGTCCAAATCGGTTTGTTTTCGCCTGCCAATTATATTTAAAGCATGTACTTTGCACTGTATTCCATTATTACGACATTGCTTAATAAGAATCTCTATCCACGGATAATATTGGCGCACATCTGTCATAAGTACAATATTGGTATCAGTATTCTTTATGGAAATCCAAGAGAACTCTTTCAAATTGCCAATACTATCGCCAACTCGGGTTACTACTAACGATGGCATATGAGAATGATCACCTGGACTAACTACAATGGAAAGGCTATGTATTAAAATATTTTCATGCATTTCCAAACGAATCCAATGTTTTCCTTGGCTACTAGAGGAACTTTGCCAATAATTTGGACTACGATCTAATAAATATTTAGCAGTCAACTCATTAGATGAGACAGTTAACGAACGTATACATCGGGACCAATCTTCTATTATATCCGTGGCAGCTGGAGTATTTGAACTATTTAAGCCTAACAAAGTACTGCCTTGTACTGACGTACCAACTATTTCTATATCATTAATTGATCCTTTCCAACCAGGAAATTGAGGAAAATCAACATTTACGTGTTTGCCGTTCACAGCAGTTACTGTTCCAACACTACCTCGAATAATATGACCCCACTTATAACGAGGCGCTGTACGCATACGCACCTGAGACCCTACAACAATTTGAGATAGGCGATCCAAACTAGTTTCTGAGGTTAAATTTTTTTCACGAGGCATTTCCAATAATTCTATATGAGCAAAGCACATCCAAAACGTTGTGCCATGTAATTGCCAATCTACTTGAACGTTCAAATCATGTAGGCCTTCTGTGTCCACCTTTAACACAGTGCCTATATCACCTTTCTTAATTTCTTCATAATCCACAGCACAGCATACTATCATACCTGGGCAAACAAGACCGCGCACATACATTGCGTATTGATCAACGGACTGAAAGTCTTTCCGACTTTCAAATTTAACGGGCTGATCTCGAATAGAACCTTCAGCAGTATCCGAATGGCTACCTTCTGTTTCAATGTCAAAGTCAATCTCGAGGTCGCGTATTTTGTTTGCTTTTCCAGATGTATCAATGGAATTGCCCAGTATGTCTTCAGTGTCATTATACTCCGTGGGTTCTATGTTATTATTACATATTTCTGAATGTTCTAAAATCCATTGTACAATTTGTTCAGGTGTGGGTACCACATCTGGATGTACAGCAAGTTGTTTCAGAGACAATTCCACGGATTGTTTACTAAACCCCATTTCCATAATTTGTGAAATTAATGGTGTAATTGAGTTTATGAAAGAGTGCGATTCTTTCATTTGTGCTGCTGTTGAATTGGCACTAGTACCTGTGGCTTCGCCAAACACGCTCATATTATATACAGGAGTACCATGAATCATAGTTGGTTGAATAGAGGGCATAGAACTTGCACTTCGAGAACTTGACGGTATAGCATCATTCAATTCAGAGTGAACCTGAGATGCCAAGACTTGCGCACAATTCAAAGCAGCTGTAGCCAAATCGTTATAGCTGTAGCAAGCCTTTACAGGGGATGGTTGTGTGGCTCTAGTTAAAATGCTTTGAATAAGAAGTTCGTTATCGTTGCGACTCTCTGTTAGTGAAGACTCATTTTCATTTTCATTAAATTGTTGCCCTTCGTCACATTTATTCTCTCCTTTTTGCACATTGTTATCACCCTCTGATATACTTTCTTCTGATGAGTACGAACACATACCAGGAGATCTTTGCTTTAGTATCTTGCGAAGTGATGCTTGATGACGATACAATACAACGTTTGAATTTAGAACTGACAACTGTATCTGTTGCGATCGTAACAGACTTATATCAATCATGTTAGGAACAGATTCTTTACGTTCACCTGGGCCATATAATAAAACGGACCACGAATTTAATAATATTTCATTCATTGGTAAACGTGAAAAACTAAATACAGAATAATCAGCACTATCTAGTGCTGAAGTTAATGATATTTTGGAGTACTCTCCACTTATGGACTGACTATCCGAGCTAAGTAAACATTTACCCTTGGTTGTAAAACCACATATTGTTACTGGTATACCCTCATATGAAACTTGTAGACCAATTCTTGGACGAATATCACAACCACCAATTGTACTTAACGCTCCCATAACAAAAATGTATTCATTTTCTAAATGTTGCAAGTCCAAACCATCTTCACCAAATAATTCAGCAGCCACACATAGTTTTTGCGAAAGGAATGCATTTATAGCGGTATTCCATATAGGTAAGGTATGTAAACGTCTTAACAAGGTAATAATCTCTTCAGCTACAGTGCCTGAGTGCGAAGCAGTCAATAATACTCGAGATTTATTGTCATTCGTCATTTGTAGCAATGATGAATCGTTGGGGCAATAAAGCGTTAATTTACCCAATATAGAAAACAATTGACGTACCATTATAGTCATTTGAGGTAAATCAGATTCTTTTATCCAATGGACTAAAACAATTTGTAATAAGCGTAAACAATGTATCTTTCGAAATACGTCGACTTCTTTTGATGATGGCTGTTCCAAAAGATTTATATAGAAATTCATCCACGTTTCAGACGACAAATATCGACAAAGTACTGCAGATTCTCCTACATAAAAAAAAACACTTTATCATTATTACCAAAAACATAAAAATAACTTGTAATAGCCTTACCTGCAATAGCTTTAAGAAAACCCAAAGTAGTCCAGTTGTCTAAGCCACAAATATTTGCTAAAGTTGAGTGCGGACTTAAAACTGAACGAAACATTGAACAAATCCCGTATACAGCCTTTTTATTCATTTTCTCAGAATGCACACCAATTCCAACAGATAAAATTTGCAACATTTTCGTGCATGCAAAACGTAATAATTTTGTTGGATGAGATTCACCATTAAATTGTGTTACAGCACAGATTTCCTCTTTATCAATTTCCGAATCAGGTGAAGCAATATTCAGTGCACTATCTGCTAAACGTAAATCATATTGACCCTCTTTACCCATGCGATAAGAATTAGTAGCCCCGGTATACCATTCTACACGAACCCAACTATCAAATGAAAGAAATGTAAATAAATTAACTTTGTTAAAAACAAATGTAAGTTATAGTATAGTTTAATACGTACCCATCTTCGCCAACTTCACTAATGATGCGCCCTTCACCTGGGGGACTACCATCTTGATCACCCCATTTCCAATTAGCTCCTCGAATAACACGTGTACCGATTTTCATTAGTTTTGCTAGTTCAGGCCCACATAAATTAGCTTTACTATTTCGTTGTTTTAATATTGTGTCTTCGTAAACAACTGATAATTCATGAGTATTCTTATGACCCATTATATCACCACCTGTTTGGCTTAATAAACCTAATATAGTACCCAAAATGCCCGAATTAATCATTAAACTTAACTCATTCGGGCCCATATCTTTAGCCAAAATACCAAAAATGCTCAGAAGGAACCGGGCACGAGGTAATTTTTTCAAGAATACATAAGTGCCCAAATTTGTATTATCTTTTCCGGTAGTACCGAAACTTTTGCCCTTTAATTGTATTTGCTCCTGATTCACTAAACATTGTAATTCATGTATCGCCCATTCCAAAATACGTGCTTGACCTAACATTAAAGTTGCTTTTTGTAATACGGTTATAGAATTGAGATCATCTAGTATATTGGATGTTATATCTTGATTGTTTTTCAAATATAAACCCAAATAGCCACTTAATAGATTATATTTAACAGAATCAAGCACCCCATTCACTTGTAGTATAGTATGAAATATTTCTAAGCCTTGACGTCGCACTTGATAACGTTGCACTTGACAATACATGGCACGACGCACAGTTTCTATATCACAAATATCTTGCATAACAAAATCAACAATTTCATTCATAAGAGGAACATTCAATTCGCCTGAAAAATACCAGCGTTCACATAGTTTTTTCAAATAATCATTATTAAAGCATGGATGGTTCTCGTCTTCCGATTTTTTATCTTCGTATTCTAATTCACAAGCTTGCAACTTAGCATCACCATCATTATTAGTAACGTTGCCATTTTCTAATTGCTGCTGAATATGTTGCGTTGCTAGATTATTATCAGCACCATCTAATAAATTCTCATTAGATGAAACGGTGCTTAACGTTGAACGAATTAAATTACCAGTAGATGCAGTACGGTTTGGTTCAATTGAATTTCCATAATTAGATAAATTTTCTTTGTCATTTATATTATTATTGTCACTATCTAAAAGACAATCCTGGGATTGTAGTAATAGTTTCTGGTTATTTGCATTTTGACTTTGAATAGTCACATTTAAAATATCTTCAGGTTTGGCACATATCAATTGTTTTTTCTCCAAACGCAATTGAGAAATTATTTGTGAGGCAGCCTGTTTAAAACGTGGCGTACGATGTAATATGGATAAATTATTAAAACCTTCTTGTTCCAAGCTAATCGCTGGCCGTACTTCATGCAGCAGGAAACGTAAACGTTCTAACATTGGAGCACAAACTTCTTTATAACTACGATTTAATTGTTGTCGTGTGCGTACCACAGACCATTTTGTTTGATATATTAATCGAATAATTTCTGCAATTTGTTTTGGTAATTTTGTATTGGCATCGGTAATGCCAGTTAATTCTTTTTCAATTGCTGTTAATATTAAACCGCCTAAACTTTGATGTCTTATTAGAACGCCTGTAAGTAAACGTTCTAATTCTTGTACAGGATGCTCTGGTGGAAATTCCTGATGCCAAATTAAATTATTCTCTTTACAAAAACGTTCCGATATTGTCATCCATGTCACAACAAGAGGATCAGTTAAACGACCTTCAGCTAAACCGCTTATTAACAATTCAATACGTTGTTGTACACTATTTGTTACATGAATGGTTGTACCCAATGATGTCGGTACAGTATGAATGGGCGGTTCTGTTGGGGTACTACCAGCTGTACTTGCACTACTCCGAGCTTCACCTTTTTCTTCATCATATGGATTACTGGGCTGTAATACTTGTAGACCTCCGCTTAATATTCTTGATTTTAGTATATTTTTACATTGTAACTCAGCTGGTTGGGGTAACGGACCCCTTTGTAAACTATTTACTATTAAACCCATTAAATAACCTAAAGCTCTTTCCGAATTAATGTGTGTCATGATTTTAATTTGCTGCACCTGGCACTACAATTAACACAATATAAAAAATATATTTTATTTAAATTTTGAAAATAATAGTATGTAGTAAAAGAGACACAAATAGACCTTTACAAATCATAGTGTTTGAAATCAAAGGAATATTTTGGACGCATTTTTAACATAACATGTAAGTATTAAAAATACCTTTTCTTCGTTGAAACTAGTGGCATAACGACCAACTTTACAGGTATTCAATACATCTTCTAAATATGGTCGATAATTAATATTCGCGAATTCCGTTGATAAATCTTTACCAATGCTTTCTTGCAGTAAATTAGAAATCGCTGCTACATCACTCCTTATTATTATATATATAAGAAGTGTATATATAGTGTCCATATATAGTTAAATAATACCCAAATAACTTACCGATAATCATTAACGTCACAAACGTAACCATTCAGTATAACCCATTTACCACCATCCAAAATATGGTTTTCTAAATCCGATTTACGTATTAAAAGAGATTCATCTGTTTGATTTTGTGATATTGAATTACTTCTATTTGAATTTCCGCGGCATATAATACCAGGCCAACCCATATCATCGGTGTCTTCTATATCCATATCGTACATTAAACGATTTAAATTATCCAAGGCATGCAATAATGGTATCATGTGATAGCACCAATCGAAATGTGCTAATACATTTGGCTTATCGCGTTTCAATAAAATTAAACCAATTAGTAATTCATATAATAATGTATCAGAAATATCAGTTGCCAGTATATCAGAAACACCCACTTTACTCTGTAGAGCAATTTCATAAGCTTTTTGCAATGAATTGACGCATAAATTTACGGTATTTTGTACATAATTGCTAAGCAACATTTCAGCACTGGTTAAATCTTCATTTTTAGGTCCCTGATGTATGTGAGATATTAGTAAACGTTGAAAGCGATGCAATAAATCTAGACTAGGGCTTGAATGCTCTTGCGAAGAATGAAATGTAGATGATGATGATGATGCAGACATTAATTCTTCTTCTCTTTTAAAAATACCATTTGGCATTAGAAGTTGCGCTAATTTGATTTGAGTTAAAGATGAATTATTCCGTAACAATTGTTTAATAAGATGTAGTAATGGTAAGTTATGACCATTATCTGTACAATCATGCGATCCTGAATTAATTGCTTGATTTAAAGCAGTCTCTAGACCACTCTCAGCCATTAAAGAACCGACTAAGAGATCTGTCATAAAACGGTGTCCAACTGTTGATATACCAGGCTCAGAAGGCAACAAAGATGTTAACGTTTGGGCACGTTCTGATGCTGTCGGTAATAAAACACTCCAACCAACTTGTAAAGTAGATTGAGCTGCTTCCTGTATAGTGCGCAATACGTTGCTGCCACCAGCTAAGGAGAGGATACGTGTTTTCAAACTAACAAGTAATCGTGAACCTTCTGATAATCCTAATGATTTGGATAACACACTATTAGCAATTACAGCATGCAGTTGTAAACGTAACAGGTTTAAGCATGCTACAGCTATACATTCATATTCCTGATTAGGTATTTGACGATTATTACTATCTTGACCACAAACCATGCCTAATAATTGATCCAATAGACGGAATGTTTGTTCACTTAGATCTATAGTAAACGGTAACCGTGCTGGTACACCTTGAATAGATGTTTGACTCCAAATGATACTCTGAGCTGCCCCACAAGCTACACCAGAAGCGTATACAGATGGATGAGTAGCCAAAATGGGATATTTTATTAGGGGATCTTTATTAATTGTAGCTGGACATATTTGTAGATAGTCATTACGACCCCATCCGAATACTTCACCATTCGAACTTAAGGCCAAGCAATGCGATACACCAATCGCCAAATCGATAATCACTTTATTTTGTAGAGCGTTAATCAATTTTGGTGTGCTTATGCATTGAATTTGTTTATCCAATTGCCCATGCCCTAAACGTCCACCACAACACTTACCCCATGAATATAATTTACCATCACATGTTAGAGCCACCGAAAATTGAGCACCAGTATAAACTCGATCAATACGTGGTAGATTTTCAATTAATAATGGCACTTGAGAACCATTACATGAACTATTTCCCAATTTACCGAAATCGCCATCGCCCCAAGCATATACTAAACCAGTGGATGTTACAGCTAAAGTATGAGAATCACCACTACCCAAAGCAACATTGACTATTTTATGTTCTGCTAAAGCCATTACTTGCGTGGGTAATAATTTATCATCCGAGTTGCCATGACCCAAACGACCAAAAGTACCTCGGCCCCAAGTAAATAGGCCACCATTTAGAGTAATCGCTGCGCTATATGTACAGCCGGCATGAACTGATTTAACGCCACGTTCTAACGTTTTGATTTTTGTGGGATGTTCTCGAGGCAAACTATCAGCATGACCTAAACGACCACCTTCACCGTTACCCCAAGAATACGCATTATCTGAAGAAAACAAGAAAAGCAAAAAAAAAAAAAAACGAAAAAAATTGCCATTAAATCTTTATAAAATTAAAATTTCAACTTAAAGTACCTAAATTGTCTACGGCCAAGTAATGACGCCCTTCACAATGCGTAGCTACCGAGGTTATGTAAATATCCGTTAACTCTTCAATTAGCATAGGTTCAGTTTCAGGTTTTGAAATCCGCCATGTATACATTTTGCCATCTTGTGTTAAAAATAAAACATACTCCTCTGATATGACAACTTGTTGAACTTGAAAATAAAAATTCAGAACTGGCGCAGCATACTGAGAATATGGGTAAGTTGTACAACCCATTGGTAATGTTAAACTGACACCCGGTTCAGCTGTAAAACCATATTGACTAGTACACAATGATATCCAACCTAAAGCATATATGCGTTGCTCATGCAACTGAGGCGATCCGGTTCCATCTAAATCATTTCCATTTGAATTTATGCTTACATTAACCTTGGTACTAATATTGACATTGCTATTATCGGGTGAATTGTCTTCTAAATTTCGAGTCAGTGTTGCTAATTTAAGCCTATGCGTATGATTTTTAGTCATGTGTACCAAATGACCGGTAGGCATGTGTGGTTTAGCTAATCGATCCAAATGTGATATAATTATGACCGCTGCTAGCTTTAGGTCAACTCGAGCTGCATCTTGATCGGGTAAATTTAAGCAACGTAAAAAATTTTCCGTAGCATTAGTTGTTACACCATCTAACGGATTAATGAGTGATGGTACTAAACCGTAACTTCCAATAGATTGATACCGGCGTAAAATGGGTATTAATGGAGCTCCCGTATTTTGTGGCACATCTCGATTATCATCCGTGGCTTTCTCTTTCTCCCACAACGTAAGTAAGAGTACTACAGCTTCAAGGCTAGCCGTTAAAGTACCCTTTTGTGTTCCTAATTCTAAAAGTAAACACAAAGCGGTATGTCTATCTTCTTTTGGTGCCAAACATCGCCCACCCAAGGAATCACCCAGAACAACTTGTCTTAAAAATTTTATAGAACGTTCTAATACTTCAATCCATAATGTAGAAACCTACAAGAAAATCATGAATGAATAAAGAAGCACGAGACGTAAGGAATTTGTTACGCTACTTGAGATGTGTCGAATAATAATGCTTCCGGTAAATCTTGCAAGGATTCTAACGCATCACATAATAATTCACTACACATTTCAACATCCTCGCCGGAGCGCCAAGCACGACGTAAAAAAAAGAATGAAAAATTCAACGCTGCTCTTGTGCAAATCCGTGCCAAACCCAATGTTGCCTTCTCACTATCCTTACGTGAATCATTCACCTCTTGCGATGTCAATGAAACGAGACGAGATTTTTGAAACAAATTTTCCCGATTCCTAATGCATTGTTGACGATTGTTTTCATCATTTAATCGATGACCTTGCTGTTTCATTTCATTGGAAGCATTAGCCGCAGCGCTAGACTGTATAGTACTATTGGTTGCCTGATTGATCAAATGATTCTCATTACTTTGTACTTGCTTTTGTTGTTGCGATTGCTGCTGCCTTTGCAATTGTTGCCTACATCTAACCAATGCCACAAAGTAACGCTCATAAATGAATAATTGGCGATAAAGATGAATCGCTGATAGACAACTACCAGCTGCTTGTAAAGCGGTGTCGTGTAATTCATGCAACAGTGTCTGTTGACAATTTAACTTGGCTGTCTTATTTGGTATATTACCCCACATCCACGTTTCGAATATAATATCGCTGGTTAAACGATGTTGGGAGGCTGCTGCAGCAGCTTGCAATTGTGTCGTAACTTTTTTAATGGCTGCCTCCGAGTCAAGTGATTGACATGAAATACAATTGCATGTCGATAATGGTCCACAATAATCGGTGGCCGGGCAACATGAACACTGTAAACGTTGTGCACCACAATAATGTTTACCATCATCACCCAAATATGACCAATTACCGGCTACATTTAATATAGGTGCTGCCGATGATGCAACCAATTCACAATCTTGTATTAAATGATTCCATAAAATTGCAGAATCTTCACTATGACGCAAACTACATATAAGATCAGCTTTAATCCATTTCATATCAAGAAATGGTAATGGTCGTAAATAAAGGCCAGCATTATTATTTGAAGTATTCGAAGTCATTGTTGCTCTAATCTGAACTGTAAATTTTTTTTATTATTTTACTTCTGTATTCAGACTGCTATAAAGTCACATGAATTACTTTTTTTATTTATAATTTCTATTGCTCTTATTAAAATTTTTTCGTTTCTTCTACTCAAAAAACATTTTAATTTATTTTATTTATTTTATTGGTTTCACTTTGCTTTAATTCACAATTCAATTCAATCACTATTTTCTTTGCTTTAGAAAATTCATGCCAAACTGAAAAATGTTCCTTTTTAATGTAAGAAGAATTTAAAAAAAAACAATACAAAGCGCTTTATATACAAAACCAAAGCAAAATAAAACAAAACGACAATACGCATGCACGAAATAAAAACGTATACATGAAGAAGAAGAAAGTCAAACGAATATGTTAATTTTATAAATTATTCTTTGATCTACCCATTACTATTATTATTATTATTAATTATAATATACCAATTATGTATTCGTATGTACATTAACCCTAAATTTATATGCATCGTTTTCTTTTTTTATATCAAATTTACTTTTTTTGTTTGTTTAATGAATACAAAAGTCGTATAACGCTTTGCTTTCTGCCACACTTACACTGCTTTTTTTATTACTTATTCAGTTTTATTTATTTATTCTGCCAACACTTTTTTATTCTTTCCTTCTCTTCCCTTTTTGACTCAATGTAAATGTTGTTGCATAAACACACTTATGAAAATTCAATTTACAAACTGATGTGGTGACTTTGTGGCATACACACATTTACATACATACATGCATACCTACCCACATGTGCATTTATATATTTGCCCTGTATGTCTTTAATTTGGATTCAATGCTTTGGATGAAGCTCCTTGAAATTTCATAAGGCCGTTATATATTGTACCTAAATTATAATAAGAACGTGTCGAGCAAAGCCAACTTCCAAGTACTCTACATCATTTTATTTTATGTGATTATATACAAATGTACTTAAATTAACAGTTAGAAAGAGTCTAACAAATGGACATATATTTGGTATATGAAAATATTATTACGTGCCGAATTTAGTCAAGAAATGTTTAAAAAGTATAAATATAGTCCAGATTTTATTTAAGGCGTTATATTGAAAGTGACCGTAAAAAAACCATTTCATTCTAAACAATTTAACAATTGGGTTCATCTTTAAGAAAAGTTCCTTTAACCGTAAATATTAATTATCTCAAAAAATGGGATAAATTTCTATAATTTATTAAATCTAACTGTAAAAAAAAATCAATTGTATATAATTTAATTGGGAGAAGTGCATCCATACACACTTACACATTCACATAACCAACACGCACATATTCAATTAATAATTTATATACACCACCAATAACGGTAAATTATTTATTATTTTGTTTTCGTTACAAATTTAATTGCTATATTTCCAAGAAATAAAACAAGAAAAAAAACATCGAAAACATATTTTCAATCAAATTTATGCTAAACTTTAAGCGAAAGACTTATGACTTATAAAACAATTAAATTTTTGTCTTATTGCATTACATATTTACCTTTGAATTTTCTATGCAATTTATTTTTTTCGTTTTTTCTTTTTCTTTTTGAAATAATTAATTGTGATTCAATTAATGAAAAGATTTTTCTTTGATGTATTTAATGGGAAAACTACACCGATAGCACCTCACACAGACAAAAATTATGCTATAAAAAAAATTATAAATAAATAACGCAACTCGTAATAATTTTTTCAATAGTACTCAATAAAAATTTTCTGCAATATCAATAAAGGAAAAACAAGAAGAAGAAAACTTATGATATTTGTGCTGTCAACATTAATTTCTCTTTCTGTTATGAAAGTCAGTTAAAGAGAAACAGAAGCAAATTACGAATAATTTCATCAAAACATAAACATGGAAAATATAGAACAAAATATCAAAGACAAAATGAATAGCTCGTGTTTTTCTCTTGTTTGTTTTGATTCTCAGTTTTTATAAATTATATTTGTTTACAAAACAAAAAAACACATGTCGTTTACATGAAAAACATGAAACATAATTGGCAAGAACGAAAACTGTAAAGTAAAAACAATTTCTTCTTCTACTTCTTTGTATTGTAATCGGTAACGTCAAAATGATAACATTCAAAAACTAAAATTCAAATATCGTTTACATTTTATTCTATTTATTATTTTAAATACACAATGTAATTGTTCACTAATTAAAATTTATTAAAAATTATAAATTTGTTTCACATAACTTTAATTTCTGATTAACTCGTTACATGAAAAGTAATTGTGAAAATAACCTACTCCTAATCATTTTGGCAATATGATTCCATTTTGTTGAAAAAATATGCACAATTCAAGAAACCTATTTTGCCTAATTAGAAACTTATATTGACAGATATCAGAAGTACGGATAGACGGACACATATATAAATCAATTTAGAAAGTCTAGCTTCCAAGTAAAAGATGCATTTAACGTCAATTTTTCAGAGTGTTACAAAACTTCTATACAAACTCGTGGCATAAGGCATAATTACATCTGTATCCACATAAAATAGAAGTGCTGGCTGACAGGTTAGCTGGCATACTGGTTAGATTAGGCATGCATTTCAAATAAAATATTCAATAAAATATTTTCAATATTATTATTGCTGTATATCACTACAAAGTAATTTTATTAGTAATGATACAATAGAAACATTAATGCTATTGCCTAATAAACGATATTTTTGTCGTGTTGTGATTTGTGACGGAAATTCGAATGACTTTGGAAAACACATTAAACGTGCTACTTCTCTAGGTGTAAAATAACGTAAATTTAAGCGTTTCAATAGTTTTAAGCGTTCTGACTCATCAAGCATATCAGTAGCAGCAACAGAGTGAGTTACATCTCTTGTTTTTGTACAGCTTTTAAGTTTATTAAAAATTGCCTGCATTTCTTCTAGCTGCAATGGACAATATATTGATCCAGTACCTTCAATATAATGAGTATAGGCCTTTGTAAAACACATTGTATTGATTGATGTTGATGTAACAATATCCATTAATAATATGTATCGTTGTAGAACGCTTTCATTAACATATGCTTCATTTGATATTAAGTGTTGCGGTTCCAAATAATTTTCAAGAGTTTCGTGTGTAAAGTATTTATGTGATGTAGTAGCGATATGCGAAGGAAATTTTGTCCAAATGTGATTATTGTGGAAATCAAAATCAGATGATTTTCTAGCTAAACAATAATAACGGTATCGTGTATTTGGTATACCTAATTGGCTGGGACTTATTATAAATTCACGATAGTGAAAATTCGCTTTTTTCAATGCTTCTAAATATATATTACATGCCTTAGATTTATCAAATCCTTTAACATTTTCCAGCAATATATATTGTAATGATTTACATTGACTTAATAATGAACAAATATGCATTAAGGCGTCAGAGCGACTGTCGGCGATATCTTTCTTATTGCCAACTCGCGTGTGTGGTTGACATGGTGGTGACATTAATATCATATTAATTCCCAATTTATCCAATATTTCTGGTTCTAACATCTGCACATTATTGGGTAATACTTTCGTTTGTTTATTATTATATAAGTAAACTAAATTTGCTATTGGATTAATATCAATAGCTGTTACCACTTGTCCAGGTAATTGTGATTCTTGGAAAGCGTAATGCATTCCACCAATGCCACTAAATAATTCCATAATATTTAATTTCATTTTCTAAAAATATTTTCACAAAGCTTTTCTTCTCACAATCACGTAAATACGTACACAATAATTTTTAAGGAAAGCAGAGATGTTATTATACTAACAAAACCATTATAAAATATTTTATAAAGCCGCTTAGTTACAATTCATTTATTTAATATTACATTTTATTTATTGCCTGTTTAGCATTTTACATTTTCCTAATATTTTAATCGCCTTTTTATCTTACTATTTTGTAGTAGACTAAAATTTTATAAGAGGCTTATTGAAATTCTCTAAGATATGAACTGAACCTTTTCTTTGTAGTTGATTTACCATAATTAATAAGAAGAATACCATTCACGTATTAGTTAAGATTAATTCAATAGCTAAATAATATTAATGGTAGCCAAAAAAAATCTATTATTTATGGCATAATTATTTTGTAAATAAATTACAAAAATGCTGTAATAATTAATAATATTGCTTATTTCTAAATACTTGATAAAGCAATACCAATTATGTAAGTGCATATCTTTTTTTTCGATAGTTCACTTAATAAAGAACTAAATTCTGAAATAAAAATGGCAATCATATAACGGTACATATTTATTTAAAGCTAAATAGTTCAATTATACGACTGTACAATAAATGTGGCTACCATATAATGTGCAAAAAAAATAAACATAAAATAAAAAAGAAAAACGCAATATTACATAGAAAGTTCATGTAATGCGCCAAAAATATAGTCAAGACAGTAAAGAATGGAAAAATTAAAGTGATTTATACATTGTTTCGTTACTTGATTATTTTTTAGTTATAAATTCTATAAAAAACGCTAAGATAAAAAGTGAAATATTGTATATACATAAATAAAACACATTTTACATTTTCGTACGGAATTTTATAACAAAAAAGAGAAAAAAAACAGACCTAATATATTATATTTCTCATTGGAAGAAATGTACAAGAAATTACTGCAAAAGTGGCGTTTGTAAGCGATAATTTAAGTTTTGAAAGATATTTTCTTCAAAAGATGCAGGTGCGCTTCAACAATTGTTTATTGTATTCTACTTACATTATAATTTGTATACATACATAATTAACTAAAAGCGATATTTAAATATTTTACAACAGTTTAGTTTATGCAATTAGTACAATTAGTAAGTCAAGAAATTTCAATATGCAAGAAATTTCAAGATAACACTTTTTGAAAAAAATTCATCAAATTCATTAGGAAGGGATTTCGAACCACGATTGTGTACGATGTTTCAATGAAATAATTTGCAAATTACGTCCTGCGCTTTGAATTGATCGCTGTATGAAACGTCAGTAGAATGTATTTATGTACAGGTGGAAATGGTTGAAACGTTAATCCAAACAAAATCTCAATGTTATGTTGGTGAATTTGCTGGCTCAACATAAAAGTATTCTTTCTTTAATACTAACCCGTGGCTAACTACATTATTATGAGCCATCAAAAAATATTTTTATTACCAATCATACAGACCTTTTAAAATGCATTTGATTTATAACACGCTCACGGAGGAGTTAATACAAAGTTTTATTGAACTGTTGGAACTACTATGTATAGCACATGTCTGCTCTTTTATTTAAACATTTTCCTGATTGCTTATATGGAGATGTAATTTTTAGTAGTAATAGAAGAGTTTGAGCGAAAGATAGGTTAATTTAATTAATTGTACATTGCGGTCAAGGTTACTGGCATTAATTTATACAGCTAAATGTAACTTTTTTAGATTGTTTAACCTTGAACTATTTATATGTGCAAAAGTAAATTTTTGTTTGTTTATTAATTTAAAAAAAAACCGAAAAATATTTGCACTTTATTATAGCAAGTGGACGATCCACCCTATCTACTCGTTGGCACAGAAGTAAGTGCTAAATATAAAGGTGCATTTTGTGAGGCTAAGGTTAGCAAAGTTGTACGAAATATTAAAGTGAAAGTTGCCTATAAACAAGGATTGGGCTCCGGTATTGTTTCCGATTTTGAAATTAAAGCAACACCGGGCCAATTACGTGTGGGCACTGTTGTGGAAGTACGCCATCCAGAGCGTAAAGATTATGTAGAAGCTACCATTACAAAAATACAAGATTGTTCTCAATATACGGTCGTATTTGATGATGGTGATATAACTACATTACGCCGGACAGCATTGTGTTTGAAAAGTGGCCGCCATTTTAATGAGAGTGAAACTTTAGATCAGTTACCGTTAACACATCCTGAACATTTTGGCAATCCTGTTGTAGGTGGTCGACGTGGCCGCAGACGTGGCCAATTAAATGACGATAGTTCAGATGATGGTGATGAAAGTGATACTAAAGAAGTGGTTAATGAGAAAGAAGAACACATTGGTAAAGTTGTTTGTGTGGAAACTGAATCGAAAAAGAAAGATAAAGAAAAATGGTTTCCAGCTTTGGTTGTAGCACCCACAGCACAAGTAAGGTTATTCAAATACTATAAACCCAAATAAAAATTATTAATATTAATCTTATTCTTCTATTAAAGGCTACGGTACGCATACGCGTCAAAGATGAGTATTTGGTGCGTTCCTTTAAAGATGGTCGATATTATACAGTACCCAAAAAGGAAGCTACCGAATTTACTCGAGATGCTGCAGCAAAACAAGATGGTCCAGCTGTACAGGCTGCTCTTGAATATTTAGATAATGAAGTACTTCCACCTCATTGGGATCGCGATTCATTATTTGCTTTAAGCAATTCATCAAGCGATAATGAAGATGAAATCGATTCAGATTCATCGGATGATGAACCGAGAGAAGAGAAAGATCGTTTTGTTGCACAATTATATAAATATATGGATGATCGTGGTACACCTTTAAATAAAGTACCATCAATACAAAATCGTGATGTTGATTTATATCGCTTATTTCGTGCTGTACAAAAACGTGGCGGCTACAATCGTGTGACGTCTCAAAATCAGTGGAAATCTATAGCAATACGGTTAGGTTTTACACCTGTCACTGTTAGCATTACAAATTTAGTAAAGCAAGCATTTAAGAAATTTTTACAACCTTATGGAGAATTTCATCGTAAATTGGGCTGTTCAATGCTTATGTCACCGCGTAATTCGAATCGCAGTAAAGGTCGTAGTTTAGTTAGAGCAAATTCAGTGGCATCACCTAAACTAGTTGAACCAAATAAGGAGACAATTGCCAGTACGAGTAAATTGGTAACGGCGTCGTATAATCCAACTACAACTGGGACTACAACAGCAATGGCAACGACAACAGCAACTGCAACATCAAGTACTACATTATCTACACCCACGACAACAGTTGCTACTGCAATATTTAGCGTGACAACATCAACGACTACTACAACAATAACTTCTGCAATAACATCATTGGTTACAACACCAACAACGACGATGACATCAGGAATAACAAGTGCTGCAGTACCTGCTACCGTAGCAGTAGCAGCAAACGCATCAACTTCAGCAGTAGCATCCGATTCAGAAGACACAAGTGAATCTAGTCAAGATACTAATAATAAAAATCCTAAACGTAAATTGGGAGGCAATGGTGCTAATGCCAACACTACTACAACGGGTAAAGTCAAAACCATTGTTGAAAAATATGAAGAGAAATTAGCAAAAGATGATGGCGATGTGCCGTTATCAAAAATAAAAGCAGCAGCAGCACTCAAAGAAGCTATGGAAACAAAAGAAAAAGATAAAGATTCTGGTAATGGTTCAAAGGAATGCTCTTCTGGGCAAGTAACCAGGGATTCATCACCAGCAGGTAAGATGTTTTTTTATACACAGTTTAATGTTTTATTTTATTAGGTCGTGCAAGAATATTTGAATATTAGGCAATAATAATTTTAACTCTGTGATAAGCATTGGATAAAACTCCTCGTAGATTCCATATATTTTCAAATGATTCTGGTTGCACGTTGTACGCTGAATCAACTGCCTTGCACCATATTTCAACTTCTTCACCGAGTTGCTGCTTTTGGAATGGTATACGTACCGTCCACAAAGTCCAACCATAATGCCGTCCATCTGGTTGATCTTCCTGCTCCAAATCGGCTACATGCCATGTCTTACCCTTATCAGCTGTTATATCGACACGAACTATACGTTTACCCCCACCAGACCAAGCATAACCTTTAGCTGTTATAAAGCCATCTGATGATAATTTAACTTTATCACCTGCTTGTGGTGTGCATATAGCCGATGTAACCGGCATTGCTTGTATAGCTGGTGCTTTTGTAAAGTCAACGGTATCCCAATCTGTGCTAGGACTGAAACCTTTATAATCATTTTGTTGCCAATGCGAATTGGATTCTGCATTTGAAACAATAATGCACGTTAACCATTTAACATTACGAGCACCCACGGTACCGGGGACAATTACGCGTAGAGGATAACCATGATCGCGTGACAAAGGTTTACCATTCATTTCGTACGCTAATAAGACATCACCACGTTCATCCATAGCTTTTGTTAATGGTATAGAAGCACCGTATGGATGAGATGTGGCATCTAAATCAGCTCCCTCAAATATGACATGCAAATTTTCATTCGATTTTACACCCATTTCTAGTAAAATATCTCGTAAACGTACTCCCGTCCATTTTGCATTCCCTACAGCAGCAGCACCCCACGACAATCCTAAAAACAAATTAACACCATTAAAAATATGTTGCTTTCTGTTATTTTGGGTTCATTACGAAGTTATATAGCATTATAGTTATATGGTCTCTCTGGACTTATTTGTTAGATTAAAATTAGTCATTACTCTCTTAGTGATTTTAAAAGTCATGAACACGAAGGAAATATTTGTCATTATTATTTTACTCTACACCATTTCACACACAGCATTTAATTCACTATCATTTTCCGTTTAGATTCGTCGATATCTAAACATCGGTGTCCACCTGTTGTCTGTCCATGTAAGTTGTTCTAAAAGTGCAGGTTGCAGTTTTGTTTTGAAATATTTTGATAAAATTCAATACGCCGGCACTTAAGAAAGTTGTTGGGTTACAATAGCATTTTCATATACTAAACATATCTGACAAATTTACATTAAATTGCTGCTCATTCATTTTGAACTGCTTTACTATAACGAACTTTACATTCCATTTACAATTTTTCATATCTTTTTACTTTTCATAAATATGTTTATGCAAAGATCTAAGTAATTGTGCAATAGGTCTAGATAGAGCGATAAAATTTTCTTAGAACTTTAAAAATATACCTTTTACTTGACGTATTTGATTCATTTCGGAACGGCGATTGCCACCGCACATAACAGCTGCTGTAACTGAATGTTTTGGTAATTTTGTAATATCATTAAAATTATATACTTTAATTAGTTTCTCATTTCCCCCATGATCAGTTTCAATTTTAATTTCCAATTCATATGTATTTATATCAATATCGGGTACTGGTAAATGATTTCGTACATAAAATATATCGCTTAATGTGTAAAATTTATCTGTTAACATTGCTAAAGGCGGTTCAGCATTAAATGGTTTTTGTGAGGCTGCTTTTAATAAATCATGCCGTATCGGCTCATTCGACCAAATTGTATTTTTCAGATCTTCATTAGTACTATTATTTTCTGAAATTATCTTAATATTACCAATACGATATTGTTCCAATAATGTTAAAATGTCTTCTGTATTATGTTGTTGATAAATAGCCCAAAATGGATCTATGGCACTACCAGCAGCTAACATAATCTTATCGCTACCCGGATGTTTTGGAATAAATTTTGTTATATCATAAACACCAATGCCATATGTTATCCAAACGCTATCATTGTCATCGCCTTCCAATCTATTATGCTTTTCAATTTCATTCAATTCATAAGTGGGCAAATCGTTACGATATGTTGTATGCCACAACCTGTAATCACTTTCCGTTGAAGATTGTATTTCATTTTTAATAATTTGTGAATTATCATTAACATATTGCTCTTGTTTCTTATTCCATAAATAATAACCAACGGCACCACCCCCCACTGATAATAACACAAAAAGTAACCAATCTTTCAAGGTATGTTTGTCGTCATGAGTGCTCAAATCTTCTCCTGTTTGTTGATATTGTTGTTGTTGTCGTCCATGCTGCCATTGGCAATATTTTCTATGATTTCGTCTAAATTCGTATAATTTTTTTGAAAGAATTGTTAAACTACCACAAGATATGTTGTGTGGTGGCGCAATTCTGACGAATGTTAAAATTATATTTTTTGTTTTTGTAATGCTCATTGCTATCTTTTTGTTGCTTATTTTATTTGTTTTGCTGAGGTTTTCTTTTTCGATTTCCCTTTTGATTTCTTGTTATAAATTGTTTCTTGTTATAAATACATATAAAAACTCTCAGCGACATTAATTATTGAGAGCCATATACTTCATTTAAGCGGAACTTTTTTTTTACAAAAACTTCCTCATTTCATGTTATAGTTTTTAATTTTTTAGCACTTGCATTTTATTTGATTATTATATTTAATCATCACCGATTTATGACACTTTGAATCCCTAGTGATTTAATAACGAGGAGCTCAAGTAACGAAATTGTATTTTATATAAGAATTGTAAAGTATATTGCTCAAAGTCATTAACGGCATTGTCTGAATAATAATAATCCCCCCTTTATGTTTTTTTATAGTCACCTGGCCAGTAGCAATAGCAAAAAGAAGCAAAAAAAAAACATATATATACATTATAGTTGACCGTAGCTGGTTGTTAAAAACCCTACACAACACTTTAATTAATTGGAAAATTATATAAAACTTTAAATATTTTTTTATAAGGTTTTATTTAGCCCTAATTAATAAAAAAAAGAAATATCCACATAACGACCCTGTGCAAACTAAGTTGTTATATGGGGCGTGGCCATAGTAAGAATATAATCTTCTCCATAATTGTTCCTAGCGAATTTCATTCAAATAGCTTCGAAATTACGCTCTGTGCTTGTATAACAAATTTATGTGGACGGACAATAGACAGACAGTCAGAAAGAAAGTGCTTTTGAGTCGATCGTTATAATAAAAGGTAGATCTATCTCAACTTTTTGGGGATGTTACATAAATTTGCACAAATATAATACCCTGGGTATTATATGTTTTATTTAATTGCAAAGTTTCTCATAATTTATGACGCTTCGTTCTTTTTTACAAGTCATTTTGCTTTTCTCTTTCTCTCGGAGCCTCTCGTGCTGTGACTCTCTGGGCATATTAATGTATTCTCTTATATCTCGCCTATACCATGAAAGTATAACATTAAGTAGTTAAATTACTGTTGGCACGTTTTGTTTATTTATTTGCTATGGAAAGCAGATGAAGAAAATTTCTACTAAGTGAAATTTTTTGGGGTCCAACTTCAAAACATTTTCATTATTCCGTAAAATATGCAAAATCTAAATTTTCGATAAAATGTCTTATATAAAAGGGATGGGCCGACATGATTAAAGTTTTTCACAAATTAACTTAAACAAATATTTTAGAATTTTACAAAAATACAAAAATGCGAATTTCTATTTACAAAAGCGCACTTTTTTCAAAATAAGACATTTTCAATAAGTCATTAAAAATTAAGTGCGACTACTTAAGTCATAAAAGTGATGGTAGGCTAACTATTTTCAATAAAGTTCGTCTTTAAATAAATAAAAAACCGTCCGTTTCATTTTATTGCAACGTCTTGAAAATTCTAATTGAAAAATGATTTGGGCGTTATTTAACATGACACACCTGCAGGCAGACTAAAGTTGATTAGAAAAGTGATATTCTCTTCATAGCCCGAGGGGATGGAAGAGTGTGTCAAGGAAAGTGTTGTTGGTATAGAAATTATTTATTAATATGGCATGTCTATTTATACACCTAAGTATATATATTTTATTATCAATTTATAAGAAGCCGATAATAGCGATATCGCATGAACTCAATAAGAAGAGTTACAAATCCTTTTTTATGGTACTTGTGTTACAAATTTAAGGGCTTTACAATTTAATACTTATTTTCTAAACTTTGTAAAAGTTGACCAAAATATTGTTGTTAAATATTGTGTTATGATTTTCTATATTATAGGAATGATGCCATTTCCTTTCAAGATGTAAAACAATTAAGAAAATCAAAATTTCCATTTTCTTTATTTTAAAATATATTCATTGCAATTGGGTTCAAAATGCAATAATATCAATGAAATGGTCCCAACTGGAACTCTACCTCTTAAACCTAGAATGGCGCGCTTTAATGATGAAGAATTTTATAAATATTGAAGAAGGTCTCCTATCAAGTTTCGTATAATTACATTTTACAAAATAGAAAAAAAGCCAAAAAAAACAAAACTAATTTTAAAGGTTAAATATCTAAGATTATAATATTTTCCCTTTTAATGTAACTTTATGTTGCACTTGTGTTTATTGTAGGTTCCAGTGCTACAACTGGAAAAAAAGAGAAACATCAACGGAAGCAATCTGCCCAAAACGATGACAAGCGTTCTAAAAGAAAGAAAGATGAAAATATTGTTGAGAAAATCGATACAGGTGATTTTATAGTTGAAACAGGTGATAAATTAAAAGTATATTACCATGAGAAACGAGTCACTTATGAGGCCAAGGTTATTGAGATAGCAGTACAACGAGGTACGCCCATGTATTTGGTACATTATACTGGTTGGAATAATCGTTATGATGAATGGGTACCCAGGGAGCGTATTGCAGAGAATTTGACTAAAGGTTTAAAACAAAAAGGCCGCTCATCAAGTATTGGCAGGACATGTAATGAAAAAAATAAAGAGAATCCATCGAAACCACCAGCTGTAATCAACACATCGCCTACATCGAGTAGTAGTTGTAGCGTGGGAGCAACAACGCCTATAGCAAAAGGTACAACTACTGGTGGTGGTAAACGTGGACGTTGGCGTAGTGATTCTATGCCACCACGTTCTAGCACGCCATCATCAGTAGCTTCTAATTCAAGTCGAACCAAATCACCCGCCACATCTTCGGCAGTAAAAAGACGTCCACAACGGCAAATGACTAACACCAGTAGAAGAGTATCCGCAGTTTCAGATGTTTCCATACCTACAGAAGAATCAGATACAGATTCTGATGAACCAGTAAGACGTCCTACTCGTGGCTTAAAAACTAATATCTATAGTAAATCTCCAACTAAGTCTAAAGCATCCGCTTCGGCTCCAAATAGTCAATCTGATACCGATGAAAATGATAATGATGATGATGCAGATGGAACTTCAAGAAGAACTAAAAGTACGTTACGTAAAGGCAGTCACATAGATTTAAATCAAATATGTTCGGAATTAAAGGGGCTTCAGAATCTAAAAACTATAGGCGATGTTAATGCAGCTCAAGATATAAAAACAGATTTTAAAGATAGTAGGGATGTTACATTTGTAAAAATTAAACGGGAGAAATCCAATAATGATTTAAAAACTTTAACTTCAACTACTCCCAGTTGTGTGAATATGCTGAGTGGTATTGCCAAAAACTCAACGAATATTGAAACCAAGGTAGACATTAGTAAAAGGATTTCGGCAGAAGTTTCGTCTGGCAGCGAATCGTTTGGTGATGATGATTCTCAATCTTCGGATAAAACAACACAACTTGAAAATATGACAAAGAAGTTTCAACAAATAATAAATGCGGATAAACAAAGAGCTCAAGATAAAGCAGCAGTACCTACTTCTACGATTAGTAAAATGAATGCGGCATTTAGTGGTTCGAAAGTCGTAGAAAAAATTATAAAAGATAGAGAAAATGAAAAAAGGCAAGAAAGTCTTAAAATAAAACCCGGTATTATAAAAGACGAAACAAAAACATTTTTTGCTAATTCATCCGCTATTAAAACAGAAGAAGAATCTAATGTAAAATATGAAGATAAAAAACCTTTGCTAAGCGCGGGTGTTATAACGCCTGTTAGATTTGATGCAATCACTACCATAACAAACACTCCAAAGTATGCGTCAGTAATTGTGGAGAAACCATTGACGGTTTCTAAGAAACTAGAATCTGCACTTATATATGGTAAAAAATTGGATCTCCCTAAAAGGATAATTCAAAATGAATCGAGTGCGCCTCACGTTTCAAAGAAATTCGCTGAACCCTCAATGCATAAGGAAATTGTAAAAGTTGAATTAGCGGCTGCTTGTTCACCATCATCGATATCGTCAATTTCTTCAGTATCATCCACAAATTCCTCAATATCTTCGGCTACATCTACTTCTCGTTCACTACCAGACATGAGTAAATTAGACATTAGTGGAAGCTCATCAATGGCTTCTAGTTCTACATCTCCTTCTTACTCCAATTTAATGAAGGACGCTATTGTTGCCAAACCAATTTCCCCCGATGTGTACGAATTTAAAGATCCTGAACCATTTGAATTCGAAATGCGTAAATCTTCTTTAGTGGGACCATCTTCTTCGGCAACTTCCGTAATAACAGCAAATTTAAGTAGTATAACATCATCTACGTCAGCATCTACAGGGAGTTTATTACGTAACAAAACAATAGCTAAAGTGGAGAATTATTCAGCTGCTGTGTCAAATACTGTGACAGTTTCAGGTAATCGTAAAAAGCGAGGATCTCCCATGAAAGAAGCTTTGAAAGATTCCTCAACGAAACATTTAAAGTTGGAGGAGAGAACTGTTGGTGGCACTGCTATACCTATTTTAGCAGACGCTAAGCTTTTACATCACTCTTTATTAGGGGTTGGCTCTTCCACATTAACAACTACTAATGTGAAAGGATCTCACGGTATAGGTACACATAAATCACTAACCAGTTCAACTATAATGCATGCACCATCCGCTCCTAAGCTTGCATCTATTCATCAAGGGTCTACATCAACTATAACTAGTGTTTCATCGTCTCAGCTAACAGCTTTCGACGCTTTACGAAAATCGCCCAATTTCAATTTGAATATAAATGCACTAAATGAAGAACTTGCTCAAACAGTACAAGAAACTACTCGAGCATTGACAGATGCCATGCAATGTCCTTTAACTCCAACTTCTGTACCAGGTGTTGGAGAGGTTTCGCCTAATAAAACATCGCTCTCACCGAGAGCAAACTACACGGCAACTCTTGCGGTTACACAAACATTGCCTATAGTCACAACAGTTGCGACTAAACTATATACGCCAACGTCAAGTAATTCAAATGAAAAATCGGCCTCAGTAAAGGAAGATTTAAGCAACGTATTTGGCTTATCTTTTGGACCTGGTTCTAGTAACAAGGATAGTAAATTCGAATTTGAAGATGCAAAAAAATTATTATCAGCTTCAGTGGAAGCATTTGATTTGGACCCAACCAAATTTGAAAGTAAACCAACTCCGAGCATAGCGGATAAGGTTTTAAAGGCCATTTCACAGAAAAAAGAGGAGGAAGAGACTAAAAAACAAGAAGCTATTTCTAGAGATAAAATTTCTGCTGTATTAGAACCTAAAAAAGGCAAAGAACCTGCATCATCATTGAACTCTTTAACATACAACATTTGTCCAAATTCTGTTCCTAAATCGACAGACGAAATTAATTTAACAACGGTTGCTGGAGTAGCATCTGCAGCACCCAATTTATTAATAAATGAACCACTGAAAATTAATACGGAGTTACCAGGTACAAACAGCAGTTTACTGAGTGGAACGTTGGGCAGTTTTTTGGTTGCGAAACGCGGTACTCCACCACTTACTTCTCCAGATTGTAAAATTGGTCTGCTGGAGTCTATCGGTACCAAGACCCAATTAACTGAAACTATCCAAAAATTGGAATGTGCCATACAGCGCCGCACACCAGTTACAAGTCATTCCGTAACTCCTACAACGCCTTTATCCGTTGCAGCAGCTGAAACTTATTCCGAAGAAAGCAACGACAGTACAGACTCAGAAAGACGTTTAGTAATTGAAGATGTGATAGAGGAAAATGTTACTCCACAAGTTGAACAAAAATCCAGTCCTTTATTAGTTCGCCCGGAACCCACAAAACCTATCACCTCAATCACTTCTATCAAATTGAATAGTCATACATTGCCTACCACTAAACCATTTCTCCATTCACAGCATGACATTACAACACTTACTCCTATTAAATTAGTTAGTGCACAAACTAATAAAGTTATTGTAACAACAATAGCAACAACAATAAATGCATCCAATACAATGACATCGGCAACTGTATCATCGCGTTTAATGACCAAATTGCACGGTTCAACAACTGCTTTAATTTATCAACCAAATATCAACAAAACGATCATAACAAGTTCTGCAATTTCAAATGTGTCCTTGGTACCACCAATTATTCAAAAACCATCAGTTTATTTAGCTTCGAATTTGGATCAACCATTAACTTCTGGTGAGCGGATTGTAACAGATATAAGTGGAAATAACTTTATACTACAATCAGCAACTAATGTACCAATTAGTACAACGATTAAAGCAGTTGGTGCCGGAAACGTTATGACAAAAAATGTACCGACAACGTCTACGGGTGTACCCATCGACTTACCCGATATACCGGCTTCGGTAGTAGTAGCGTCCAGTGCTATACCATCCGTAATGGCAGCTGCACATGCGGCAGCTGCCGCTTTACAAACATCAAAAAATAGTACTACAATGGTAAAACAAACTGTTGCAATTACGTCGGGACAACAGCCTTTATCTTCTTCGTCCATTCATATTACTCCAATTAAAGTGTCAATTGGCCCATCAAACACAACGAGCACTGTAGTTCAAGGTCAAAAAATGACAACAACATTTAAACCATTGGACAATCTTATGAATTCTATCGGCGTACGTACAATTTCTACACCGGTAAGATCACACTCTAATATAGTTCATCAATTACCAACTACCACAAAGGCAATTTATCATTCTATGCCTGCAATACCAGCAACGGTTAGTTCTGCTTCTTCAACGTCTGGTTTTTATTTAAATCCATTAACAGAATTAAGACCCGATGACGGCTTGAAACCTTTATGCAATGATATGCATCAACAAGGGCGTGACAAAGAGAAATTAGGCGTTATTACACTTCATAGTCCCGCCAGTATTATAACACAATCAAAAGATACTTCTACAACGCATTATGTAACACTAGAGCAATGTGCAAATATAACCAGTAATGACCATCATAACGATGCAATAAATCAATTATTATGTGAGGAGACAATACCGGGTAGTCCGGCATCGGTGATAACGACCCGTGAAGATTCACAAGAACGTATTGCCATTACTGGTTTAATGCATGATACAATAAGTGGCATTACCACAATTAAAGATTATTCCAACTTAGAAACAAATTTGCCAAATACAACTGTTGCACCACCTAGCGTCAATAGTTCGCCAAATGATTCCGCCAGTCAAGAAGACGAAAGTAGTGAAGATTTGAAAAAGACCACTGAGCAGGAAATAGAAGAAATAATAACACGTAAACGCAGACGTGTTCGTAAACAGCAAGATGATAATTTATCTACAATAAGTGGAGACCATTTAGCTACACAACAATCTCAACAACACACAAAACGGAAGCGAAGTAAAAAGAACGCTGCTGGTTCTGACAGCGATGACAATTCAGATGCAATATCTCAACGTAGTAACACAACACAATCATCAGGTAAACAACAAGCGCAATTTTCACAACAGCAACAACAGCACCAACAACGACCGCAGCAATTGCAAGTTCATAATACGACAGCAACTGGTGGTTCCAAATCATGTCCCTATAATTTCTTAGTTCAACTGGATCCATCACTAAGTCCGGATCAATGCATTTCCATTTTGTTGAAGCAAATACAAGATTTACGTAAAACTTATAATATTATTAAAAGTGATTTGGCCAGTATCGATCGCAGACGTAAAAAGTTGAGGCGCCGTGAACGGGAAAAGAAACAGCAGCAACAACAACAGCATCAGCAGCAACAACAGCAACATCAGCAACAACAACACAATCAACAACAATTAAAGATTATTGGTTAAAAATTAAAGCGCACATGCTCACACATATACATATACATACTCAATCCATACATTTAAAGGGAAAAACTTTTAAAAAATAGATTTATTTATAATAAATTTAAGAAGGTAGCTCTCAAGCAGTATGCAAAACAAAATAATAAAACACAATACAAGTGATGAAATAAAAAAAGAGAAGAAAAAGATAAGCATACAAATTTCGAGAGAAAAAAAAAGCAGCAAAATTCTGCAAAATATATTATTGTTTGTTTATTTTATTTTATTGTACTATTAATTGGCATAATATATTAATGTATTTAACTGCGCCATTTTAACTTTAAGCAAAAAAGAAAATTTAATTCTGTATTGTGTATTATTGTATTTTTACACTTCAAAATAAAGTAGTATGAAATATAAGCAATAAATAACAAGAAAATTATATATGGCTGAAAGGAAATCTTGGATACCCATCACCCTCCATACACCATAATATTATGATTTGGAGCCTGTTCCAATTTTTTAATTGTAGACAGAAAATGTAAACATAAAATGAAAATTTGATATTGTATAACTTCGCGTGAGCATGGGTTATTTGCATGAGTTCTGAGCAGCTATCTTTTGTAGTTTGCAGAGAATGAACAAAAAAAAAACCCCAAAGTTTTGCTTTAAAAAACTGGAGTGTTGTCAGTTTGCGTTATGTGCCCTTTGATCCAAATTTTCCCATTTTCAATACTAACCTGGCTGTAAGAGCTTTTGATGTTTCTATCAAATTAAAGCTCAATATCTCTTTTGCGACCGGCAGAATGTTAACAACCCACAGACAGGCGGACAGACAGACAGACATGATCAAATCGAGTTGGAATTTAATACTAATGAAGAATATATACAATTCATTTGGATATAACCCTAATCTTTGGGTGGTGGGTATAAAAGCACAAACATTTGAACATCTAAACATTTATTTATTAACTAGATGTTATGGCAGAAGCAGAATTTTTCAAAAAATTATCAAATAACAACTAGAAAAATTGTATTTCACTGTGAAGTTATTTTATTATTTTGTAAAAAATTCTTCCAAATTTTTATCATTTCTTTATTTTTTTTTTGTTTGCTTTAGGATACACAAAAGCCCCCATCTAAATATAAATGTTGGCCATTTACAATACTTGATAAGGTACTTAGTAAATAAACGATATTATTAACAACTTCGTGAACTTCACAAAAACGTTTCAGTGGTATACGATCTAATAAGGGACCAGCTTTTTTCGGATCACTCCAATTAGCGCGACCCATATCTGTTAATACAACAGTTGGATTAATAGAGTTGACACGTATTTTACGTGCCGATAATTCCAATGCTAATGATTGGGTAAGAGCATCTACTGCAGCTTTTGTTGCACTATAAATTGAATGGCCGTTAAATGAGCGTGTTGAAGCCAATGATGACATCATAACTATACTACTGCCATCTTTTAATTTTGGCAATAATATTTGTGTAACATTAAATACAGCTTTAATATTAACATTTACGGTATCATCGAAATCCTGCTCATTTAATTCCTTAAAAGGTTTAATTATGGCTACACCAGCGTTATTTACTAAACCATCCAAAGGTGGTGCACCACTAAGGGCTTCACGTACCTTGTTCCAATCATTTAAATTGACAACTATAGGCTTTATACATTTATATTGCTTTTGTAAATCAGCCAAGGATTCTAATGAGCGCACTACTGCGATTACATTAGCTCCAAGTAGTGCAAGTTTCTCCACTAGAGCTTTACCAATACCTCTTCCAGCACCCGTCACCAGTATAGTTTTATTTTTTATATCTTCAAACATCATACTTCAAATGCGATTCAAATGTAGCTTAATCTATTCTATATGACAACTTGATTACGTTTGATTCGATGTATTTTCAATCGAGAGAATAAATGAGAATCTTTATCATATGAAAAATACTTTTTCGCCTGAATGATTAAAGCATTATTTTTAGATTGAGCGTATATTTTTGAATATGGAATCTGAGTTTAAAATATTTTAATTGATTTAAAAAGTACTTACGTATTTAAGTAGAGAACATGCACACGCTTAATATCTGTTTTATATGTATTGCATGTACTAATCTACTATCATGACAATCAAGAAAGCACATTTTTAATTTATAAATTAAATTACTAAAATTTTCATTAATAATCAAAATGACTTATTATACAGAGTATCAGATGTTCACTTTATTTTATATTCAAATTAAATATCGCATATTACAAAAATCAATAAAGAAAATTTTAATTCGGAGAGCTAAATTTCATTTGTATGAATATAACAGATTATCTTTTCACAAATAAGATTTAAATTTTGTGATTTTCTTAAGCAGCAAAGATTTTAAATAAGTTGATTGCAGTATATTACAATAAATTCGCTTTAAATGAGATTTTATAAGAGATAAGTCATGGCAGATTGAACAGAATGCTGCATTGCGTTGAACATCATTTAAACAAAGATATGATTGGCGTTACTTTGGTTTATTTGTAAAGCTTACAGAAAATCTGTGTTACATGTAAATACAAAATGTCTAAATATAACATACCTAATATAATTTCTCTTTGTCGTTTCTTAAATACAATAGGTATACAATTTGATTTACATTCATTTAATTCACGTAAATTTACTTTAAGCAGAAGGAAATGAATTAAAAAAAAGCAAATACAATCAAAAAAATGGAAAACACACGAAAAGGGTTTTAAAGATTCTATCTTTTTTTTTCAATATATTGGACACCAATATGAACATGACACTTATCTTTTATAAAGGATGTAGTAATATCACAATACGACTTGTCCCTCCGATGCAAGTTTTTAGGAAAAGCCACGTGCTATATAAAGTGTTCTTTTAAAGAATAAATTTATTTTACAAAGATGTTTTTCATTTGAAAATTGGTTAAGGACACTTTTGAAAAATATATTATTTGAATGTTGTGCAATACTTTTCAAAGCGTCAAAATAGCTACAGCTATGCTACATCTCTTCTTTTACGAAGGATGAAAGATTCAATTCTCTAAACGATTCCTTTCTTTATATTAACAATGGCTACAAACAAATTATGTCTATCTAAACAAAATTTTGAATATAGGCTTTTTTTATGTTACGTAACTGCCGATTTTCGTCCAAATTGTACACTTTTTTTTTTTAATGTACCACTACCTGGAGAGTGGTCATAAAAATTCCCTGATGTAATCCATATCCAAATTTCATTAAAATTTATTATTTTTGAAGTTTACATGTGGAAAAGCGTACAGATCTAAACCGAATCAGAATGTTATTGAATCTTATCTTACGTTATTGAATCTGATATTATAAAATACAATGGATTTATGTCCAGTAGCTCCCTCACATCTTCTATTTCGTGTTCAAGAGGCATAAAGTTTCATTGTATTAATTGCAAAGCAAAATCAAATCAAGACAACTATTAAAGAAATTACATCAATCAGTATTTTAACTTCCTCAAGTACTATCTGCTTTCAACTTTTTTGGCACATTTCCAATTTACACCACACACAATTATTATTATTATTAATAATGATGATCGATTACAAATCAATTCACATGGTTTATGTGAAATTTTCTATAGAGAAAATTAAATCGACAAATTAAAGTGATTTTATTACTTTTTCTCTTTTATTATTTTATTATAATTAATTAGAAAGAAGTTATAAATTAATAATATGTAAGAAAAAAAGAAGACCGAAATGTTAATCTAATTCAAAAAATTGTACAGCTGGAACACAATGAAAAAAGGAATAAAGAAAACCCGAAAAATGTAGCTTCTCTCAAAAGTTCTTTTTTGTTTTCTAGTATCGAAAAAAAATAATTCTCCTTGAAATAAAATGAAAAATAAAGCAAAAGAAAAAATATGATTGTTATGGGCATTAAAGCATATAGTTTTTTATATTCTCCTTCTATCCTTAATCATGCTTTTTTTTTGTTGAAATTTTACTTCAAAACTTCGGGCTTATAAATTTATTATTTGAGATCGCCCAAAACGTCTTTAGCCAGGGTCTTTAGTCGGTCAAAGCGCTTTTTAAAAAATCTGCCTTAAAATCAATAATAAGAAAATATCTATATGAGCTTTTAATACTCATATATGGATGAATTTTACAAGAGTTAAAGGCATTTTTTTATAGGAATTGTCTCACATTGACAATAATACCAAAGTAGTTCGCCATATATTTTAAATATTTTGTTTTTGTAAATTCTTTAATAGTAAAATGGCAATGCAATTAGATGATCATGATCATGATCGTGATGATGATGAAGGGAGCAGGAAGGAGATATTGTTTGAACGATATCAATTACAAATAGTAGAAAATAGAAAATATTATTTAATATTAATGAAAATTATGTGTAATTAATTATTGTATAATCGGCTGCTCTATGATAATTATAATGATATATTGATGATAATATTAATAATGATAATAATAATAATATTGAATAAGACATTTAAGCACGTTCACCACGAATACGGCGGGCCAATTGTATGTCTTTTGGCATAATGGTAACGCGCTTGGCATGAATAGCGCATAAGTTTGTATCCTCGAAAAGGCCAACCAAATATGCCTCGGAAGCTTCCTATTTATATATATATAAATATATGTATATATATATATATATATATATATATAAACGAAATATATATCTATAAATCAAATACATAAATTGATGTAAAATACCTGTAAAGCCCCAATGGCTGCCGATTGGAAACGTAAATCAGTTTTAAAGTCTTGAGCAATTTCACGTACTAAACGTTGAAATGGCAATTTACGTATCAACAATTCTGTTGATTTTTGATAACGGCGAATTTCACGTAATGCCACTGTACCTGGACGATAACGATGTGGCTTTTTAACACCACCAGTGGATGGTGCCGATTTACGGGCAGCTTTCGTAGCCAATTGTTTACGCGGTGCTTTACCACCAGTCGATTTACGAGCTGTTTGCTTAGTACGTGCCATCTTTTTTCACTATAAATAAAATATAAATATATTAAAAAAATACATAAATTAAATAAATTAAATTAAAACAATAATCATTAAAATTGTAGTTATTCAAAAAAAAAAAAATATATTTTGAATATAGAGTTAGTAGATACAATTTTTCTTGAAAGCAAAACTGAACAACTGAATTTGTTCTTTGTAGTTCTACAGTTAGTTCATTTCACAGTTAATGCTAAAAGCCGTAAAAAAGGGCGCATCGAATTGCCCTGGGGTTTAAAATTTTATATGGAACAACTTTAAATTAACAGAAAATGTATAAAAAGAACAAAATGTGAATGACAACAACAAAACTTAACCATTCAATTGTGATGCCAGACAATACACACAAACCAGACAATTCACACAAACCAAACAACAACAAAAACAAAGAAAAAACAACAAAACATTTTCCCACTACTTTATATTTACATAGTTTTTTATATTCATTAGTGTTGTGCGCGCGCAAAGTTGTGTTATACATAAAAAAAACTAACCAACAAGGAATACATAAACAAGTCAAACTCATGAACTCACAACATTTAGAAAACAATATCATAAAAAAAAAACTCTCGAAAAACAAAATGCAAATGAATGAAATACTATACATGCACAAGCACACTAAAAAAACGTAATGTTTAAGCGAAACGAAAAACTCAAACAAAAACTTCCTCGCTCGCAACCATTTTTTTTTAAATTGATGACGAATCATAATTAAAATGAAGTTTGAAAATATGGCTATAATCAATTCCTTGTAACACTTCACTTTTTCCAAAGAAAAAAAAATAGCACAAAAAAAAGAAAAAACATCAAAAACTTTGTCAAATGTGCCAAACAAAAAAAAAAACATTTTCCTTTTTCATCGTACACCTAAAGTCCGCCATTTTGAAAAAGTAGAAAAGAAATGTATAACTGTGTATATGTATATGTATGTTGGTACAGTCCACCAAATATATTAACAGTTAGTCAACGCTACTGCACACGGAAAAATAAAGCACAAATTTTCTTTCAATGCAATTTTAATTTTAATAATTTAATAGAATTATTTCCACCAATCATTTTAATTAGCAGAAAAAAGTTGGCAAATTTTTGTATATAAATTATTTGCTTATGTCTTTTTTTCTAATAAATATGGAAGATTTTAAGTACTTACCTGTTTTGTCTTGTTTCACTTTTGGTTTTTCTTTTCTCACGAAACAAACACAATCTGCTGTTTATTTTTTATTTTCTTCTGTTTTTTTTGTTTCCCGTTTGCTTTTATATATTTGTCTTTATTGTTTATGCGTACAAAAACACTACACGACTACACAATCCAATTGCTTGTTTTAGAATGAACCTTTTGGCAGAATTATTAACATAAAATTCATTTTATCAAGTGATGACAAAACTAGTTATATTGAACTAGGGCATTGCAAAATAATCGAATGTATAAATGGACTTATTTATAAATCTGCATGCAAGGAGTTTTATATAAAATGTTTTAAATTTGTTAAATTAAAGGCGTTATTATTAATAATTTTCCTTTTTATTAATTAATAGATGCTACTAATATACTAACTCATTATTTTAAAGTTTACAATTTGCACACATATCATTTACTTCAACTATTCAACTAGTTACATATGATAAATAATTTCAACTAATTATCGAGTACATCTCTCAACTGTTATCTATATTCTATAAAATACACATTCATATAGTTGTGATGATTAACTAAAATGCGGTTTAAGTTGTGCGAATATTTTATAAATTTGAAATTTTTCGTATTAATTATGATTAAATGATATATGTTAAAAATTAAGTGCACTTAATATGGACGAATAAATCTAATTTAGTGAAAATCATAAAATCATAATCATAAAATTATGGGTAAATGATGGCAGTAATTTGCCAATAAAAGGAAAGAGGAAAAAATGAATGATTTGTAAATTTTTATTAAGTGTTGGCAACATTACAAATATTTACCGTTAAGCGGGAAGCGATAAAAAAAAATTAATCACAATAAGCCACAATAAAAGTTAATGCTACACAATTTTTAATAAGTTTTAAGAGAGTTTTGGCAGATTCCATTAATCATTAAAAAACGATCATTAATAGTGAAAAAACCTTAAAATATTTAAAAATCAGTGTTATATTATGATATATAATATTATGATCATTGGATACTTAATCTGAAAGAATGATAATTGTCAAGAAATCTACATAATAGTTGTAAAAGTAAATCAGGTAAGAAACTTAAGTTAATTGTCCTTAATAGTTATCATTTAACTACCCTCTTCTGTTGAATGGCATTGATCGATTCTAAATAATTTTGACATTATTTACTTTCTGATTATTTAAGTAACACTTAAACTAAAGTAAAGTACTTAAAGTATCTTGAAAGTAGTAAACAAAAATTTTGATAAGAACTTACCGGCTATAAAGGAATTTTAGTCTTGCATTAAACGTAATATTTGAAGTGAGAAGAAATACGCTTCAGATTTTTTCCATTTTTTGAACCTGCTGCCATATAAACAAACTTACCAAATTATTCAAAATTTACAATTTTTTTTTACTCTTCTAAATTGTAATTAATTTTCTCAATTTTTTTAAAATCAAATAAACCAAAATGGCGTAGAGTATTTACGAGCTTTATTACTTATTTTATGATTACAAATATTAGAAAAGTATTTATAAAGCTGTAAAATTCAAATAAAACAATCATTTATAATGCTTTTTTTTGGTACTAGCATTTCGTTGAAAGAATTACATTTGTAAGAGTTGCACCAAAAGATATTACAGCTGTGGAAGCGCAGATAGAAGGATCAGCTGGTACTTTAGCAATTAGTGCTTGGGTAACATGAACACTTTCTACAAGCTTTGCTATAGCGTTTAACATTTTCGTCACACATCCTACATCAGTTTCTTCTGCACAATCTTGATTATAGATATGTCGTATATTCTCAGCCTTACGACCGATATCGATCGTAGATTTTACGACATTTATTATATTTTGGGGTGTATTATCACCGCAACGATTAACTTCATTTTTCAATACCTTAATAGCTTGTAATGTTAAGTCTACAGCATTAGAGATACATGAGAAATTTGTAACATGACTGGTTAATCCCACAACAGATTCAAGTCCACTCTGTGGCTTGTCCAAAAAGCCTGGCAATTCTAAAGAATTTTGTAGACTATTCCAGCTACTTGTTAAATCCCAAAAACTTGCTGTCGTAATTGAATTGGAAAGTAATATCGAACCCATTACAATTATAATTAAATTCATTTTGATTTTAAAATGTTTCAATATTAAAATTTGTTTGCGTTTTAACTTGCGTACAATTCATACATTGCTTATTTATATGCAATTTAAAATTGAAAAATTTTTTTAGTTATCTTTATCTATTTCAAGTGTCTTCTGAAAATGTTATTTGATTATCCACTTTTCAATACTACTACCTTATTTATATTTACACTTTCGATTATTATCTCTAATCAATTGAATGAAATTAAAGTGTGAATTTATATTTTGACAATTATTTCGGTCGTGGCAAGTGTATTTTTTTTTATTTTTTGAGCAGAAGTCATATAAATTTACTTGACATAATTAATCCATTATTTTATTCTGTTTTGCAAGGCAATTTCAATTATGCTGATTTAATTTACGTCGGACACAATGTGAAGAAAAATTTCCTCCAAATTTATTTGTTTATAAAATTTTAAGCTTCTTATAAGTATGAGGTATTAAAAATTATTTAATGACTGATAAATTTCTTATCATAACATTTATTAAATTTTTAATCATTCTGAATAGGAAATGTATTATTACACTCACCATCCAGAGGTTGAGAGTATATTAATTTTGCCATTCAAAAGGGAAAACTCGGAGATTTTACAACGGATGTACATTCTTGATTAGCAGCAAAATTGGATATGTTTGTTTGCTCGCCTGTCTGTCTGCCCGTCTGTCCATTTGTCCAGGGTGCCATTTTAATAATTTTCAATAAGGTTTGTTTCTGAGCCACAAAGTAACCAAACAAATTTCATTAAAATATTTTAGAAAATGTAGCCTGTGACTTGATAATTGATGGACAGACGTACAGACATGCTCATATTGACTCAGAAAGTTACTGTAAGTCTACAATTCGTGTAGAGTTGTAATATAGAAATATGCTGCAATTTTTGTTGTTGTTGTTGTTGTTGTTGTTGTTGTTGTTTTTTTTGCTTTTGTTTGACATGAAAGGGCTGAACTTTTTTATTATTGAAAAGAAAATAATTCTTTAAATTTTTTAAGAAAATATTTGCACGGACAGATGGACAAATATGCTTAATTTGACTCAAAAAGTGATTCTAAGTGTATAAGTCATGTAGAGTATAAATATTTAGTTAACTTGGATTTTTTTGTTGTTGTTTTGTTTTCTGCTGCTATTTGACAAAAAAAGACACTTAGTTTTGTTATTATAATAAAAAAAAATGTTTCTTTATATTTTTCAAATAAATTTCATATTTTATATTAATTGATAAATACAACAAAATACAATAACAACATGAATTATTTAAAATATAATAAACTAAAAATTAAATATGCATTAGCTTTAATCTTAAAAAAGGCAAAATCCAAAAGCATTTTTTTTGTAAGATTTTACAAAAAATTTCAGGCTATTTGTTTTATATGATTGAAGATTATTCTGCTTTGTTTATTTCTCATTTTATGTGAAAATGCAATTAATTCAAGTAATAAATATTCAAAATGATGTCTCAAAATAAATAAAAACCAAAACAAAAAAAAAAGCGCCTTAACACAAGTTAAGTAACATGATAAATATTTATCTAATTTTTTTAATAATTAAATGAAAATTCTGTGCATTTAAAAATTTTCTTCCTGCATGTACGTAAAATATTTTATGGTAAAAAAAAAAACAATGGACAAGAAATGAGGCAAGAAAATAGAAATGGATGAAAAAAACAAACGGTTGCGAAATGAATTAACTAATTTTATATGAATTATTTATATGTGTGTATAAATTGTTTAATGGTTATTTTATTGTTATTTTATAAGTGCTATAAAATACGTTCGATTCTTCTCATTCTTAATTATAATTAAATTATTATTCATATTTACTAATGTTTGCTTCTCGTTTATATCAAACTTAATCGACTATTTGTTTTACGTAATTGGGCACGCCATGGTATGATATGTTCATTATCATCATCATCATTACCGCCATTGCCGCTACCGCCATTGCCACTACCACTGACACCTCCGCTGTCATTGCTATCAACATGTTGCTGCTGCTGTGTTTGCGATTGCTGTTGTTGATTTAAGCCATTCACATTTTGTTCGAATTTATGCTGCGCTTCATAATAACTATTTGTTGCTGCTGTTATTGCTGGTGTTGTTGTTGTTGTTACCAAACCATTCTGATTGTAAACGCCAATAACTGTCGCATTTTCCTTATTATAATTATTGCTACCATTATTATTATATTGATGTTGCTGCTGCTGCTGCTGCTGCTGTTGGTGTTGTTGTTGTTGTTGATGTTGATGTTTATGTTTAGAGTAAATTTCATTTACACATGTTGTTACCATTGGAATATTATCAATAGATAATGCGCGATTTTTTAAACGCCACGTATCGGATACACGATTATTTTCTTCTACTTTTGGTGTATAAATTGTTGCTCTAAATGTCAGAGAGAGTAAGAGAGAGAGAGGTAGAGAGAGAAAGAAGAAGATGAAAAGTAAAAAAGAGGGCAATTGTTAAAAATAATTTAAATTATCAATTAAGAAGAATATTTTAAATTCTCATCAATTCCACATCTTTTTTCAAAACGCAATTTTTTTAATGATCTATATATAAATCTGAACCAAATTAACCTCATTTATTTACTAAATCGTCTAATTATTGTGCCACGAAATTTATTAAGATATAAATACTTAAAATTACTAATTTATATTCTTGCATCGACAAATGGGGAACTGACAGTAAAATTCTCGGAGATGGCCCTTATTAATTCTTATTTATTTTAAAAGTAAAATACGCCCACCTAACATGGACACATGGTCCAGAAACCACACCAAATCAAACTGGATTAGGTCAAACTAAACTTGATCAAACTAGATCACCTCAAACCAGACAAAACCCAACTTGCACAAACTAGATCAAACCAGACTAAACCAGACTGAATCATGTCTAGTTTGCTATATCAAACCAGAACAGACCAGACTGGATAAGAAAACGCAAGACCACTTCAGACATACCAGATCAAACCAAACAAGACAGAAACACTTTACCAGACAAGGTTAGATTGGACTAGCTTAGATTAGATCATGCAGATAAGGCAAACATTCACGTCAAAGAAGCTTAAAGCTATTCAGAAAGTGATTTTGAGACAACCTGTATAAAAAAAGATGGGCCTTATTAATTTTGGGAAAAATTAATTCTAAAATTCAAATTATAGAAACTGTTACATTTAAAGAATTCTAAACTGTTTCATTGTTCTAATGCTAAAGTGTGTTAGGGAACAATGAAGATAACCGGTTGAATCTTCATGAAACCATATTGAGAGAATTAATTTTTCGAGACTTACTTTAATTTATTTTCAGTTTCTTCACGTCGTGCCAATAGATCACGCTTCCATTGCGGTATTTGTGATAATCTACGTTTTTCCGCTTCTTTAGCCATACGCTCTTCAAATTCTCGTTTAGCCTTTTCGGCAGCCTTCTTTGCCAGCATTTGCCTTTTCCAATCCGGTATTATATTACCAGCTTGATCTTTTTCAGGTATCTGTAAATATATTTTTGTTAATTAATGAAGAATCCCTAATAAAGAATAGGCAGTAGTTTTTTTTTTTTCTTTTTATTTAATTTAATATGACATGATTTTCAATTTACCTGATCTAAATAATTATTGGCCGTAAATTGTTTCGTTACTTCAGAATAATGTTCCGAATCGAAACGATTCGCCATTTGTTTCTCCACTTTCATTTTTTTAATACCTGGTATATCTTTTGAGATTTTCAATTCAGCTATAAGATCACTTTTTAGATAAGTGTCTGTAGTTGAGGATAAACACTGCATACTGAGACTACGGGCTGGCATTTGATATGATTTGGGAGTTTTTTGCGTTTCAGTACGTCTTAACTTTATTAATTAAAATTAATTTTACAAAATGTAACAAAAAATAAAAAAAAGTGCATACAATAAAGTAAAAGTAATTAAAATGAAAATAATTTGCTTCCTGCATAAATATTATTCAACTTACTTGAACACTATTTAAATCTTGTATAGAAATGGCTGAAAGAGGTTGATGTTGTTTTCTTAGTGCTGTATCTGTATGTGAATTTATTCCATTAGACGTTATCGATTTTATATTATTACTATTATTATTATTATGAGAATCTGTACTCCGTATTGTATTTGTTTGATTATTTATAGTTATAGGAAATGGCGGTGGTGGTGGCGGTTTTGGCGGCTCAATTAATGTAACAAGCTGATTTGCTACTTGTATTTGCATATAATCCTCGGTATCTGTAGATCTGTAAAAATCAAAATCATCAAATAAATAGTAGGATTTATGAAATTTTATAAAAAAAAGGCATGTCGTTCCGTTCATTAATGCCTCTAGTTATCTTTGCCCTCATTCCTAGAACTTATCAATTTATATCATAGAAATATTTTCACTTTTCATTGTAAAGAAATAATTTCAATAAAGGTAGTAATTTATTTTAATTTAAGTCTAAGTTTTTTTTTCTAAATAGATCAAGTTTAAACTCTTAAGTTGTAAGAGTTCATTATTCTTTTTTATTAAATAAAATTCACATTTTCAACAACTTTCTAAAACACCATTTTCTTGAAATTATTTTCTTTTTGATATTTCCTGCTGTTTTTCTTTTCTATTTCTATTTCTCTTTTTTTTTTTCTTTTTTCTTTTTGATAAATATTATAAAGCACATACCGCGGCCATTTGTAACGTCCAGATTGAGCCAACATATTTATGAAGACTAAAATATTTTGTTTAATTATTTTGTAAAAAATTTCACTAATATCTCTATCATTTACCAATCAACGCGATTGTTTTGTTAATTAACACATTAAAAAAATTTGGGAAGCAAAAAATCGCCTTAGCTTTTATTATGACTTTCTTTTCGTACACACATTAATTTATTACTCTTTTCTTTTCTGTACCATCATCAATGTCTGTCCATTATCTATTACTCATCAGATTCATTCTTGCGAAACTGATTACCAAAATAAGTGAAAAGCAAAAATCACGCACTATCTGTTTCAGTTAATGATAAAAACTGACTACTTAAAATCTCTCCTCACTTACAGTTTTTTTTTTTTTTTTGATTGTTATCATTTGCCCTTTTATACTTTATACCGTTTGTGGTAAATTGCATTATAAAGTTATAGACTTGGAAGAGCTTGTGTTAAATTTCAATCGTTTCAGATTTATTTTCAGTAACAATTGAAATCTGTCACTCCGTCTGTCTCTTTGAACAAGCTTTATGTTGCAATTTTTGTAATATTTTAATGAAATTTTATATGTTGCAATCTTTTGGCCTTAAGATTCACTCTTTTGAAAATGATTAAGGTCAGACCATCTTTATGATCTAATCTCTCTCCCGACATAGTCTTATTTTAAAGTCAAAATGAGAAAAAGAAACCAATCGTTAAATGGAATAAACTTACAACTTTTTTGTAAAATTCTTTAATAAAATTCGTTAATTTTGATGTACAATATAATTCTAAGAAGTTTTGTCCAAATTGTTCAATTTTTTTGTAACCCTTCTCAAATTTTTAATTTTCTTAACTCGCAATTTGCTTGCTTCACTTTACAATTGAAATTATATAAATTATATTTGTGTAGAGTAGTAAAAAGTCAGTTTGCGATCGGTTGAAATATTTCGATTTATTTGCAATTTTTGATATCATTTACCTGGCTGATGATGGGCATGAACGTTTATCGCTAATACTTTTTAAATATTCGGATGGTTTTATGAGATGCGTGACACCATCTTGTGAATTATTTGGGAAACTTGGCGGTACAAATGGCAAGACAAGTTGTTTATTAACTAAATTTGGCCCATTCGGGCGTCCGGACGGTGTTGCACCATTATGACCATATAACGTTAATTCATAATGATCTTCAGCCGATGAGCCATACAATTGATATGAATATGTTGTTGATGATTGTTTTTGCTGTTGCTGGTGCTGTTGCTGATGCTGTTGTTGTTGTTGCTGTATTTTTAATAATTGATAATGCTGTTGGTGTTGTTGCTGTTGTTGTAGTATAGAATAATTATTTTGATTGCCGTTAAAATTGTTGTTTATAGTGCTGGCGCCAGTGCCGTTGTGCTGCAATTGTTGATAATGATTCGGATTTCTACTGTATTTCTCATTATTCTGATTACAATGTTGTTGCTGTTGTCGCTGTTGCTGCTGTTGCTGTTGTTGTTGCTGCTGTTGATATTTGTTATTAATGTTAATCGTATTTTCACCATTAATTTTATTATTATTATTAGCTCCAGTTACCGCTAACGTTGATACACTGCTACCAACGATTCCGACTACGCTATTATTGCCATTGCCATTGCCATTAACATTAAGCAGTTTGGCTTTCTTGTTCGCTGAAATTGAACAAATTTATTTATAAGATGCATGCCATAAAATTAAATAAAATAAAATAATGAAATGCTCTTTTCCTCCATTCTATTTCATCGCCATTTACCATCTCCAAATTAGTAACGTAGTTAAAGGCACGGGCCATGTAGTATGCCAAAAGTCATATTACAAACAAAATGTTGCAAGTGAAAATATTTAAATTGGCCTACTTGATATGTTGTTTAAAATAATTAAAAATGTAAAAAAAGTGGTTAAAAATGTTCAATTTCGCAATATTCAAAAGTCGAAAAATGAAATGGATTTTGGAATGTGTGAGTCCAATTTAATTATGAAATATAGAATGTTAAATTTCATAAAAATATTTCTATTAAATATCTTTAAAAAATCCGCCCATTTAATATATTTAAATTTATTTTCTTAAACGTTTAGAATGTTGAAAATTTGACTTTCATCAAAATATATATTTTATGTCTCACTTTAGATTCTTAATTTGGCACATGATCGTACATTTGGGTTAGTATTTGATGGTTAATGGTTAATGCTTATTAAATTAAGTTAGAGGAGTATATTTGATTGAAGTTACATTATGGATGTTCTTGAATAAGTTGCCGGCACTTTAGATGATTTGTAGGATCGATTTTTTCTTCGTATTTTAGAAAAGTTACTAAAATATGCTTGACAATTTTAAAGTAGATACCATTTGTAATGTATTTTTAAAGCATCAAAAAAAAAACTGTTAATTTTTATCCAAAAATTCTGCTCTGAGTTTAAATTTTATGATGAACTTGCCCTCTCATGGCTTTTACGCAATTTTTTCCAATAAAAAATTGTGTCAGAGAAAAGTCAGCATTAATTCAAAATTCGAAGACATTGTAGATATTTTTACCATTCGGTAATTACTAACAATGTACCAGCGAATAAACAAGCAGACAGGCGCGCAGACAGATAAACAAACGATGCAAAATAAAATAAGATTACAAATGAGTTTGTATAAAGGCCAACTTTTGGTTGGCCTTTATAAAAATGAACAATTGTTTCTATCTTCAAGGTCCTTTTACTTTTTAGCTAAAAATAATGTAAGCACTTTCTAAGGATCAAGATCCAAAATCTAATTGTTTATTTCAAATTTAAATCTTTATAGATCTTCTATAATGATTATTATTGTTGGATCCATGAGCCATAATTTGATAATGTCTATTTTAATTAATGTTAATTTATCTCTATATCTCTGGCTTGCTTTTTTTCCAATGTATTGTAAATTTACGGTTGTTTGAACATTTTAACTAAAGAAAATTCATATGTATTCGTATGTATTGTATTCAAGTAAAATTTGTTGTTGTTGTTGTTGTTGTTGTTGTTGTTGTTGTTGTTGTTGTTGTTGTTGTTGTTGTTGTTAAATATATATTACTATTGCACTATTACGATCGTTTCTTTTTATTTTGTATAACAAAAACAAGAAAAAAAGAAGGCATAGAAAAATAATATGAAAAATAAAAATATGTGTAAATAATAATTTAGAAAATTGCAAGAGTTGTAACAGTTGTTGTTATTGTTATTAATATTATTATTGTTGTTGTTTTAACAAAATGTAATACATTTATGAGACTAAGAGACCTCTCAGACATTAATCATATTGTTTCACATTTATTGTACATAACGGCCTTTAAATTTGTTGTTAGTTGTTATTGTTGTGTTAAATTTTTTCTATCATTATTATTATTATTATTATTATTATTATTATTATTAAAACTACATTATAAATGTAATACAAAATGCTACTATTTAGATATTTTAATATATGCATTCGTAAGCAGTAGACCATTTTACCATAATTACACACATTTATACATTTAAACGTAGCCAATTGAACTAGTTAGTTGTTTTTTTTTTTTTTTTTGTTACAATTAAATCAATTACGATGTGCTTTTTAGTCTTTTTCTTGGCCTTTCTATTTCTCTTTCTCTCTCTCTCTCTCTATTTTTATATTTCTGTCTTTGTCTCTCTGCTATGCATAATACACAAAACAAAAAGGAAAAGAAAGAGTTATGAAAGCAAAAACCAACTAACCAACAAAAAATGAAGAAGTAAGTTTAATTTAGCCATTGTCAAATCTTTCCTGCCCACAATTCTCATCATTTCGTTCTATCTCTAATTTTCAATAAACTACCTAGAATTATATTTAGAATACATAAAGTAACTTCTAATAGATTCCTTTGTCTAAATTATGGTCGATGTCTAAAAAACCTAAGAAGTTTTAAGCAAATTGGTGTTAGATATATTTAAATTAAGTGGTAGGCGTAACTGATTTCTTTTTTTTATACTCTTCACCACTTTTAGTCCAGTTTGAGATTATGTGGAGATTTTAACATGGTAGGCCCATTTTTCAAACCCCCTTCGCCAACCTTTCCAATTACTTTTAAATAATTGAAAAATTATACTTTTGTGATTTCGTTTTTCTTCCCATTGAAGAAAGTGTTTTAGGGTTTTTGAGGCCCTATCATCCTTTGAAATAAGTCTCACCATATTTTGATTCATTGTGATACATTGCTAAGCGGCGTTACTAAATGTTTTAACGTTGCTGATGCTACAGAATCCCAGCACTATTTATGACAAGATTTTTCTTAAACGCTATCATGGGTTTTTATGTGAAAAGTTAAGTGCCTTCAGTAAAAGAAAATGGCTGTTTCTACTTTTTTTTGGTTGAAATTCGTGAACCTTTTGCAAACAAAATTCGTCCGTTTATGTAAAAACTTTATTAAGGTGCTTGTTGCATTTTTTGAGATATTTTATTAAAATTTGGTACACGGATGTGTTTTGGTCCAGAGACGATTACGTCCCATCTAAAATATTTTTCGAAAAATGCCATTGTATGGGTAAAATATTTAATATTTAATTTTTAATTTTTAGCAAAAGCTGCCAATGCCAAATATTTTGACATAAAAAATGTATGAGTATCAAATTTGGTTCAGATCGATTCACTATTTTAATCTTTTTTCATAAAGCGCACATTTTTAAATAATTGAAAAAATTATAACTTTTTGCAATTTTATTGTTGGCTTGTAATTCTCTTGTTTAAGCAATGGTGATGTAGGGTATTTATAAGTCGCTCCCAATTGATTAAAAATTTCTTACTTATTTTAATTAAAATAAGCATTTCATTTTTTTCTCTTCTATAAATTTTCACTTTTTTTTGTAAATCTTTTATCTATTAATTAATTATTTGATTATTTATTTATTTTGGTAGAAAACTCACAACGTAAATGAAAGAATTGAAATTGTGCTAAACGCAGCGTAAAATAATTCTTGCGTGAATATTTTTTTTGTCCCAACATTTTTCACTTTAAATGTTTTCCTTTTAATAATTTTTTAAATTCTATTTTATACTTTTAGATATATTTTACATTTTCATCACTTTTAAAATTTTTTTATTTTGTATTTATTTAAAAAGTGATTTGGGTTTGTGAAATTAATGCTTTTAGTTTTATACAAAACTTAATTTGAAATCTAATAAATTGCTTTTAAAAACATTAAAAAAAATACAGAAACAACCGAAAATAAGGCAAAAAATTTAATGAAATGTGATTAAATTAAATGAAATGAAATGATAAAAACAAAATGAGACAAAATAATTGAAAACAAAAACAAAAATGAAGCGAGCGTAAAATATAAAATTATGTCTATCACCAAGTTAACGTTTTATGCCACTGACATTACCATCAACTACGGACCCACTCGAGACTCGACATCTTCAATAATTGTTATTGTTATTATTGTTATTATTGTTGTTATTGTTTTTGTGAAATATGAAACAATGCTTTTATAATAAATAATCAATAACAGCAATAACAATAAATAATAATAATAACAACAACAACATTAACAACTACAACAAGTCATGTCAACAAAAAGTACGGGTATATTTTTTTTTTTTTTTGGTTTTGTGTTTTCTTTTTTTCTTTTCTTTTTTTTTTTTATAAACTTTATTGGTTAGATGGATGAATGAGTGGTAGATTTAACAAAACGAGCAAACAAATATTGCAGGTGAGACTAAAGCACACACACATATATACATGCATGCCATGATACTGCCATATCAGGCATGTAAAAATCGTCAAGTTTTTATTTAAATTTTTCCAAAAAAAAAAAAAAAAAATTTACAAAAAAATAATGAAAATTTTTAACATAAAATTGAAAAATACATATAATAATAATAATATAGCAACATGTATAACGGCAACATGTATAATAGCACTATGTAAAGAAATATTTATTAAAATATTAACAACATTCACTACATTCGATCCATTCACATTTCTCTCTTTTTGAATCTAACAAAACACCGGATATTGCATTTAAAAATCTCCCACTGATTATTTTCCCTCTTTTTTTTCCTTGTTTTGTTTTGTTTTTTCTGCTTGGCATTTGCTTTTTTTTTGCATATTGCCTTTTCCATTTTTAATGTCTCGCTATTTAAGTTTTTTTTGTTTTTGTATTGCTTAATGTATTCCATGAATTAAGTCAATGACTTGAATCGTGAAATAAGTGCTGCACAAGAAAAGGTGGCAATTTTTTTCTTATATCCTACAGTTTTTGTCATACAAGGTATTATAGATTTGTGCAAATGTTTGTTACACTTAGTAGGAGTTGAAATGAACTTTTATAATAAAATTTATGGAGCTTAACTCAGCCTCACTTTCTATTTTGTTTTAAGTTTCAAAAGTTTCAAATCGAAAAATTTTGATAAAAGTTAAGGGTTTTCATTGATTTTAAATTTAAAGCTCTTAATGATTTTAATGTCCATTTGATTACCTTGAAATTGGCTACTTTGGGGGCTGTAATGACCATATTGAGGAAGGTGGTCGTTTGTATATCTATTCATACAAATTTTTTATTAAAATTCGGTAACTATTTTAAAGAAATTGAGTTAAGAACAAACGCTATTTTCAATTGATTACAATCGTACAATTTTTACTAGCATCTGACGCTTTAGCTCTATAACAAAAAAATTTTAGAATATTTTTCTAGGAAAATCACCACGAAGTTTCTATTTGATCTGTTCAATATATATACCAAATTTAGTTCATATTGATAAATTTTTTCAAACTTCTTCCATGTAAAGAACTATTCAAATCATTTGAAAAATTTTTTTTTTGCTCGTTTGGTATAAATTTTTTAAATTTCTTAATTAAATTAAGCAAAGTGATGTAGATTATTTAAGAGACGACACCAACCGACTGTAACGTTGTTACTTCTGTGTATGTATGTGTGATTATCCTGTTCAAAGGTGAAGGCGTGCATTTGTGTGTGTGCGTGTTTGTGTGTGTTTATGTGTGTTGCAGTTAAATATTTTAATCTCTACAGAGAAATACTTTTCTTAAAATGCTTGTTTTTTTTTTATATATTTTACTATCATTTGCTGTCCGTTGCTGTTGTTGTTTGTGTAATTGCCATTATTTTTGTCATGGTTACTTTTTTGTATTTTTCATTGACATTGCCATATAAATTGGCAAAATGATTTTTACAAATACTTTATAATACTATGCAATCTAAATTGTTTATATATTTACGTTAGATTTATATATACATACAGATTTATATATACATACATATTACATTTTACATATCTATAATAATGATTAATGTTGTAGAAAGTTAAACAACCGGTTGCAAATATATGATGGATTTTGCGAAGATTTTCGTCTTATCAGTGGCCAGAGGCAGGCAGTTGCCAGCCAAAATTTGGCTAAAAAACTTTTTTTAACAATTTCAAATACTCTAATAAGATTTATATACTTTTTAGGTAGTATCGTTTCATCAAACGATATAACCACATTAGTTTTTCCTAGGACGCATCTATTCTAAGAATTCTTTTTGTGGTACAATAAGAAATGGGGCCATTAAATTTAGTAAAAATGTTCACAGTTCAAGAATGGCAGAGTGGTATTAAAATTAAAAAAGTAGAAATTTTAGTTAAACAACACGCCCACAATACAATTTCATTAAGAAAAGGAAAGCCATATAAAATAATAGATGGTGGCAGAGGGAAGTTGAAATGTTTCTATCTAACAATGCGTGAGTTCCTACTTTTTTATTGTAAGAAATTTTATTTGAAAAATTTCATCAGTTAAAATAAACAACTTAAGTTAAAAATTCCGAGAAGGTATTACAAAACTTTGAATTGCGTAGAACTAAATTCTATTTAAGCAGTATTTATTTCCTTCTCTATTCCAAACTCTATCCAGTTGTAATATAAAAATGTTATAATCTGTTTTCAATCCATTTTACTGTTCTAAAAATGTTTAGTCTCATAGAATTACAAAAGCCATTCGAATTCCACGCATAATCATTCGCTTTGTAGAAATTTTTCGCAATAATCTTCACTTAGCGAAATAAGTATCACTTAAAAGAGCCTTGCAGTAAATTCTGATTGGAATACATTGTAAAAATGTACGACTCTTGTAAAGAGATTTTTAGAGTTACAGTTATTAAACAAAAAGGAAATTTGTTGGATTAGTAATTCCCTTAAGTGATTTTGAAGTAACATAAAGAACTTAGAAAAAAACTGGAATCTGTCGTGAACACTTTACTTACCTTCATCTATTCAAAATTTATACTATTAAAGCAAAAGAATTTGAGATGGACCCACATTTAGATTTAGAATAATTTTTTGTTACGATTGAAGCCTGCTTGTCTGTCTGTCTGTTGACTTTTCGTGTATATTTGCCATTAAAATGTAGAACGCAACTTTGGAGCTATTTGTATAAGATTTAGAATGTGGGCGTTATTTAACTCAAAAATGCGGGGAATAATTATGGATACGATCAAATTTTTAATAAGACTACACCTTTTACAACGATTTAATTTGCAAAGCATTGTTATGTGACAAAACTTATAATTCTGAATATTTCTGTATAAATATAAGGTGTAGGGTATTTAATAGTTGACTTTAATTGACTATAATGTATAAATTGATTTGAATGTACATTTCAATAACTTGCATGAATTAAATTGATTCACTTTAATAAAGATGGATATCAAAAATAGTTAGACCATCTTTACAAGTGAAGTGTGCGAAGTGCGAAGCGAATGCGTTTGATTTCAATTAAGACTTTTTAATGCTATTCTGTAATTTTAATATTTTAAAGTTTTGAGAAATATTTTTATATCTGTGATTTAAATTATGACTGAAGATTTCAAAGAAACATAAAAAATTTTAACATTAAAATGGTTTTTGTATATCACTAAAGCTTTGCCTTTATCAATTTCGCTTTTCATTTTCGCTTAAGTCATGTTCTCCTTTTTTCTCTCTCTTTTTGGCTTTGTCATTTACCTTCACTTATACGCAAAATGAAAAATGAAATCTATGGGAATTGAAAGCATTGTTTTTCTTTATATTTGTTACATATTTGTTACATATTCAATGATAATGTCAATTACATTAAGTTCCGGTATTTAATTTGAATTAATTAATAACACTCACACAAATACATATACAGAGAGAGAGAGAGAGAGAGAGAGAGAGAGAGAGAGAGCAGACATATATATATATATATATTATTATTTTTTTTTGTGTGTAAATTTCATAATTTTCTGTATTTATAACATTTATATAATAATTATTTTTGTTACCACTATTGTTATTATTATTATTATTATTATTATTATTATTATTATTATTATTATTATTATTATTATTATTATTATTATTATTATTATTATTATTATTGTTGTTGTTGTTGTTGTTGTTGTCGTCACTAATTATTGTGGCTTTTAATTTTGTTGCTTTGTGTTTTCATATAAATCTTTAATACAATAATTGCTTATTGAATAATGTCAAATTTATGTTTAGCTACCGCAACGATTTCTTCTTTAATTTGTCATTATGATTTTAAGTGATTATTATTTTATAACTTTTTCCCATTATTCCCCTCTACCAACACTCTATACCTTTCTCTTTTTTTCCTTTTCTTTCGATTGCCCATTCCTTTTTAAAGTGATAATATTTTGCCACATTGTACAATCGTTTAGATAATTTATGTCAATAAAACTTAATGGATACACAATGTCAGGGATCTTAAACTTCAAATTCAATTTGTGACAAATCGTTATAATTATGTAACAATTTATTATTACTTAAGTAAACATGTTTAATTTTGTTTTTTTCGTTTTGATTTTAATGATGATAAATGAAAATTTTAGCAGCCGGTTTTTTTTTTATTTTGTTGATTTCTTAATTTTCTTCTTTTAACTTGATTTTCTGTTTAAATGATTTCCTGCCTTGAATGATTTACAGCAATTAATGCAATGTAAAGTAGAAATGATTTCATTGCATTCATGTTTAGTAGGAAAAGTTTTCAATTTAGGAAATATGTCATTTTAATTATTAGGTTTTTTTTTTTTGTAGAAAAGAAATAAAAAAACTAAAAATTACTTTAAAAGATTATTTAGATGTAAATTTGTAATGGTACTTTAGAGGAAATGAAGTACATCTTATCCTTACTAAGAGATGGTCCATTTTTTTCTTTTAGATTTTAATAAAAATGATTTTTAAAAAAAAATTCTATTACAATTTCCCTTAATTTTCATTAAAAGTGTTTTACTTGTTGTTGTAAGGTACATGCTTATACAACTATCTAGGTCTGTACGTTGCAATAATATTTCATATATAAAATTAAGGTAAAGAAAGTTATTACTCCCTACTTTATTAAATTTTCAGCTTCTTTTGAGAGAAGAATTCCAGTGAACTATTTTAAATCTAGTTCTATTTAACAAAGAAGGCTACTTTTGATTTTACTTTATTAAAACTTGATTTATAGCTCTCACTTTTTAAGAAAAAATGCTGCGTATCAAAAAAATTTTTTTTTCATTTATGTTATAAAATGATCGCTATTCTTTAGCAGATTTATATAAAAACTTTCTAATAATCAAATATTTTTATTGTACTTTTAAATATTTTTAATAATCTCAAGCAATATAAATTTTTTCTTATGTAAATTATTTTTGAAAGTATTTTTTATTTTTACCATAAATTTCTAAGATTGAATCGCTGGGAGCTTTTTTATGTCTTACAAATATTCTACGTCTTGTTTTTTTTTTTTTACCATTTAAAGTTTTAAGGCATTTATATTTAACTTTCTAAAATAATGTGCGCTTTGAACTTTGATGTACATAATGTTTAAGATTAAGAATGGCATTAATTTAAGAGTATAATTGATTTTTCATTTAGTTTGCATTTCATATGCAGGAAAATTTAATTTGCGTTATTACAATTGGATAAAATTTTGAAGGCAGTATGCTGATAAAAAATTTTGGATCAATTTGGAAAACGTATGCAAAGAAAAACAGAAGCAAATTTTTGAATCAAACTAAATGTGAAGTAAAAATGTATGATAATTTTTTTATATTAGCCAGAGACTTTCCTCACACTGATGGAAAATCTCCCAAGCTTAATGTTCTTTCTCATTAGGCTGGGGAACATTTTAATAGATTTAAACGATTTTTTAGACGATTCTTTGAACGACTTAAGCTTGCCTCTTAATTTATTATTAACACAGAAGTTTCAAGACATTTTTTGAAATTTTAGCAGTAAAAAACTAAGCCTGCGGAAATTGATCAGCTTTAAGGGATTCGTACGAGCATTTTCCTTATGATCTTATAATTTGAAATGTATAATAGTTTTTTCTTTTTTTGTATAGATTTTACATATTTCAAAAACTAGCACTTTTCCTTTTCACTTTTCAAAATTTTTCATTAAGCTTCTTGATTTGTTAAAGATGTACTATGGGGCCTCTCCCCACTGGGGAGAAGTGTTGTTTTGCAAAAATCATAGAAAAAGTTCAGAACTTTAAGTATACTTACAAAATATAAATTTAACTAACCTGATATCGTGGACATGGTACGATTATGATTACCCCGCACTAATTCAGATGGTTTTAGACTGGGCTCTTCAATAACTTCTAAACCAGAATCAGAATCTATGACATCACACAAATCAATATTATTGCAACCTTCCATTTCCCTCTCCACTTCTTCTTCTTCGTCATCATCTTCTTCATCAATATTTCCATGGCTATTACATTCAAATTGTTGCTCTTTTGATTGTTGTTGTTGATGTTGCTTAGATGTTGAACGTAATGGAGGCGGTAAAGGTGGTGGTGGTGGTCCATTCACTAAGAGTGAGAGAGGCAGTGAAAAAAGGAAAGTAAAAACAAAAAAAAAAAGAGAAATCATTATGCAGCAACTAATAGTTAATAAAATATATTTGCTCATAAGATTCACATTATTTTTGTTGTATTCCAATATTTACATTCTTTTAGTTTTGTTATACCCACCACCTGGAGATTGAAAGTATATTAATTCTCTGAATTATGTCTGTAATGCCTAAAAGGAAGCCTCAAACATTCTACAAACTATAGACATTCCTGATCAACATCAAATTTTGAATCAATGTACTCATGTCTGTCCGTCTGACTGTATATTGGTGTGTGATAAATGTTGCATAAAAAAGAGAGATATCGATTTAAAATTTTGCAAAAACATTGGAAGTTTATATATGTTGGACGGCATTTGAACTCAGCCAAATCATTCGAAGGATACGCTCTCAGGGAAACGTAAATTCAGAATTTTTCGATTGCTCTAAGTAAAAATTTATAGGGTTCACTTGTAAGTTGTAAAGCGGAACACATAGAAAGCTGAAACTTTTGTACGAACATTAAAACCGTTATTTTGCAATTTATACAGAAATTGTATAAATCGATTATTTCCCATGAGAAATTATAAAATATCAAATTATTTATTTGGACAATGAAGTTTCAAAAAGTGTCTGGAGTGTATGGAGTGTCTGGAGTGGTGTGTTTACAAGATTTGGCCCTAGTCAAATATAATTTTTCACCTGTTTATTTTATGTTTTTTTTTGTTTTTTTTTGTTTTTTTTGATTTTGACCTACTTACAATTTTCATTATTTTGACTTGGCGTTGATGATGTTGATGAAACGAGCTTCACCATACGATTAAAGTTACTACCAACATTTGATGATGATGAATTTTTATTATTACTATGATTATGATTATTATTATTGTTGTTGTTATTATTGTCATTCAAATTATTATTGTTAGTATTATTAAGGCTATTTAATATATTGGTGCTGGAATTTTTACTATTATGAACATTATTATAGTTGCTATTGATAATATTGCTAGCATTGATCGATTGTGAAGGGATTATTGAATTGTTATTACCATAATTATTACCATGATGAACATTTTTACTCTTCTCTAAATTATTTCGTATTACAGTATTTTTATTCGTCGGTTTTGTACGTTCTAAAATATCTTCGGGCGTACATCCAGTTTCATATGTATCATTTTTTATGCCGACACCTCCACTTAAACCTGAATTTGCTTGATGTACAATACCGATATCTGTTGAGTTATTGGTAGCTGGACTGTTTAATTGATTTTTTAATACAATATTTTTCATACTATAAGTATCTTTTGCAAGTAAAGTTGTGTCATTATGTTTTGATGGTAGGCCAGTTGCCGATTGAGATTTTGCACGATTTAAAAGATTTGTATCACGTTTATTATTTAAATTCTATATAAGGTCAGGAATTGTGAAGAAATTTAGAAGGAAATTGAATTTAAAATGGAAATGAATTTTGTCGTTGAATTGAAATAGATATAATAAAGGACTTACATAGTGCCCATATTGCATAATAATTTCAGTGCTACGTGTTGATGAAGCACTTGCCGATCGTGAATGTGAGCCACTGTCGCGAGATCGTGATCGGCTGATGCCACCACCAACATTACCCCCACCATTAATTGAATATTTTTGTTGTTGTTGTTGTTTTTGCTGTTGCTGTTTTTGCTGATGCTGTTGCTGTTGCTGCTGCTGTTGCTGTTTTTGCTGCTGCTGAAGCTGCTTCTGCTTCGGCTTCTGTTGTTGTTCTTTTTGTTGTTGCTGTTGATTTTTTTTTGCTTCTTCACGTATCAAATAAATATCTTCATAATCATGATCATTTGTATGAGTTCTCAAGAATTTATAATGATTATTACCTTTACTCGCGCTAATGCCGCTCATGCCGCTAATGCTGCCATTATTTGAATCCAACTTACTATTCGTATTAGGATGTAGCAATATATTTTGATTGAAATTATTATGATTATTTGTTTGTTTATTATATAAAATATTATTTGCATTATTATTATTAATTATATATTTATGATTAAAACTATGATTACGTTGCGTTGTATTATTATGCTGCACCTTTGGTGAATTCAAGCTTGAGGTAACCGATAATGATTCATCTGAACCGCTACCAGCACCACTTGAACTTGAGTGCACCTCGGCTTGTACTATTAAAGTGCCACTATTATTATTGACACCATTAATATATTGCTGCTGCTGTTGTTGTCGTTGTTGCTGCTGCTTTTGTTGCTGCTTAATATATTGTTGTTGCTGTTGTTGCTGGTGCTGCTGTAGTTGCTGGTAATGCTGCTGTTGTTGTTGCTGTTGTAATTGCTTACGTGGCTTCGAATGCCGTACACTGCTATTATCTGAATAGAATAAATCGCGTACGCGATTATAAATAATTTCTTGTGGATCGTGTAAATAAAATGCATCATCGTTATCATCATTATTATCATCATCATTACAATCATTACAACCACCATCATTATCACCATCGCCATCTTCACCATATGGTGAACAATTATTGATAGACGGTGGTGTATACATGCGCATCGGATTCACATAGAGTCCATCATTTGTGGGTATTAATGAGCCCGTATATAATTTCTCATTAGATGTTTGTTCATAAAAATTTTCATGTGTTAATTTATTATATGGGTCAACGCTATTGCCACCACTACCATTAACGCCACCACCACTACCACCACCACCACCACAAGTACTACTATTAATTGAGGGTGGATGTAAATAGAATGGTTCTGGTTCGGAGCTCATTGTTGATGATGATTTTGATTTGATGGTATCGCTGCGACTGGTTTGTTTACTACTTAATGAATTTGTGCTACCCTGTGTACTGCTACTCACATTGTTGCATTTGCTTTGTTGTTGATGCTTCTGCTGATGCTGTTTAAATGGTTTATCTATGATGTGGCTGCTATTGCTATTGCTATTGCTATTACTTTTACTATTATTAATGCTGTTATGCCGGCTTGATGACTTATTCTGCTTTTGAGAGGTATTTTTATCACGACCACAATATTCTACTGATGTACCATGTTGCACCAATACATTTAAACACTTTTTATTTTTTAAAAAAAAGCAAAAAAATGGAAAGGAAATAGCGAAAAAGAAAATTTTATTAAGGAGTTAATAAAAATTGAAAAAAGCACAAAAGTCGTAAGATAACGTTTATGATGAAACAAACCTCAACCTGTTGATTTTCCGCTGCATCATTTATGGGCGATTTACCATATTTATCTAATGATAGTTTTGCACCATGATTTAATAACCAACGTACCACAGATAAATGACCGCGCGAGGCAGCAAAATGTAATGGTGTTGCACCATCGCCATCACGTAAATTGGGATCAACTCCTTGATCTTGTACCTGAATCGTGATCCATAATAATGATAATAAATTTTATGAATGTTATACATACAAATGAGTTTCTCTCTTTACAAAAGAGAAAGTATATACCAAACACTTATCAATGTGAAATATTTAAAATCCTTTCAAAGTAAATTTCAAGAATTATCAAAAAATCAACTTAAACTGAGTATGAAGAAAAGTAACTTAGAATGATTTAGGCAATTGGCTCAATTGACCATTGCATTTTGTTTAATGCCTTAAAATAGTTTAAAAAAACTTTTAATAAGTCAAGAGAGTAAAAATTTTTACTCAAATTTGGATGATTTGGAAAGTTTGTGTTACCGAAAAGATTGTCGATCTGAATCTGACCATTGGTAATCACAGTGCGGTGATTTAATTTGAATATTATTTAAAAATATTAATTTATGCTTAATACATCGACGTTCCAAGCAAGTTCCGTTACACGGGAAGTGATCTGATCTTATATGGACAGATGGACAAGTTGAAATTGATTCTGAGTGCTTATGAATTAAATGAGTACAATAAGAGTTGTATCTATTTCAATTTTTTCTGGGTTGAACATAATTCCATTAATATTATTGTTCTTTCTAAAATTTTCTAAAATTTTTTTTGTATGTTTAAAAGAATTTTTTTGATTTTATGTCAATTTAAATTATATACATTAAGAAAGCATTTATTCATATATATCTATGACGGCCATTAATTCATTTAATTATGGCCAATAAAAAATGAATAGAACAAAATAAAACAGGTAAGAAAATTCTTTGCATAAAATTCCAACTTTCTATTTTTTCCAGTTTGCCGCAAAAATCTAAAGAATTTTGCTTAAAAGAACTTAATTTACTGAGCACTCTGAGTCCCTTGTCCGATTTTGCTTATTTTCCATACCAATCTGCCTGAAAGAATTTTCATTCTTGCTATAAAATTTCAACAAGATATTTCTTCTTTTGCAATCGAGAAAATGTTACGAGCGCCTGGAGAGATGGATAGACAAATACACATGTTTAAATCGATTCAAACTTTGATGCTGATCAAGAGTATACAGACTTCCTTAGTTTATAGGCTTCATTCAAAAATTTCTACCTACCTAGTTTAACAAAAGATGGACAGACAGACAGATACGCTTGTATTGATTCTGAAAGTACTTTTGAGTTAATCGATATAATAAAAGATGAGTCTCTTTATCTCCTATCTGGATGTCTCAAATATCTGACCAAACTTATAATACCCTGTACATTAAATGGTGTAGAGTATAAATATTTATTTATTGGTATGGCGTTTCTTTCAATTTCTTTTGCTTTCTCATTTTTGAACAATTTCACTCAAATTGCTTTCAAAGATTTATGATTTCATAATTTGGTTCAATTTAGAAAGGTGTTTAATATCTGAGTAGAAAAAATACTGATGCAATTTAACTAAACTAAACAGTACACTCAAAGAAAACTGTATTACAATTAATTTCTTTAGATATTTGTTAAGTCCTTTGCCATGGAAATTTTGGGGTAAAATATAGAGATACTTATTTGGTTTTGGTTTTGACTTTAGAAAAGAAATGAAAATTATAATACTAGTCTTAAAAGTTATAAGAGTTCAATCTAAAAGATGAATAGTTCCCACATTTTTTTAGGAGTCTATAAATTCAAAATTAGCTATATACTTCTTCTTGGATTTCTGTCTTAAAATCAATTTATCGATATTTAATATTATGGAATTTTTTTATAAACTGTTTGATTAATCTGAAAATTTTAATAACATCTAATACGGATTAAGAAAAAATTTAAAATTGATGTGCATATTTTAATATGAAAATATCTCTTTCAAATTATGCTCCCGATTTAAATGACCTAAAACAAAATCTTTGAGTTATGATTATTATAAATTTAGAATAAAAGTTAATCGATTTCTTCAAGTGCAATATGTTAACTTTTTTGTTTTGTTGCTATAAAGCGTTTCCAAACAACATGAAGTTTATCAATTAGATTTATATGTTTCCTCTGAGTAACCATATTTTTGAATGCAATAAATTCAAGAGTACTGTAAAACTTTGCAAAGTCTTACGCATTGCCTGTGTATGTGTGGAAAAACTACTACGCTAAACAGTTAACATTATTCGTACTGTTTGTTGATGCAACAGAAAAACCAAAAAGCAAAAAGCAAAAAAAAAAAAAACAGAAAAATGGTGAAAAAAAATTCGGAGCACTATCATTATGAAGCAACATCATTCATTGACCAGTTATTTCAGTTTGTTATTTATTGAGAATTATCATTGTTTTTGCTTTATAGCTTTCTTTCTTTATATCTCTCTCCATAATTTCCGATATTGTGGCATGTTCATTTTCTTTAAAATGCATAAAACAACCAAAAGAAAAGGCCAGTGATTTTAGATTAGATTTTAGTTAGACATTTTTGGCTATGTGTAGGAGTGTGTTTTAAGCAATCTCCTGATTATTAAAATTGAAACTGTCAACTATAAATGTAAATAAATGTAAATAAATAAATAAATCCTTTTTTAAGGAGAAATTTTAGTGCGTTAAAAAAATGGTGGTGAGTTTAAATTTTTTGCTGTCTATTTTTAGTCGTAGTTCTATTTAATGTGTCCAAAATTAGGAAATCAGATTAAATGTAGTGTTTGAACTTTCAAAATTTGGCGTAAATTAAATATAATTTTCTTAATTATTTCTTGCATTATTTACCAGCAGAAAATACATAGGAAATAATAGTTTCCCAGTTGCATATAAATGTTTTAAATATTTAAAGAGTTCATATAAATATACTCTTTGTAAGGAGGATAAAGGAAATGAAAGCAAAATGTATACGAAAAAAAGGCGCTTCACTACGTTAAATCATTTAGCAAAAGTTTAGCTCAAATTTTTCATGTAGAGTCGGTTTTCACAACTTTGCTTTTACTTTGGCTTTCTCGCCTTTATGAAAAATAAAGCTTAGTTCTCTTATGGTTGAATCTAAATATACTCATGTAGCAAATGTCTTTTAAATATTTTTATTTATAGTCTGAAATATGAAAGTTTCTCAAAAGAATAGAGATACTTAAATCATTTCAGAAATTGATTAACATTGCCTGATGAATGGGCATACAAATAGACAGACTTAAAACGTTTTAGAAAATGATTATAAATCGCTTTAGTTTAATTGCTTTAATTTAACATCTAAATGGCCTATTAGATATTCTTTTATTGATTACATAAGTCTGTCTTCCATAACAAACTGGTTCTACTTCAGATTAATAGTGACTCATGTATTATAGTTTTCTGCTTAACTTAATTGCTTGTTTATTTGTATAACGCTTAATGTATAATGAATGAATTTATGTTTAAGCATTTGTATATGATTATTCACACTTATTCACTTACCATCCATTTGAGGCAATCTAAGCAACCCATTTGTGAAGCGGCATGTATCGGTGCCATGCCATCGCGTGCACGTACATATAATGAACCGCCAGCTTCAAGCACTAGAAACTTTAATACCTCCAAATGTCCCTCTTGCGCCGCCAAATAAACTGGTGTGACATCGTTGTCCATTTGTGTGTTGGCGCTGAAATCAAATTAAATTTAATGAAATGATATAAAATAAAATTTTTTTTATATCACATTGTAATCTAAAACATTTAAATGGAAATGTACTCTGAAATTTTTTTTTTAATTGTACTCTTGCAGAAATAATTTATAAACTTTACACATTGTTTAAATTTAAAAATAAAAGAAATGGAAAAATAAAATAAATAAATTTAAATAAACAATAGAAACATAAAGGCGATACAATATGAAAATAAAAGAACGAAAGCGTTAAATGATAATTATCAAAAAATAAGAAACAAAACATAAATATTTTGATATTATTGTTTTTAGCAAGTTTTAATATTTAATTAAGTTTCTATATAAATATTAAAGATACTTTCACGGCCTTTATGTTCATCGCTCTTAAGTTGAATTTTGTAATCATTTCATTAAAGCACTTTAAACACTAAAATGACGTACTTTTTAAGAAGTAGCCAAAAATCTTTCAAATTGCATGAATCAAAATTGCTATAATATCTGTTTATTCATTTAAATAAAAATTGATAAATTCCATGGAATTTTTCACACAAAAATATTCAACGATTTGTTTAAATAAAATTACACCAAATCTAACTTTGATTTTCTCACAAAATATTTTAGTATTTTACTACTTAATTTTAAGCATAATAATTTTGCATGTTGTAATGATCATTATTATTAATAATCATTGAAAAATAAGTATTTAGCCAAATATAACATTCATATTTGTTAGATATTTAATTTTTAAATTACTTTCAAATTTCAAGTAACTTTACAATTTTTATCACTCTCATTCGTTTTTTTTTGTCTCTTTAGCCATAATTTTTAAATTTTATCAAATTTTTCTTCATTCAATTTGAATTCAAGTTTACTGAACAATAAAACGCACACATAATTTTCGATTTAATTAATTTAATTTTATTAAATTGCAAAATGGCAAAATTAAAGTTTCGTATGAATTTTGATATTATAAAAAATGCTAACTTTTATTTATTGTTTGCCAACTTAATTTGAAAGTGTGATTAATGAGAAATTATAAAAAAATTTATTGAGTTAAACCACGCCTACATGCGGACTTTGATAATAACTTTGCTTCGGCACACACTTATAATACCCTTCACTATGAATGGCGTAAGATTTAACAAGACTCTTAAATTGAATTAAAGTTAAATAAATTGTTCGGTACGATAAAGTTTCAACCATTAAAAAGTACATGGAGGTTACTAAATATTCAGAAGAAATATTTATTTAAAATATTTATGTGATGAATGATAGTGTAAAAAAAGTACAAAGAAAAAATTATTATAAAATTAATAGCACAATTATAATTCTTATTAATTAATTAATTAATTAATTATATTAATCAATTATACTCATAATTTTATTTAATTATTTATACTTAATCAATTATAATTAATTCTATTTAATCGATCGATAATTATAATTATAATTAAATAATTAATTAATTCGAATTATAATTAACAACAGCACCAACAAGTAACAATTTTAACTAATGAACAATTGTTACAAAAATTAATTATATTTTCAATTAATTAATTATAATTAATTTATAAGTATATAAATATGACACACTATTATTTTAATAATATTTAATTATTTTTTAATTCATTATTTCTATTTGTTATTTTGTCATTATTCCTTATTATTATTATTATTATTATTATTATTATTATTATTATTATTATTATTATTACCTAACAACACTCCGTCGACTATTTTGCTCTTTTCGTACACCATTCCCTATTTGTGCATATGATGTATCCGTCATTGTTGTTTTATTATTACGCATATCCAAATCACTTAGATGTGTTTCCATTAAATCGGAAAGATCATCATTGATCAGACACTTTGCATTACTTGATATATTATCATTTATCAATAATAAATCGTCATTATTATTATTATTATTATTGTTTTTATTGTTATTATTAGGAATTTTATTAATACGATTTTTATTACGGCGATATGATGCGAAACTTGTTGTCATCCTACCGAATAAACCCTTCTTAATGGTTATGTTTGTAAAATAACTAAAGATTATATAAAATTTTAATATATTAATGAAAAATAAAATTTCAATAATTCATCATTCATTATTAATCGAAAATTTAGTCAAGTAAGTCAGGAAGAGAGAAAATGATCAAGAACAAAGAAGCTGAATAGTTGTAAATTAATTAGAAATGAAAATGTGATTTGTGTTTATTTTATTTATAGATTTATTTGTTTATACCTTTGAAGAATTTTTAGAGTCGTTTTTATGTTTTTTCGTTTTTATTTACATGATTTTCTTAATAGAAATATTTAAATTTCATTGTACTGCATTTCAAGAAAAATTATCATTTCAATTTTTTCATTTAATTTCAATTTCATTGATTTTATAAATTTCATTTTTACTTTTGCTAAAGACTTCTTCCATTTGAAGATCAATTGATTCTTTGAGTTATTAATCTTAATCTGTATAGTGTTAAAAAATCTAATTCATTATTTATTATCCATCGCAGATTTTAGCGACACATTGACTTGCAAAATGGGCCAAAATGATTTGGGTTATAAGAGCATTTTTCTAGCACAATCTATTTAAAATGATTTTTTTGTTTTCTATTTAATGTTTTGTAAAGATTATAAATGGATTTTTTTTGTATGTAGGCCTTAGACGGCAATTTTTGAAATGTTTTAATAAAGTTTTACAGATAAAGTTCAGTTCATTGTTAAACATTAATTAGAATAATTTAACGGCAGCACTATTTTAAATAAATTTTTTTTATAAATTTTGCATAAAAATATGTGGCACATTTTAAAATCTCACTTATGATATGTTGCAATTATTGCAAGAGTATGGCTGAGATACTCTAAAGATGATGAATGCATTGAAAGTGAACTTGTTTATATGACCATTAACTTTTCAATTACAAGTTAAGTTATAAGTTTCACATAACCTTAATTATTAGATGACATGCAACATTTGAACTATAAACTATAAAATTAAATTTAATTTAAAAAGTAACGCCTTCTTATAATTGAAAAATATTTGATTATTTTTCAAAAATTATATGAATTTATTTCAATAAATATTATCACAATAAACACTTGAATTTAACTATTTTTTAGTTTAGTTTCTTTTAATTAAATCAATTTTTAATTTAATTTTTTTAAATTAACTTTTTTAATTATTATTTTGTTATTATTTGCCTTCTAAATAAAATTTTATTAAATGAGAATTTTAATAATTTAATAACAATTTTGAATGTCATTTAATTTTTTAATATTTTTCATTTTTATTTTCATTTATTTTTAATGTAATTTCCTTTGTATTTATTTATAACAATTTAAGGAAGTAAAGTATTAAATGAAAATGTAAATGTATAAAAATTAAATAAAAATAAAACAAAGTTAAAATAAAAGTAACAACATTCAATAAAATGCTTATAAATATTTAATGCAATTTTTTTTATTTAGGTGTTAAATAAATATTTTCAACATATATTTTTTTTCTTTCGCATTGAAAATTATAACGAAATTTCCTTTTAAATTTTTCATTTTTTCCTTTTTCTTTTAAATGAATAATTTATGAAATATATAACTAATGATTTATTTATTGCATGCAATAAATTTTTTATTGTACTTTTAATTTATTCATAATTTTTTTTTAATGTTATTTATATTTCTTTTGTCAAAATTCGTTCAAATTATAACGTTAAAATATATTTTTAATTATTCATTTTCAATAATGATTTCTTAAATTTTTTTATATTTCATTATTATTTAATTTATTTGAATTTGAATTTAATTTTTTCATAGTTTTATTTTTCTTTTTGGGTTTTTTATTAATGTTTTTTATTTAAATTAAATTATGTATTTCAGTTTTCTAAATCTGAAATTTGAAATTTTGACTTTAATAATTAGAAATTTTCTTATTTTTTTTTTTTTAAAATCTTTAATTTTACTTTTACATATAACTAATAATTAATCTCAATAATTTTGTAATATTTTCATTTTTTTGAATAATTTATTTTACGTATTTAAACAAAAGCAAAAATGAATATTTTCTAACACTTTCTTCTACAAAGAAATATCCAAAAAAAAAAAAACCAATTATTTCAAAGTACAAGAGAAAGCGATAAACAAAAACAAAAATATAAAAGAAAACAATTAAGAAATTAATTGAAAGAAAAATGCTTTAGCTTTATTGAATGATGAAGATGATTAAAAGTCTATAAGATTTCTAAATCATAACTTTTCATCAACCATACAAAGTAGTCTAAGTAATGTAATGTAAACTAAAATCAAAAATAAAAAAGTGCTGAATTAGTACAAATAAAACAAAAGTACAATAACAATAAATAAATAAAAAAATGAATAAATAAATAAATATATGGAAAAGAAAACGAAGGAAATAGTTATGAACAACAAAAAAAAATTAAAAGCCGATTGTTCGACACCCGGCACTATTTTATCTAAGATGATTATAAAGTAAAAATTTTATATAAAAGTATTTAGAAAAACTAAGGGAGATCAATGTTTTGAATAAAAAAAAACCTAAAGCGTTTTTAATTTGTAACAAATTACTTGGATCAAATAATGGCGAAGCTTTTTATGCAAGTTTTGGATATCAAAATATTACTTTATAATCATCAAATATTTGCGAATAATTTCAGCTGATGAAAAGGTACGCATATAATGCGACTTTAACTAATTTGAATAAAGCTTTCTGTTGGATCAAGTTTAAAATATCCTTTGTAGAGACTTTTAGATGTAACTTAATGAATAATTCTAAGGAATTATATTGTAGAAAAAAAATTTCGGAATGGATTTGTACAAAAAAAATATGAATCTACATTAAATTTTCATCCGCTTAAAAGTACCCTCCTAAATTTCTTACACGGATAGAACGTAATTATATTAAATTTCAGATTTTTTCGCGGACGGACATACTAAAAAGTATATTGATTCCGAAAAGTATTTTGAATTCATTATATAAATCGTTATAATAAAAATGTGCATCTAACTCAGGCTTTCTTTGGATTCAAACATACATATTTCTTAACCTGCTTGAACGTGGCGCACTTTAAATTGTTAATAATACTAATAATAATAATAATTGCAACAACAACAACAACAACAACAATAATAACCACAATAAAAAGCTCTACTTTTTAATGTTTGAGATGAAAATTTTGAGATTAAAAGAAAACAGCAACAGCAACAACAAAAGCAATGCTCAACAAAGTTGATCAAAAGTTGATATTTGTTGTTTTCATCATTATTACTAATATTATTCATATAGCTTAATTAAAAACTCATTTTACCAAGTATTTACTGAGAGTTTAAAGAAGAGATGAGAAGAAAAATAAAATGAAAAATAATAAATAAAATGTGAAAGAGCGCAAATTAGAGAGTTAAAATGCTTATAATTTCTTTTTCTTTTCGTTATGTTTAATAAATAATTATGTGATGAATGAATGATGTGAATATGAAGAGGAAAGAAAAGCGAAGAGAAGAAAAAAAGAAATTGAAGAAAATTGAGGGAGAAGCAAGAACAAGAACAAGAACAAGAAATAACTACCTTTTCATTTTTGTATTTTCATGTTTAAGATGAAGCAAAATGAGAGCTTAACTTTTCAGAGAGCTGTGGAATGGAAGAATGTATGCAACAACATATAAAAACACACACGCACACACACAAGTTTACAATTTATAATATTTTTATAAAATTTCTGTTGGATTTCGCCTTTTTAATTTGCTTTTCGTCCTGTTCAATTAAAACGCAATATTGTTGTTTCTTTGTCTTTTGATTTGCTCAATTTTTTTTTTGCCCAAATTTTCTCAATTTTTTTTTCTCTGATGTTGCTCTTTTTTATTTATTAGTATTTTTTCCATTTTTGATTGTAAAAAATATATCACTTTAGTCTAGCTTTACTTCTTCTTCCTTGCTTTCTAATAGCTTTGAGAAAAAAAATTTATAATCATTAGATGCAATAAAAGGAAGCAAACAAAAAAAAAATATAAATGATTTCATTCGTTACGTTTCGTTAAATATTGTTACTTATTTCTTTTTTTTAAATTGTATTTTCTTGTTTCTTTTTCTTTGGTGTGATAATGATAATATAACGGTACGAAAGAGGCATTAGAGTGTAGCCAAAATATACACATGTTCGAATCGAACACAAGAAAAAAAAAATTAAGTTCAAATCGTGAAAATTTTTTTGTATGATATTTTCACGGCTTATTTTGATTTAAATGAAATTATTATTGAACAAGTAAAAAATTTATATTTGGTTGAAAACGAATTTTGGACATCTACCACTCAAACACTAGGAGATTATGATGCAGAGACCGTTTCAGGTTTTCAATATTAGATAGAAAAAGCAAAAAGCAGTTATCAGTTTATAGTTGACCTGTGGGCATGCCTTGCGTTTGATTTTGTCCATTTTTAATATTAAACTGCCTGTAAGAATTTTTAATGATCCAGCAAAATTGGAGCACGATAACTCTTTTTTTGCGAACAGCGGGACAGCCAAACAGGCAGCTAGACAGACAGACATATCTAAATCATTTCAGAATTTGATGCTCATCAAGTAGAATCTGCTAAGCTCCCTTTTGGTTGTTACACATATAAAAAAAGAATGATTATACCTCCAAAAATTATATAATTCAATTTTATTTTTATTATCTACAAGTATTTTTCTGAAATTTTTTTTCAAAATTTCTACTCTATCTTTTTTTTTTTATAAATTAATATTGACCTTTATTTATCGTATTTTTTGTTTATTTGTAATTTACTTTTTCCTGTTTAAATTTCTTTTATGTAATAAATTAAATTAAACATTTATAATTATTAAAAATTTTATGATATTTTTTTTGTATAATTAATTTTTTTTTCTGAAATGTTAATGAATTGTAATTTTTAAGAAAAACAGAAAAAAAGAACCAAAAAAGAAAACTAAAAAAGAATTTCATTAGAATTCAATTTCAATTTCAATTTTCAATTCTAAAACTAGCGCGTTTTTATGTTAACATTTTAAGTAAATATATTTGAATAGTTTAAAGAAAATTTGAAACGTGAATAAGTGATCAGTTTAATTGAACTCTAAGCTCCAGTAAAATATAAACAACAACGACAACCATCATAATAATAAAGCAACTAATAACAACAGAAAATGTTTGAGTTGTTTTCCTGCTTCAAGCCGAATACAAATAAACAAAAAAGCGAAATAAAAACAAAACAAAAAAAAAAAAGAAGTAGATACGATCATCATGCATGCACCATTTTGCTTATTTCACAAATTAAGTTAAAGCCAACGTGACTAATAGAAAAGTTGATATTGAAACTAAAATTAAAGCCATTGCTAAGGCAGATACAAATGCAGATGTAGATGCAGATGCCAATGCTAATACTGATGTTGATGTAGTCTCTAGATTATAGAGCATATTTTGGTTTATGATTGTTAGAGATATTTGATATGAAAGTTGTTCATCTTCTCAATAACAAACAGTAATAGAAACAAATAACCAAAAAAAAAAAAAAGAAAAAATTAAAAAAACCAAACAAAAAAATGTTGAACAATTATTGAGTACTCTACACTTTAAGCTTAAAGACTAGATTTCACAATGCTTATTGTATAAGATTCATGCATTCGAAATTGTTTACAAAAATTGTTAAAAATTTTATTTCTTATACATATTTTTCAGGGGCAGCTATGTAGTTCCGGGGTGCTCCATTGCCGTGCTCCTTTCTCTCTCTTGTTCTTTCTTCTTTTGTTAGTTATAAATTTTATTTTATTTTCTGTGCTTGTTTTTCTCTAGTGCTGGCCTATGCTCGACTGACTGTTTTCGTTTATTCTACTTCCGAGTTAACCTCAATTTTTTTCTTTTTTTTTCATCTCGCCTTTTCTTATTATTTGTGTCAGTGTTGGGCAGTGTAAATACAAGTGTAGTGTTGATTATGATAAATCGCATTTAAAACGAAACAAGTGTGCGACTTTCTCCTTCACAAAATTTTGAACCAACATGAATAAAGATTTTCTTCAAATCAATTATCTAATTTCTAAAAATAGCAAATATTTCCTATTTGTTATATTTAACATTTTAATGAAGTTCACATTTAACCATTAAAACTTCTTTAGAATCCCTAGTCCAAAATATGAGCCTACTTAATGGTTCTTAGATTAATAAATATCTCGAAAAAGTGAAAAATTGAAGCTTCATATTGATTCCGATATTTTATAAAATAAAAATAGAAAAAAAAATACACCGCTCTTCTTGTAGTTAGAATGCCCAGTTTGTTGAAAGTTGCTGCAAGTTAAATCTTTGAAAAATATTAATTTATTTATTTAAATTAAATTGTTGTAGGCAAACTTACATTTAATGTATATATAAACTAATAACGGATTATTTAATTGTATTACAATTCATTTTAAATATTGTTGCATAGAAATGTTGTTGTTATAGAAATATAACAATAAAAATGTATTACATTTGTTGTCAAAATGTCAAGAAAATGATATTTGAAATTTCATATTTGCAAAAGTGTTTAACATAAATTGAATGTATCAATTATTTGAGAAATAATTGTTTTTATTAATTATTATTATTATTTGTTTCTTAAGAGAAAAAGTGACAACAACAATAGCAACGTCAACTTGAATTACATTGAAGGAAATAATTCACTAAAACATAAAATTTAAATGTTTTTATTACGTTGCAAAATAATTCATACTTACTTTGAATGGGCTTTAAATTTTTCTACTTACAATTGTGCTGTATAATTTGAAAGTCTTGAAAATCATGTGGAAGAACAAGTTAGAAAGATATAGTAGCTTGAAAGTAACTTTTAAGTATCCTAAATTTGTTTAATGTAATTAAAAAAAGTCAAATCAGGGAAATGGAAAAAAATTGTGATTTTAAAAAGTCCTTTATGTGAAAGGGCTTTTAAACTCTAGATCGATGTGAATAAAATTGGGTATATCAAAATTTCACCGTCAAAATATAAAATTTGTGACAATTTATAGGTTTCTTTCATGAATTCATTTTTTTTCAAAAAGAGGCCAGATTTCATAGAAATGATCCATTCCTAAACATTTTTAATAGAACTCACCTTTGGTTAAAACATGTCTCTACAACAAATTTCATGAAATTATTTCAAAAATTGCGACTTGCACGATGATAGAGGCAGAATTTAAGTGGACGGACTAATTGACAGACGGATTGGCTTAAATTGAATCAGAAATAATTTTTAATTGTGCTGCATGATATAAAAAGGAATTTTTTTATCTGAATTATTTTTTTCCATTTAATTATTTTAGAGTCCATTCATTATGCAAAATCTTAGCGGTTGATTGTTTTTAGCGTAAGATAAAGTCACCTAACATGGTGGCAAATTAAAATGCTAATTTTAATTGGTTAACTTGGTTTAGTTTATTCTTTAAGCCATTCCGCGCAAAAGACTTTGCAAACAGTTTCAAAAAAAAATACAATTTTAGTAACTAAACTAATTGACTTGATGTAGAATATTTAAACTAATAATAATAATTGATTAATTGTGATGTAAACTTTTTATACTACCCTCGTATTCTTGCAATACATTATAATTTTTTTTATTGGTTATTTCATTTTGCATATAGTAAAAATTATGTGCAGTCATTCATGCAATTTTTTGTATTGTTTAACAAAAATCATTTCATAATAAAACTTCAAATTTCCATGATTAATTAATTAAAATTGTTTAATTGTTTCATAATAATTATCAATTTGATTATTTAACAAGATCCATAAGCTTGTGTTACAACTACGATTCAAGATTAAAATTTTATTATATTTAAATTTTCATTCACATTACATTAACCAAATAATTATGTATGTCAAAAGTTTATATTTTTCATGATTGATAGAAAAAATAATTAATGAAATAATTAATAAAAGAATTTCATATTTTATTGAAACTATAATTTGAATACCCATCACATAAATTACGTGTAATACTTGAGGGGTTTTATCATATTTAGATTTTTTTTTTTATTCTAGATAATTTCTAAGAAATTGAATATTGATTTAAAAAAAAGATCTAATTTAAAATTTTGAGTGTATACAGCTCATATATTTAATATCGGGACCAATATTAAATGATTGTAATTAGATTAAACCTAAGAAAAGTTCAATAGTTTGGTTGTTGTAATTTACGAGTAACGAATTACGGTTCAACCTCAATAGCAACGGTTTTTTTAGTTTGAGTTGCATGGTGGGCGTGTCCATAGAGTGATTTCTTATGTCAATCTGAATATATGAAGTTTCAATGTTTATAGAAGATATAAGTGTAGCATATTGCTTTTTGTTAATCACAAATGGACCGACAGACAGAAATAGCTTGTAACTGATCAAAATTATGTATAATTTTAAAAACAGCATTTTGCGAATTTTTGTTTTTAAAAAAGAAGTCCAACGATTGCTTTGATTAGAAATTTCGCTAAAATGAGTTTATTTTTATTAAAATCGCTCTTTTTAATTTCAATTTACAAAACGCTAATTTTAAGAGAAATTTAAGGGTATGAAATTTCTTTTAGGCATATTGAGCATACCATCAATCTTTGGATGATGGTATGGAATATTAAAAAAAATAAGAAGTAGTGGGAATAGTAAATCAATAGGAGGGAAAAAAATGAAAAGAAAGGCAAAGAAAACTGTGGATAATTAGAAGGTCGACACAAAAAATTTCACTGTTAATGAACAATTATCCAGTTGTATGAAAATCATTTAGGTTAGTTGTGAAATTGATTTTTCACATATAATTGCATGGACTGGAAGAATTTGTGCTCAAAAAATTTTTCATTATTATTAACAAGTAGAGATCATAGTAATAGAAAGCGAAGATTTAAAAACAAACAATAACAAACATTCATTAGAATAATGAATAGTTTTAAATAAAAAAAAAGGATACACAAAAGCATTAACATTCAAATTTACTCAAATTTAATAGACTCAATGATTCCACTCAATAATATTGAGTGCACAATTGAGTAGAATTTTTAATTGCCAATAATTAAGAGTTCTGTTTGTTTGTTTCTAAACGCCATTGATGATTTTATTGAGAAGCAACATGAAAAACTTGTTACTTTAGTTTTAAAATAAAAATAAATATTTTTTGCTGTTATTTCTGTGAAGAAAAAATTTCAATTATGATTCTTTTATAAAATATGCCAAAAGCATCAAGGCTGATTACTCTTCCACAACTCTATTATTTTAGGATCATAAAGTATATAAAGCATTGCAAGTAAAATGACAAAAAAAAAAGAGAATATATAAAAATAATTGCCCAATTTGTGCTCCTTGTAATATATCGATAAGGATCATTGGGCTAAATTAGAATTTTTCTGTAAGAAAATCACTTATTTAAACAAATATATAAGCTATAGTCGATTGGCGTCGACTACCAAATATCCTGCACCACATTTGTGTACATAAATACTCAAAATTGTTAATTTTTCCATGTATAATTTTTTAGAAAAACTAATCGCTGTATGAAATGTGGTCGTATTAAGAGTCTGTTCTTAGCTAAAACTATTCCCGGACGCCCTTATTATACGAAATTACCTTATTATATACCAAATTACGCCCCATACTTTGATAATAAGTCGAGCAGTCGAATAGACCTAAATAGAATCAGGAAGCGATTCTACTTTTTTGTTAAGATAAGATTAAATGGCGCAAAATATAAATTTACTAAAAACTCATGATTCTGATAATTTCTAAACGATTTTATTTATGTATATAACTTACAATTAAACTTATTATTTATTTACCGTAACCTTTTCAATAGACCTTTATTTTAAGAAATGAAAAACCTTAATTCATTTAAAAACCAAATTTTTTGCCAGAATGTAAATGAAATTAAACCGCTTTGGCTAAATTACATCTAACCCAGACCTCTTAGTAGAGCCTTCGATATTTTATTTTGTGCATGTTGAAGTCTTAATAAAGTTACAGTTTCCTTGAGTGACAAGAAGCCACACAATTCAATATGTGTTTTACATGCATACCTGCCGTGAAGGCTTAACTGCATGATACACAATTGTACAAATAAGAGCTAGCATTGGTAATCCCCTACACATATATGTTACCGTCAGGACTAGCTTCCAATGTAAAGCTCGTACTGCACCTTATATGCCAAACTTAACCTTTGGTATCTAGGTTCGGAGCCTTCCTATTACTCCTTGGCTTAGTTTAGTTAGCTCAATAAGCCTAACCAGCTACCCATTTTATTTGGGAAATGGGTCCCTGCACGACAAGCATATATATGCTTGAACGGGCAAAGCCCACGATATGGGCACCATTTCCCCCACGAAGCCAACCTCAATAACACCACGATGGGTTTTATCCAAACTGGTGATCTCGTGGTACCACATTAAATCTTTGGTGTCTTTGGATCTTGTGACTTATGATGCTCCCTAATGGCCGACATCGCCAACTATCATCTCATGAGCTACTCCCAGTTGAGCAAGTGCTTCTCACACAAGTTGAGCAAGTGCTTCTCCCCACAAGACCCCACACAGTACAGTTAGTGTTTTACATGCATACCTGCCTGGAAGGCTCAAATGCATGGTATAAACATACTTATGATCGCTAGCGTTGGTAGACACGTCACAAAGTGCATGCCACCATCCCGACTAGCTTCCAATTTAAAGCCACTATTGCACCTCATCTAGATAGCTTAATCCTTGGTGTAAGGATTCAGGGCCTTCTTAAAACCCCTAGGCTTAGATTAGATTAGCCCGATAAGCCCACCCAGCTAGTCATTTTATTCGGGAAATGGCACCCTGCTCGACAAAACTATAATAGTGGTATAAACATAATAGGTCGAGCTACGTCCGCGATATGGACACCACAGCCCCCACGAAGCCAACTCCAACATCACCACATGGGCAAATATGAATTTGGTGATCCCGTGGTACCAAACTAAATCTTTGGATCTGATCTCGTGAACTCATGATGCCCCCTGATGGATATGGATCAGAAACCATCTCATGAGCCACTCCCAATTGAGCAGGTGCTTCTCGGGATTGGTCGCCCCCACAAGACCCCACACAGAGTGACTTAAACTGTCAATTCTATAATGGTGATGTTTAAAAAACCTAAACGCTATATGGAACTATACTTCTAAAAGAAGTTAACGCCAATATTTAAAAATTTCAATTAAGAAAAAATAAAAGTAGATAAAATTGTTTTATGTATTAAACATTTTTGTGTTTCGTATTTATAGCTTAACGTGTACCGGTACCAGAGTACATGCAAAATATCCAGCCAGAAAAGCATGGCTTAAATATTGTTAATAATCCATGCATTCTTATTTACCAAAAATAACCAAACGAAATCTTCTAATGCATTTCAATTATAATCATTTTTAATAGTATCATCATTATTATTATAAGAATGTTAATTATCGTAAATCATAAGACGCATTATAAATATGTTGTAAGAAAGAAATTTATAGTCTGCATAACAACATGCATGTCGTCACAATTAATGCATATAAACAACAACAACCGTAAATTACCAGATAAACTCTATTATGAAATTGAAAGTTTTTTGGTTTTTTTCAATGTCCTCGTTATTTTGATAATTGATTTTTGCGCATGTTTTATATCAACTGAAATCTTATCAAACAAAAAAAAAATTTAGCAGTGAATTTTTCGCAATGACTTTTCAGTCAATTGGTCAATAATTTTTTTTCTTTTTGCAAAATATAATATAATTTAAATAAAAGTGAATTGTGGCCGCTTTATAAATACCCTACATTATTATGTCTACATTTAATGCCTATAAAATGTTTTGCAAGTCAAGAAATTAACAGATTACAATTCTTGAATCATTTAAAAGGGTTCAAAAAGTTAACCGATTTGAATTAAATTTTAGACACTTATGCAATAAGTGATTTCTATCATACAATTCAAATTTTTTTTTTATATAACAATTTTTATGTAAACGAAGTGGGGGTGTGATCGATATTGCCCTTAATCATTGGAACAAAACATGCTCATATGTCTAATTTCGTATAAGCTTTTTTACAATTTTTCGAATAGCGGACTTCATATAGGCCGACATTGGACAAGTAAATTATCAGTCGAATGCACGAAGGCTCGGATTAGTACCCAAACGAACCCTTCGGTGAGTTAGGCCAAAATTGAATTGACTCGTACAGTGATTCTAATAAGATGGCTACCATAAAAGATAGACACGTCATACAGTTCAAAATTTTTTCCATGTTACGTAGCACCACACATAGCATAAGTGCTAAGTAGTATAAAAGTGTATTAATTTCATGTTATAGATATTTGTAGTAGAATAAATATGAATGTTAACTTACCAAATATTTGGTGATGCGGCTACTAATAATTGTACACAATCTAAACAGCCTCGAGCAGCTGCGTAGTGTAATGCTAATGCACCACCATTAGGTCGATCAATTGATGTTACACTAGCAGAATGTATTGACGATTCATACATATCCATTTGAAGTGTATGCATTTTACTCTTATGATGATTATTAAGATGATTATTATTGCTTTGAATATTGTTGCTACCTTTAATTTTATGATTATGTTGCTGTTGCTGTTGCTGTTGCTGTTTCTCTTGTTGTTGTTCTTGTTGTTGTTGTTGTTGTTGTTGTTGTTGTTGTTGTTGTTGTTGTTGTTGTTGTTGTTGTGTAATAATTTTATTCGCTTTATAATGTGTCTCGTAATCACTCGTTCTGAAATTTAAATTTGTAGGACGTTGTGTTTTTTATTTATTATTAAGAAAATTTCAATTAATAAATTTAATCAAATTATTGGGCACATTTTAAAAATTATAAAAAATCAATACAGTAATAAAAAAAAAACGATTTAAAAGTGGCATAATTGGACGTAAGAGATTTCTAAATTTTAAAGATGAAAAAAATTCTGTTAAATTAAATCGAAAATTTCATGTGAAATTTTAAGGTAAATGCCAAAAAAAATGCTAAATAAAGATTAAGTATAGTGCAATTTGTGTCCATTAAAGTCTATAAAAAAAAATGGAAATTAATTCAAAAATATTTTAAATATTGAAATTGACGAATTCATAATTCAAATAACGTAAATTTTTATAATTATGTTTTCATATAAGTCTTAAATAAACTGCTATTTATCTCATGATTAATTTAAAATTTATAGCATTCTTTTAGGCTTCATAATAATATATGAATATGTATCTTAAGTTTGTGGAAATTTGCAAAATAGCATTCGATTAGGTGTATATCTTTTTTTTTTTTTTTGGTAATTTATCGATTCTTATACCCTACGTCACATGTGATGGTATTATAGGCTTGTGTAGATGTTTGTAACATTTAGAAAGAGTTGACATAGACTTAAATTTTTCTCTATCGATAGACTTAGAATCACTTTTTAAACGATTTAAGCTTGTCCGTTCGTCTATTGTTTATCAAATACAAATTTGCAATTTTTTAAGAAAGAACAGTTCACAATTTTTGAGATATTTTAATGAAATTTCATTCAAAATTGAACTTTATTAATAATTGTTAGAATCGTTCCATTTTTAAAACTCTGCCCCTTTTTTCTTATTTACACAACATTTAGTCCATTTTTTAGATCTCCTATTAAATAACTAATTTCACAAATCATTAAAAAATCACAATTTTTTGATTTTTTTTTTGCATTCAAGGATTTGTAAAATAATATACTTAGTTTTTTTGATCTCACTAAGTAAACTGATGTAGGGTGTTTAAGAGACGGCTCTGAACGAGTATAACACTTCTTATTATACCAATTTTATTATAAAAGATCAATTTATAATCATCAATTCTGTCCCTGTAAATATGTGAATTATTTTATAATGCACTTTATGAAATTAATCACAATTCTAAGTCTTATGGGAAAATTAAAATTAAATCTATAGAATTATTGTTCCAATAATCTTTTGCTTTATTTTTATATAAATAAATTAATCTTATAAATTCCAATAATATAAAGACAAATTCTTTAACTTATCATGTAAATTAATTAATTAATTAATTAATTAATTAATTAATTAATTAATGTGAGGCTTTGAAACTGAAATTTTGATATTGTTTTTCAGGATGTTTACCTTAAGCTTATGGCCATATCACGACACTTCTCACATGGCACTATGTGATTTTCAAATAGAAATTTTATCATCTCATCATCATAAACATCATTTGTATTCATTTGTTCTAATTTTTTTTTATTTACATTTTCGAATACTTCTTCTATATTTTTCAATTCATCCCTACACTTGAAGTTATTCATTTCATTAGCATCATTATCATTATCACTATCACTATCACCACAATCGTCATTATCATCATTATCATTAGCATCATTATTAATATTAACCATTCTATTTGTGGATAATTTACGTAATAATGAGTTATAAGTCATGTAACGCGTATTAAAATAACCCAAATGATTTTCAATATTACCAAAAGCCTCAACAATATCTCTCTCATATTTATATAGATCGTTAACACTTAAATGAAATTTCCGTTCAAATATGCGACGTGGCAAAGTGGTTTTCTTTAAAAATTCCATTTTACGATGACGCAATTCAATCGAGAATATTAAACGGATACGAATGAAACGTTTTAAAGCATTGCCATTAGCATTCCTAAAATTTCTATGTGATTCAGTTTCAGTTGGTGTTGTTCCTGTTGTTCCTGTTGTTGCTGTTGTTGCTGTTGTTGCTGTTGTTACTGTTGTTGCTTTCAATTTAGGACGATTCTGGCGTCGTTGAATTTTCTCCAATAGATGGATCACTTTCGGTGATAAACGATTTAACGTATTATAATTTGGTAAATTTGTGATATCCATTAATTGTGTACGCTGTTTACGCCATGGCACTAAATCGAATTGATTATAATGTTTACTTTTATCCGACCATGGATATAAATCATTAAAATTCCGTTTATCCGTACATAAAATCCATTCGGAGCCATCTAAATTATTCCGCACTGTGCTAGCATTATTCCATGATTGTTGGCATGATGATGATAATTGGGAATATGTTGGTGATGTTATTGTTGCTAATGGTTCTGTTGCTGCAGATTCTGATGCTTCTGTTGTTATTGTTGTTCTAATATGAATACGTTTTTTAGGTTTCCTTATAACTTTATGGCGTCCACTTGCTCGACTTTGATAATTTTTATAACGTGCCACAATAAATGGCTCCACCATACGTTTCTCAAAACCGAAATCCTTTTGCAATAATTCAATCTGTTTAGCAGCCGTTCGATGTTGTAAATCATTCCAAAATGTTAATGATACTGAATTTGCACAATATTTGTCATCATCATTATCAATAAATTCAGTTTTATTATGCTTCTCATTATTCTCATTCGGTTCGCACATTTTTATTTTTCATTTATTTAGTTTTGCTTTTCTTTGTCTATTAATGATTTTTTTATTTATATTTTTCTAAACTTCCTTTCCCTTATATTCCCTTTACATTTATTTTGTTGTCTCTTGTCTTTGTTCTTCCCCTATTTTTTTGTATATTTTTTTTGTTTTTGGGCTTTTTTTTTGTATTTCCTTTGTAATTATTACACAATAACGCTTTAGAGAACTGCATTACATTTTAGTTGTGTGTGCGTATGTGCGTGCGCGCGCGCGCGTGTGTGTGTGTGTGTGTGTGTGTGTGTGTGTGTGGCATGAATTATATGATGACCATTTGACCGTCAACAGTTGAGAGTTTCAATTGTGTCAATTAACTTTGTGACGTTTTTTTTCTAACTTCACATTTACTTTTTTGTACCGCGTTCTTTTGTTCTCTGTTCTTTTATTGTCTTTTATTTACATAGAAATGTGATTTATATGATATTAACACACATATGCATATAAATATCTAAATACATTTACAATTCCATTTTTATATGTGTTAAATACTGATATGACAATTTCCGTTTCAGTCGTTTCGCTTTGTCTATCCTTTTTTTTTTGTGGCACTTTTTCTTTTTCTTTTTGATTTTTTTGCTCAGCTCAATTCCGGCAGTTCAATTCAGTTGAATTGTTTTGAATTATACAAACATTTTTCTATGATTATAAACATTTGTTTATACAAATGATTTCCGTTTTATAAATTTATTATGATCTCTACTGTTCCAACTTGCAGATGCATCTGCATTGATTTGATTTAAAATAGAAGAATCAATCTGTCTCTTTAATCTGCCACAACATGTTATAACAACAAATAAATGAAAATTTTGTCTTTACTTTGTTGTTTCTTCTTCTTCTTCTTCTTCTTCTTCTTCTTCTTTTTCATTTATATATTTTTTTATTTATTTTCATTAGATTTTTGCGTTTGAATGTTGTTGTTGTTGTGGTTGTAGTTGTTCTTATTGCTGTCAATACATCGATAATAACAACAACAACAAACAATAATAATAATAATAAAAATATATATTGATTTATGTAACAAAGAGTAAAAAGTAGAAAAAAAACGCTTCAAAAACAACAACAAATTAGCATGCGTAAATATCATTAAATCAAATGTTTATTACTTTTAAATAAATATTACATTTTTGAAAATTTCAATTTTTTTCTATAATTTTGTAATTGTTTTTGTTATTGTTGTTATTATTGTCACTGTTATATATCATAAGTCATGGGACTTGTTTTTTCATTCTTTCATTTGTTTTTGTTATTTCATTACCATCTCATAATATCAGCCTATAGAATTTGTACAGAGGTGTCCAAACCTCTTTCTTTCTTCAAAAAGTTTTTACAATTTAATGAAGGCAACAACAAATTGGCCAGCAATAATAGTTATTGATATAAAAATGGCAAATGGTGAATGAATATTGTAAAAAATGCTTAATTGTTTAGGAGAGGTCGACTCTTAAAATACTTTACACTATTTCATGTAATATATTTAAAAGTTTGATAATATGCTTAAAAAGTTAAGAATGATAATTTTTGAATAATTTGAAAAGTTTTTTTGTAAGGAAGAGATTTTAAATTATGGATTGATGCGACTTAATATTTTAGGCATACTTTTCATTCCTTCTTTTCCAAGTGATCGTACAAGTGAACCAATTTTAATCATTTATAAAAAGATTTGCCTTTAGCCTAAAACATATATCTCTACTACACTTTATCAAAATATCTGCGCTTCATAATTTGAGAACAAATTTCCATGGACTAACATCAGACGGTTAGATTTATTGATTGGCATAATAAAAGTTGGATCCATTTCGAAACTATTTAGATGTTATATAATACCACAAATGGTGTAGGGTGTTAAAATTTAATTGGTATTATGACAGACTCAATATTGCGTTCTACTTATTTTGATATAAAAAATAGTCCTATTGGCAGACTTATGTTAGAAATAAAATCTTATAACTGAAACGTGATAATTTTTATATTCTGCACTACTTATGGTAGAGAATATTACAAATTTGTGCAAATGTTTGTAGCACTCAAAAAAAAGTTCATGTAAACCCATTTTTTAATTATAATGATCTACTCAGAATCACTTCCTTATTCGCCTATCTGTACGTCTGTCCATCTGTTTGACAGCTACAGGTCGCATTTTCAGAAAAATTTTTATGAAATTTAATTTTGGCCCAGAGACGATTTCTGTTGAAAATGGTTAAAATCGGACCATTTGTACAACCACGCTCCATATAACGCTTTTCTTTATAGAAAAGTTGTTTTTCGGAAAAAAATTTTAAGTTGAAATATATTTCAGCGTGGTTTAGATCTAATTTGACTTTTAAAAAATATGTATATCAATTATAGTCCAAATTGGTTCATTTTTACAACCACTTTCCGTGTTTTACATGGAAAGTGGTTGGACAAATGAAGTGATTTGGACAAAAGCTTTAATTTTGAATATAATTTAGAAAAAATTGGCACGATCTTCTAGCTTAACATAAAAAATATGCGTACTAAATCCATATCCAGATCCAGATTTGCCTACTTTTTGAACCCCTTTTATATAACGAAATTTTTTTGTTGACCTATAATTCTCTTATTTAACAATTTGAAAATGAAATGAATCACATTAAGCAAAGTGGTGTAGTGGTGGTTTCAGAGTCGGCTAAAACATACTAAAAAGTTCTCAATCTCTCTCATAATGTTGATAAATAATGAAAATTTCATAGTTTGTGTTTAATGAAAAATTTTCGATAACAAGGCCCGCCTTAAAATGATTGCTTGGCCATATTTGCTGCCCTTTTTTTTTTAAATTTTTTATAAAACAATAAAATTTAATCATATAATAATGGTTAGTTGGATTGTATTAGAAAATGAAAGAAGTTCTTCGTTCATTTTTTTTTTATTTTTATTTTCATTTTAGTTTATTTGTTATTCTTTCTCAGTTACACGTTACTTTTGTACGATCAGAACAATTTCAATTATTTTAGTATTATCATAATTTATTGTAAGGTATTATTATTATTGTTGTTGTGAGATAAGGCTTCGCTTGGCATATTTATTATTGTTAACATGAATGGGGTGATGTTAATTTTTTATTGTACTTTCCTACAAAAAAATTTTTTTCTTTCATTTGTTTTTTTATTGTATAATTTTTAGTTTTAGTTACACAAAAAAAAAAAAAAAACAAACAAAAAACGCGATATATATGAAAAAGTAGAAAGAAACGTGAGTTTCAGTTGGTTGCGCATGCGTTTTATTATAACATTCATTATTATCATGACTTGGCTCTCTTTTGGTGTTTTCATTACAATATTACAATATTACAATATTTTATCCATTATTACATTACATTACATTACATTATGATTATACAAACCAATATTAAGAACCAATATAAAAAAAAATTAAAGGAAAAAAAGAAATAAGTGGGAATGTTATACTCGGTTAAAACAGACTTTCAAATACCTTACAACATTTTATTAAAATATAATTAAGAAGTCAAAAATATTATTTAAAAGAATTTCAAGTGTATTGGAAAGTTCTTTAAATGCGGCGAGTCCAAAAAAAAATGAGATATTGCTGAGATATTTCTTTGAAGCGTCATCAAATGAATGGACTTAGTGCCTTTCGATTCACTTTTTCATACGGAAAGAAAAGAAAAATCTATCTAATGGATGTTACAAACATTTGCACAAACTTATAACACCCTGCACCCTGCAAATGTTGTGGGGCAAATACTCGATCTATTTAGTATCTAAATTTTTACTTGGCATTCACTTTTGCTAAATGTTTGTTTAGTTTTTATAAAGCTTTATTAAGAAAGTATCGTGCAATTATTCCACTTTCAAGGGATAGATGTACTTAAACTGAATCAGGCAATAATTTCCTTGAATGCAATAAGAAATTTTTGAAAGCCAAGACCTCTAGAAAAACATTTTGTACAACTTTTATAAAAATCACTTTTAATTTGGAGATTAACGTTTAAAGTTAGGAAAGTCCAAGGCCGTTTGGTTACTTTAGGCATTCAGAGAAATCTAAAATATCAAGAAAGAAATGTAACTGTTGATTTAAGTTGATAAAGTTGCTAATTAAAAGTTGCTGTTTACAATAAAATTTACTAAGCTCCTTGCCCTTCAAATAAATCCCAAGAAATATATTTACTTTTCCTTGTCCTTTTGCTCAGTAGGAGAGTTTAAAAGTCGGCTCTATTCGCATTATAAGAATAATTTCACAATTTGAAAATGATGATTGTACATGTGTGCATGCGTTGCTTTTCCTCTTCTATTCTTCATCTGTATTCTGTTCATTCTGTATGGCTCAGGTTCAATTACATTGTTTTATGCAAACAATGCATGTCATGTAATATCAGTTTCAAATCCAATCATGCGCTAACATTTCTAACATTGACAATGATTACAATTTTTGCAATTTTATTCAATGCTTCAATGTTAAAGTGACATAAAAAATGGACTTTTGTTTTAGTTTATGTCATGTTCAAAGATAACAACAACAACAACAACAACAACAACAACAATAAATATACAAATGTTTATAAAGAAACAAATAAAAAATGATAGAATAAATAAGAATGACCGGAAACGGTTATTTAATATTTTACAGCATATAATTTTATAGGATTGAAATGTTAAAAGTAAAAGATTTTAAAATAGTTGTAAAAGTTGGCAAAATTAATCGATCTAATTGAAATGTTTTACAATTCAATTATATAGCGCTTTAATATTTCGCATTTTCCAACTTCGTTTATATATTAAAATTCATTAAACTATCTCGAAAATTGTCATCTATGTTATGATTATGTAAAAAAAAACAATTTAAATGAACATGAACAATTTTTAGAAAATTATTCTAAATCGGTTTAGTGGAATAAGAGTTTTGTAGAACGAAAATTAAAGTTTCAAATCTTCAACTTTCAAATTATATAACATTGTGGCTTTCTGTTGAAACTAAAGAAGCCTAGAGTCCCTTTCTCAATAAAAGTCTACAGTCTAGATAAAGTACTGTACTATTCGAATATTTGCCCACGAATAATATTCAAAAAAATTTATCCAAGAACTAAGCGCCATTTGTCAAAATGCTTACTTTATTACGCAAAAAATTCTTTCAGAGAACGCATAAAGTATGATCATTTTTGAACTTAATAGAATCATTGAACCGTTCCAGACATATCTATTGGCTTATATTTTCATCTGCTACTGGCATTATCTTGGTTGTAAAAATTTAGTTAACAAATTGCTACTTTGCATAAGCTTTCACATAAATGCCTAACTTGTTATGGAAAATGTGGCAAAATTGGTTTGATAGTGCTCAAGGTTTGACCTTTAAATAAATGTTCTAATTCCCTTAGTTGTTTTTAATTAATTTATTGAAGCGAATAATAATTAGTGTTATATGCTTATTCCTACTCACATGAATTCATATGTACATAGTTATTAGTTTATTATTAATTATTAAAATTAATGGAAATGTTGAATGAAATAATTAAAACTGTTTCTTGAGCTGCACTAAACTGCAATTGTTACTTGATTGTAATTTCTTGTTAAAAAAATTATTCATCATAATTAATAGTCTAATTAGTACTCTATGATTTATGTTCAAGTTGTTTTAAATGGATTACTTCTTAGGGAACTAAAGTCTTCATTGATTTTCAAAGAGTTTCGTTTAGTAGTCCTCATGATAAATGATTTTAACTTTTAATTAAGCAAATAAAATTTCCATGTAAAATTAACATGCAGCATGAATGTTGCTATTCTTCGAGATATTCTTCGATAATCATTTTCCGAAAGTAAGTTGAAATTAAAATCACTTATTTACACTTATTTAAGTGTAACTTTAAATGAAAATGCTTAGAAATCCACTTTCTAAATGTAAGCAATAGGCCTTCTAGTCATTGCTTACTTTTGAAAATATTTTTGGATGGATTTAACTACACTTTGTTGAATTCTTGTCAAAGCGCAGGCGAAAACTTTAATCATCTTTAGCGATTCGTTATTGAAGACCAAATAAATGGAATCCTCTAAATTATATTTAAAATCTGGAAATTTAAAGGAGAACAAATAAGAAAAATAAATTAGAGGCCGAATTTTGAATATCTCTATGCCAGATTGCAATTACCCAATAAATTCTTGCTTGCATTTTGTTCTTTGATCGATTTGATATCAACCATTATTGGAGATTTATATCAAATTTTAAGTTGATGCCATCAGATACCTTTTCATACCTTTTCAAAGTGAGCTTAATCGTATCAGAGTGTGTAGTGAGTTTTTCAGACTTTTAATACTCTACTCTCGCTTTTTGAGTGTTACCGAACATCAATAATAAGATTACAACAAAAATTCAGTCCAGGCAAACATTCATTCAACTTAACTTAACGTTAAAACTTACAATAACAATTCTTTTTTATGAGCAATTGCTGCCACTTTATTACTCATTATCCACCTTTCTCTAGGTGTCTGCAATTTTATTGTAATATTTTATGAGAAACAAAAAAGAAGAAGCGAAAAATAAAAGAAAAAAAGCAACTTCACTTTTATATTTAAGTAAAAGACAAAGAAAAAACTTTACAACATTCAGGCAGCATGTTAAATAAATTGGCTTTTGGAATAATGACAACAAAACCAACCTAAACTATAAACAGAAAAGTAGTAAAAAAAAAAAAAAAAGAGAAAAACAAAAAGAAAGAAAAGTAAAATAAAGTGCAATAGAGAGTGAACCTTTTGACACAAAAGAAAAATATCAAGATAAATGAAAATGAAATGTAATAAAAATTATGTCTTGCATGTGTAAAATTTATACTTATACATGGCTGCATTTATATATTTATTTAAGTATTATTAGGTCAAGTTCATAATTTCTACTCAAGTTACACTTTGAGAAGAAAATTATGATACTTTTAAGTGAAGGTATAAAAAATAATTGAATGCCTTTAAGAAATATAAATGAAATAGTTTAGTTCCGATTTATGCAATTATTTAAATTGCTTAAAGGCGTGTTAATTATAAAACATTTTTAAGGCATCATGTAACTTTCTCAATCTGTTTGGAACAACTGATAGGAAATGTCGGAGATCCCATAAAGAACATAATCTTAGTCAGCATCAAATTCTAAATCGATTTACATTTGTTCGTTCATATGTCTGGGTGTCCATACACGGTAAACATTCTTTTGATCTCAAAAAAAAAGAGATATCCATATAGTATATGCAATGTAGTCGATCGGGGCCGACTATTTAATACCCTACACCATATTTTTATAAGGGCATACTCAGAATTTTACTAAATAATACGTTATATGGGGCGTGGTCGTAATTATTTCCGGGCGTCTCTATGCTTAACCACGCCCACATGCCAAATATTATCCAAATAGCTTCAAAATTACGCTTCATTTTCTGATAATAAATTTATATAAACAGAGAACAAACAGGCGGACGGAATGACAGACGATTTAAAATCGAATAAGTGACTCTAAGTTGTTTGGTATAATAAAAAGTTTATCCTTTCAAAGAGCTTTAGAGTGCTCTTTGAAACAACTGGAATTTTAATGAAAAGTTTACTCATAAACTACAAAAATCTGAGTGAATTTTGATAGATTTTAAACGATGGAGATAACTCAAAATGTTTTCTAATCTTTCAAACTAATTCAATTAAATGGCTGTTTAAAATTCCTATCTACAAATAGGAATTTGCCCAAAGCAAATCTAAAGAATTTTTTATTAATATAATAATGAATAATGAAAATCATATAAATTAGGCGTTGAAATATTAATGCGCTTTACCAATAAATTATCAATTTTGATTAATTAACGGTTAATTAAAGAGTCCGTCTTAAAAAGAAAATAATTTACATATTTTGCGATTACATTAAAAAAAAAACCAATAAAAGAAAAGAAAAGTAAAAAAAAGTAAAAGAAGAAGCAAACTTGTCCAACAGGAGTTTATTGTTTGCTGCTGGTTATAAATGTACGCAACTTGTTCGCAAATCCATTCAAGAAGTTCAACAACTTCTTCAACTGTTATGTCTCTATTGAGCAATTTCAATAATTTCTATTTTTATTTATTATTATTTTTCTTTGTAATATTTTTCTTTTGATGTTATTGGTTTTTGTTGTTGTTTTTGTTGTTGTTAGTTTTAACGAACGTGCCAAGTTTTTTCATTTTTTTGCAGCTACATGATACAAGCAATTAAATGATAAACATATTTGTAAGCAAGTTTGTTTTGTTTTCTTGCCTTACTGTAATACCTATTTTATTTTATTTTATTTTATTTTATTTTATTTTATTTTATTTGAATTGATTTATGTATTTTTATGTTTTTTTCTTGTTTATTGTAATTGATTTGTGAAATGAAAATAAAAGTTACAAACATTAACTGATTACCTTGAAAGAGAGTTAGTTTATCATTAATATGTGGCGAACGTTGTTTGGTATGTTGTTGTTGCTCATGTTGTTTATATTATTATTATTGTTGTTATTGTTGTTACCGTGAAAAATCCAGTTACCACTGCAAGTTTATACATTAATCATAAGTTTTGTCTTTTGGTGTTTTTTTTTTTTTGGTTTTTCGGTTTTTCGATTTTTCTGTTTTTTTTTTATTAAAGCAAACAAGTTGGCCTAAGAGATGGCACATATCCACGGAATGACCAAAATTATGACAAACAATTAGACAGAGGTAGAAAAGGAGACTGAGACAAAGACAAAGAGAGATACATAGAAAAGGAAGGAGAGAGTTAAAAAATTAAAATTTGTTTGTTAAGGCGATTTATCTCTGTCTCTTTTCCCTTCTCTCTGCCTTATTCTGACTATACCACTTTTTGTGTTTACCACTAATAGTTAATTGAATCAAGTTAAAACATGAAAATTCGAATGCAACCGACCTGATATGAGTATTTGCAAGCAGCATCATCATCAAATGTTGCCTGGACATCTTTTTTTTTATGATGTTTTTCTATGCAGTTCATATCAAAATATTTTACATTTTTATTTTCATTTTATGATATTTTCACTTTAAACCAAATAATTTATTATTGTTATTATAATTGCCATATCAGAAATTGACGCTACGCTCACACTTTTTACTAAAACGGATGCAGTAACTCGAAACAGTTTTTATGGGGTCTCATTTTTGATCAGCATTGAATTCGACATTGAACTATTTGTAAAAAGTAAAGTTTGAGATGCAATCTCAATTATGAAAAAATTTAAGAAATGAATTTTAAATTTCCTAGAAAATTGTAATTTTTTTGCATTTTGAATGCACTTCCTTTCATTTTGAAAATGGGCCATAACGGTTGAAACTAAAGTCTATAGTATAATTAGAATTGAAGACACCAATATTTTCTAAATCTAAAATTTATGATCTTTTACATATTACTCATTAAACGTAAACTTATTCAATGTAATTTAAAATGAAACATTCAAAATTAAAGATATTTGGCCATGCCCACAAAAAAATTATGATACATTAAGAGTTAAGTTTTTTTTGTTTGTTTTGGTTTTGTATTTTTCTGGGCAGATGTTTAGATTTATGTTGAATCCGCTTGTCTTATAAAAATAATTGAAAAATATTAATTAATTTAAAATTATCATAATTGCGGGAATTTTAATTAATTTAGCTAATTTGTAGAAATTCTCATATTCGTTTTTAGTTAACTACACAACTTTCTTATTGGTTATTCGATGTTGTTGCTGTTGTTTGTTATTATTATTATTATTTTTTTTAAAAGCGAAAGTAGTTGATTTTTTCTTTTCTATTTTTTATTTTTTGTTATTTCGCTTTTCAATTTACTGTTATGTATTTATTTAATGTAATAAAAAGAAAAACTTCCCATAAATATTAAGTTGCTTTAACTATGCAACAAACCATCAAATGAAAAGAGTGTCTTAACATTTTTTGTGTTACTTCTTCATTATTGCGCTATGTACCATTAAATGATGTATGCTAAGTTTATTATAATTGTATGTAACTCTCAATATAAATTCAATAAACATTCAAATACAATTACAACTCATTATTTTTTGTGATTCGTTCTCTAGAATCAAAATTGTGTCCATTTAATGTTTGCTTGAATCATTTGAACCATAAATTTAATACGTTTCAGAATGTTATGCTAAATTTTCTTAAAACTTACTTAAAAGTAGTCAACTTGGTCTAAAATATATAACAATGGGTTTTTAGTCCATAGCCCCTTAAAAAAATGTGACCGAAAATTTAATCGAAATAAAAATATTTGGCGGAAATCGGTTGAACATTTAGCTAATATTTTAGCGACCGAACCTTTATCATTAGATTCCAATCTAAGCCTTACATTGCACCTTATATACAAATCGGAGCCTTTCTATAACTCCACGATCGAATTTATAGCTTAAAGTTATGTCGAAGTCATCTCCAACCACCACTACTAGGAATTAAATTTGAAGACCCTTATTCACTAAACTAAATCTTTGCTCCAAGCACATAGAAACCTTCTGTACAAAGTTTTGCAATAGTGCAAACTATTAGTATCCTGGATTTACAAGTGGTGGCTGCTATAAGTCATATAGAGTAATGCTTCTCTATGTATAATTGAATTTGAATAATTTGAATTAAATTCAATTATTTGAATAGCTCCTTAATCCAGGGACTGAATTCTTGCCACGAAAGCAAAGCTTTACTTACTTTTCATAAAATGAACTTTCTCCAAAAAGGCGTTATATGGGAAGGTATCATAAAAGTGATCTAATTCTTACCACCTTCAATAGGGTTTGTCTCGAAGTCAAAAATACCAAAATTTTATTACAAAGTTTATTAATGGGCAGGCTAACAGACAGACAGACGGATAGATAGGCTTCAATCGAATAAGAAAGTGATTCTAAGTGAGTGATTCGCTTGGTATAATAAAAGTTGCCTCCTTTTGGGTGTTACAAAGATCTTGACGAACTAATCATACCACAATTGGTGTAGGGTATAAAAATATCACAACATAGATGAATAGTTGGAACATTGATCGACATTAGTTTGGTATGATATTTATTATATTAGTTCGTTTGCATTTCATTCATTAAACGCTTTGCTATTTAATGCGGTTTATGTGCAAGTTTTTCTTTTGTTTCTATTAACTGTTTTATTAAATTTAGCGGTTTGATTTTGATTTCTTTTTTAATAAATCATTACATAAAATAATCTCTAATTAGATTTTCCTTTGTCTGCTTCGTCAGTTAACATTTGTTGAAGTTACTTTACAAATCTTAAATATTTACTTAAGTCGCATTTTTCTTTCTTTTAATGAGATTGAAATTTATTTTGAGCTTTTCTTCTTTGCTTTTTTTTTTTTGTAATTTTTAATTATGTATTATTAACAATTTAAAAATATAACTTTTTTGTGCTTTTCTTTCACTTGATTACTTATATAATTTTTATTTGTATCGTTTGATTGTTAACAACCGTAACAAATGAGATGAATACAAAAATAAATAAATGATTATAATGATTATCAAAAAAAGGGCAATTTTTTTGTTATTTGTAGTAAATCATATTTCGTAATACCCAAGAATCAATAATCTATCTCTGCTTTTAGTAAACTTTACAGTAATCAACATAAGTATGACAACACAATAATTTAATATCACGTCATTCATGGTTACACTTTTTTTTTTTGTTTGGTTTATGGATTTTAATTTCGAAACTAAGATTTTATATTTTAATTGCAATAGAAAAACATTTGTAGCACTTCTTGGAACCATAGTGTAGGACTTGTATAAATATGTAGAATATTTAGGTATTAGCATTCAAATCGTTTTAATCGTGTTAAATATGTTAAACTCATAGATTTTAAGTAGACGTCTCTTCGATTTGAGATATTTCATGTAACTATTCGAAATAGATGTAAATGAATGAAGTGGCACGCCCACATCTCTTAATAATAATTTGAATGTTTATTAAAATTATAGCTTCTGATTATTTATTATAATAAAAATCAGAAATAATCTCAGGTTATGCCAAATAAAACTATGAAAAGTGAATTACGCTTAAAAAGTGGCCTTTTTTTAACTATTTTGGACTCAACTTTTAACTTTAACTTTTAATTGGTGTTGTGACTTTTTGTTAATGGTACTTTCATTTAGGGTAGTCAAACAATGCTGGCCTGTAAAAGCCAAATAGAAAATATGTCTCTATAAAAAAAGGGACCAAATACCAGATAAAAATTTATTCAGATGTTGTATGGGCAATAAAGCAGAAATAGAATCAATTAAGAACCTTAATTGCTATAATATTTTAAACATCAGGGTAAATGATTTCAATTTTTGAATTTGAGATATTTAAAAGCCGAACCCGATTCGATAGATTAAATTGAAAGATTTACATTTTTATACTATGGAAGTATAACAATGGGCTCCCTAAATGGCCAACAATTTTTACATACATTGAATGTTTTACTTTCTTAATGATTTAAAATGAAACCTCCTTTGGTTTGGATGATTCTTATTCTTTGTATTTTATTTACTTTATGGGTACCAGAAGATATTAAAACTAAAGCTCTAACTTGAAAAACTTTCGGCTTGATTTCTAAGACCCTCAACTAGTTTGTACATTACTACATATCTGAATTATTATAGGAGTGGCCCTATCACCGTCCAAATTATGCATTTGTCCATGAAATGGACACCACAATCTTCACAATGTCATCATGTCTATTAAAACTGTTTTTTGCGATCAGAAAAATGTTTATCGTACGAAAACACCAACGGATTGACAGACATGTAAGAATTTGATACTGATCGGCAATGTATGCACTCTATGAGGTCTCAGCTAGTCTGATACTCCGATACTCTTAGATGTTACAAACATAATGATAAAGTGAGTATATCCTCATCCTCTGAAAGGTGAGTATTAACAGAAACTTAATGAGGCCGCTTAAAATTATATTATACTTTTTTTTTTAGCCATACTGCAACGGACAACAGACGTACAATGCACACATTTTACATTTAACAATTTATGTATAAATTATTTTATTAACGCTTTATTATCAGACCGTTATTGTTGTTATCCCGTTCTCATCGTCTGTTAATGTTAATTGTATGGCTGAAGTGTATACCAAAAATTGTGTATCATAATACGTGTGTTTTAATTTTTCTCATTTTTGTTTTTGTTTTTGTTTTTGTTTTTGTTTTCCTTGTTTTTTTCTTTATTATTATTAACAATTTTTTATGTTAAACACATAAAAGTTTTTATTTTGCTTTTTGTTTTGCTGTTCATACAATTTTGTTTGTTGCTTTTTTTAATAAATAATCGTGTTACTATGACTACGTGATTTTTCATGAAATGTTAATTTATCTTTTGAATTTTCTTCCTTCTTTTTTTATTTTCAATTTTTTTTATCTACCTCTATTTTGTTGTTGTTGTTGTTGTTGTTGTTGCTGTTATTGTTGTTTTGCATTCGTTTTATTCATTTTATTTATTTTATTCGTTCATAATGTTACACTTTGAAACAATTGGATGATGATGGATAAATAAATGAAAAGAAAATACAGGTACGCACACATACACAGCTATAGCACACTCATATAAATAAATACAAACAAAAATAATATTCAGAAATTTTTGTAATACAAAAGGCAAGCAGAGTAAGAAGGAAAATTTAGACAAAAAAAAAAAAAACAAAAACAAATTAGAACTTTATAATTGGTCGGCGCTAATTCTTAAATACCTTATTCCGTTTTATCTAACATAATTAAGAAGTTAATTACAAGAATTACAAGTGAATGAAGTATTTTAATGAATGAATTTTCCAATTACTTGAAAATTATTTGAATGGTATTATATGGTGGCGGGTTCAAATAATGGGCCGCTCTGGATCAAATTTGTTAGATACTTTAGTTATATCAAAATATAGAGCAACGCCAGTTTTCATTAAAATAAATTCAAAATTGTAACTTTTACCCATATAATGACTTTTATTTTTGTTGAAATGGACGTAAAAATAGATCGATTTGGACTAAATTCGACACAGATATTTTCTGTAGCAAAATACAACGAAGCGTCAATTTACATTAAATTTTATTCTTTGTAATTTTTTTATTCCGACGACTTTTTTTAAGCAAGACATTACATGGGGCGTGGTCTTGAAAATTATTTGATTTTAACCATTTTCAATGGGGTTCGTTTCTGAGCCAAAACGAATCTACATACAAAATTTCATTTGAAAATTGTGACAGACATCAGATGGACAGACACACTGACAGAATAAAATCGTATTAGAAAATAATTTTGAGTCGATCGACATAAAAACGTTTGGAACTATTTCTAACACCTTTTGGTTGTTACAAACAAACTTGATGAACTTATAATACCCTGTACCACAATTAGTGTAACTAGTGATAAAAGAATAAGCACAAAAACCATAAACTTTAATAAATGGCTTTGCATTAGCAAAAATAAAAACAAAAAAACAAGCACACAATAGCAAAGAAGAATAAAACATGTAAAAATGGACATGAAGACAGAAGAAGAAGTAGAGGCTCATGTAAAATAAAAACAAAAAAAAAATAACATAAAAATAAATCCAGAGAATAAATCCAGAACATTAAACAGAACTGTTAACTGTAAATGTAGAAAAAATTATTTTTCTAACTTTGCTTTTGCATTGGACCATGCTACGCATGTGATAAAGCCTTAACAATACAATCTTGGCCATAAAAGAGGGAGGCTTAAGACCAAGAAAAAAAAATAATTTCATAAAAAAAAAAAACGCTGGAACAATCTTGAGCAATCTTGATGATTTTTATTGTGTAAAAAATTCTGTTTCTATGGCAAGTCCTCTAAATAAGATAAATAAACCAATTTAGAATTGTAAGCGTTAATACAGAAAGAGCATTTTAAGTGAAGATCTGACTAGAACTGTACTCTGGTAATATTCTGATAAAATGAAAGAGGATTTATACTAGAAAAAGTAGCACAGTGGTCCACAATGGCATTACGGCAGACTGAAACAAGAAATATTTTTCTAATAATTTGCCAAAATGATTTATGAAGGGGCCTTAAACAAATTAAGGAAATTGGAAAATGAGACTAAGGAAATTTCTATACTTTACGTAAAAGTTAAACATGAAATTACTTTGATGTATCCCCCATAAAAGAACTGTAATAGAATTTGTAAAATTACTACTCTAAAATATTTCACATGTCAAACGTTACAATGTAACTAATGTTGTAGAATTTAAAGTCCACAAATAGGGAAAGTTTCACAAGCAATTTGTATGGTCACTGTTACATCTATTTATTACATTTACATCTAGTAGTAGATTTTAAAGAGATTTGATGAAATTGCAGGTACATAAAAAACTTGCGGCTGCTTAAATTAATTATAAGCAGCTTCAAGTGAGTAAGAACTGAAGATTAACTAACTAACTAATTGTCCGTTAGGCGAACGTTCGTGTCAATGCTAAGATTGAAGATTTATATTTTAGATAGATGTGTGAACCGTAGCCCTGTCTGTTCTATGCCGGTTTAAATGAGAAATTTCAATGTAAAAGCATTCATTGATTCGAACGCCCAAAACACAAGAATATTCCGGAAAAGAAATAAGTGCGCTTGATATGTCCGCTCATAAAGATCATTTATACAGTAAACATATACATATGTATACATATATACATATATACATATATACATTTATACATATATATATTTACATTTATGTAAAAATACATGATCTTTCATTGTACTAAGTCAAAGTAAGACCTTCAACAGATTTCAATATCTGGCTGGTAAAATGGCAACAGCAAAATGCAATACTTTGAACTATAAGCAATTCTTTACATTCTACAAAATTATTACATTAAATACATATAAATATATATATATATATATATATATATATATATATATATATATATATAGGAATATATAGATATATAAGCATGCGTATCCCTGAGCAGAATGCTGAGCATTGAAGTAAAAATGAAGAATGAAGAGTTTGAGCGAAAGTGTAATCTCATATAAAAATTTTTATCTCAGGCTTAAGGTCATTTGGGTTTTAGTAAAATTGTGCATGTATATTTATAAAATACACACTCACACACACACATACCCCTCATATACACAATTCATATTAAGTATTAATTTATGTTTAATTTGTTGCTTCAATATTAATGGAAAATACGTAACGAAATTATGAAAAGCAGCAAACCATAGAAAAAGCGAGAAAGAGGAAGATGGAGAAAAATAATATAAATATAAAAGTAAGAGAACGAAAGAGTAAAAAAGATGCAGAATTAGATTAAGCAGACTAACATAGTGAAGGACAGAGAAATGGACAAGTAGATGGACAGACAGACAAATAATTACTTGCTGTACTTACCTTTCTTTTTTTTTCAAATTAAATAAAGTTTGCTACAAATGTTTCTTCCTTTTTTTTTTCCTTTTTCTTTCTAAATTAGTGTTTTGATTTGTTGTAAAAAATGCCATAAAAATTTTTTTTAATTTCTTTTTTTGTTTCATTTGTCTATTTTTAATTTTTTAATTTTTTCAATTGCTTCAGTCACTTTCAACTCAAAACATTTCTCTGCGATTGTTTTATAACTTTTTCTTTTATCTTCATTGCTGTTATTATTATTATTATTATAAATTTAGCACTTTATTTTGAATTTGTATAAATTTTTTTTTCTATTTTCATTTTTATTTTATATTTTATTTTTTTTGTATTTTGCTTTAAATGTTTTACCCTGCGTATGAGTGTTGAACGGTTTTCTTATTCTTTGTTTTACTCTAAATTTCTTGTTTAAAAATGAGAAAATTACATTAAAAAAAAAAAAAGGAAATTTTATAAAGAACAAGAAGAAAAGGCAACCGGCAACAATAAAAATAAAGTGGCGATTACAATCGTTCAAAATAAAAGTCAAAGTAAAACAAAACAAGAAACACAAGTTAATCGAAGAAAAACTTAAATGAAAAAAAAAACAAACAAAACCAAATAACAAATAAACAAAGGTTTTTTTTTTATAAATGCGAGCGCGCGCTAAATATTTTCATGTTCCACAATGTTCAACAGTCGTTGCAGTTGTGATTTGTTACATTCATTATATCGCTGCAAATTGCATTGCATTGTGTCGCTTCGCAAAGCATCGCATTAAAGTTTGTTATAAAAGCAACAACAAAAAAAGAAAAAATGAGAAAAAAAGAAAACAAACAACATGAAAAAAAAAGGAAAAAGCAAAAGAAAAGAAAATGCAACAATAATAACAGCAATGGCAACAATGTAATGGTAATAACAGACATTTGAAGCGACTAATCATGAAAACGAAGAAAAAGAAGAAGAAAAAGAAAAAGAAAACAACAACAAAAGCAGGGAAAAGAAATTCAACTAAAAGTAAAGAAAAAAGCTAAAAAGAAATCGAGTTAGACAAAATGCTTCAAACACATCGAGAGAGATAGGCAAAAAGGAGGAAGTGAGATAGAGAGAGAGAGAGAGAGAGAGAGAGAGAATTATAAAGAGTGTAGTGAAAATTCGATTTTCTATTGCATTTTGTACGAGTTCATAATCACAAATTGTTATTAAACAGTTTTGTAAATTTTTTACTTTATATTAACCTTATTATTGTTGTTATTATTATTCTTATTGTTATTATTATTGTCATTTTTTATTGTTTGTTTGTTGCTTTTGTCTCATTACTGTTTCTTTATTTTTGTTTTTATTTTTGCTTTTTTTTTGGATAATTTTGGTGTTTGCTTGCTATTTACTACTTATCATTTATATCTGTCTATCCGTCCGTCTATATATTAGTCTGTCTAGTTATATATTTGTTTACCATGTTAATTGATGTGATTAGTGTGACACAAATAGAATCTTCTTGTTTTTATTGCACGAACAAATATATTAAGCGGCCTCTTGCATGGAGAAGTTTCTATATACTACAATGCTTAAAGTATTATAAGTTTGTGAAAACGTTTGTATTATACAAAAATAATAAATTTTAAAAAAAAGTTAAAAAAAATACATTCATCTCTATAAAATGTTAATTAACTTAAAATTTTTTCCCATATCAACTTATTCCTGACCCACTTGTTCGCTCTATCCTACGATGCCTGTCCATGACTCAAACTATAAGTTCTAATTTTAGAGATATTTCAAGGAAACTTATTAAATGAAGTCGCCTGCGATTGCATAGAGACGAAGTTGAATAAATTTACCAATCATTCTCTGTCTAACATTCGATTTTCAAAAAATTAAAATTTGCAAATTTTAAATAACTTTTAACAAAAAAAAAAAAAAAAAAATCTATACAAAGTGATTAGATCGCCCAAATTTGCTTCACATCGTACCATTTTTTGAAACCCCTGCCGTATAATGAACTTTTCCCTTTCAAATCACTTAAAATTTTCTATTTTTTTATAACTTTAATTATATCATAATTTCTTTGACTTGTTATTTATATATAAGTCAAGTAGCGTAGGGTATTTATGTAACAAGTTTAACTGACTACCAACATTTTAATTTGTTGATCTTTCTTATTTAATGATTCGGTCATTTATCTTGCGTTGGCAGTTTATTTGATTTTAATATCGTACACGATATTAAAATTATCGTACACGATTCATCAAACCTGCACAAAGCCACGCTACGTTACGCTACGTCATATTAAGTTACCAATATACATATGCATTTATACATTTGTACATTATCAATGTAGATCTAGAAGTATTATCCATTATTATTGCATATGTTGTAGTTGGTCGTGTTTTTTTTTCTTGTATATTTTATTATAATAAAATTAATTATAATCACGTTGAATGTTTTTGTTATTGTTGTTCTTTTTTCCTATGTTTCTTAAAATTTCTTTCTTCTGTTATTTTTCTATTGTTTTGAGCTTCTATTATTCTTTTTTTCTTGTTATGCCAAGACTCTATATATTTTTGACTGATAATAAAACTTTACAGCGCCAACAAAAAAGATTAATATTAATTTATTTATTGCATTAATCAATGTGTAAATAATTAAGCATTTCTATTAAAAAAAAAAAAACAAAAGTAAATAAATACATAAAAAGTTTCTAGCGTTTCGATCATAATTTGGATCCAAAAGATCCATAAATAAAACCATTGTAGACACTTGAGGCCGGAAGCACTTTATTTAAAAATTATAAGAAGTCAAAATGATAAGTTATGATGATAATTTTCGAATAAAAGTTTAAAAAATTTGCTATTTTGGCAGGGTTTTTAAGAATTGAATTGATTTGAAGCAAATTTAAAACATTTCTTTAGAAAACATATAACAATCTTGAGCCAATTTGGCGCTAAAAGAAAAACTATCCAAAATTTTATAATCCTTTTTAAATATTGATAAATCAAATCCCCACAAGATCCTCGTATTTTTCCTAAATACATTTTACACTATATTCCTCTGAAATTATTTCTACATATATTTATACTTATACTTATGTTTATATTTATATTTATATTTATATTTAAAAAAATTTCATTTATCATGCGAAACAAATAATTTTATAAGGAGAGCCAATAAAATTTGCTACGTTGCCACATTTCATATAATATTTTTCTTTTCATGGAAAACTTGTTATTGTTGCTAGTTTTTGTACTTCATTTAGTATGCCAACAAAAATGAATTATTGGGGAGTAATATAAATAATGGCTACTTGTAATTTATTTACAAGTATCGTAGTAAATAAAAATGTCCAAGTGTAACAATCTCAGGTTTAATTTATATTACAATTCTATTTGTTTTTATACTACGTTTACAAATTTGATGCCATGTCACATTTAAAATTCATTCTGTATATAAAACTCTTTAAGTATGTCAAGATAATTTCATTTACATTAAATCTGGCTTGATATTTTGCATGCACCTTTTCAACTAAGAAAAACGTTTATTAGAAATTGCTCTCTTAACTTTTCTTTGTAATTCTTTGAGTTATAAAATTATTTGAATAATAAGTAAATTTTTGAAAACTTAGATGAAAAAGATGTAGAATTCATTTAATTTGTCCAAGTAAAATAATTTGTATTTAAAAGTTGTGCAAAATGAGCAAAGGACATCACAAAGTTAAAAACTCATTTAAAAATCATTTAGATTAATTCTCTATACAAATAATTTTATTGCCTACATTTTGGGGTCGCAATGTATATCCATAAATTGAAGTGATTTGATTGATTTAAGTTCTTGTAAAATAACCGAAAAGGTCTATGTAAGTTGAAACTTATAAAGTAGGATGTAAAAGCGAAATAATGTTACTTACATAGAATACTTTTGCCGAAACAATATAAAGTCGTTGTATCATCATTATGAATTATGAACACTTGCTTGCCTAATTTCATGAAAATTTATTATAAATTTCACTTTATTCTCTTGATTCTTTTCTATGCAATACAATACACTTGTAACATAATCTGTAACGCTGTAATCAGCAATAACCTGTTTGCTTTCTAGTAAATGCAACTACAGCAACTATATTTTACATTACCATTTGATGTTTTCCATTTTTTTCATTTGTTTTATTTTCTTTTGTTCGGCATCATAAATGTTTTTTTTTTCCTTTTTGGCACAATACAAATATTTTCTTATCAAAAATTATATGAGTGAAGCAATTAAACAAAAAAAAAAAACAACCAACTACAAAATTAATGTAAATGAAATGATTAAAAGGTTAATGCGCTGGTATCATTATTGTGCGATAAATCGTAATCGTAATCATCATCGTCATCATCATTATTAGTGTCACTATTTTATCTAGATGATGCCTACATGTCATTCAGATTTATGACAGATTAATAATAAACAACAACAACAACAATAACAAGACTGCAAAAGAAAAAAACGGCAGAAATAACGGAAAAATCAACAACAAAATACATTTGTTTGTGTGCATGTGCATGCGCATGCGCTTTCAATTATCATAACTGTTAACGCGAAAGAAAAACCTAAATGAAATCTATTTTTAATATAACAATACAACGAAATTTTTTTACAACGGTACAAAGTTTTCACTTATACGGTTAATTTTACTGTTACTCGTTATAGTAGTAAATAAGTAAGTAAGAGTGAGAGTTATATTGAGAAAATTTGCGTCTATTATTCAAATTTATTATCTTCTTTAAAAAAAAAAATCTAAATATTACAATTTGTAATTCATTTTCATTTATTTTTTTATATACTTTGTCCAATTACAACTAATTTACATTATTTTGATAAAATTTCACCGATAATTATTTTTAATAATTTAGTTTCAACTCAATGAGAGTTAACGAATGAAAGATAAACGAAGAAAATGAAAGAAAATTTCCTTTTTATATGTAGCTAGTTAAAAAAAAGGTTTTGAAAAGTGAAATTTGTAGTTTATTTTTATGATTTAACATTTGAATTATTATTAATTATTTTTATTTAATGTGGAGCAAAATTGGAATGTTTAGAATTTATTGAAATTATAATTTATATAATACGTGTACCATAATTTGAATAATATGTGTACCATTTTATTGCGTAAATATCTTTTTTTTTTTTGTAATTTACTAAATCTACAAACTTGAAATATATTTTATAAACGTCAACGTTTATTATTTCATTTGAAAGTGCCATCTAGTGACAATAGGAAAGCTTTGTAAGTTGCGTATATTTGTATTATTTATTGTAGAGATGTTTCACAAAAGGCGGTATACTTTCATTCTTCTTCTTTATATTCTTTAAATGAATAAAAGAGTAACTAAAAATAAGAAATTGTTTTTTCTTTTGGAAATTTTTCTCAAACAAAACACATGTTTGCAAATGCAAAAGCAAAACAACAAATTCAATGAAAGAGTTAATATAAGAATTTGTATGCTCTGTCGTCGGCTACAAAATAAAAACAAAAATAAAAAGTTAAAGAAAAAAGTTAAGTTAATACAAAATTAGAAAGTTAAATAAAAACTTCAATTTTACAAAATGTCAGATTTATCAAATTTATCTAGTAGTGAAAAAGATGCATTGATGGAACAAGTAAAAGCCCAAATAGCAATTGCCAATGCTCACGAATTATTAACTAAAATGACTGAAAAATGCTTTAATAAATGTATTAATAAACCTGGCACACAACTGGATTCCAGTGAACAGAAATGTATATCAATGTGCATGGATAGATATATGGATTCATGGAATCTAATATCACGTTCCTATGCCAGTCGAGTTCAAAGGTCATCACAAATGTAGAAAACCTTGCAACGCTAAACTAAATCTAAGTTTAAGTTTTACTTTTTTAAAGATTATTGTACAATTGTACAATTGTGATTAGAGATCATTAGCATAATTCTATTCGTCTACTGTCTTTCACTATCACAAACAATTAGTAGTGCATCAAAGAATTTTTCATATACATAAATAAATATATATATATATATATATATATATGTACATATATAAATTGGACGTTAATTTAAGAAGAGTTTTGACTTTGTGTGATGTTTTTCCATTTTTGTTTTTTTTTTGCTTTTTTGGTTTTTGTAAATGACTTACCTCAAGAATTTCCATTGTTTAGATTGTTGACTTTTATAATGGCTTTTCTGTGAACTACTACTTTCAGAATAGTTGCGTTGCTTTGATGTACGATTCCATGTGCTATCGCAATAACTAAAACTGGACGTGCATAATGTACAACATGAATCCAATTGTGACTCCGTCATGAAATATTTTTTATTTCCATCATTATCATCATCCTCGTCATCGTTATCGTGATCGTTATCATGCTTCGCATCAATAACATTTAAATTGTTTTGTTCAAAGCAATCGATAATTTTACGATCACAATTATCAATAAGTTTGCCATTTTGTTTTTTTTGCTTATTATGCTTATTATTTCGATGATTGTGATTCATATAATGACTATAATCTGATTCATCTGTTGTTGTTGTTGTTGTTGTTGTGGTTGTGGTTGTTGTTTTTATTGTCGGTGTTGTTGCTGTTGTTGTTGTTGCATTCATACCAGATTTGGAACTTTGTGGTGATATACTTTCATCACTTAAACTGCTGTTATAATGCATTAATGAATTAGAAAATTGTGTTGCATAATGGCTCAATGAAAAATTATAATTGCGATGGCGTTTTCTATTATTATTATTATTATTATGATTATAATTATGATTATTGTGATATTTTCGTCTTGTCATAATAAGATTTTCATTAAAATATATAATATCTTTATTATGATGTTGATTATAATATTGATGATGATAATTATTATAATTATTATCGTCATTATTATAAATTTTATTGGCACATTCTTTATATTTACGTAGAAATGCTTCATTACAATCATCAGCTGTATATTCATATAATTTCTTTGGCCTTCTTACTATCCTTGAGGTAGTTACACTGCTACTTGTATTAGAATTATTACTGGTTGTTGTATTGATACTGATATTACTATCGGTTGATGTTGTTGTATATTCATTTGATGTTAAACCACTAGTACGTAATAAATCAATTAAACATTGCTTAAGATCTCGCATTATAATCTTGACCAAACGTTCTCAAAAAAAAAAAAAAAAAAAAAACAAAACGATTCAATCCAATTAAAACGATTTAATTTAATCTCTGTAAAAAGAAAGAGAAAATTTATGTTAGTTAGTTAATTAGTTGGTCAGTGTAGAAGAAAATGTGATTTCACGTTATGGCACAGCAGTTACAAAAGATTTTTCTTTTTGTGATATTATCTTTATCATATTAGGATTTTTTCTTGACTTGATTTTATAAATACAAATGAATAATGCATTTATTTACTTATACATTTTTACCACAGATTTAGTAAAATTTCTTGAAAAGGATCTTATTTAAATCATAATTCAAATAACCAATCATAAAGAAATGTTGTTATTATTTTTATATGTATTAATCTATAATATCTTAAAGTGCTCATCTCTAATTTTCAAAACTCTCTCTAACGGTAATCTCTAATAGTTTTGTTTATATTTATGAGAGTGTGTACACGTGTTTATCGAGCAACAAATTGCAAGTTAAGTGAACTAAGACTTTATAAAATATAATTATTTATATTAATTATTAAAAAAGCAAAAAGTGTTTAGTAATAAAACGAGGAGAAAAGTATGAGTACTCAGCGTGGTAATGGCAGTCGAATACGTTCCCAAAAACATAAAAATCATACAGCATTCAAGAATGATTTGCATGATAAGACGCCACAACAAAAACGTCTTAATTTGTTACATGTATCGGAAGTTTGTCAACATTGTAAAAATGTTATTGAATGGAAGATAAAATATAAAAAGTATAAACCTTTAACACAACCAAAAGTATGCACGAAATGTCAACAACGTAACGTTCGTAAAGCGTATCACGTTATATGCCGCAATTGCTCTCTCTCTGCTGGTGTATGTGCAAAATGTTTGAAGAGTTCGGATGAGGTAGAGATTGAGCCACCACAACCGACACCCCAAGAAGAATTAAAATTAAAAATTGAAATGGAAAGATTAATAAAAACATTTCCGGAACGTAAGCGTCGAGCTTTCCTACGTTATATGGCTAAAGGCAAAAAAATTGAACCAGACCTGGAAAAAAATTATGAACAGCAAACCAAATTGATTACTATGGAAAATGTTAAAGAAAACGTTTCTACTTTTGATAATCTGAATAAAATAGAAAAACGTATTCCCCACACAAGAGCTGAGCTATTAGAAAGAATCGAACAATTAAAAATAACACCTGATAATGATGACGCCGATGATGATGATATTTTCAACTATGAAACAGACAGTAATTAGAATGGAGAAAATCATTAATTTAATCAAAGTACATCACTTATTAAGAGAACAGTTAGTGCAATAATAAAATTTCCCTGAGATATGATCGAAAATATAAATCGATCAACAAATGCGTCATGCAGAGTTTGAATTGCTCCGTTTTCGTCCTGTAAACCAAAATTTTCAGCAAGATTAAGAAAACTATTTTAGAAAACTATTTTTGCATGGCAAAGTTTTTTTTGATTTATCAAAAAATGTTTCTTCAGTTAACGGATTTTATTCGCAAGCTAGCCTCAAGAAGTAATGAGAAGTCAGAAATATAATTTGTTCAAAAATATTTTGATATTTTAAAGAAAAATTAACAAAAATTGATCTATTAGTGAAAATTAAATGTTTATAATGCCTAAATTAACTATAAAATATTAATTTGTTTTAATTTCTAATTATTTGCCGCAATAGTAGAACGTTATGTTTTCTTTTAAGCTGGCAATGCTACCTAATACTTTTTTTTTCTGTTTTTAGAGTGAAAAAATAAAAAAATGAGAAGAGAAAATGTCATAATTAATCAAATATTTCATGTTATTATTATTGTTCTTATTATTGTACCTTTTAATTCAGATTTAATTTAAAAAGAAAACATTTTATATATGATTATTGATGTGTAATGGATCAGCTGTTTTCGTGTGTATAATAAATATATCTCACTTGGCATTTTCCCACACGTAAAAACCACACATCTATTGCATTGTGATTATAAAAATTTCCCCATTATATATATATATATATATTTATATACATATATGTATATGCATATTGCGTGATTGTGTACGTAAAAAAAAGGAAAAATGATATAAATAATAGGATAAAAATATGTGCAAAAATTTCGAGAGGATTTTTAGAAATTAATGAAAATTAATAATAACAAAACACAAAAAGAAAAAAGCTAAAAATAATGAATAGATCAAATAAATATATTATCACCAATTAAAGTATCAGTCACAAAAATTAAACAAAGAAAAAAGAAAAACATAAACAACAAAAACAATGTCGAAATTTGGTTGTAAACCACAAAAGAATTTTTCTACTCATCCTCCAAATGCAAATAATGCAAACAGTATAAATAAAAATAAGAATCCAAAAAAAGTTAATAATAAAAAGAATGCAACAAAACAAGTTGATTTATTCTTAACCGACAATGAACGGTTGCCGTTACAACAGAAAATTAAAGAATTCATGTATAGCAATGAAAATGAAATTATATTACAAGGTTTGACAAAAAGTCATCGTAAATATTTACATGAATTTGCGCCGCGTTTAGGTTTAACAACGCACAGTTACGGTAATGTGAATAATCGCATATTGCATATATATAAAAAGAAACGTTTACCCATGATGAGCGATGAACGGACACTAGTTTTAGCACCGTCAACAATTGCCGTTTTATATTCAATAATACCCCAAGTACAAGAACAATTAACAAATTGTAATACATCAATCAGTGGTATTGGTAATGGTAACGGCAATTGTACCACTTCTAACATTGCCGCTTCAAACATTGGTAATCGTAATCGAGGTCATAACACTAACAATCGAATTATGCGCGGTGAAGCTTTAACATTACTAGGACCACGCGTGGTGCCGCCAATGCCTCAATGTATATCCAATGAATTGTTACGTGATAAACAGGAATTACCCATTTATCGTTATCAACATGAAATACATCAAATCTTACTGCAACACAATGTAATTTATAAAAAAGATATTGACTTCATGCGTGCCTGCGAATTTTTGAATACACTTTAATAGTTTTGCCATATTTTTTCATATTCAGGTATTCATTATAAATGGTGAAACAGGTTCGGGTAAAACAACACAAGTCCCTCAATATATATTAAGCGAGGCGGCGCGACGTAATCAACCTTGTCGCATTGTAGTGACACAACCGCGCCGAGTTGCGGCCGTTTCTGTGGCTCATCGTGTAGCTGAAGAGCGTGGCGAAAATTTAGGTGACACCGTTGGCTATCAAATACGCATGGAAAGTATGTTACAATTATCCATACCCATATTAACCATATATCCAGTTAAATAATTTGAGTCAAATAATTTGTTCAAATTGAAACTTATTTTAAAAATTATATCAGGTCGCGTTCGTAAGAATACAAATTTAATTTATACAACATCTGGCTGCTTTCTACGTTCCATTATGGCTAATGTTGATGATTTATTTCGTAAAGTCTCACATTTAATTATTGATGAGATACATGAACGTGATAAAAATACCGATTTTACATTGATTACCGTGAAGGAGTATCTTAAATGTAATAAAAATGTTAAAGTTATATTAATGTCAGCCACAATGGATATACAATTATTATCAAAATATTTCGATGATTGCCCCATATTAAATGTACCCGGACAAAGTTATGATATCAAAATTTATCATTTAGATGATATATTATTTCATACGGGTTATCGTACCGCATTAATGGAAAAATATTTACGTTCATTAGATGATATGCAATTACAAAATGTTACATCATCGTTTTTAATGATGGGAAATTCTATGGATAGTATGAATTTAATGCCAGATCGTTTAGATGATGGCATGCAAACAGTATTTGATGTACTTGTGGCCCATTGTTGTAGTGATAATAGTAGTCGCGATGATATGAAAGAATATTTCGATCAAATGCAGTATTATATTGAAAGTGAGGGTATGTCAATAAATGTTGGCCATTCTGTGACTGGCATTACACCATTAATGGCTGCTTGTAAATGTAATATGCCCGATTATGTAAGATTTTTTATAAATCATGGCGCTAATATTAATATAAGGGATAATGATGGCTATGAGGCAATTGATTATGCTCGATTACATGGCGATAATATTTGTTTACATATTTTAACAAGTTCCTTTAATAATATACAGCAGCAACAATTACAGCAAGATTTAAGTCAGCAAGAACGTGAAAAGCAACGTTTATTGAGTGCCTATCAAATGCAATTCAATGATGATAACGATGTTGATCATGATTTAATATTATCTTTATTAGAGGGCCTCTATCGCAGTATTTATCCGGGCGCTATAATGGTCTTTTTACCCGGTTATAATGATATTGTGAAGCAACGTGATCTAATCCAAAGTACATTACCAATTGGTACATATATCATTTGTATATTACATGGGCAAATGGATTCTAAAGATCAATTTGATGCTTTACAATCGCATCCGGTAAGGAAGATCATATTATCGACAAATATTGGTCAGACGTCGATAACAATACCAGATTTGGCCTATGTAATTGATTCGGGTAAAGTAAAAATGAATACGTTTGATACAATTACGGAATCATCACAATTACAATGTGTTTGGATATCACAGGCGGATGCATGTCAAAGATCGGGTCGCGCTGGTCGCACACAAAATGGCATTTGTTATCGTCTTTATTCTCAAATGAAATATTGTGCAATGTCTCATTTTAGTATACCAGAATTTATGCGTATCCCATTAACAGAGATCTGCTTATATGCTAAAATATTAGATCCAGGACGTAAGGTACAAGATTATTTAGCTCGTGCACTATCACCACCATCAACGTTAAGTGTACAAAATGCCTTAAAAAAATTGAATATATTGGGTGTATTAAATAATGATGAATCTGTAACAGAATTGGGTAAACATTTAGTTGATATACCTTTGGATGTTCAATTAGGAAAATGCCTTTTGTATGCAGTATTTTTAAAATGTTTCGATCCAATATTAACGATATGTGCATATCATTCCGTTAAGGATCCATTTATATTACCAACAGAACGTTCAGTTCAAGGTCAAGCCTCATTTTTACGTAAATCTTTTGCTGGTGATTCGTTCAGTGATCAAATGGGAATTTTAAATTTATACAAACAATATGCGGCTATACGTTATGCCCCTCATAAAGTTCGAGATTTTTGTAATAAATATTTCGTATCACAATCGTCAATGGAAATGTTTTGTGCAACGCGCAAACAAATTGGTGAATTAATGAAACAAAAATTTCCCGATTGCCGTATGCATCATGATTATAATTGTAATAATTGGGATATGATACAAATGTGTTTAGTAGCTGGCTTTTATCCTAATGTTGTGGCCATTGATCGTATTAATTTTAAATTGATTTGCGGTGCTGAAAAACAATTAGTGTTACAACGAACATCAGCATTAAATCCGCCAGGCAAGAAACATTTAAAAGAATTTGTAAATAAATTACCACACGATTGGATTGTATTCTATGAGAAATCACGCATCGCAAATATTTGTTCGATTAATATGAATACAGTTGTACCGTCTCTTTTAATAGCTTTACAATGTGGCCGATCTTGTAAAATTGATTATGATTATCCTGCAAACGATTTATATGATTCTACCGATGATAATGATGATGATGCCAATGATGATCATGACAATGATCATGATAATGATCATGATAACGAGAATGGTAACGACAACGATAAAGATGAAGATGCCAATGATGGCATAAATGATGATTGCAATAAGATCGATAATACTGTTAATAATACTTTTAATGTTAGCGTAAAAGCTAATGGGGACGATAATGGTATTATAAGTAAATCAATTAATCCATTAGTGTCATGTCATGAAGCTCAATGGCAATTGATAAAAGCATTAAATAATTGCTCAATACATGAAAAGGTAGTTGATTCATCTAAAGCAATTCTATGTATAGATAATTGGATTAAATTCACAATGAATGCATCTGATGCGAAATTATTATTATTAATGCGTAACGCTTTAGAAGATCAATTTCAAATATTTTTAAAAGGTGGCCACAATGATACAACAAATAATGCAGCTTTTTACGTACAAAAATTATTAAATACATTACATACAACAACAACAACAACAACAACACCAGCAGCAGCAGCAGCAACAACAACAATAGCAGCAACAGCAGTAGCTGCAACAACAACAACAGCAGCAGTAGTAGTATCATCTAAAATAGCAACAACAACAACAACAAATGTTAATAACGTCACATATATTGGAAGTAATGCGGCCAGTGTTAGTGGAATGGCCGGTGGTAATGGAATGAGTGGCAACAGTGCCAGTAGTGGCATTAATTGTATGCGTCATCACCAACATAAAACATTTAAAAATCATACAAACTAAATGAAATGCGTACACATCTAATCTAATACGGAATTAATACAAAATTAAAAAAGGAAGTATAACATAATTTTAGGCATTGATTGAAAATTTCTCTTATATATATATATATATATAAATAGATATAAATATGAACGGAAGCGTCCATATAACGAGATTAGTAATTAGTTATTATTGTAAACATAACGTTTGATTATTTGACTTCTTAAAATGTACACATACATATACATATGTTTAAAAGCACACATACATATATATATATATATATATATATATATATATATATATATATATATGTATGTATATAATATATATATAAATATTATGAACACAAATTCGTATTTATTAATTCAAACTTTCTTTTATATATGATGCATGTCTTTCACTTTGTAATTAAGTGTTTTTTTTGTTGTAATATAACCCTTTAGTTAAGTCTATACTTTAGAGCTTATACTCTACACTAGATATTTAAGTACAATTTTCTATGGGTGTGTGTATAACTTTTTAAAGAGGGCAATAATTCTTTTGGTCTTATTGTATAGATAAACGCTCGATCTATTTGGTTTATCGATCTGTCCATGTATGAAAATTATACATTCACACATCAATTAAGGTATTTCCCTATAATTAATGTTTAAAATTGACGAAAAATTTTTATGAAAATATTTAAGAGTGAAAACAGAAAATTTTTGATGACGACTTTTCTCCGTGTTAAGTATTAAAATTTGACGAAAAAGCAAACAATTTATGTAATATTAGATTTTTATTAGGAATCGGCAAAATGGTAGTTTTATAATATAGAATTCAAATTGAATTTGTCCATGAATTTTCAAATCTCTTCAATTCAAAATTCCATTCAAAATTCTCTTGAAGTTTGTAAAGTAGTGTAAAGTAATGATAAAAGGTTGGTCCCATACGGTCATAATATTTATTTTTTGTTTTCAATATCCAAAAAAACAAATAACTTGAAAGAAAAATGAATAAGACAAAAAGAAACAACAATTTTTATATAAAAGAAAAACAAAAGTAAAAACAAAATGTAATAAATATAACAAAAAGAAAGGAAGAAAAATTACGTAAGAAATAAAAAATATATTTCAGCCTTATTATGTAGAAAATATTGAGCTATATTTGAGAAGATTTAAAAAAAATGTTTTTAGAAAAAAAAGTGGAAAAAAATTTGAAAGAAAAAGAAAAGAACATTAAAAAAGATCGTTTTTTTTTGTAAAACTAACAATATAAAATTTCACATAACAAAATACGTTTTTTTACTGTTTTAATTTGAATAATTTGTTTTATAATTTTTTTTCGTGAGACCTTTAATTATAACAATTTTATAAGTTTAGGCGGATAAGCGGGAATATAAGAGCTGAAATGATTTCAAAGAGATTTTCTAATTAGATTTAAATCTCTGTCCATGTTTACGTTTGTCTGCCCGTCCGTCTTTTAATGTATGTGATTGTTTATCTGGTTGACCGCTATTAAGTTATTTTTTCAGTGCCAGTCTTTGAAATATTTCAATGGAAAACTATTTTGAAAAAACTGGTTTTCAATTTTTCAAAAAAAAAATACATTTATTTTTTGCCGAATATCTTTATTAAAAAATGGCAAATCTGTATAATAAAAATTTGGACTATATTGTTGCAATTTTCTTAAACTCCCTGCCATCTCTGGAAATTTTATATTTTCTCTTACGATGTAGAAAATGATCGGCCTCCAATGACTCCAACTCCGTTACGGAAATTTGTAGATTTTTCATTTCTTTTTTGTTATTGCAACACATGCATACAATACATACTAAACGAGATATGGGATTTTATCATAAGTTTCGATTTCATGTTTTTTTTTACAAAAATTAAATAAAATTCACAACAATTAGATTCAGTTAAAAACTTAAGAATGGAAAGAAATACATCACTCAAAAATCATAGAATCAATAAAATATAAATAAATTAGTTTTATACCATTAATGCAGAAGTTTTATTTTGTTTCTGTACAATTAATTTGAGATAGTCGAATAAAAGTCTAAAGACCAGGTAGTCGAATATTGTACAACTCTGGAATGTTATTTCGTTTTTTATTTTTAAATATTTATACCCACCATCCAGAGGTTAGTGATATATTCATTTTGTCATTTTGCTTGTAACGCCTAGAAGAAAGTGTTGGAGACCCTAGAATGTATATATATTCTTGAACAATGTCAAATTTCGAATCAATTTAGACATCGTTCATTTTCAACTAAACTTTAAAATATTTTAATTGTATTCTAAAAGTCTCATTACTCGTGAATTATGCAGTGAAAATTAAGCAGTACACTTTAAATATGGAATTTCGGAGGAATGTAAAATTTAGATGTGGCCAAGCCATTTGTGGTAAAGATCTGCTTAAAGCACTCGTTTGTAAAGATATTTATTTGTAATTACCAGAAAACAATTTAAGTAATATGGGAAAATTATGTAAATTTCTTTACATTGCAAATCGGTTTAAGGGTCAAATACAGAATTATATGTCGCTTATGATATGAATGATATGTATGAATGGAGCCATTTTCTGAATCGACTTAAACATTTCTGTATGTCTTTCCATCAAACTGGTAGCTAACAACTTCGAGAAACACTAGATTAACTAGAATTAGTTTGGTATAAATAAATTTTCAGTAAAGCCTATGACTTCAATCAAAAGAGTTTATTTTAAAATGCCACAAAAATGTTACTTTTACAGCTTTTTTAACGGCATGAGAGTTGGTTTCATAGTGGCTGGGGTGTTCATGTTGTGGTCGATACCAGTTCGTTTATTCGCTTGTTAAGCAGGATGATTTCCCTTGAATATACGTACCGCTGATCGGTTTTTGCTAAAAACTTGGCTCAGGGATATTAAGAAGGCTTGACACTTCAGTAAAGAGTAAGATCCCTAATGTAATAGAGATTTTAGATGGGCAATTAGCAGGGGTGACGCAGACAATCGAATAAATATTTTTAATGAAGATTTTCTGCTCATTTTTATTTTCACTCATTTATTTAATGTTTTTTTTTTTTTATAATATTCGGAATGTAAATATATAGAAGAAAAGTGATTCATAGGGTGTACAATTTTATCATTGGTTCGCCTTTTTTGCTTTTCTTTTATTAAATTATTTTCGTAAGGGTACATTTATTTTTGTCTATTGAAATGTACGATTTTCTTTTTTTTTCACCATAAATTTATTGAATTTTGAACTGAAATTACATTGAATTTTGGAATGTAATAAAAAAAAAAAATGAAATAATTTTTCATTTTTTATGATGCTTATTAATGACAAAAACAAAATAAAAAGTTGCACGTTACATATGAATATTTCATTCATATTTCATTCAAGTTTAAACTTAAACTTGTTTGTTGCCTGAAAAATTGAAAATATATCATAATTTATATATTATTCATTTTGATGGGAAATTCAATATGAATAAAATCCATCAACGACAGACCGCTTAGTTGTTTGCATGTCATTATTATTATTATTACATCTATTGGGAATTTCGGTTTTTACTTCATTTCTATCTTCTCATTTCTGTTATGAATTTTATATTATTATGTGACGTGTTGTGCTACACATACAACCACATACATATGTATATATATATATATATATATATATATATATATATATATGTGGTTGTATGTGCAGCACAACAGGTGTGTGTAGGCCCATGTTAATATAACTTTCATTATTTTCTATTCTGGGATTTTCGTTTTGTGTTATGATAACAGTTAAAAAAGAAAAATTAAATTATAATTTGGTTGGATGCAAGTCTTGGTTACCCACCATCAATATACCATAATATTACGATTCAGTTCTTCAGTACATTGGTCTTACTAAAAGTACAAAAATTCTACTTTCTATCTGTGGCACGTTTGCAATTTAAAAATAATGAGCGAAAAAAAGCCAACCTTTGCTTAAAAAACTGAGGTGTTCTCTGTTTAGGTTGCTTTATGGGCGTGTCCTTCGATCGATTTCACCCACTTTCAATATCAACCTATCTCAAAGAACTGCAAATGTTTTTGACAAGTTTAAGCTGGATATATCTTTTTTTGCGATCGGGACAATGTTAACAACAAATGGACAGATGGACAGACAAATAGACTTTCCTAAATCGATTCAAAATTTGATGCTAATCAAAAGTATATACACTTTGTAAAATCTTCGTTGTTTCCTTGTAGCTGTAACAAAGATAATGATAAAATGAATATACCGTCAACATCTGGATGATGGATATAAAAAAAGATTATGCTGGCAAAGTGTAATTGAACTCAAAATGTGTTTTTTTTCCATTTTTTTTTCTTTCAAGTGATATAATTTTCAAAGAGAATAAATTCGTTTTTGTAATTAAATCACAGATTGTTACAGATCTAAAACTCAAATTTTGCTTGAAAATGAAAATGTCTCGTCAAATTTAGTAATTTGGCTATTTTTTTAGAAATTGTACATTTTTGACTTCAGCCAAATCTTGTAAATTCTTTATTATTTAAATCTTATGTTTTCTGGCTATTTGTTGAACCTTATTTCATGTAACATGAGCAGTTACTTAATCTAGCGATCAATTTAGACTAATTTTCTGATATAATTTAAGCTCTTTTTGTCGCTCATAAACAATTTATTTTACGGGAAATAGTAACAATTACTCAAACTTTTTTGGTGCACATTGACATAAGACATAAATGTCAGTGCCTTTTAGGACCGCCCTCTCCTTCACTCTCCAGCCTTGTAAAGAATTTTTTAAATCATTTTGAAAATTTTTTCATATTAAATACAATGACATCGGATATTTGAGAGTCAACCGCCATCGTTCTATCTAAAAATTTCTATATTAATTGTAAAATTAAAAGAATTAAAATTTTCTATATTAATTACAAAATAATCACAATAAATATAAAGGAATATTTTCCAAAGTTTGATTTGAGTAAAAAATGTTTGTTATAAATCCGGGTAATAAATAAATTTTTCAAATGGATCTTCAATGAATTTTTCAAAGTGTATATTTTCTCGATATGTGACTTCAAAGACATGAATTTAAGAGAATATCAAAAACATTTTATCTTAAATATTCAATAATAACATACCAACAACAACAACAACAATAAAAATAGCAACAACAAGAATAATAATAATAATAACATGATTAACGATAATGATAATAATACAAAAACAAAGCAAAAAACATTAAAAAAGCAGCGCAAGCATATAAATAAAAAATGAAAAAAATGATAAAAGAAATTTTTGTGGTCTTATAAAACCTAAAACCAGTTAGTTAGTTTAATCATATTGCTGTTGTATTATTATTATTATTATTATTATTATTATTATTATTATTATTATATTGATAATCATGATGCCTACATTTGCTAACTGTACATTAGTTACAATGTCACAAACATTTACTTTTTCTCATTTACTTTTTTTTGTTGACTTTTAAAGTTTATTCAAAAACACACACACACACACACACACACACACACACACACACACATACATACATACATACATATATACGTTTATACACACACCCAGTTATCATTAAATAAATAGAGATGGATAAATTTAAAGGCAGAGTTAGCTGTAACAAAAAGCAGAGAGATGAAGCAAAGATGTAACATTAAAGTTAAAGTTCAATATTTATCATTATTTATCAAAGACATTTTTTTGCTTTTTTTTTGTATTTTTCAATATAAATTTATTTATAAGGCATATAACATAACATAAACATACGCAATGATATACACATACCAGCATTCACATATTCCTGTCTATATGACGCCGATATCAATGCCAATGCCAATGCCGGTGCCTTCAGGTGTTCTTTGTATTATTATTTTTATTATTGTTTTATTAAATTTATTTCGTTTTTTCATCGTTTTTTTAATCCAATTTATGTATGTCTCCTTGTTTTATTTGCTTTTAATTTATTGAGGAGGAATTTGAATTTCTTTGTACATAGAAATTCAAATTTGGATGCTGGTTTTCATATAAAAAAAGTTTTTTTGCTCTTTTCCTTTCCACTTATTCTTCTTCTTTATAATTATTATCTTATTTTTCCAATTCTCTTTGTATCTGAAGAAACTAAACGGTTCGCTTATAGCTTAGATAGAATTTTAGAGATGAAATGAAATAGAAGAAGAGAAAGAAAGCAAAGAGCGCAAAGAATTCTATTATTAAAAATGAGTTGTTTTTACCGTTATTTTGATATTCATACGAAAAATTCTTTCAACATAACTGTATAATTAACTGTACTTACAAAAACTTTGCAACAAAACAAACACAAAAAAAAGTATTTTATTATTTTGCATAGTTAATAAAAAATGTAAGGAAATCAGATAAAAGTGAATCGTAAAGCAAAAAAAAAACAAGCAGAATGTTAAGAAGAGAAAAAAATCTAATAAAATGTTGTTAATGAATTTATTGGATAATAAAAAAAAAAACAAAAATATGATGTACAAGAAAGTAGAGGAAAAGAGATAGCATATGTAAATACGATAATAATATTGAGTACATTCTCATATTGAGTACACATTTCACTCAAACTGTCACTTAACAAGGTAACAAAAAAAAAAAAAAACAAAAAATTAAAATTAAAGTAAAAAACGAATAAATAAATTTCTTTTTCTACTTCCTTTTCTTTTCTTTTATTTTTTTTTCTTCTTATAAACGACAAAGCCGAGAATAGAGTCGTGTAGAATTGAAGAGAGTAGATTAGTAGTTGTTTTTATGTTGTTTAAGGCAACTACATAAATCATTGAGCGCATCTTTTATTTCACGGCATTTAATTCTTTTATTCTCATTTCGTTTTGATTTTTATTTTTTATTTATAATTTTTATACTTCTTAGTTTTTTTAAAGTGATTATTACGGTCATTCATTTGATTTCATCTTATAACTTTCTTGTCATCTCGTCTCATTTGATTTCATCATCATCATCATCATTATCATCATCATTTGCTTTTACATTTGAGGAAGAAAAAAAAAGCAACAATTTTTTACTGGTGTCAAGCTGTAAAATAATTGTTTACTAAGTTGTAAATAATTAACAGTTTGAGACTTTCACATACAACAAATTTTATTTTATAGCATTTCATTTGATTTCTTTTATTTGACAACCAATAAGCTCAGCCCCATATGATATATGTGTTGCTGGTAATATTGTTAAGTGAAGGCAATTTTTCATATTTTTCATGTTCAGAATATATAACGATGTCATCAATTTTAATGATAATGATTACAAATAATATAATAATTTAATAATATACGATGACCCCATCAGGAAATTACTTTTGTCAGAAGCTAAAGCTGAACCTGTAACTATAACCTGTAAAACTAAAGCTAAAAATAAAATTGAAGCAGATGCAGTGGCGATGGCAGAAGTAGAAGCAGAAGCATTTTTTATGGCAGCATATAAATTAATTAATTACTTGAATAGATTGATTGAGAGGCAATTAATGTGTAATGAACTTTTTAGAAAGAAAGCAAACTAAAATATCCAGTTAAAATATATATATAGATAAATTATCGGTTGAAATAAGATTTTTAAAGTTAATTGTTTTAAGATTTTTTTATAATACTAATATTCTTAATATTTGATCGATTATCTATAATAATTAGACAAATTGATTTGTAAGTATACGATTACCCTTAAGGTTGTAATTAGATGTAATCGATGCTTTCCGAAGTGGCTTTTTAAATGCTATATGTTCTGTCTGTCTGTCTGTCTATTGTCTATTTGTAATGGAGCGGTTTTGAAACCAAATTTTTAAATCAATTTAAGTCTCCGTCCCTCAATCTAACTGTCTGATATTTACTCTAAGGATGTAATTATTTGTAACCGTTAGTTTCAGAAACAATTTATGTAATCTATTTAAATCTATATCCGTCTAACTTTGTAGCCATAAAAATTCATTATCAAATTAAACGTTGAAATTTTGAACTTACTAATTTAAAGAAATATTCTAAGTGGGCTTGCTTTAATTCAAGATCAAAAAAAAAATTTGGCCAATGGAGAAGATTTGAGAATTTTATACTACTGGTCATTATAAAATACTCTATTTTTAAATAAAACTCTGATGTGAAAGATAATTTATATTTTTGTAAATTTTTTTTAACATAAGAAAAACTCAGATGAGTCCATTTTTTTAACTCCCAATCATATCATGAACTTTTCAAATCATTTAATGAACTTTTAGGAAAGTTATAATATTTTTTTTTTGTTAGATGCTTGTTAAGCAAATCAAAGAAGGAAATTCAGAAGTGGGTTTTGATCAAAACATTATAAAACTATTGCTCGCTTTCAATACTAATTTTTATAAATTTTTCCTTTTTTCTAAACATTACATATAATTTAGTATTTGATGAGCTGAGTTGATGAGTTGAGTTAAACAAAACGATCGGCAGAATTTTAATTAATTTATTTTTGGGATGTTGCAAACATTTTAGCAAACTTAGTCTTTTTTTATATGTCGAATGTTGAAAAAGCAGTTACTGAATATTTAAAAAAATTGAACAAAAAATAAGAAAGAAAGAAAAAGCTTATGACTTTTTTTTCGTTAACTACAGATCAAATAGCTGATTAAATGATTGATTGAGTGGTTTAAGTGATTAATTATTTTGAACTATTTTTTTTTTTTTTTGATTTTTGTTTTGCATTTTACTCTTTCGGTTTTACATTATTTATTGATTGTTGTTGTTTATATTCATACAATTTTATTTTGATTTATTTGTATGTGTTATTCACGATATTTTTAAATTTAACATCCACCATCCAGATGTTGGAGGTATATTCACTTTGTCAGTATATTTGTAACACGTAAAAGAAAATAACGGGGATTTTTTAAAGTACATACTGATTTACATATGTCTGTCTGTCTGTCTGTCTGTTCCTTTGACAGTCTGACCATTTGTCCGTCTATCCGTATTGTTAACATTTTCCTGGTAGTAAAAAAGGAAATATCGAATTTAAATTTGGCAAAAACATCGGAAGTTCTTGCAAACAGGTCATTACTAAAAAGAGGTAAAGTCGGTCAAAGGACACGCCCACAGTGCCACGTAAACTGAGAACACATCACCTTTTTTTTTAAGCAAATTTTATGGTTTTTTGCTCATTATTTGAAAACTGCAAAAGACAGAGAACTGAAATTTTGTACAAGTATCTAAATTATTGATTTTTAACATCTCTCCAACTGAAGCAGGCTCTGTATCATCATATTATGCTATATAGATGGTGATTATCCAAGATTTGGTTCCAGCCAAAAATAATTTTTTTTTGTTTTTTTTTCTTTTTTGGATTAAATAGAAAGTCTTCATTTATTGTTCATTGCTACCGCATTAATTAAATATTTTTGGCTCTTTCTTTCTGGGTTTCTTTAAATCTTTATATTTTTTTTACTTTATAAATTTTCTATAATTTTTTTGGTTTCCCATTAAAAATTTTTACAAGTCATTTAAGTAAAGAAAACAATTATTCATTTCATTTTGTTGACTTTTACTTTAATTGGCGACGCAATAATTTCAAGTCAATTATTTGTAAATTTACATAAAACGAATACAATTTTATTTGGCAATTATACAATAAATTTAATAAAATATTAACTGAAAATTATAAATTTCAAAAAATAACAGTTTGCTTAATAAATTAATTGTCATTGCTAAAAATTGACATTTTTTACTTTTAGTATTTAAATAAATTTTTCATAAATTTTTTCACAATTATGAAAAATTTAATTTGCTAAAATTTATTTAATAATGGTAGAAAAATTGTTTAGAAGAAAATAAGAAAATATTAGGATCGATTATACATTAATTAGCTAATTAATTAATTAGCTAAGAAAATGAAATCAAGGTCAAGAAAAAAGTAAGAAACAATCAAGAAAAACCTAATTTTTCAAAAGTTTAAGTTTACTCAGTTAAAGAGTAAAGATCTATATAGATTTAGTTGAAGATAATTCAAATTAAGAGAGAGAATCTTTGAATTAAATTTTAGGCAATAGATTTAGGTCTGAATGTAAGATTTAGTTGAAGACAATTTAAAGTCAGACTAAGAATTTTCTTTAACTTATAAAGGATAGATTTAAATCTAAATGATAGATAAAGATTTAGATAGATTCAATTGAGGATAATTCAGATTAAAAGCAAGGATCGTCTAAAAATTATAGTTGATGCATTTAGATCTGGATTAAGATTAACGAAATCAGTCTAAAGATCTTGTGATCTTTCAGAAGATAAATTTAGTGTTGTGGAGAACTACTCTATGTAGAGGCGTATGATATATATCTACACATATATATATTTATATATAAAAAATTCGATTTAAGTTGAACAATTTTTACAATTTTTTTTTAAATTAAAATCTGTGTTGAATAGTTATGTAATACGTTAATTAGCAGCAAAATTTGAACTAAAATCATAGAGTTTTTGGAAACCTCTCCATGAGATCAAAATTTTTAAAAAAATCAAAAGACTACTAAAATTTTTCTTTTGCAAATGCAAGTTATTTTAGTTTTTTTATAACGCATTAAATAATGTTTTGCAGATTATTCATTGATCGATCGATCGATTGTAACGTTTGTTTTCGAGTTTTTTTATAAACAGCAAATATAAATATTTAGTTTATTAATAATTTTAATTAATGTCATTGTTGCATAATTTATATGTTATGTTGTTGTTGTTTGTTGTTATTACTGCTCTTTTTATTGTTTGGTGTTGTTAGTGCTATTATCCACTAATTTGACTCGTTTCTGTTATTTCAAATAATTCTTTCTCTCGCTTGGCATCTTTGTTGTTCCTACTAGAGCTGTCGCTGTCGCTGCTGCTGTCAGTGTTGCTGCTGTCGCTGTTACGTCTGCTGTTATTGTTATGGTTAAGTGAAATTTATGAATTTATTAATTTATGTGATATAACTGTTTACAAAGCTATTTAAAAATTTAAAGAAAATGTACCAAACAATAACAACAACAGCGACAACAATATCAATGGTAACGTCAAAGCGTTAAGTTGAAATAATTAGTAATTAGAAAGGCAGCACGAAGAAAAGCAAACAGAAAGGCAAAGAAAAGCCGACCAAGAAAAAAAAGTAAGAACTTTACAGTCGGTTATTGCCCACTTTTAAATATCTTACACTTGGCTTAATGTGATTTCAATCAACGAATTTGAAAAAATTGTTAGTTTTATATTTTTTCAAAAGTTCCTTATGTGAGAGGAGGCTTAAAAAAGAGACTGATTTGGTGCAAATAAATTCTACGTCAAAGTATAATTCAATTCCAATTTTTGTAAAAATATATTCAAAATTGATTATTTTTGTCCATATAATGAGCTTTTTTGGAAAAAAATCATTATATGGGAAGAAGTTCTAAAAGTGGATGAATCTGGACTAAATTTGGTACACAAATTTAATGCTAATTTATATTAAAATATATTAAAATTTGTAATTTATTCCATTTGGTGATTTTTTTTTTAAAAAAGCGCTCTATGAAGTGTGATCATAAAAATGGTCTGATTCTAACCATTTCCAATAGGGTTCCTTTATGGGTCAAAAGGAAATTACGTTCAAAATTTTATACGAATAACTAAAAAATTGTAACCCTTAGCTTGATATTAAAACTACATGGGCTGACATTAGACAGACAGACAGACAGGCTTAAATGAACCAGGAAGCGACACTGAAACGAATGGTAAAATAAAAAGTTGATCTATATCAACTCCTTCTGGGTGTTACATACTTATAATACTCGTACTACAAGTGGTGTAGCATATAAAAATATGCAGTAAAGTTGAATTTGCTCATTCACTTATTCATTCACTCACTCACTCCATATTTCATCTCAATCGTACGCTAATTTGTACTAGGGCAATACAATTTAATGGATGCGTGTAATAAATGGCTGGGTGGATGAATATTTCACAGTGTACGTGAATTAAGTTATAAACCGTAATGTAAATAATGACAATAACAACAATAGCAACATTCATAATAACAATCGTAATAATTATAACAATCATAGTAAAAGAAAATGCAACAGAAAGATGTAGACGAAAATAAAAATATTATTAAAAAGAAAATCAGTCAACCACCGGCATCAACAGCATTATTATTATTATAATCATTAACATTATTATCTTCATCATCACCATCATTAATGCTGTCACCACCACAATTCAAAAGCGATAAAATTTCAAAGTACTTTGACATTATAATAATGATAACATCAAATCGGCACCAAACATCCAACATCTAACAAAAGTATTAAAATATTAAGATAGTTACCGTCAAACATGGCCGATTCTTAAATACTCCTTACTATTCTATTAAAAAAAAAAATGAAATGAAAAAGTCAAAATAAAAAGGAAGTATAAACTAAAAGCTCTAAAAAGAAATCAATTGTCATTTATAAATGATTTGAGAAATTTGGTAAATGGCAAAGGGTTCAAAATATAGATTGCTCAGGATTAAATTTTTTTAACTTATGTGGCATGTCAAGTAACCATTACGTATAAACTTTCCTTTAAATACATAAATTTCCTTAAAATAAAAATTGTATTTTTCTCGGAATAAAATGTTATGTGAAAAATGTTCACGAAAACGATCGGATCTTAAGTAATGCCAATAAGTTGTATTTTTGAAGTTAGCATCAAATTTTAGCAAAATATCCTGAAGATCGTGTTTCAAAATAAATTTTTTTTATACAAATTTACATGGACCAAGATCAGATGAACAGATTTAATTGACATCGCTTGGAAATATGTCTATATATCAGAAAAATGGACAGACAGACATACATCAATTCAGAAAGTATTACTTAATGAATTGATTTTAATAAAGAGATGACTCTACCTTAAAATCTTCTAAGTTTTACAAGCGAACCGCTAATATCGAATACTTTTGTAGTGTAAGTGATTTTGCAGGCTACAAATGGTGGATATCAACTGAAATATTATTGCAAGTGATAATAAAATAATAAGATTAATTAAATGTCATTGTATTTGTATTGACTTAATAAATAATAAATTTAAATTTCTTGTGATACTTTTCTCTTATTTAATATTTCTGTTGTTTCATATCTTTTCTGTTTTTTCATTTATTTTCTTTCTTTCTTTTTTTTTTTTTTTTTTTTTTTTTGTTTGATTTGTATGTTAGACTTCAACATTCCAGTGAAGTTCAACAAAATTTTTCTTATCCTAAGAGATTTTGTTTTTTCCTTTTTCATTTAATTTTTTGCTTTTGTATATGAAAATTTATTTTAACAATTGTTGTTGCTATATTTCTATGAAAATGATTATGAAATCAATAATTTGTGTTGGTGCTTATAATTGTGCAATTTATTAAAAAAGTTTTCATAGAATTTTTCAATTAAAAAAATGCAAAGTGAAAGAAAAATATAAATCAAAACCAAAATAAAAATCAAAATTAAAGGGTTGGACAAATAGTCATCACTCATTGATCATAATTAAAAATTTTAGTAAAAGTGCAATTAAACGAATACACATTTCAAAAAAAAAAAAAAATGAAAACCAATAATAATTGCAGAATACATCGAAACCATGCATCAATATTTCAACAATAACAAGTAAGTGAAAAATTTCATATTTTTGTAAATACATCATGACAAATCCATGAACTTAAAGTAAATTAACTAAATCTAATTTTAATTTTTTTCAAAATATATCTGATTGGCCGCCTGGGTATGTAAATTTTTTAAAATGCTACAAATTAAAAGCCAAGAGATATTTTAAGTAGGCGAATTCTGGACCAAAAATAAATCTTATTCAAAATGGTTAAGCTCGAACTAGTTCAAGGCATAGCACTCATTTGACCTAGGAGTATTAAATTTGATCTGAATGGTGCTTTTTTTTTTTTGAAGCATGTCTTATAAATTACTCATTTCATATCGCTAAAAAATTACAATTCTTGTTCCCTTAACTTGTAAATTGCATTCTTTACTTTATAAATACTGGCATAGAATTTTTAAGTATCGATTTTGAGTTCGTTTGGAGCCGATTCTTCTCACATTTTGGAAAGTTTTAAATTTCATTTGGGTTCTTTAATCGAGTGTAACTTCTTTTAGGGACTGAAAGAGTTAGCGAAGGCGCTTAAAAAGCACCTCATTCCGAGTAGTGCTTAATATCACTATTTAAATTATAAGTCATAGAAATGAGGATTATTACTTTAAGTTAATAGAAATAAGAGTATAAAGTCATTTGAATTGGATTGCTGCAGATATTTTGAATCACTTATGCGTACTAAACTATTCATAATAATAATGAAAAATTAATTTTTATATTTTATTGGTGCCATTGATATATTCATCTTGACAATCAAACAAACCATGAAGATAAAAAAAATTTTGTTTATTTGTAAAATATGTTTGAAGAAAATTATATAAAAATGAGGAAAATAAGGAATATAAGGAAATCATGTTCAGGGCGATTTTCAACAGAAAAATAACATAAAAATCAGTATGACAACAAAGAATGAAAACAACAATATAAGTAATAACAACAAGTAACAATAACAACCATAACAACAATAACAACTAAGCAATAATAACAATTCAAATTCATTGTAATGAACAATGCAAACAAAATGTTTTCATGTTTATTGGCACTATTTGTTATGGACATTTTTATTACTGTTATTGGTGCTTTTGTTGTGGAGATTGCTGCTACAATTTGTGAAAGAATATCAAAAGAAAAAGAAAAAGAAAAAGAAAAAGAAGTCGAAAGAAAAGAAAAACCAAAAGAAAAACCATGTAATAGTTTTTATGAAATTCCATTTATTATAAATAATATGAGCATAAGCATAATAATGATGAATATATAAAACGAGGGTTGGTAGAAGAGAGAAAAATGTTATTGTAGATTACACATGGAAATTTTTATTAAAATTCATCTTTAAATTAAATTTACCATAAATTTTGTAGTAAATGTCTTGTTAAATTTCTATATAAAACATATTTAGCTGTGGTCACCATCCAGATAACTTATTTAATAATTTATGGATGGACGAACAACGAAAAGAATAATGGCCTTAATATTTATGCAAAATTTCAGTTTTTGTATCGTTTCAGTTTTTTGTTATTCAAGGAAAAATTACAAATATTTGCTTAAAGTAAGATTTGTTGCTCTGTGGGCATGTCCCTTGATCGATTAACCAAATTTAAAATTGATATCTTTTTCTATGAGATCGGGAGAATGTTTAGCACAGATAGTTCCTCAAACGTACATTTAAAGGGACATACAAATGGACAGGGGATTCTAAATTAAATTGCTGTTTAAAAATATTTGCTTTAGAGGAGTGAACTTTTTCCCAAATGTTTACATTTAAATTTCTCTGACTATCAATCAATCTCTAAAGCTTTTTTTAATCTGATTTATTTATTTGATACAAGAGTTTAATATTTATGATTTTCCACATATCAAGTTTATGCGATTTGCTTTAATATTCTATCATTTTTATATAAGAATTAACGATTGATCTGGGATAAAATATAATCAACAATTAACTTTTAGATTTAGAACACGACTAAACTAAACTAAACTGTACCTATATCCAATAAAAATTGAAGGGCCTTAACTGTCTTAATTGGCAAATAATAAGTTCAGCAACAAATCCTTATAAAACTGCAAATGTAATTTGTATTCAAATTTTATAAATGTGAAGAATGAAAAGTGTGGTAAGACTATAAAAAATTAATTGTTGTAATTGTAAATTTTTTTTCAAAAAATAGATATTTCATTTTCTGAATGAAATATAAAAAAAAATCTGCTAAAAATATAAATAGAAAATGCAAGAAAATGAGCAAATATAAATAAATAAAATAATAAATAAAAAAGTAACAACAATTTAGTTAAATAAATTGAAAATTAATAGACCTTGGCAATTGAAATAGAGATTTTGATAACAACTATAATAAGTAAAAAAAAGAGCTTAAGACAATTTTTGAGGGTACAGAGAAATTAAATTTATATGTAGAAACTATAATGAACTAACTGATTAGACATCATCAACAAACAAAATAATAATAAATACAACAACAATAACAATAAAAAATAATAATAATAATAACAAAATAATCAAAGAAAAATTTATACAATTTCTTTTAGACAAACAAAATTTCTTGAATTTTTAGTTTTTTATTTTTAATTTTTTGTTTTTTTGTTTTTGTTTTTTTTTGATTTTTCTTTTTGGCATTATCTATTCTTCTTTTTCTATTATTCTTGCCTTTATTATAAACATACACACATACATATCTATATATGTACATATACGACCGCACGCGCACACACACTATTTTAAAAATCCCCCATGGCGAATGTATAAAGAAAATGTACAAGATAAAGAAGTTAAAGAAGATATGTGTGAAAAAAAATGTACAAAATAAAAGGAAAACATTAAATGAAACTGAAAAAAAAAACCATTACAATTTGAAACGAATCTTAAATACCCCTAAAATTAACATGCCAATTAAATGGGCGTGATAGATAAACTTAATGCGAAGGCTGGCATAGAAGAAAATGTAATCGCAAGTGAGAATCAACAAAATAAAATTCATAAAATTAAATGGGCGTGGCAAATGTATATTTTTGTTACTAACATCTAAATTTTGTTTAATCTTTTTTTTTTTTTGTATTTGTCACGCTTCTCTTAATTGTTACGTCAAGTTAAATTAAATTAAATTAAATTTGTTAAGCCTGTTAAATTTCATTAAAATTAATTTAATCAATTAAGAAATTTAATTTAATTTAAATTAAATTTAAATGTAAAATTTATTTAACTTTGGTTTGCTTTAATTTAATTATAATTAATATCACTAAATTTCTAATTAATTAAATATAACTCAACTGAATTGAATCTATTTTAACTTAATTTAATTAAAATTAAATTAATTCAATTAAATTATATATAAAATAATACAAATTAATTCAATTTAATCAAATTAAATTTAAGTGTACTTAATATAATGAAAATTTAATTTTAATTTAATTCAATTAAAGTTAATTTAATTTAGTTTTATGCACTTTACTTTAATACAATTTTTATTAATATAACTTAATTTAATATAAACAGTGCAAATGAGTAAAAATTTTAAATTAAAAAGGTTGAAATTTAAATTTTTGTAAAAACATAATATCTTTCATAGAACTGGACGGACGGACTGATGTTACAAAAGTTTTAAAATGAAATGAAAAATATAAATTCTATTAAATTGGTTATCTAATTGTTGCTATCAGCTAAACAAAAATATAAAACATTCGTTTTGAGTAATAAAAGTTCCGGTTAACAGAATACGTAAAAAATTTTACAAATTAACGTAATTTATTTGGCAAACAAAATACAAATAATCAAGTTTGTATCTTAAGTCTTTTGTAGATTTTCATATACGATGGCTTTTGGCATCTGAGAGAAAATGTTAATTATATTTTGCAGCATTTCCTATTTACACACTTTTTTTCTTCTACTGCTTCTTCCTCTTCTTCCTCGTCTTATTTTTATTTTATATTTTTGTTAAATATAATTAAAAAAGTTTAAATAATATAAACTTAATAAGAAATGAAAAGAAATTCTTATGAAATAAATTCATATCATACAAAAACTTTCAACACTTACCTTAACGACTTTTTTATTAAACTGCTTGTATGTGATATTTTGTGGGTGTATAAAGCCAGGCGTTGAATGTGTTAAAATATAAAAATAAATATAATAGCACAAAATCAATCACATGTTTAATTATTTGTTTGTTTATCCGATAACACTTTAACCTAATTTGAAAAAGAAAATCAAATACATGGAACAACCAGATTGAACTCTTTTCCAGTTTTCAACGTTTGCAAAAAAAAAAAAACAAAACAAAAGCAAACACTTTCCGAATTAAAATTTTTTTTCTATTTTCTTTTTTAAAATACTTTAAATTGACAAATTTCAATGAAAATATAAATATATTTGGTACAAGGTTGCCATTGAAAGTACTAAGCGATACCAAAAAAAAAAAAAAAAAAAAAAAAACAAATTAATAAAAAACAAAATAATTAAAAATTTTAAGAGTAGAATTAATTGATAATTGAAATTAAAAGAAACATTTATTAAAAACTCAGTTTTTATTAAAAGTGATGAAATATTTCACATGAATTGTATTGACAAATATTTAAACACATCAATTATGCTTTAAAATGAAATTTGAACGTTGATTGTGTTGTGTAATAGATTTTTGAATAAGCCAAATCATCCATCGTTCAGTGAATTTTTAATGGTATTTGCCGAAATTTTGTTTCAATTGAAAATTAATTTTAATTTTATAAATATTTTTTTTTCCTCTTTGCTTGTTTGTTGTTTGTTTTACTTTGAAAACTCATGATATTCATTTCATTTTTTTATGTGTGTTATTTTTAATAGTTTGCAAGTACACTTATTGAAAGTTGAATTCTTTTTTCTTTGTCGATTTGAAGATTAAATAATTTCATTACAATTTCAATGATATTTAGTTTCTTTTTTTGTGTATTAAGTTAATTTCCATTAAATTTTTGGAAAATTAAGAATGTGTTTAATTATCAAGTAATAGTTTAATTAATTAAATTAATTAAATTATAATTTTTTAATTATCAAGTAAATAAATGTCTAATTAATTAAATTAATTAATTAAGTTATAATAAATAAATTTTTTAGTAATTTTTTTTCTATTTTTTTTTCTTTAAGCTTAAACTTAATTTTTTGTAATTTAGCTTTAATGTTAAAATTGATTTATATATTTGTTATAAATTATAATTATTTTTTTTAAGAATTGGCAAAAATGTTGAATATTTTCTTTTGCACATTTATATTAGATTTATTTATTAAGCGTGGACATTTTTTGTCTTCTTATTAAATTATATATAATTTTTTTCTTTTTCTTGGATTTTGTTTTTTTAATTTTATTTTTGATTTTTGTACAAACTAAATAAACATCGAAAAATGTTTCTCTATTTTATTCACTTTTTTTCTTGTTTGTGAAAGTAGGAAATCACTTTTGCCTAAATTATTTATTATTATCAATTGATTTTCACTTTTTATTTAATTATGCATATATATATATATATATATATATATATATATATATATATATATATATATAATGCATTTGTGGGTTGTTGGGGTAACAAGTTGAAAATTTTCGAAAATTTAGTTCACTTTTTGTAGATTTCTATTTCACTTTCAATTAATAGAGTGCTAATTTTAATGAATATAAAAATAATAATAATCATAGTAATAATAACGGTAACAACAATAATAAACAAAATAATAATACTAAAAACCAGCAATAAAACTTTTACACGCAATTACATTTGTCATGCATTATTTACCGCTAAAATTAATAAAGTTAAAACAATAATAAAATAAGCAAAGACATAAAAGTCAAGTTATAAGGAAAAAAAAACAAAATTAAAATGTAAAAAAAGAAAATAAAATGAAAAAAAATGTAACTTAATAGAATCAAAGAGAGTAACAAGTTACAAGAGAAAAAAAATTGTTCAAATTTCTTAATTTTTCTTTACTTTTTTTTTTTTACTTTTCATAATTTATTATTATGATTATAATTAAATTTATATATATTATTTAACGCTAAAAAATATGTGAATTCATTTTATTTTAATTTAATTTTATTTTATTTTTCTCTTCTTTAAGTTCGTGTAAAAATTTAAAATTTTCAAATGCCCAGTTTTTGCTTGCTTACTCGTCGAATACAAAAAATGTTGTGATGGATGCTTATGTTAACCGTTATCAATGCGGTCTTTACTCACTTTATTACTATACTATAACTATATAACATATCAATCAATAAGTCATTAGAATTAAGACATCTTAAATTTTTGTGGAAGAAATGAAAATATTTTCGAAAATTTTAGTAAATTTCCTTCTAAGAGAAAGTGCGCTGTCATTTGGAATTGTTAATGAGAAAAATTCCATCAAAATATTAGCCACAAATATTTGCAAGTCAATTAAGCAATTTTACGATAAATTTAAGTATTAAGTTAAGTATTCAATATTAACTGGAGAAATTTGTAGAAATTAAGGAAAAGTGGACTCATATGAAGAAGAGAAAAGTATTATAAAATCGAAACCATCTATCTCACTTATTATCAATGATTACTTTATCATTATAATATGCTTCTGCTTACATGGTTTTTCATCTTTCAGTTACTTTGTTCTGTATCCATTAAAAAGTTGCCTTAATTAAAACAATTTCTTTTAAATGAAATTGCATTATTAAAAATCTCTAAAACTTGTAAATAACTTAGAAAAATATTATGAAATTTATTCAGTAGCTTTTGATTGTTGGTACTGCCCAGTGGACTTATATGAGCAGGCCCAGGAGAAATTTTCTTATATTAAACAAATTTGTGGCATATTGAGTGACAGAACAACATTTCTTTGCCTTTTCTCTATTTTACTTATATTCTTTTGAATGTGTCTTCTTTTTTTTTTATTTAGATGTTGCGTTTCTTGTACTTGTTTGTTGCATGGAATGGTTTTGTGTTAGGTATGCATGTGAGTAGTAAATATCCATATATCTATGGGTGCTTGTGAAGTTAACGTTGTTTATTATTTTCATTTTTGGGTTTTCTTACTAATGTTGTTTTACTCTTTTTTTTTGCGCATTGTTTACTTGGTAACATGTGTTAGAAGATGTAACATAAAAAATATAAAAATTATATAGAAATAATAACAAGAAAAATGTCAAAAGTAAAGTGCCTTACTAAACAAAATTACAAAAACAAAATCTGTATAAATTTCAGCGAAACAGGTGATTTTAAAAGACTTGGAAAAATATGGAAATGAAATGAGTGATGTAAAGAGATGAGGAGAAAGATAAAATGAAATTGAAAGTATAAGATAAATTTTATCACAAAACTAAAGAAAAATATTATATATTATTAATTTTTAATATTATTCTTAATAATATCAATTTTTATAGTACAAAAGAGTAACGTTTTACATAGGTCTTCAACAAAGTCTAATACAAAAAAGGGATTATATAATTTTAATTTTTGAATAAATATAAATGCAATTACGACTACAAGTACAATTACAATTACAGGTACAAGTCTAAGTACAATTACACGAAAATTATGTGTACAAGTACAATTCAAGTACAAGTTCAAGTACAAGTATTAGTATGAGTGCAATTCAAATAGAGTACAATTACATGTACAAGTTCAAGTACAAATGCAAGTATATATACAAGTATTATTATAAGAATTCGTATAAGTCCAAGTCAAATAAAGTACAATTACAACTCAATTATAAATGCAAGTAAAAATACAAGTACATATACAAGTACAAGGGCAAATAAATATATATGTACAATTCAAGTACAAATATCAGTACAAGTTAAAGCGAAGTGTACTTACAAGTACAACTCAAGTACAAATACAAATGCAAGCTTAAGTACAAGTAAAATTTGAATGAAGTACAAATATAAGTATAAATGCAAATACAATTGTAATTACAAGTAAAAGCACAACAATTGTAAGATTTTCATTTATGAAATAGCATTCTTTGAAATATATAAAACAGCGGCAATAATACTGCCGCAATTATGTGCAATTATAACTGATAAACTATTTTCACGACAATTATGCTTTATACAATTTATATTTTTCAGCTGAATGTTCAAAATTTTTCCTAGTTCACATGAAAATACATTTCAAGTAATATTTTGTAGTAGATTCATACTTAATTTAATTTTACAATATTTTAAGCAAACTCTATCAATCAATCAATAAAAACTTCCTTTCCTTTTAAGAAGGTCCTTATTTGAAACTTTTTGCGTTGTTTTGTAATATTTAACTAAGTAAATTAAAAGAAATTTTATTGATATGCTAAGATATCGAATGAATATTATTTCTTTTAATTAGATGCCTAAAAATATGCTTTAATACAATTTCATATTGGTAATTCAATGCATATACCCACCATGAAAAGGCCATACTAATTACATCAAATCGTTTGCAACACCAATAAGGAAACTTTGAAGATCTCTTAAAATACACTTCTTAATTACCATCAATTTCGATCGATCAATTAAGTTTATCTATATAAATCTAAATAATTTTTATTGTTGCACTCTTTAAATAGAGAGATATCGCCATCAAATTTGTTAAAGATTGTTATTGAAAATGGTCAAGTGGCGTGTTAACTGGATAATCTAAACTAAAATTATCTTGGTTTTCTTCAAAATAAAAATTTTCTCTAATTAAATAAGCAATTAAAATTTATCAAGTTTATTTTACAAACTTACGGCCCTAACAATTTAATTATCTAGTACTGGCGAGAAAGCGGAATGTATGTTATCACGATTTATTTGCAATTTCCGTTTTGTTCGTTACGCCCATCTAGTAAAATAGAGTGTTGTAAGCGTAAGTACGTAAGATTTGTTACCACAAAATATTTTATTGTGGTTTCAAACTTTTTGAAATTTTTGCTCTAAAAAATAAAGTATAAAGTAAAACAAGGCCGACTCTTAAATACACGCCAGCATTTTTGTTTTTTATTAATAAAAAAAATCATATCAGAATAAATTGCATAATAAGAAAATAATATATTTTAATAATTCAATGATATGTTTGCCAGGAATCCAAAAAAATGGATCAGTCTCGATTAAATTTAGCTTCATTATTTGGTATGTCGGATAATTAGTGTGCACTAAAATCTATCAAAATTAAATAAGTTTATTTAATCTTGAAAAAAATTCCGATTTTGGCCCTTTTACTTAGGGCTTGTTGATTGAGGTAAAGCGAAGCATACCATTTAGGAAATTTCCTAAAAATGCGACGACATAACAGCATTTGTAGAAACGTATATACGAATGTACTTAAATCGATATAGAAATTAAATTTGATTGAAAAATGAATCTAACTCAGAAGCATATAACTCATTTTACTTTTTTTTTCATATGTATACAAAGAGCAATCGTTAAGTGATTAATGAAACAATTAATCCATAAAATTTTAAGATTAGAAAAGACGCTTTAATTCTGTTGATTTTCTTTATTATCTCCATAAAAGTTATATAACACTTTGCGAAGATAAATTGAAACATTTCAACCGATTATTTTACAATATCACTAAATTATTATCAGGTGTTTTATTACATATCTAAGCTCCCTCCCCTTCTCCATCCCATCCCACCATCCCACCATCCCACCGAACTCACCCACCCAACCTTCTCCCAAAAAAAAAAAAAAAAACAGATATATGATTTTGGAAGTGTATTAAAAAAAAAAAAAAAAAAAAAATCATGTCAAATGAAATGAAATGAAGTGAGAAAAAACAATCACGGCAACATAATTAATTATCACATTATCACATTACGTATGAGATTATCATCATTACCATCATAATTTTGTTAACAAGACCATTAATATTTTATACAATGCAATTATTTTGTATAAAACAAGTTTATTTCATTTATTATTTTTATTGTTATTAAAATGACTGAGAGGACAAATGAATTAACAGAAAAAAGAACAAAAACAAAAAAAACAAACAAATTATGAACAATTAAAAATATAAACTTCTCTTTGATAAACTATTTATAATAAATATATGAATAGAACATAAATGAATTGTAAAAAATTATAAATTACATAAATTTGAATTTCTTCTATTTTTCATAAATAAATCGCTGGCGTTTAGAGTTATGAAAAATTTATAGAATCAAAAAAAAACTTCAGCTCTCTTTAAAAGTTTTAATGTAAATTTAGAGATGTATGTGTGTATGTGTATGTATGTGTATGTATGTGTATGTATGTGTATGTATGTGTGTTTATATTAATATTTTATGTTTGACTGGTTTTTTGGTTGTAACACAAAATCCACACCAAAAAAATTATCCTTGACGAGGCCTATTCTTGTGAAAATTATAGTGGCGTTTGCGGTGGTAGTTACGCTGACCCACTTAAAACTATTTGAAATACACATTTTGAGTAATTGCAAATAGTGTATAAGAACAACATAAAAAACCAAACTCACAAGTGCGATCGTTTCTTGTTTTAAAAAATATTTAAAAAACTCTAACTTTTTTTAACGTTAATTTTGTTAATATTTTTTTTATATATAAAATTATTCTAAAACGATTTTATTTTATGGTGAAGTTAAATGAACATTAAAAGTCAACACCAAAATTGGAGTTTAACGCAAGACATTTCATCAAAATATCTAAAAATTTATATGTTCTAGGGAGAGAGATCTCTCATTATCAAATTAAATCATTTTCTTAGAAATTTTTTGAGTAGAAAAATTTATGAAATAAACATGACTTACTTTAGGTATACAAATTCGATTTTCTATAAGCATTCTCTTTTCACATTTTCGTGAAATTTTCTTGAAGCATTTCAAAAAAAAAATTTTGATTTATATTTGAGCCACTGAAAGTTAAGGGCTTTAGTCAACAGCATTAAGTGTAGAAATTATTCTGAATTAAAGTTTTGTTTGTCATTTTATATCTTTATATTGTTCTTTTTATTCTTCTTCTTCTTATACAAAATGTCACATACATAAAGAAAGCAAAAACGTTACACAAAAATTAATGCAAAGTGATTGTTGCTAAAACATAATTTTTTTCACACACAAATTCATACACTTATACAACACGCATACAACTATAATATATACATATATATATATATATATATATATATATATATATATATATATATATATATATAATAAGAAAAACTTAAAATGTATGTATGTTGTATGTTGTTGGCATAAAAGTTTTCATGCAAAAAAAAAATTCTATTCAAAATTTAGGCATTTTGAAATCTGTTTTGATTTTATGAATTTCAAATTGATTGAGATTGTATGTGAAAACTTGTTTTGTATATTATTAAACTAAACAGCAATGCGTGATGTGATATTTCTTTAATTTTTCATGGGTTTTATATGATTTGATCAAATAAATATACATGTCAAATTTATTTTATATATTATGGATTATTAAGAGCAATTGATTGTGCATGAAGACAATTATATTGCAAATTATGATTAATCAATTGTCAAAATATAATGTTTCATTAATTTCATTAATGCTTCATAGATTCTTATTCAATGGAACTTTCAGGGACTTCCGATTCTAGTTTAGATGAAGTTGGCTCAATCAATTAGTTTACGATTAAAGCTTTTCAAGATCGCTTTAAACGCTTATTCTAGTTCTAAAGGCAAAACTGTTGCTTAATTATTTAGCCATTTTGTATTAATTAAATGGAAAATAAACTAAGTTCAATACTGGAGCAATGAAAAGTCTTACTGTTTAATGAACCGTCCAAGCATTTGAGTATATTTAAAAAAGTCTAAAAAGTCTGCTAAAATTCAGGCAGAAATATCATTGAAATAGAAGTCAAAGTACTAGAAAGACTATTGTTCAAATAGTAAAGCAAAAGTTTCATTAAACAGTTCAAATAAAGGAGAAGCCATTTAGAATTATTAAAGATCTTTTATTTGGCATCTCTAATATCGATTCATGCAATTTTTGTCAAGGTAAATGCTTTAAAATATTTAAAAATTTGCTAGACTTATTTATAATCTTAGATCTGATTTGAGATTCAAATTAAAGAATGTATTTAGATGAGCATTTGATTGTCAATTTTAATTTTAATAATCTAAAAAACGTTCAAATAGTTTCTTAGAAATTATTAATTTTCTGTTTGGTTTTTGAATTTATACAAATTTAGAATGTAAGTTTTAATTGCAAACAATATTTGGCCAATTGTTGCTAATTCTTGCTATTTGTTGTTGTTATTGTTATACAATTATATAAATTAATAAAATGTTGAACATGTTAGTTGAGTTTACTTATAGAAAATTTCATACACCATCGATAGATAGCTAATTAAGTTCATTGTGAACTAGTTGGCTCGGTTATTGCCATTTTGTTGTTATTGTTTGTTTGTTGGTTGGATTTGTTGAAATTGTTGTTGGCAAAAAATTGCATTGCAATTATTGCATACATGTAATTAGTATTTTATAATTTATGATTTACACTTGCACTGCCTGTCTGTCCTTTACACTTTATGTACACTTTGCTTCTTCAAGTTTTTTGACTTTAATCTTCTTTTTCGTTTTTTATAGTTTTGTGAATTTTTTTTAAGAAACCGTTCGTTTGTTTGTTTAATCACCTTAAATTTTACAGGTTTCTTTTTATTTTTGTTTTTCTTATACTAGTATTCTAGGTTTTTCTTCTTCTTGTTATTACTAATATGATTTAGTTGTTTCATAATTTTATGAGTTTTTTTCTTGTTCTTTTTTTTTTTGACGTGATTATAAAAAGAGAATGGGAACAAGAATTTTTCTATAAATAATTGTAAATTTTGTAATAATTATACAAAAAATTAATCTACCGTTATGATTAAAATGAATTGCAAATTGTTGGACCAGTTTTTCATGTTGTAACATGAAAAACATGCGGCACATTAGCGTCACATCTCTTACTACATCAATCAATTCGAAATTACTTTCTGATACGATTTGAGTTTGTCTATCCATCTGTCTGTTATCTATAAAAACCAAGTAAACTTGTGCAGGCCGTACTTTCAAAACTTTTTGGAATGTGTTTTGTCATAAAGGCATCAAACAAAATCCTTAGATAAAATCGGACCGTAGATATTCGTAGATAAATTCGGACCATTTGCAAAAATAAAAAGTGTAGGAAATATATGGACCAAATCAGTCCGTTTGCCCGCATATTCGCAGGTCCTTCCTTTTATTGTTTATCCATGTACATTTATTATCAAATAAGAGCTGTGTGCTTGAAATTTGGGCAAATAGGTGAGGCTTGATCTAAAGACGTTTTGCAAGTAGAAAGAATTATAGCGACCGATTTGGATCCATTTGCAGATAATGCACAATAAAATTGTTTAGATCAAAACATTCAAGTAGCTTCTTAAAAAAAATTCAATATATGAAATCGAAATTGTCATATTTTAATTCTTTTCGATTCTCAATAAAAGTACATAATATGGCAGATTGCTATTTTTGAGATATTTTTATAAAATTTTGTATATGATGCGTTTTGACCCAGAAACGAAATGGGTTGAATATGATTAAAGTGGGATGATCTCCCCATATAATTTTATATACATTTTAAAATTGGTAAATTGGCGCTGCATTATATTTTAATATAGAAAATATATGTACCAAAATTTTGTACAGATCGATCCACTTTCTAAACCTCCACTGATATAACGAACTTTCTTAATAATGGAAATTTCCATTTTTTTAAATATTATTAGCTTGTAAAGTGGTGTAGGGTATTTAAGAGTCAGACCTATCGCTTATAAAGTTCATGCTTGTTTATTCTTTTTATTAGTTTAATGAGTCCATGAAATTTATAAGAGTGTTATACACAAATCTCTAGATATAGAAACTTAATTTTTCTTAGTGACTTTTCACATTCATTACAAATTAATTATTTGCTTGTACAGAAATTTTTATTAAGAAAAATTATGTCTGATAATTTCTAAGAATTCTCTAAATGCATTCTGTAAAACTCTTTGATTTATGAGCTCATCAATTGATGTAAAAATATCATTGTATTTTTCCATTTTTAATAATGTCAAGTTAGAGGCGTGTAGACATATAAGTATGCACAAACACACACACATTTATATTATAAATGTAAAACAAAAAGAATAAAGAAAAAAATTAAAAATGAAATGAAAATTGTGAAAAGCCTTGACCATCAACTTTTTAATATTTATCAACACATAAATTAAAGATGAAAAAGACAAAGAAAATTCAAAGAAAAACTGCACAAGGAATAATTAAATCGCAGCGCTTTTGGCAATTATTTGTACGAAATGATGTTCTCAAATCTGAACATTTTTAAAGCAATTACTTGGAAAATAGTTGAATTATGCCAAATTTTAAACAACTTACATGCTCTTTGTTTATTTAAGCGATTTACACACGACAGCATAATTGTTCATTTAATTGAAGAAATTTAAAGATTTTTGAACAAAATGTGGGCATGGTTATGTGAAAGTTATTAATTCATTTTTTAGATTATCGCAATTTTCATTCTCTTGAAATAATACAAACAAATATATTTTTTAGTAAATTTTTATAAAATCGATATTGCAGCTATATAAACAGCCTTTAGGCAATTTTTTTTTTTTGACTTCAGAACGTTTGTCCATCTGTCCGTCTGTCTATAAAAGTCTGCTGTCTATGTAAATTTGTTGTTCAGGTATAACAGGAAATTTTACAGTTCAACTATAATTTTGCTCTATAATTAATAATTTGTTGATTGTAGGCGTGGTCAAGAAGTAAATTATGCAGTGAAAATACAAAATAGAATTAATTCACCAAAGAAATTTATGCAATAAACTGTTCTTAAAACATATTCAATTCTATTTCTTCGATTAGTTTTCCTAATTGTAGGCATTATCGTTTATCGATTTATACCGTCGTATCTTATATAAATTTTTATGTATCAAATCCGGGAAGAATTCTAGTTTAAAAGTAATAAATGTATGCAAAATGGAGATGATTTTTTTTTAGTATCGTTTAGCGTTAAGTCTCTTAAGATTTATTTCAAAGTAGATTGCTTGCGCTTGTGACCCAACTACTTAAACCTGATATGGTTGATTTAGAGTATTCAAAAGCAAAAAGAAAGAAAAAGAAGATGAAGAAAACAAAAAAAAAAAAGAAACCAAACAAAACACCACAAATTAAATATAGAGATCAAAATATAAAACTTGTTTACATTAAAATATAATTAATAAATTTTATAATATTACACATACACAAGTACATAATTCATACATATATATATATATATATTTATATATATATAATTTAAAAGTTATATAACACGTGTAAATATATAGAGAATATTAAGGCCGTATTTGTTATACAAGAATTTCATGAATCTCAAAACGTGGTTAAACAAATTTAGAGAGCGAGAGGCGAAGAAATATTGGGGCGAGGAATAGAAAGAGTGACAGAGAAGGACAGAGAGAGAGAGAGAGAGAGAGAAATAGAGAAAAATAGAGTGAAAGAGAGAATGAGAGATATATCAGAATGTGATTGCAATGCACTTGAAATTTATCAATTGTTGTTGTCTAACAACTCATTTATAAGCGTTTTGTATTTTGCTTTTTTATACCTCACAACACTCTTGATGTAAGTTATTCTAAGTACGTCTAAAGGTTTGTAATACCTAAAGAAACAATCATCTTTGTATTATGATGATTTAATTCAAAATTAGTTTCTATTTATCTGTCTAAATGTTCACTTGATATCTGTCCATTCAAAGTTGCCATCAAGTTATGGATCTTAAAATTTAAACTATAAAAATCTGTTTTGGCTTAAAGGTGAAACTCCGTGAAAATGATTAAAATTGGTCAATTTTTACTAGGGCTCTTTACATAAAGAGCCTATTTAAAAAAAAAAAAAACTTTTTAATGAAAGTCATTTAACACAAAAGTATCATTTGGAACTCATTTAATGTACTAACTCGATGTATCTATTTTTGATTTCGTTCAATAAATTTTTGTAATTGGCTTCCATTTAAAAAATTTATTAACTTGAAGGAAAATTATAATTTTATTTGATCGTATATTTTTTATCACATTTAACAAAATAATGTAGGGGTATTTAAGAGTCACCTGCAACCAATCTTACTTGTTTCCCATTAATGTAATAATATAAGTTATGCTCCAGTAAAAAAAAAAAAAAAACTCAAACTTGAATTTAGACTCATAGTCAAACCGAAAATCAAGCTCAAAATTAAACTCAAACTGAAATTCAAAAGTTAACTCAAAGTTAAGTCAATTTAATGCAAATGCAATGCCTTCAATTGAAGTTTTTATACTTTTTAAATATCTAATATATAATACAAGTACAGCTGTTTGGGTGTGTGTGAGTTTGTGTGTGTGTTGTGTTTATGAACAGGAATATTACAAAAAATGAATAATTTTTCGATCTCATAATTGATGTTTTATGTTTTTTTTTTTGAGTGTAAATTTTCCTTTCTTTTTTAGTGCTTTTTTTTCCATTTTTAGTCATTTGTTCTTATAGTTTTTTTTTTTTGTTTTTACTTCATATCTGTTCATTTAGCTTTTGCTTCTAACATTTGCCATAAATATTTTCTTTATGATGTGTGTATGTATGTATGTATGTTCATTTATGTATGTGCATTTAAAAATATAATAATAAAAAGGAGTGCTTTTTATTAATCAGTTAGACAGTCGCTAAAGAGCGTTTTAAGCGTTAAGTTATATTACTTTTAGATCTACCTAACTATTTATTTAACTTGCCAAATACAAAATACAAAATAGAATCGAATGAAATTGTTGAGAAGAAAAATAAAAAAAAAACATATAGAAAAATGACGATTTATGCAATTATTGTGCAAATTATTTTAATTTGTACTTAATATATATATGTAATTATTATTCGTTAGCAAATAAAATAAGAAAGTACGTACAAAATTGAAATAAATAAATTTTTTAAATGGTAAGATTTTTTTTTTCAATGCCAAAATAGTGTAATTTGAAAAATAATTTTCAAGATCATTTAATATTAAAATAAATGTTTTAGAATGAAAATAAATTTGAAGGTAAATATATTTACAAATAAATTAACAAAAGAATCTTGTAATATTCGGATAATGGATAATGAATAATATGAATGATTTTTGTTAATAAATTGATGAAATTTTATAAAATGAACTTTTACATTTATGGATAATCAATAATGTGATTACTTTAGATTTACGGATAATGGATAATAAATATAATTAGCTCAGTTTAAAATTTACCCTTAGTAAAGTTACCTTTATCAGATTGATTTATAAAACGGACCAAGTTTACGGATATTGGATAATATGAGATATGTGAACATTTTTAAAACGCCTTTAAAATTCATGGATAATCGTTAATATGATAACTTTAGTTAATGGATTTATAAAATTTTATAATATGGGCTTTAAGATTTACGGATAATCGACAATAAGAAAACTTTAATTCATACATTTCTAAAACTTTATAAAACGTGCTTTGAGATTTATAGGTTTACGGATAATGATCATTTTACTGGATAAATTTCTGATATTTCATAAAACGGATTTATTAAATGGACACTTAATAAATTTATGGAAATTTATGAAAAGAACTTTCCGTTATGCGACTAAGTAGAGTTCACTTTAGTTAATTTATAAAATATTCTCTTTTTATTAGTTACTTTTGTCTCGAAATTATAATTAAATACTTTGAATAATTTTTCAAAAGCAACATATCAAATAAGTGTTCATTCGATACATATGTGACAGACTCACATAAGTTTTTGAATAATATAAACTTTCATGTGAATCTAAAAAGTTAATGGATGACATCTGATTAAAACCATGTACATACGGTTAGTGTTTTACATGCATACCTGCCTGGAAGGCTCAAATGCATGGTATAAACATACTTATGATCGTTAGCGTTGGTAGACACGACACATTACGTGCATGCCACCGTCACGACTAGCTTCCAATTTAAAGCCACTATTGCACCTCATCTAGCTAGCTTAATCCTTGGTATAAGGATTCGGGGCCTTCTTAATACCCCTTGGCTTAGATTAGATTAGCCCGATAAGCCTACCCAGCTAGCCATTTTATTCGGGAAATGGCACCCTGCTCGACAGAAACATAATTGTGGAACTCTATATAAACATAATTAGGTCGACCTACGCCCGCGACATTGGCACCACAGCCCCCACGAAGCCAACTCCAACATTACCACATGGGCAAATATGAAACTGGTGATCCCGTGGTACCAAATTAAATCTTTGGATCTGATCTCGTGAAACTCATGATGCCCCCTGATGGATATGGATCAGAAACCATCTCATGAGCCACTCCCAATTGAGCAGGTGCTTCTCGGGATTGGTCGCCCCCATTAAAACCATGTACAGTAATCAAGATCGACATTTATTGAAATCTTATAATAATAGTTTATTCATTTAATTTACCTGCAATAAATTTAAAATTATCAAAGGCGAAGAAAACATGGTTATATCAAATAAACTAAGTCTAAAAATTGATCGATTTCACATACCAAATAAGTATTTGGAATTCATAACAAATCTGTACACTTTTTTTCGATCCTGTTCTATATCAAGAACGTTTCAAATCATTATAGAATTCTTTTGCCCTTTGGAACTTAAACGTTAAAGAAAATGGTATAGGATATTTAAGAGTCGGCTCCGATCGATTGTAACTTTTTTACTTACTTTTATAAAATTACTTTTTCATTAGAATTAAATTTTATTTGTTATAAAATGTCACGCTCAAGCAAATTTCTTACTTTAATATTTTCTTATTTAATGGAAGTTTTATGTTACAATTTTCGTTGCATTTGTTCAAAAAATATTGTAATTTTTGTTGTTTTTATTGCCACATTAAAAGTGAAACCACAAAAATATTTAAAAAGTAAAGCTAATTCATATTAATCATAAGGTCAAATTATGTTAATAAGGAAGAGAAACATTGTTGTATTAAGTTGTGGCTATTTTTTCTATTTTTTACGCAAGGGGCTGTGGCCGGGCAGGCTTGTTTTACCTTAAGTTCTGTTATCTCTTAAAATTCTTTAAGCTGTTATTGAATGAATGGAATGGAATGGAATAGATTTTGAAATTAATATGCTAATTAAATTGAAATTGTTCTTTCATACTAAATCTTCTAACAGGCAAAATTTGTCCTTTATGCGTATCGTCATCTTAACAAGTGTTGCGATTCTTACTAATAAGTTCAAAACTCAAAATTTTTTTTCCAAAAATTATAAATGCAAAAATTGAACTTCCTGATTCTTATAAGTTTGGAATTATTTTCTAAATTTTATGTGAATTTAAAACTTACATAAGTAACGTATTTGAGATACTTTGAAGATACATATTTGGCCTAAGGCTGAAAATTATCTGCAATACCATAAATATTTTCTAAAATAAAATTATAAATAAAAATTTTTATCAATTTTTATCAATTTAATGCCCCGTTTTTTGTGCAGCCAGAGGTTGAGGTACATTTTATCACTAGATTTGTAACACCAAAAAGGAAGCATCGAAAATCCCAACAAAGCAGCATAAAATTGTGATTTGATTTATACAAATTTGTCCGTCTTTTCGTCTGCCCGTCGTGTGTGTTTTTAACTTTTTTCTGTTTCAGAAAAGACATAGCAAGCCTAAATTTAGCAGAAATTGCATAAGTTCTTGCACACTGATTAATATTGAAAATAGACGAAATCGGTCAAAGGACACGCCCATAGGGCAACTTAAACTTAGAACACCTCGGTTTTTTAAGCAATATTAATGGATTATTGATTTGATTTTTTTGGAAACTACCAAAGATAGAAACCTGAAATTTTGTACAAGTAGTAAGGCCATTAGTTTGCAACACTTATCGAAAAGTCATGTAAATCGGTCATACTTACGAGAAATAATACAAAATTTTTACATTTTACATTTTATGTTTTCTATTTCTTTAATAAGTCAAAAAATTCTCGAATTTCGAATTAATTCATATATTAACTGCACAAAATTTTAATACAAATAATTTGAATAATTAATTTTTTTTTTCTTTCCTCCTTTTTAATGTGATTTTATCTGCTTTCTGGCGATTTTTATTTAAAAGTAATAAATTTCCACAATAAATTACAGTTTGCATGGGAAGTTTAAAATGCTTTTAACTAATGCCTACAATTTAAAACGAAATCATGATTTGGGAAGTGCAAAGTAAGAGAATGAAAATTAAGTCCAGCAATAATAAAATGGAAAAATATTATTGAACAATAAAGGCGAAAATAATTCAATAAGAGTATAATAATTAAAATGAAAAGTTCCATTTAGTGTCATTATTAATTTTATTGCTGTTTGTTATTCGTTTCAAACTTAAATTTTCGAATAATATTTTTAAGACTCATTTGTTATTTGTGTTCTAAATGATCTCAGATTATGCATTTGCTTGTTAGCTTCAAATATCATAATTTAAAAAATGAACTTATCTAACGATCTTGTATGATAAATTTTAGAAAGGCTATAGTTCTAAAAAATTCTTCAACAATTCTTGTACAATATGTACAATATAATTAATTAAAGCCGCCTGCTAAGTATTTTCCAAAATTTTATGGTTACAATTAAATTTTTAAAGGTTTGTCACTACAAGTTCGATTACATTTAGATTAATCACTTTGTTTGCAGACAGACATATCGATTATTAACTTTTTTCTATAAATTTACACTGTTTATTTGTGGACTGAAGTGTGTTTGGATGTACATACTAACATTGTGCTTCAAATCGATTTCATCATCGATTATTAATAATAATAATTAATGTTAATTAAGTCCAATTAACTATCATCAATTAAATGTCATTATCTTATTTTAAATTTTAGTTGCATGAACCATGAGAATGGAGAAATGTCATAATAATCATTATTATTAAAATATTTCTAGAAAAATGCTATTATTTAGATTATGAATATGTATTTCTTAACTCAAAAATTTACACTGTTTGAATTTTCTGTATTAAATATGACTTCTGTAAAATTCATTTCAGATAAAATCGACTTTGTCTTTCACTCGCACTTTTATTCGTAAATGAATTGTTTTCAGCGTGGCCCTCACAATGTAACTTTTCAACAGCAAATTAGCAATGCCTAAAATCGTATAATATATATATATATATATATATATATATATATATATATATATATATATATACATGTATATGTAAATTTTATTTAGTTTAAGAGACGTTTAAATTAATAAGTTAATTGAAAATTTTAGCAAATTAATAAAGTAAAAGTAAAGTGAAAAAAGTCTCATTCTTTTTTTAAATTTTTTATTTAGTTCGGACAGAATTCAATTCGCTGTTTTATAAATGAGTTCTTTTAATCAAGGACAGTGGATGGAATTACAATGTAAAATGCATACTCTGAAATTTTAAAAATTGTTACAAAAATAATGTTGAAGTGATTTTGTTAAATTTGAATTCAGATTCCTTTGATAAACATGGGATTTACAGTTTGCAGTTTGCTTAAATTAAAGAGACTACCACTGTAAAATGATAATTATTTTCTAAAATTATACAAATAAGATTTTAAATGTTTGTTGCGTAGCATATTAAATTAAGTACTGCCAGCCTTTCTTTACAATATAAGTATTCAGCTGGTATTGCCACATGGAAATTATTTGAGCAGTGCCATTTAGGGAGGATTGTTATTTGTGGCTCAATATTTTCGTTTTCTTTTAAAAAAAATGAAAGATTGCTAAATCTGGTAAATTATCAAATTAACATTTATTGAAATAATTAGTTTAATGAATTTAATTATTGCTTTTACATAATTAAAGGTTTAATAAATAATAATAAAAGAAATTTTGTTTGTCATATTTATGAAAAATGTCTTTGATAAATTTATAGTCATGACAAGCACCATATACTTCAAACAGTTTGAAAATTACTGAATTTTCAAATGAAAGATTTTTTTCTATATAAATAAAATTGATTAACTTAAAAAATAAATTATTTCAAAGAATAAAATTGAAAATGAATTTCTTCCAAAAAAATATGCTCCTATTACAGTTTTCACTAAAATTGCGGTCTGATAATAAATTTAGACACCTGTAACCAGAAGAATGCACGGGTGTACTTTAAAGTGTACGTAAGTAAGGCATTTTAGAGGCGTCCTCGATGAAATATAATATTTTTACTTTCTTTTATGCAAAATAACATTCTTGTAAAATGTTTAATGCTAAGATTTAAAATAATTTTTTTTCTCGATTCTCACTTTACATTGTGTTATTACGGTACGTAGACTTTCTCTACCCGCTGTGTGAATCTGGGTGGTGTTTTTAATACTTTTGACCATCACTTTACCAAAAAAAAAAAAAAAAAAGAAATGAATAAATTTAATATTAACAAAGTTAAAAACCCTACTTTTTGAATCAAATGAACAGTAAAAAACGCTTTGATTGATTTAGCAGTGATTTTCCTAAAACGGTATGTAAAATTCTATATTTTTACCAATCAAAATGCTGAGTTTTTAAATCTTCGCAATTATTTTTATTGTTCGACAGGAACAGGCCTTTGTGAACCAAATTTCATTAAATTATCTTAAAAATTCCTATAAAAAGTATGAACAGATGGACAGACAGACGTACGTACAGGCATTTTGCAATCATTTCTAAAAAAGCGATAGAATCTGAGCCGATCGATGGATCATTTCCAAATTTTTTTCGAATTGTAAGGTACAAGAAAATGTATTAATCTTTTGTATTTTCAAGAAATATCTTAAAGCAAAAACAAAGAAAACTATTTCGTATAATCATATTGAAAATGAAATTAGAAGCTATAAAATTAATAAACAAATAGTTTCATTGTCTTGAAATCGAAATAACGAAATTGGGCCACATGCGATCATCGCCGCCATCGCATTGGACTGAATGAATAACAGCAATGTGAAAAAGCTCGCTTCGTTGAAACATTTTACTTTAATTTTGAAATCGTTTTTATAATTTTGTTATTTTGCTTTTTTTTTTTTTTGACGTTGCTTTGTTGTTGTTTCTTGTTGTACTGCATAATCCATAATAACTGATTGAACGAATGAATGATTGTGAAAAGAATTGCAATAAGGAATAATAAAAAATGAGTTGATCGTAATCACTTCTTAAATACGCTACACCACTTTAAGAAATGCGATTTAAAAGTCAAAAAAATATATCAAAAGTCAAAATAGCAATAAATTGTGAAAAAAAGAGGATTTAAAAAATGTGATAACTTGCTTTAAATTCAGTGGGCAGATCTAAATAAGACACTTTGTAATTTTTAGTAACAAAACTACATTTTCGAGAATTAAGAGTTTATGAAAAATGGTCATAAGTTGATCGATCTTAAGCATTTTCCAAAGGATTCATTTTTCGTTCGTTTTTTCTTGCGTTTATGAAATGAACGCCATCAAAATATCTCCAAATTTGAGATTTAGAAAGTAATTTTGATTTTATTGGTATAAGAAAAAGTAGATCTATCTAATTCAAATCTATATAAAATTTACAAAACACTAAAAAAAAAATGTACAAAATTCTTTATTAAAAAGAATCGAGGAGGATCGATAAAATTGATAAATTTTGAATAGAAAAACGATTGTGATCTATTGAAAGTAATTCCAGCGTTTAATTGAACTAATTAAAAATGGAAAGTGTTCCTCTTTTAATAACAAAAAGGACAGCTATAGCAATGGGCTTGCCCACTGATTAATAAAGCCCTTAGTAAATTAAAATCGTCCAATTGTACATTCCAAAGATAGAAATATGCAGGATAATACGAGATTTTTGTTGTACTTTTAAAAAGAGCATATTTATTGCTTTTAATTTTGATGGTATCAACCTTCTTAAGATGGTTGGAGTGGCTATGTAATTATAAGAGAGTCATCATTACGAAGATGTTGTGGGCGATTCTGTAATACTTTATAAGAAGGTATTGCGCATGACAAATTACGTTTCACTTCTTCAATGGTTTTTTTTTTTCATTTACCTTGCTGTTTGCGTTTACTTTTTTCGTTTTGTTTTTTAAATATTTGTTGTTGTTGCTTTTTGTAATAATTTATGATTTAATTTATTATTGAAATATTATGAATATTATTTATATATGCCTTACACAATTTGAGATATAAATAAATTTTTGGAGATGTCTGTAACATCTAGAAAACTTTAAGCTTAACTCGGTTTTTTATTATGCCAAATAATTTGATATAAGCCTATTTGTCCTTCCGTCCGTCCTCTATCTAGGAAAATTTGTTATCGTAATTAAGTTTGATAATTTTTCTAAATATTTTAATACAATTTGAAGTGTAATTATGTGCTTTGATCTAAGTAAGTCCGACAATAAATATGGGCCAAATTCGACCATTATCTAAGTAAGTGAAAAGTGAAGTGAAGAAGTTTGTAATTCTGAAAAGTTTTTAATAAATGAAAGATTGATACGATCATTTGGATCTACTAAACAGAATGTTAAAAAAAATTTGGACAGAAATGGAACCCTTTGCCACGTAATGAACTTTATAAATAATTCGAAAATTGCAATTTTTTACTTATAATTTATTTTCTTGACTTCTTAAACGTATTAAAAAAAGAAGATGTAGGGTTAGATGAAACTCAGTCCACATATACATATACATATATATATATATTTCTGGTATTATATTTGTAGGCATTTTTGTACCATTTCCTTTAATTTAATTTAGGATTCGTGTTTGATTCATTTTTCGAAATGGTTTTTTTGAATGTTCCATAATTTTTGCTTTCAATTAATCTACATTCTCTAACAGTTAATATTTTGTTAACGCTTAAAATAAAAATTATTTCCTCATCATGATTTTAATGGTTAATTCAGTTTCAAAATGGCCATAAATATTTGATATAAAAATTTTTTTTTGGAAATATTAAAACTTTAAAGAAATATTTTGTTAATACAAATTTAATGATTGTTATTGGAGAGAGAGATAATGATAGAGTGAAAGAGATAGAAAATAACTTATTAAACTGTTCGTTTAATGGAATAATTTTTTTTACTTGTTATTTAGCCTAAATAATTCATAAAGTTTCTTATAAATTGCCCACAATTTTTAAGTTCTCTTTTTAATTTTTTACTTTTTGCTTTTGCAATTACAATTTCTGTTCAAGTCAAGTCTATTGTTGCTTCTTAAATTATTGTAAGTACTTACTTGTTATTATTATTATTATTATTATTATTATTGTTGCCATTATAATAATTACAACATAACCTTAAACAAATTTACTTTATGGCACATTCAAACATTTTAGTATTTTATGATGAGTTAGTTAATAACAATATGTCACTGCTTAAGTCATCAGTATTAGAGGCATATACTACATGATTTTCACATAATAAAATTTCGTTATATATTTACCAGGGTCCAGTAATTTATTATTAAAAGGAATTTCTGAAGAAACTGCTACTTTTTGAATGGGCAAACTACATTTTGATTGAACAAAAATAGAGGCGCTTAAATAGTCTTCTAGGGCCTTTAAATCAAGCAGAACAAACATTATTGTCTAGAAAAATGAATTTAAAAGATGATCTATAAACAATAAATGTTAGGCAAGTTAATATTATTGGCTGACTCTGAATTTAAAATGCTTGTTATGAACTCTAAAGTCTAAACTCTAAGCTAAACTATTTTTGGTTGGCCAAGATCATCCATTGATCTGAAGAGGCTCCAAAAAGTGCTTCAAAAAATGTAAAAATTGGCAAGTAAAAAGTCAAGATGATTGGCATGAACTTTAAAATATTAGATAGAGTTTGAACCAAGTAAATTATCAAAGTAAAAGTTTATAGAAATTTTATAAAGAATAACAACTTGGAAGCGTCTTTTAAATAACTAGAAAGTTTGTATTGGACTTGTGTAAATATCAAGAGAATTTAAAAAAAAATTTCAACTCAATTGAACTGGAAGCAATTTGAAGTACCTTGCAAATGGAAAATAATTCTCAAAGGTAAACTAAGATGGTTACAATTCGGAGAGTTTGAAACGTGTAGTGTCAAACTAAAAATTTATTGAGTGACATGATACATAATACGTTTATTGTATATTTTTGTTGTTGCTGTGCTTTTTATATATTGTTGTACATCAGTTTTGAGAAATAGTCGATTCACTAGTCACTTAACCAGTTGGCATTAAAAGTTAACAGAGTGTTGCCTTTAATGAATGCTTCTTTCTGGTGGGTGCTGTCGACCGTGTGTCTAGTTAATGAAGTATATTCACATATATTTCTATATATTTACTTATTTTATTTATATATGAGTGCACAAATGTATAAATGTATAAATGTATAAATGTATAAGTGTATGTGTGTCCATATTAAGCGAGAAAAGCTAATAAAAACCATATTAATAATAATGAAATGAAGGTTTGAATGCGTAAACTTAATTTTAATGTTAAACCTACATGAAACAAAACCAATAATAAGAATAACAAAATTAGCAAACGACCATAATAACAATATAAACATTATACCAAAAAAAAAAAAAAGGTAAAATAAAAAATTTACCATCCTCGCAGCGATCATTATTATGATTATTATTATTATTATTATTATTATTTGATCACAAGCAGCCAACGCTTTCAGTGAATTGAAGTATGAATTTCATACTTCAAGTTAATAAATAAACACAAAACTTTTTAGCTTTTCATATAATTATTTATTTTATATTCTGTTTTTCTGTTTCATATTTTGGTGTGTTTTTTTTGTTTTTTTTTATTTTTTATTTTTTGTTTTTTGTTTTTTGTTTTTTTTTTGTTTGCATTTTAGTGATACGTGAATGGTAAAATCGTAATGTTTTGGGTGAATTAGTTGCTTGTCAAACGGGAATATATTTAGTTGGGTGGAAGGTGTTGGTTTATTCGAAAAATTTAAAATATATATATATATATACAAAAAACAATAACAATAACAACAACAAGCATAATAACAATAAGAACAACAACAATAAGAAACAAATAAAACATAAAAAAAACACAAATAATTAAGAATATAAACAAAAATGTAAACAACAACAAAAACAACAACAACAACAAAAACAACAAAAATTATAAATGCATATTGAATTTATATTGTGATAATAATAATTTTATGTAAATATAGAAACAACAAGAAAGAGTTTAATTTAATGTTACAGTGCGTAACATTAATTTACATACAACCAAGCTCTCAATAATTTATTATTTTCATTCAATATGAAATAATTTGAATCAATATTATTTCAACAATTTGTTATGATTTTTGTGTTATATAAAAAAATTGCAAGCAAGAAATTTTGTTTTTTTTTTTTTTTTTAATATAAAGAACATTTTTTGTAATGCTTACGTGGCAATTGCATAAAATTTTAAATTTAAAAAAATTGTACAAATAATGCAGTTTAAAATAAATTTAAAAAAATTAAAATTAATTTTTAATTTTTTTAAAATTTAAACTATTGATTGATTTGTGGCTGATAAATTTTTATGGATCTTATAAATATAATGATTTAGATAATTGTAAAAAGTTTTGAAAAATGCGAGCGAATGAAATCCATAAACAAGTTGGAATGAAACTCTTGACACAACATTTCCTTTTTATTAAATAATGAACATTTAAATTGAAGATTAATTTAAAAAGTAAATCTATGCGATTGTTATATAACCGGAATTGTTGGGGTCTCAAGATTTAAAAGCTTTAGAACCCTAAAAAATATTAACATGAAATTTTTAATTTATTTTCATTTGTTATCATTTCTTTGAATTACGCTGATCAGTTGATCTACTTTTCAGTGATTATTTGAAACATTTTTTTTTAATTATAGAACTTATCAGTTACTTGATGGAATTTCCCATCCTATTTTTTTTTTACCATGCACCACCCTAATGGTGTAGGATATTATTAGCATATGTCTAGATATTTGTACCATTCAAAAAGATTTGAAGTAGATCCAATTCTTATTATTTGAAACGATTTAGAATCACATCCGAATTCGATGTAAGCCTGTTCGCCAATCTACTTGTTCGTTTGATGTCTATACATGTAAATTTGTTAACAAGCTATAGGTTACAGGTTTTGGTATGTAATTTGTTTTTAGACCAGAGTTGAAGTTTACTCAAAATGGGTAAAAACGTAGTCTATTTAGAACCAAGCCCTTGCTAAACAATAAAATCGCTATAAACCATAAAAACGAATTGATGGAAAAAAATTAGAATTTTCCCCATATTTTAATGAAAATTGACACTGTGTTTTTTTTTGGTCGGGCCACTTTTTGAACTTTTATAAATAATTTTGAAATGACAATTTTTTTTTCAATATTACTGGCTTGTAATTTGTTTATTTGATTTTAAACACATTAGACAAAGTGATATAAAGTACTTTAAAGTCTGCTCCGACCGATTATAATGTTCTTATTTCTTTTGAATTGTTTAATGGCCGCTTTATTATTTATTGTATGTAAACAAATGATTTTTTTTTTATATTAAATTGTCCGTATATCAGTTCAACCTACCATCGTATCTAACTAATCATTATCTAAATTGTATACACAACCAAAAAAAAAAAAAAAAAAAAAAATCGAACAAACCAACGAAAACTAAATTTTTAATTGCTTAACGTTTTAGTAGTCTAGAATCGTGCAATTGATATATTTTTTAAGTATAAAACTAATTGCTTTTAAATATTTTCCTTTTTCAAGGGCTTTATGTCACCTGTATGTAGAATAATGACTACTACTGTGTACTTTAAGCTATAATTTAATCATTGTCATTATTGACGTCACTTTCATGGATGAATGGCATCAAAGTACATTGATTGATTGAACGATCGTTCAATTGTTTCCTTTTTTTTTTCTTTCTTCTCTTTTTTAAAGTTAATACATTTAGAAAAAGATACGAATAAACTGATGAAAAACAATAGCAATAATAAAAACAATAATATCAAGAATAAAAAGAATTATGTGGGTAATGAAATTTGATCGCATTGACATAAATAAAAAATTATAAAACAGAAAATAAAAGAATCGAAAGCTGAAAAAATTTAAAAAAAAATCTAATTTCACAATTAATTAGTACAAAATTTTGAATGTCATTAGCATAACTTTTTCATGGAAATGCAATCACTTCATTACTTTATCACTTTCACTTAGATTTAAAAAAATAAAAATAAAAAACAAACAATCCATTTTTTTTTTTTAAGAAAAGCGTTATAAAGTGTCTGGTGGTAAAAAATTGCAAACAAAAATTGACAAGAGGACAAAATAGCTGATATCGAATCAGGAAGCGATTCAGAGTCCATCATTATTATAAAAGACCTTTTAGATAGTTAAGATAGTTATAATACCTTCTACTAAAAGGTGAGGTAGGATATAAAAATTAGTTTATATAGATTTACTTTATTTTCTCTTGTATCTTCGATCACGTCAAATGTTTTACTGTTTATGCGATTGACTTTTATCTTTAACTAAGTTAGTGGGTCATGCTGGTATATTGACCATAATGTTATCTATCATTAGTCAGGAATTACAAAAAATTTAATCAAAAATTGTAATACTAAATGCCGAAGTTAAAGTGAAACTATAAATGATAAATGATAAAATGTGGTAACTGAAAGATTAACAAAAAGTAATAACAAAATTGAAAAATAAAAATTAAAAAATTAAAAACAAGAAGAAGAAGAAAGCGCAAGTAAAAAAAGTCACAAGATAAGCAAAAGTTGCTATAGATTTTATAATTTTATGATTTTCAGACTTCGAAAGGCGAGTACTAAAAAAAATTTAGAGGCATATTAATTTTGTAAAATGGCTTGCCCGATTTAATCATATGTTTGTGTGATAAAATCATTAAATCAGTTACGCTTCAAAATGATTCAAATTGTTAAAAAGTAATAAGTACGTTAAAAAAATAAATTCATTTAAAAAAAAGGAGAGAAACGCGACATTTTGGAATAATTCATTTAAAATATTTCATCACGAAGCAGAAAACTTTGTTGCCAAATTTTATGTATGATCATACAACAGTCACGCCTACTTAAAATGATAACAATTTAAATTTTTATTAATCTCAAAAGGCTTAGAAAAGGCGTGACAATTAACAATAAAGCCAATTTGCCTGTTATTTCTAATTTGCCAAATCGGCAAATTTTATATTTCAAAATTTCTATTTCTTTTAATATTTCACACATAAATTAATAATTTTATAAATTCCAAGAAAATGTTATACAATTTTAAAAAAATTTTATAACATTATTTTATGTCTTATAAAATAATAAAATGTCTTACAAGAATGTTGTTATGTAATAAAAAAAAATCTTAAACGTTCGTACGTCCAATTGAAATTTCCATTAAATTGATTTATTGCATAAATGATAAATAAAAGCAGAAACTTCAAAATAATTATTTTAAAAAAAAAATGAAATACATAATGAAATAAGAAATCAAAGTAGAAATGCAGAATAATTAAATAAAATAATTAATTAGAAAAATTGGGAAAAATTAAGAAATTACTTAGAAATGGCAACTGAAACAATTGGTATGCGTACTGTAATGCGTAGCATATCTCAAGTGTTTTATACACGAAGTGACAAAAGTACACTGTCATCATCTGAATCATCACTTAAAGATGCTCCAATGATGGTAAGTAGTAAAAATTATTTTACTTTTATTTCATTTCATTAAAGAAAAATTATTCTATCTTGCGTATTTAATTTCTTAAAAACATTCATAGTAAGCTGTAATAGGTAATAGGTATTCAAATCGAAAATATTTGAAAGAAGCACCTTCGAGAAACTATTGCAAATATATGCGTAGTACGTGTTAAAAACTTCTTTAGTAATGGATCTTAAAGTAAAGGCCATGTTAATTAAGATTTTTGCGTACTAAAATGGCAAAGAATTGCCCCATATTTTTCATATTTTTCGAGAACAATAATGTCTAAAGACTCTTATTAGTACGGTTCATATTAAATTTGATTTTAATATTTCTTAAAAATTTTTTATTTTTTTCTCTAAGCATTTTTCCAAACTTAACATCGCAATAACTAGATAATTTAGATAAATAATAGTAATTCGGAAGCGTTTTGAAACCCCTACAATAAATTGAAATATATCATTCATGATTAGTCCACATTTTTCAAAAGCAAACACTAAAGAAAAACTAATAGATCAACTTAGAAGTTGTTGAGCTAAGCATGAACTGGATCAAATAGTCAGTTTGATAAATCTTTTCTTTAATTTAAAGGGCGAACAATTGAAATAAGGGACTATTTTGAAGTGAAAAGAGAGATCACACTTACGGGACTTTTATTGTAAACATAAATGAAATATAACGATTTTGTATTTGCGAATTCCTTGCAAAATCTATCTATTTGAGTCACGAAGTATAAGTTTCCCAAACATGATCTAAATCAAGTATGAACTTTTGGCAATTTACATCCATTCAAATTATGCGGTACAAAATATTATGTGGAGCTCTGTGATTTAAGCAAATATTTTGATTAAAAGAAAAAATGTTTCTTAGTTTTTACATTATCTGAAATAATTGTTTCCTTCTTATCATAAATTTTTACTCTACGCAATAATGTTTTCTATTTTCTTCAAATTTTATGATATGCTTCCCTAGAAAGAGGATACATTGTTTAAAATGTTTTCCTTTTAATTTTTATACCCTAAACCCCTTTTGCTTAAAGTTATAATGAAATTTTTTGGGTTCATGTAACACTTAGTAGAGTTTAAAATAGAATCGTCTCAGAAAAACCGGTGCCTATGATCTTCAGCCATCTAAATAGGTTATCAATAAAGAAGTGGCAGTTTAAAGGATGCTTTAATGAAGTTCAGTAGTTGAGTGCTTGAATAATATCGAGAAATTTTTGCCATCTTTCTCCTTATAAAATTTTTTTGAAAATCATGTCGATATATGAAAATAATTTAAAATTTTTAGTATATTTTAAGGAAAGTCCATGAGTCTCGGTTATTTAGGTATGGGGTAACTAAGTGTTCCAGGGCTTTTTATAAGTTTTTTTTTTTTTAATAAAGAAATGGATTTCTCATTTTCCTGTTAAGAAATTTAGTAGTCTTATGTTAAATAAAATAGCGTAAAATAGGCAAATAGAATAAGTAGAATAAGAAAAAGTCGACTGCGATTCATTAGAATGAATAAAGAAAACAAAGTATGAAGAAATAATCATAAAATCGATTTATTGGAAAAATGTACATTGCAAATATTGCACATTTGTATTAAAAAGACCAAGCGCAAATAAACATTAAAAATTTATAAAAAAAATTCACAATGATCATTGAAATTTATTGCATCACTCTTGCAAAATAACAATAATAACTATAACAAATAGAATGAATGATCATTAAATTGTGTATGTATGTTCTGATCGCGATGATCTATATGGCTAAGGCATACATTTTGAACTGTTGGATTGTCATCTTAAATGCAGGCAGTACAGACTTTCAGACATTCAGATATTTACATACTCAGACAAATATTTATTTCATTTGATTGATCAGAAACATTCTTTCTTTGTTCTCATTATCATTTAACAATAATTTTCATGAATTTTTTTTTTACTTTCTACAACTTTATTTTATGTTCAACCTTCATAAGTTGAATAGAAAACATGTCGTAAGTTTGAAAACATATTTTTTTTTCTTAAGACATCAAACAAAGTGCACGTTTCGGTGATGGTAATGCCTTTTTTTCCTTTTATATCTTTCTTGTTATTTATAACAATGCATTAAGTTGTGAAACTTACTTAATTATGTGCACGCATAAAATTGCTTAAATAAAATAACAACAAAATAAATATAAAGCAAAAACAACGAGTGAGGGGGGAAAAAGTGAAAAAGGGAAAAGAAAAAAAAAAGAGTAAAAAGAAGGAATAAGGAAAAAATGTTCTGCTCTGCTTGGGGTAAATTTATACAAGGAAAAATATGTAATAAAAAATTGAAATAAAAAATGAGAAATAAAAAACAAATTGGAAAGAAAAAAAAGAAAAAAAAACAGTGTAAGAAAAATAAGTATGGAGAAAAATGTGTTCAAAAATTAATCCATTAAGTTATAAAATGAAATATAAATATAAAGTAAGTTTGAGGCGACTTTTCTATTTTGTATGCTGAATATTTAATTTATCTTTGCAATTCAAAATATATTTTATAAATTTTCGATTTAGAGCTTTTATAGATTTAGATTTTATTTTAAATTTTGTTATTTATTCTCTCTCTATCTCTCTTTCAATGTTGAAAACTACATTTTCTTCAAAATTTTATGGAAAATTTCATGTGGAAAAAATGCCGTAACTTTTTTCCACATGTTTAATAAATTTCCAAAACAGAAAAAAATTGCTTCTTAATATTTATTTATCAAATTCTGCATCACTTTTGGTACAAAATATTAAACTTTAAGAAGCAGTGCTTATTATACCTATCACCTCTAAAGCCAACTTTGTGGCATTTAATTTAAGTCTAGTAGTCCCTTTGTTTGTATGTCTGTCACTTTGTTCATCTATTATCTTTCCATGTAAATCTATAAATTTGTTATTAAATTTACAGATAAATAAAAAAAAAAACTAAAAAGCAGGAATTTTAAAGATATTTTAATTAGTTGATCATCTCTTAATCCAAACACGAACTCCGAACACGATTCAAGAAAGTTTGCGAATTTTTTGTTATAATTTTCAGTAAAAGTCGTAATTGCTTTTACATACACTTATTATATGTAGCAAGCTTGTTTCCCAATGGACCATTCCTTGAGAAATGAAAGCTGCAATTATTTATTGTATTAATCTCTTGTAAATCGAATTTTCCATTACTTATATGAATAAAGTAAAATGGTTAAGAACATTTAAAAATCCGCTCAGATTGTTGGTAACCATTTCACTTAATTTTTTATTTAAATCATTATTATTATATTTTCTGGACTTTATATTTTCGTAGGCTCTTGTAACTTCTAAATTCTTACAGATAAAATTCTGCTTCGTGTTAAGTTTATAGATTTGTAATCTAACTTTTAAGTAGGGTTATTTGTTACTTAAATGAATGGAGCCGCTTTAAATTGTACTCTGGCAGAATTAAAGAAGAACTAAAATTCATGTTTATTGCGCAATCCAAACATAATTGCCATAATTTTTGGCGTATTACTTATCAAGCAATGAGACTCAACCCAAACAACTTTTTTATACACAAACAGATTTTTTAAATTATCTAACAATTGCATAAAGAAATCAGTAGAAATGTTTTTAATGTGATTGTTGCTGTAATTTGTGTAAAGAGTTTGATAAAACAAGAACAAGCATCCACTTGAAAAGGGGCAAAAAAAAAAATAACCAAATCATCAATAATTCTTGTTTCACACATTATTTCACATCAGTTGACAATTCTGAACTGATGAAATGATACTTTTTTGTTGTGATGCTTTTCGCTTTGTCCTATTATTTCAATTTTGAAAAATTTTTCTGTAAAACTCAAAACTTAATTGTATAAATACATAATTTTGATTGACAACACTCAAAATAAATGGGTCTCATAAAAATTTTAATATATGAGTATGGTAGTACTGTGGTACACCCTAATTTATGGGTAAAGACGATTATAGTTCTATAGAATATAAGAGGACAAGTAGAAAAGTTCCTAGGAAGTGTTTGATCTTGAGAAAAAAGGGAACATGTACCTTTTAAAAAAATATATTTATTTGTGGGCTTCAGAAACGGACTTTAGCCATAGAATTTTAAAATAGCCATATTTGTTGCATCTCAAGTATTTTGAGGAAAATCATAGGAATGAAATACTGCAAAGATGAATGTTAAATTCCTCGGTTATCAAAAATAAAGTGAAAAGTACGAGTCTCTAAGCCCTAATACGTCCAATTTTTATAATATTATTCAATCTAAATATACAAAATACATTCGGTGTGATATAAATCTTTGGTGAAATCTTGCTATATATTTACTTATAATAATGATTGATTCCATAGTGGACAGTTGATTCAGAAGGCGTTCTGTATCAGATCAAATAAGGCTACGGCATGACTCCGTTTCAGCCACAACCACAAAGTGTGTAAAACTTTCTGAGATAAGAAAATTTATCTCTTAGATGACTCTGCTACTCTCAGTAGTCTCCTTGAAGATAGCTTTTGTTATTCTGTTAGAGAATGACTCCGCTTAAACCCTATTGTCATAATTACTAAACAAATTTAAACTCCCGACATTATTTGGTTCCATTCTTCACCAATCAGTAAGGTGTTGAAGATAGTTTCGACTTTTCATTACACATATTTCCAAACAATTTCACTAACTTAACATGGGAATTACACTGAACTATTAAAACCCGCAAAAACAATAATGACACAAGAATCAAATATATTTATAGTACAATTAAGCATTTCCGAATGCCCGGCATAAGTCAGTCAAATTGCAGTCTTAAATACCCACCAAGCCTTTGCCTTTCGTATAAGTCGAAGGGCATAAATATAAATCAAATAACAAGGTAGTGAAATGTATAAATTTTCATGATAGTTGAAAAAGTCTGATGTAAATTTAGTATTGCGAAATACGACCATCTTAAATCGTTAATCGTTTTGAAATTTTTCTCAGCGGTCATTAAAATAGTTCATTTATAAGGACTTTTAGAATGCTTTATGCGTTTGTTTGGGTTTTTATTTATCGAATGTCCAAAATAAAGATTTGTAGTTCCAGATCTCAGAAGTGCACATAATTAGAAAGAGGAATGGATGGACAGATGAACTTTTCGTCTGCTTGTTTTAGTCGTTCGATATAATAAAATATGGGTCCCCTCTGAAGCTTTTTCTGCTGTTCAAAGTATCAGCACCATTTTCTCATATCTTGCTATATAAACATTGTTTGATATAAATATGTTATGACTACATGAAGTTTGGCTGAATGTGTACAACATGTGCGATAGACACATAAAGTAAATAATGTTTGATATATGCTTTGAACAATGCTTGAATAACGCTTGAATTTTTACGCAACAAACGCAATGTGATGTGATCATACTTAAACTTTGAATGTACAGAGACAGAGAGAACAAAAAAAAACCTTAATCATTATCATGTGCATTATTATTATAATCATTATCATTATAATTATTAATACATGTGTTGTATGCGGTGTAATAAAAGATGGGATCGACCTGCTTTCCATTTTATTTTACATAATAAAATAAAATGCGTATAAATATAATGAAATAATATCTACGAATAAGTTACTTATTTATTTAGATCTGTAACAGAGAATTGTAAATTATTTAATGCTTCTTCTTATCTTATTATATGCAGATTTTAAAAGAATCGAAATAAAATGAAAAACAGGAAACATGAAAATCGCATTTTATTCCATATTTTTATGGAAAAATATGTTTCGATTGGCCAAGCTTTAATTCTTTTGAACTTTAGCAATGTAGAAATAAAGTTATTGCAATTTTTCACAAATTATTATCGTTCCTATTTTATATTTGTTTCGCCTCTTTAGTTATGCGTCCGTCCATTAACAAATTTCCATTTCATTGAAATTCATTTATGTCGAAGAAAGTTGAATTTTATAATAATAATTCATCAATGAATTAATATTGAAAAATTCTACATTTCTACAATTGGGTTGCCATCTATTAAGCTTGACATCTGATTTCCATCTGCCTGATGTGAACAAATACTTCTGATGAATGTTCTGATTTGAACCAAGATTTGAAAACGAAAAAGGCGAGAGCATAATATTTTGTAAAATTTCTACAGATTATACATGAACAAATAGCTCCATAGTTTGCAGCACTTTCTTTTTTTATAGGATTTCATTTTTGGATATAAGTAAACTCTTATAAAAACAAACAAGGTTTTGATTTCGAGAAATTTATTGTGAACTTTACACAAAAGTATAAAATAATTCCATAAATTTAAATGCGGATCAATTTCTCAAATTCTTCCGGAAAGTAGGGATTGCTTGGTAAACTTGTTTCAATGCCATTTTTTAATATGGGCGGTACCATTGCAGTGTAATAATAATATTTAAATAAAAATTTATTTGCAAATTAATTCATTTAAAAAATTAAAACTGGTTCAGATTTATATAAAGAAATATACAAAAATTCAATCCTAAAGTTCTTTTTAAGTTAAATTTCTTTTTGGCGTATTTGAAATCGGCTTCAACAATTTTAATTTTAATTGTAGATCAATGATCAAACTTGGCCGATTGTAAAATTCTCACATAAATGTAAATTTGATTAACCTTATTGTACTTTCATAAAAAATATCCAAATTTTGCTCTAAAGTTTTATTACCAGAGTGTTCATCTCTAAGAATTTTATCTTTGAATTGAATTTTATTAAAATATTTCAAAATTTAGGGCCTAAAATCAAGTTCACACAAATGGAATCAATAGACCTATTTTAAGCTTTCATATTGCCAAACAGAAAATATATTTAAAGGTACAAATAATTCTTAAATTTTGGAAATTTGTTAAACCATAAACCTAGAACTACGGTACCGGCATATGTAAAACTTTATATGCGATTTCTAAATGGTTTGCCGCTTCCTAAGCATAAAATCAAACCAATAATTTTACTTTCTAGTTAGTGAAATTTCCTGAAATTAACTAATTCCTTCCAATATTCGCTATATGAAAAGCCCGCTCCTTTCCTTCCCACATAAGTTTCTCATTGTCCCAATGTGCCATTTGTTTTCTTATTACGTAATGCTGAGTGTTTCTTACAATTTCAAAACTTTGTACTAACTACGTAAACTATGCACTTAAACTTATTTCAAAAATAACTAACTATTAAAGAAGAAGAAGAAGAAGAAGAAGAAAACAATAACAACATTGTAAGATGTGTAAGATGGATGATTAATGTAATGTAATGAAAAGCACATGTAAGCAGAATGATTGAATTGTTCATGTTTATTTACCATAAAAATGAGATAAATTGAAAAAGGCAAACTAATAGACAGACGGACAGACAGACAGACAGACAGATAGATAGATAGGCAAAACGTCATTTTATTAAAAATGTATGATGTTAATGTTGATAAAATGCCATCATACACACACATATTTCTTAAAAATGTTGTTCTTAATAAAGTTATCAGTGATATTTCTTTCTAAGGACGTTTACAGCAATGAGCTACAGCCCCAAGATATTTTTCTTTCATTAAATTTTACAATATAGGTTTGCTCAGATGTTTGTAACAGCCAAAAAAAAAAACTTTAAAATAAATTTCAATTTTAGATTACACCGATCGAATAAGAAACGCTTTTGGGTCTATGTGTCCGGGTGTCCGTTCTGTTGTACACTATCTACCCAAATATATTTTTAGCAACCTAAAAATCGCGAGTATGAAGATATTTTGAGGAATAATGTTACATGGGTGTCTTTCGATTTAAATTCGAGGCTTGTTAAAAATGCTTTGGATGTGACTACATTTACAATAACGCTCCATAATAGCGTTTCTTCTGAAACGTGTTTTTCTATTTTAATGAAAATCATTTTAAAATTGTTATTTAAGTACAAATTTGCTTCAGATCGATTAATTTTCAAAATCTTCCTTTAAGCAAAGAACTCTTCAAATCATTTACAAATTTCCTTTTCTTTTTTTATCTTTTTGACATTTAATTCACAAATTTGATACATTAATCGAATTGTGGTAGGAGTTTTTACAATCGATCACAATCGATTTTAAAAGTTTTATTTGTTTTTATTATATAACATTGCTTAGCGCTACGTTTAACATGATAATCTATAATAAATGATCTTACAATTGCAACAACAATAATACAATAAATGATGAATTAAACAATAAATATAAGTAAATAAAATTGATCAATTTTCAATTCAACAACTGTTACCAATAAAGACTGAGAATGATCTAATTAAAAATAAAAATTGTAAGAAGTTAAAAATTACCTTTTAGATATTTTTAAGGCAACTTACAGAGTTGTATTTAGTTGTATTGAGTAAAGAAAAAAAAAATTTCATTTTCTGTGTAAAAATTTTGATATTTGAATTTTTCTTTAAAGCCTTTTTGTTCTACAAAAAATGTTAGAAGTAAGATAATATGCAAAATTTCAAATTCAATCGAAACAACAATATTTATTTTTTAAACTAATTTCGAATATTTATTTTTATCGTGCTCTCGTTTTCATTTTCATTTTCGCTTTCATTTGCGTTTGTCTGTTTTGTTGCAAATTTCATTTTTATATGCGTATTTCCGTTACAATAAATATATGAAAATGAAAGTAAAAAAGAAGAAGAAAAAAAATTGAAAAATTAAATAAATAAATTGATAGATGTGTTGTTATATTTAGAAAGAGGAAACGACAATTAATTGGGTTCAATTGATTTAATTGAATGTCAAACTTCCATACACATTTATGAGATGAATGGACTACTGAATAAATGAATGAATGACTGAATGAAAATATAAGTAAACTTTATGAAAGTTGATTATAAATTAATGATAAATGAATCGATTCGATTATTTATATGTAATTTTTGCTATTTTACGTTTTTATCTATAAAGCCAAATAGGATAAAATCGACTTGCCTTAAGTTTCTTCAATATTATTATCATTATTATAAGATAATTATTATTAAGATAATCTTACTTTATTGAGATAATGAAGACAATTATAAAAAGTTGGAAAAAAATATTTATTCACTGCCATTTTTTAAATGGCTAGAACTTCAGTTCAGAACTTGTGATGTATTTGAATCAGCCCAATTGTTTAATACTTTTCCTTTATGTTCTAAGAATCTCTTCTCAATTATTCTCTAAAGCCCAAAGATTGAGAGTTTTGTAATACCAAAAGGGAAACTTATAAAATTCTAAAAAATGTATACATTTCTGATCAACATTAAAAATTTTGAATCGATTTAGACATGTCTGTCTGTCTGTCCGTGTAATAGCGTGTCCGCGTGTCCTCATGTTACTAACGTTCTTCCGGTGGCAAAAAAGTAGATATCAAGTTCAAATTTGATATACTCCTTGAAAGTTGTTGGGCGCAAAGTAGAATTTAAAATGGATAATATCGATCGAAAGACACACCCACTGTGCTACATAAACCGAGAACACCTAGTTAATGGCAAAATTCGGCAAATTTTTGCCATTCATTTGCAAACTGCAAAATATTGAAAGCTGAAATTTTGCACAAGTAAGGAGGCTATTCATCTGCAATGTCTGTCCAAAAATCCTGTAAATAGGCCACGCTAAAGTGGAATTACACAGTACCAAATTAATTGCATTAATTAAATCCTCCAAAATTATAATTTTACATATATTTATAAAAAATTAATTTAATTATTATAAATTAGAGAATTAATTCGTTATGCTTTAGTTGAATTTTCCTAGAGAGATCCATGAGCGGATATTTCGAGCTGTAAAGTTTTCATGAATTTCGGAGTATGAATTTTTTTTCTTATAAAATTCCAAAATGGCGTAATTGTATTTTGTCGAATAAGCCTTTGCTACTCTTTTAAATGAGCTGCATTGATGAAAATATTCTTATCATTCTGTGACATCATCATCGTACATAATTTTATTATATCAAATAGAAAATGATTTTGACAAAACTGTTGTTGCTTTTATAATGATTTCATTGTCATTTACTGTTCAATTTAACATGTGAAGATGCGTCATAGAATGAAAATTTAACTTACGAACGCACATTTTATTATCGTATTGTATCGTGTTGTGTCATATTGTGAAATATGGTATCATGTGGCAACTTAAAGTACCGTATCATGGAATATGGCGCATGTCGTAGCTTGTTTTCGAATAACGAAAGTTTATATCTATTAATTAATTAACCACTACAAGAGAATAATTCTTATTCATAATTTACTTTAATTGTGCATTTTAATTGATTAATAAATACGAGCAGATGGCAAAGGCAATGGCAACGGCAACGTCAACGTCAACGTCAACAGCAAATCTACTCACTATAAAATCTTCAACAACGGTAGACTTAACATTAATGATAATGATGATTATAATAATAATAATAATAATAATAATGAAGTTGTACATCCCACAATTATTCTGAATTATTACCAGATCTATATTTTTTAAATATGTTCAATCAATTGAGAAAATATGCAAACAAAAATGTTGTTTTGCAGCAGTTCCTTAACCTTAAAATTTTCAGTCAAATTTAGTATATGAACGCCATATGAAAAAGTAAATTCGGTAAATGGTAAATGTATGTTTTTTAAATAAATGTGATTGCTTTTTTTTTGTGTATTCTGCCAATGGCCATAATTCTCAAACATACACAAGATCACTTTATTCAATTTACTTTTTCTAGATTCTCAGATTCTTTCTTTCTCTCTCATGTTTTGATAAAATGATTCTAATTTACTTAAAATTATCAAATTCTCATTTTTTTGCTCTCAAAATTTTTAGCAAATGGATTTTTTTTTATTGATAAAAGTCCATTTCAAACAAGTAAAAATATAATGGATGATTGGGGAGTACGGTTTCGGTTTCGGTTTTGATTTTGGTTCTCAAAACCTCTCCTAGGAATTTCACATGGACGGATGGATGGACAGATTAAGAGACGGATGGACGGATGGACGGATGGACGGATGTACGGACAGGTGTAAATTGATTCAAAAAGCCATTCTAATTTGATAAATATAATAAACGATGAGTCTTCCTTAAGTCATATCACATGGGTCTGTTACAAATAACTGCACAAAGTTTATAATACAATAATTATTGTGGAGTATAGCAAAGAAATTATATTTGAGGTGAATACACTGAAAAAATTCAAACTGCATTATATTTTTGTGTTTTTTGCTTCTTTTTTACAAAAATATTTGTAATAAAATTTATAAGTGAGTGCATCTATATGTATGTGTGTATGTGTATGCTTAAAAATATTTTAGATAACTTACACAATATCATTTACATCAATTATATCAATCATCTGATTTAATCCCTTATTATGAAATTTTTTATATTGTATGCATATTTTTTTCTGCTCTTAATTACACTCTACTTGCTGCTGAATTCTATGTAAATATCATGATAAGTATATTGTATTAAGTTGTAATGAAACATATCAACCTATAAGTTTCGGATCTAATCTATTGATATTTTTAATTTCAATTTTCGTTGTTCATAAACTTTCTCAGCCGGAATGTAGCAGCTTTGAAGGATTTTTGCTGGAAGCTTTCCAAGATTTTCAAAGGATGCTTCATGCACCTACATGCAGTTTCGCGTTTGTATTATTTAATTCGATAGAAATAAGCGCGATATCAATCAATCAATCAAGAACTGAACAATTTTTATATTTCTGTGGTATCAGTCCAAAGTAATTGAAAATTTTCAGTTATCTGAAATTTCGGTTAACATTATTGGTACTTATATGGTTGCATTTAAAATCAATATACTACTAAGTACTGGTAGTATATAGTATTCTGGTGCAATATTTCCCTAAGCCTCATCTAATAACTGTTAAATTTTATTAAAATTTTTCTTAAGAGTAATATTTAATCATTTTGTTTTGGCAAATTATGCTTTAAGATCTGTAAAACGCCTGTACTTTGAATGCAACGAATGGTTATATGGAGAGGGATTCACAGAATGACCTAGTCCGTACTAAATTTAAAATCTTTATTTAATATAAAAAATTTCAATTAAAACTTCTTCAAGAATATTCAACTAATAGATTAACATTTTCGCATTATATGTAAAGTGGCCGTAAAAATTGTGCGATCTTAATTATTTTTAATGGGGCTTGTCTCTAGACCAAAAAATGTCTGCTTTTGAAATGTCATTAAAATATTGGAAGGATTGTGATTCTTGGCTTAGTAGCAAATTTATATGAGCAGCCATCAGACGGACAGATGCAGAAGGACGGTAGGACAGAAGGCAGATGCCAAAGCAAATCGATTCAAAAAGTGATTCTTAAGGGACAAGTATATTAAAAATTAGATACGTTACATGCAACTGCGCAAACTCCACCACAAATTCGATACAATAAATTGTCAATGGTGTATGAAATTTTGGTAATTACCGTCTAGAAATGATATCTCAAAAATCGTCAAAAACGTATTCAGATATCAGAGATTTATTGATTTATAGGTTAAAACATATGTCTCATTGTGTCATTGTACAGAAAAATGCAATTGTGTAGTTATTGTTGTTGTTGTTGGTTTTGTTGTTCTTATTCTTGTTCTTGTTGGTTATTTTTGTCCATTTAATTCTCTGTTCTCCACCGCACGACTTTATACGACTCTCACTGATTCTTCTATACTGCTCTCACTTTTTATACAACAACCATAACAACAACAACAGCAATAATAATAATAATAATAATAATAATACTAACAACAAAAAACATTACAAAAAAATATTAATAATAATAAGAATTTTTACTTTTTCTATTAAAATTTATTAATATAATAAATTTCTATGTTTGTGCCTGTGTGTGTGTGTGTGTCTGTGTGTGTATTTATGCTTTAAAAAGCTGCTTCTTCATGTTTTAGAGTGCCTCATCAAACAATGCATTCAAACATTTAATACAATAAAATAAAATGGAAAAGCATTTTAAAAAGAAAGAAAAGCATAAAAAAATATGAAAAGAAAATGGAGAAAAAAATTCTTAAAGTGCGCATAATTTTTATGTTTTTTAATTATTTAATCTGTTCTATTCTACTCGGTCGTGCTCTGCTCAATTTAGTTCTGTTCTGTTCGGTTTTGCTCTGCTTACCTAGAAAGTATTTTGCATCTTGAGTCCCGTTTTAGTTGTCATTTATTTCGCGAACTTCACGTTACGTTGTTATTATTTCTCCATTCGCATTTTCATTTCGTTGTATTAAATTCGCTTCATTTTTTTTTTGTTATTATTGAGCTTTTTTTTTGGTTTTATTTGCGCTCATTCATAATTAAATTTAAAGCCTCACACTTTAGATTGAATATTTTATTTTATTGTGGCATTTTTCGATGTATTTATGTGTGTGTTTTTGTAAGTGTGTGTGTTTAATTTATAAATATTTTACATAGAAAAACCGGGAGCGGTCATTTTTTCAAACGAATCAATCAATCAATGAAAAGAACATATAAAAATATAAACAACGTTTACTTATTTATTTGGCTGCAATTTTGCAAGTTTGTGGGTGTGTTTGCATTTTTTAAATTAATTTTTTTTCATATTTATTAAGGCTTGAATAAAATTACAACGCCAATAATATTAATAATGATAACAACGATGACGACAACCTTTAAAAATTTTATTCGCGCAAAAATTATGTTTTCCTCAAATCGATTTATAATTTCTTTGAAAAAAAAATATTAAACAATAAGTAACAAACAGTAAATAATAATTAAAATAAATGTAAATAAAAATAACAACATTTTATGTGTATATAAATATACTTTTGCACCCTACATCGCTTGTGTTATCGGGCGCTAAAAGTTTACAGAGATGTTTGTAAAGTTCAACAAGCTTTGAAATAGAATTATTTTTTTTATTGTACCAAGCACAGCGTGATCATTTTCTGAGTCCATTTATGCCTCAGATAATGTCTATCTAAGTAAAGTAAAGTGCGATCTAAATAAAGGCCAAAAGCAAATAACTGAAAATGTTTAAGATCAAACCTTTCTTTTTGCATTCTTCTCCAAAGATTGTGTTATTTTGAAAAGTTTTGATAAACTATAAAATAATATGACAATTTTGAATAATTTCTCAAATAAAAATCGACTTAAAGTGCTTATGTAATACGTTACGTAATTGTTCAAATTTCTAACAAAAAAAAATGAACCATTTTTTGAACCTCTCAGCTTATTATTAAAGATTTTTTATGTGAAGAAAATTAGCAGTATCGAATATTTTTTTGTGAATGGTGACCATTTACTTATTAAACAAGTTTGTCGAATTCGATTTTTTCAAATCATTCTAAAATTTGGATTTTTCTTCCCACTTTTAAATTATGAATTATTTTCTTGACCTTTTTCATAATTTTGATTAGGAAAACTAATCAAAACAATTTCGATCGATTATAAAGTATTTGATTTTTTTTACTCACTTAAATGATTTTCAAAATCAGTAATATCTTTTTTTACATTGCTTCTCATAATTAATATTTTCAATCGTAGATTAAGAACTTTATTTAACAAAATTTTTTTTTCTTAATATTTTTACTTATTTTGACCTGCCTTCCAGAGCCTTCTTCTTCTTATAATGTAAATATTTATTTTGTTGATTTGTTTACTATTAATTCTTATAAATTGATTATTGAGGCTTCATAATTTTGAAATGTTAAGTAAATTGCATTTGCAAAATCAAACAGAATTAGAAGAGAAAGAGAGTTTCAAATTTTCAATTTACGCATGAATTTATATCTAAACCTAAATTTTCTGTTATATTTCCTTTTAATATAACGGCATTTTATAAATATCGTTTACTTAATTGCTTTAACAGTTTAATTTACCCATATGAACTGGTCGTAATTGAAAAGAAAAAAGGAGACCAAAAAACAAATCAAGTAAAATTGATGTAAAGAAATAATCTAATTAAATGTTATTATATTAATTTTGAAGAACTTTGAATAACAATTGTCATTAAATATTAATCGTATTATATAAAACTGTGTAGGGCATTTAAGTATCAACCTCGATATACTATAAAATTTTCGACTTATTTTTATTTCTCTATTTTTATTTGTATTATTTGATTCTCCTTCTTCTCACGTGCCTTTGTTGCATTGAAGAAAACAAATGTTTGTTATTATGTTGTTGTCATTGTTAATTGTTGTAGCTAAAACCTGTTTGCAATTGTAGATAGATTTATATGTAAACATTCATTGTGAGTATACAAAATTATTTACTCATTCATGTATTAAAACGCAGATCATGGAGCTCTTCTCTTCGATCTGTTGGGCATATAAATAAATATAGAAGTTAAACAATAATAACATAAAGAAAAATAAATAAAAAGTAAATAAATAAATAAAAATGTGAAGGAATAATAGAAAAAAGGTTAAAACAAGTAAATAAACAAATAAATAAAGAAACCACCTGTTCTGTTCTGCTGGCATTTATTTAATTGATTGTTGTTGATATCGAATGTTTTTGTAGTGTTTTTCTAACGCAATAAGTTAGAAAAGTGTATTATTTATTAAAAAAAAGCATTTTGCATTTAAGTGCAATAACAAAAGTCAAAATAGTAACAAGAAAAAAAGTGAAAAAGATGAAAAGCGGGAGAGAGAAAGGGAAAGAAGTATAAAAAAGAGGTCATATTGAAGTGCAAAAAAGAAGAGAGTAAATGACTCATCTTTTAACTAATTAACGTTAAGCAAAAATTTAAAAAAAAGGAGGAGAAAAATAAACAAAAAGTTAAAGAGTTTGGACTCGTGTCTGCCTCTTCTCTATTTGTTAATTGTAATTAAAGTTCCAAAGTTTGCATTTGCATTTACAAATTATTACGTTTTATTTACACAGAAATTTTTATAGACAACAATAATAACAACAATTAAAATAACAATAGCAAAAGGTCATATTGAAAAATGTTTACTTAAAAGCAAAAGTTTTATGCTAATAAAATATTGAATAATAAGTAGTAGAAAAGTAAACAAATAAAATAAAAGAGAGCTCATTAAATCAAAAACAGAAAAGTATGCTAATATAAAAGAGAGATATTGTTTTGCTTATAATGTAAACGAGGATAAAAAGAGAGAAATTATTGTTGTATGGCTAAATGAGCAGTACAAAAAGGCAGCAGAAGAAAATAATAGAAAAAATGTAAACAGTATGAAAAATAAAGCATTCTGTGAAAGAGAACAAATGTCCAATTAACGTACAACTCTATATCTCTCTCGTACTCTCTCTCATTTTTCCTTTTGTTTATATAATAACTATCATTGTGTAACATAGCACTTGTGAAATGTTTGTTGTTTTTTCTACCAAATAACAACGGTAACAGTGATCGAGCAAAAATAATAACAGTAAAAAATAAAGACAATAAAATACAACAAATAAGCAACGGGAGAAGAATAAGAAAAAAAACAAACAATATTGAGTTAATGCATAAAATGAGTAAAGGAGAGCATACTAAAGAGTGTTTAAGTACAAGCGATGTTAATATTAACAGTGATAATTTGAGTAATCCTAAAATAAATGCTAATGTTAATATTGATGTTAAACAATTTCAACATCATCATCATCACCATCATAATGATATTAATATGAAAAATGAAAATGTCGCACAAGAGAAATTGCTGAATACAAATAATGATGAAAAATGTGTGGACAAAAACAAATTGCGGAATGCTTTAAAGAATTCCCAAAGGAACGGTAAAGTGAAAACGAAACAAAAAACAAAAACAACAATGGCAATAGCAAATCGAACCGAATCGAAAATGGCAGTAACAACAGAATTTTCATATGATAGTAACGTTCAAGTTTTATCATCTGAAAAATCAGCCTTGAATTATTGTGTAGATGGCAATAAATTTGATGATAAAATACATTTTCATGATTTACAATTGGATAAGAAATTATTATTACAGAAATATTTTCGTAATGCTTTAATTGGGCCACGTTCAAATATATATGAGAATTTATGCCGAGGCTGTAATTATGGCGTTTTTAATGCACGCGGCCCTTTATGTACATTTTGCGAATGTTTAGTGGGTGGTGTTACGGCCATTAACGATAACAATTCGATAAAGAGTTTAACACCAACAACAACAACACCACAAACAACAACGAATATATACGAGAATATTTGTGAGAAATGCAATCAAATTTATAGTAATAAGCATCATGATAATTATGATGATAATGATAATTGTATTTGTAATTGTCATGAGGAAAATTCGAACCATCTCAGTGATGAAAATGAGAAAAAAATTTATTATAAAAGTGAAGAAAATTTAGATAATATTAATAAGCAGAATTCTCAGAAAATTATTAATAAATTGAGAAAATCGAAGTCATTTAGTAAAACGGATAAAAAAAATGTTTTAAGTAATTTTTTTGGCAATTGGAAAAAACCAAAAATTCTCCAGATTTCGGCGGATGTTAACAATCATAATAATAATAATAATAATAATAATAATAAAAATCACAAGCCACGTAAGAAATCTTTAGAAATTTTACATAATGTTGAAGGTTACGACCAAGTCTTTCATACTCAAGAGATATTCGATTTACAACGTATAAGTGAAATGAAAAATTATGTTGATAATTGTCATAGCCATAGTCATAGTCATAGTCATAGTAATCAACATATTTATGGTCGCTTAAAGTTGCAACAAGAACAACAAGGGCAACAACAAAATCATATAGACGAGCGGCAGCTGATCATGTTTAAAAATCATAATTCCCAAACTTTGCCATTGTTATCTCAATTAAATACCGATAACGGTAATAGTCTTATGAGTATTTCTACAAAATTCTCCAAAGCAACAAATTATCTATCAAATAGTACTGTTACATGTTCATCACAATCACAATTACAGCATCCAATATCGAATAAACGTCCACGTATATCTCGTCCAAGATTATTACGTTTGCGCAGTTTACCTTTAGAAAAATTTGATATGCAAAAGGAAAAATGCCATAAGATATCTCAAGAGGGACAATATTCACAATCAATTTATTTACCGGATAATGTTTGTCAATGGATGAGACAATTACGTCATGAAATCTTTCCATATGATTCATTGGATTTATCTAATAATGCAGAGATAGGTTTTTGTTATCCAAAAAGTATACCAGCTAAACAACAACAAACTTTAACTTATTTGCCATCATCAACAGCACCATCATCAGGAGGAGCAGTTGCAGCCGCAACCGCAGCCGCAACCGCAGCCGCAACTACAATAGCAATCGCAGTGAATCCTTTAACAAATAATAATTTGAATTGTAATGTACCCGATATGGATGATTATGAAGATTTAATTAATGAATTTAAGCATAATTTATTAGGGAAAGAATTACGCATTCAAAAGAGTTACAATTCGAAAGAACATTTAAATTTTAATTGTAAATACGCTACAAGTAATTCAAATAATCTTCAAACAAGTACAAATTTCAATATAGCGCCGCCTATAATTGATGAGAAAGATAAAGGTGTTGTATTGAGAAGACTTACCAACACTAAAGATATTAACATTGATAATGATAATAACTCTTTTGTGGTTGAGAGAAGAATTAAAGTATGCATGACGAATGAGAAATATGAGCATATTAATTTGATAAATAATGAAAATAATAAATTTATACCAGTTAATTATCAATTGAATAATTCATTACGTATTAGTCAACGAAATGTAAGCGAAGTTGGTGGTTCAAATGATTTAGAAGTGAAGCGTAAACGTTGCGGCATTCATGAACGTAATTCAGAATTTGTTAATGATATTTTAAATATATTTGAAAATTTATTGAATAGAGAGAAGTGTTTCGAAATAAATGAAAGTCAAAATTATTCAAAAGAAGATCATTCAATAGATCTATTAAATAATAAAACTAATGAAATCAATAAAAAATCATTAAAAGTATCAAATGGAACAATAATCAAAACTCTAACAAATAATTTTAATATTTTCAAAAATCCTAAAAATTCTATTGAAAATAATTTTGCAGCATATAAAATTAACATAATTTCTCTGATCCAATATAATTATTTATCTATTGCACTCAATTGTCTAGTAATTTATTATGATAAATATTTAATAGAGTTTCTCAAGCGTATCCATATCCATAAACAAATAGAATCCACAAATCGTGAACATTTGTTGAGAAAATTTCAAATAATTTACTGTAAACATACACGACTTAATGCTAACTCTCCAGCTTTAGATAGTATTGTTACCGCTAGCATTATCAATGCTGCTAATGTAAACACAAAATTCTATACGAATAAAGCTATAAAAAAAACTACAAATAAAAAGGAAAATACGAATCAAAATGAAAATGTGAGAGTGCAGAAAGTGAAGAAGTGTGAAGCTCAAATAAATGGAATGTGCAACAGTTTACAATCAGAGCTTGACTCGCATATAAATTACGGAAATTTATTTTACATGAATCTCTCACAAAATGAGTCAGTCAGAGTTGTTTTAGAGCAAACAAAACCAAAGATATATAATAATAATAATAATAATAGTAATAGTAATGCAATTATAGTACAACAACAGCAACAACAATATAAAGAAAAATTAAAAAAACCAAAAGTGAATGTGTTAATGAAAACTACAAATGAAAAAATAGCAATAAACTTGCTTAATAATAAAAAAAATAATGCTGCTGCCAATGCCGTGACCGATGCCGTTAATGTTGCTGCGATTGTGAAAGATGAAAATCGTAGAAATGTTGATGATGTAAAGAAAAAATTGAAAATACCACCACAAGTCCCTAAAAGAGATCCAAAAACACAATTGTGCACAAAAACGTTTATAAAAGATATGAAAGTAACCGCAGCAGGGCAACACAATCAAATGGATAATTCTGGTATAAATATGGAGGAGGATGAAGGTATTTATCAATCTATATGGAAATTTAAAACATTGGGTCAAGTCCCCGAAACGGATTATTATGATGATTTGGAAACAATTCATAAAATGAAAATAAATAATGATGATGATAAATCAATAACATCGGAACATTTTATGACGAAAAATCATTGCTTGGATGATGATGTAGATGAAGCAATTGTTGATGATCATAATGCTTGGGAAACGGATGATGAATTTATGTTCACCACAAGATTAGATATCGAAAATATTAATAATAATAATAATAATAATAGCAATAACAACAATAATAATAACAATAGTAAGATGAATAAAAATTCTGAGAAATATGAGACGATACGTTCAAATCATAGTTCAAATTCGAATTATAGTTCAATAGAGAACAATAGCAGTAACAGTTTCAGTAGTAATTATTCATTAACGGGTAGTACGGTAACTGGTTCCGTTAGCAGTAATAGTACAACAGCAACAATGGCCTCAGCTTTAAATACGAATTTTAAACATCCATTATTACGTAATATTGGTATATTTTATAGTCCAACTGAAACTAAATTGCGTGCTATAATTTATAATTATGATCGCATACAATCTCCATTATATTTTGCTAAAAAATCAAATCATTTTGCGAGATATAGCACATTAGAGTATGATCAAGCGCAAAATCCAGAGAAATTTATGAAATGTAATCAAATTATATCATCATCATCATCGTCATCATTATCAGCAGCATGCCGTTATAATTATCGTAATGGTAACGGTAACAGTAACGGTAACAGTAACGGTAAATGTAATGGTAATGGTAACGGTAATGGCAACGGTAACGATAACGGTATTGGAAATGATAATTATGAAAATGGTATTAGTGAAAGTGTTAAAACAAAGTGGTCAACATTAACAGTGACAACAACAACAATAACGACGACGACGACAACAATGTCAGTGGCAACGACAACGCAATCACCTACGGCATCAATAATGCCCTTAAGTAACGATTACTGTCAGTCAATATCCGATTCAGTTCAAGCATGGAAATTTTTATTATTACACGTTAATTATATTGAAGATGAAGAAGATATGGTAAGTTTTATATATACATATATATATATATATATGTGTATGTATGTATGTTTGTATATCTAACCGCATGTGCATAGGTAAAAATTGTTGTTATTTTGTAATGTAATAGCAAATTTTTTACATAAATTTCTGTTTTGTTTTTTCTTTTTTTTTTCTCTACACTTTACATTCGTACAACAAATTTCTTAATGAATGAATGGAAGTGAGAAAAAATAAGAAAAAAAAAATCAACATACATAATCATTGTATTGTTGCGATGATGCGATGATATGAGGAGCAACACAATCACCTTTGTTCTCTATTTCACATTTTTTCACATTTTGTTTTCAGACTTTTATTTATTGCGTTAAACATGATAATTAAGTTGTTTCTTTTTTCTTTTTTTTAACGTTTTCCATATTATAAACTTTGTATCAATTCTGTTAATTTTTCACATATGTTTTCAATGTGATAGAAAAAAACAAAACAAAAACAAAAATAAAAAAACAAAAATAAAAAAAGTGAAGACAACTTTTTGAAATTGAGTAAAAATTCAAAAAAAATTTTTAATAATGTATGGACAATTTCCTCTGATATTTTTACATTTGCAGTCTTATTCTTCGTCATTTTGTTATGCATGTAAGTTTTTTAAAATGAAATGCTAATGGATTATACAAAATTTTGTAAAGGAGCTTGTTTAGTTTAGCTTGTTTTGTTTAATTTTAGAATAAAATCATAAGTTAATTGAACTTATGCCTCACATATGACACTTGATGTGTCATCTTCGAAAAATCTATACATCGAGAATTGGATTTCGTTTTAGATGTAGAGCCACTTGTTTATTTTGTATAATAATCAGCTATATATTTTATATGGAAAACTCTTTTAGTACTTTTATAGGAAGCCTGTTTTATTTTTTTTTACTCAAAAATTACTTTCAAAATTTTTACAAATTTCTATTTTATTATAGTGTTAATATCTTGGTGAAAACATTTACTCTAATTTAACCTAATCTAATCTAACCTAAGAAATCTAATCATGAATTGTAGACGCTAGTTATTTTACATTTATTTTATAATTATTTTGTATTTACAAAATGTTCATTCATTCTCATTCATTCTCTGAATGAATGAGAGCAACACATTTTACTTACTCAAAATCTTCTTAATAGAAATAAATATAGTTTTATATTTTTAAATTAATTAAAAAAGCTTTTTTTTTTATAAGTGCCGGATGGTTTTTCTCAACATTAATTGTTTAGTGCTTCGTTAATTTTACAATTATCAGCAATTTGTAATTGTTATGAATGAATGAGAATGAGATGAAAATACAAAGAACAATCGAGATTTGCATATTTTTGATTTGTTTTGCATTTCCTTTGCATTTCCATTGATACATTTTGCTTAAATGTTCATGAGAGATAAATGAAGTTTCGAGAAAGATTGATTACTTCAGATATTTTTTACAAATGAGAGACTGTCAAATGAGAGATTATGCTTTAATACCTGATGCCTGAAAAATTTTAATGCGTAAATAATTTAAATCGTTTGGTTGTACTTTTAGAATCTCTTCTTTATTTGATAAAGAGTTTTAGGGCAGTTTTAATGAAAATTTATGAAACTGAGATTGTGAAGAAAGTATTTTCACAATTTAATAAAAAGTATTTGACTCTAAGCGATTTTATAATGATAAATATTGATTCATATTTAATATAATTAAAATAATAATAAACGCCTTCAAAAGGATTGAATTTTTCTTTACTTTCAATTTTAAATAACAATTGGTAATGATTACGATTTCCGTTAATTATTACGATCATTGTTCATTATGCATGATTATTTTAAATATGCATCATGTTGGGAACATCATCATGGACACAACGTATTGTTTATTAAGCCTTATTAATATTGAAAATAATTATAAAAATAAAAGTTATATATAATTAGACAATTTTCTTCTTTTGTCTTCTATTTCATTACCTACAAGAATCGCCAATCAGAATACAATGAGTGTATAGAAATTTATGTAATTTAAAAGAGAGTTTGAAATGGGCTGACCTTTTATTATCATGCTTATCTTTCTGCATCGATTTATGCATTCTATTTGTGCTATTAAAATACAGAACATAATTTTAAGAGATATTTTCACGAAATTTGTTAGGTGAGTGTGTTTTGGCTCCAAACATAACCGGAATTAAATATTAGAATTCTGTATTACAAAAGATACCAGAATTTTAATTTAAGGTATTGCTACATCTATTGAAGATCAGTAGCATCTAAAAGGTATATTATTCTTCTATTAAATGCAGCTAAATTTAGTCAAATCCTCTTACGCATTGTAAAATACCAAGTGCTTTTGTTTGAACACCCAAAATTTTCTCATCTCTAAATCAATTGGCCTGAAGTTGGCTGCACTTAATCAAAGTTAAATCCTATTAAGTGTTCTTAATTTTAATTTCAGTATAATTGGACTCTAAAAAAATATAAATCATTTTATCTCAGGTTATGAAAATGTTAGGAATGAAAATAAAGTGCCCCAGGAAAATGAAAATTATTAATTTTGTTTGTAAAAGTTCTCCCTTACCTGAATATTGAAAGAATTAGATTGGTGGTAAAATTATAATGTAATTTGGTATGTGAAAAGAATAATTTGAAACAAAACTTATGAGGCAAGAATTTAAAAATTATTTATATTGTACAATTTTCAAAATGAATTTTTTTCATATATTTCAAATACTAAGTTTCGTTCTAATTTGCCATAATGCGTAAATTATTACAATCTTTTATTGCATTTTATTTATAAATTATGGATATTGTGGCGCATATATTTCTATATAATAAAATGACAGGAAATTAAAACAATTGTTTGTAAACGTAAATTAATGACTAACAGGTAAACAAATATTTCCTACTCTTAATTTTTATATATAACGCAATCTATTGATTTTAGCACAGAAAAATTTACTATGCATAATTAATTTATATATATATATATATATATATATATATATATATGTATATATATTTGTTCTAAATCTTCATGATAAAATGAAATCATGAAATAAAATTAAATTTGTAGGTGTTTTCATGTTTTCTTATTGCATTTTTTTTATATGTTTAGCTCAAGGTTAAATTGAATGAAATATTTTTGAGGAATTTTTTTTGCATGGCTGGCTAAAAATTTTTATACCTATAAATGTCTAATGGCAACTAAAACTAGTTAGAAAATGCATGAAATAATATGTCGAATGAATTTTATGGGTATAAAATGCACAATTGGATTTTCTTTTGAAATATTTTGCGGCAAAGGGAGCGCAAATGAATTTTGAATTATGGAGATTTGCCTTGGAGAATTTTAAAGTGATTTCTTAATGCTTAGAAAAAACATTTCATTTTTAATCCTATTTAATTGTGTTATCTTATAAATAAGTTTTTTCAATGTTTTGCTGTTAAAAGATAGTTGCGGATCTTCAATTTCCTAAGATCAACTTTAGGAAAAATTTATGCTAATTTGATTTGTAAGAGTTTTCCACAATGTTTGAAAAGTTTCTTAAAATACAACAGAAAGTTCTATCTGGGCGTTTATCTTTCGCCTTATATTTTCGTAATTACTGTACTTATAACTTCAAATTACTTCAATACCTAAGACCCTGTCGCCTTGATCTATTTGTGACGTAATCATAATTTAATTTAATACAACATTACAAAAATAATACGTAAATCCTACAATCTAAAATGAATTCTTTAAACACTATTGGGCCTCCAGTTAAATGTTAAAGAAGGAATATATTGAAACGGATTGATAAGTATTTGAAAAAAAAAGCGTCGGAAAAATGCTGCATAAGTTAAGAATTCCCATCTGTGGATTATCTTGCCATCGAAAAGTAAGCAGATTGTTATTTCGCTATATATGAAAATTTTTGTTTCAAATCGATATGGACTATTTAAATATCAAAATTACATTTGAATTCTTTAAAATTACATTTGAATTCTCAAAGTAATACTTTTAGTTTTGCTACTGTTTTATGATTTAACAGGCAAAGAGTACTTTTTTCCATTTTCAAAGATTCTGAAACGGTGGAGAGTATTTGCTTTCAAGAACTATTATGAACCTAAATGTAAAGGTACTAAAGATTTTATGGATACTTCAATATCAGATAGTCACTGGTAGAACTTATGGAAATTATTGCGCGAGAAATTAAAAAAATCTTAATGGATTTGCTTTGTTTTGTCCACATTGAATTGTATTTAGTTTAAAATATCTTATCATTTAAGATTCTTCAAATGATTTCTTTTATTTTGAAAATGAATTTAAATTTCAATTTTAATTTCAAAATTGGCATTTGCCAAGTGTTCAATAATATAAACAGCTGCTATTCCAAAATAAATATATATTTATATTTTCCATTAAATATTCATTCTACTGAATTATTGTGATAACTTTATCGCATTCAATTCAATAAAGAAGGTTTTTTATTTAGGAAAAAAAAACCAAGCGAATTAGTAAATTGAAAATTTTATGTACTTTGTCATAAAATATTTGACTTTTGTGTTTTTCTATTAATTTCAATGTTGCTAACAAACAAACAAAATCTTACGAAAATAATAATAATAAATTTTATTGTAAATTTATGATAAACAAAAAATTAACAAAATATTCGACCAATAGATTTTTTTCTACCCATTATTTTATTGTTTAAAGTTTGTTGTTTGTAGTTTTTATTTCAATATTTATTTAATGTAATTTTTAAATTTGCTTTTTTTTCGGCAAAGTACTTTTCAACGGATTTTACAAATTGTGCGGTTTTTATTTTTTATTGTATACTTATTTGTTGGCTTTTATTCAATTAATTTTATGATATAACATTAAAATCCTCATTTATACGTTTTGCACCCTACAATTTTCACCGCCTCACAGAATATTAATATTAGCGTACGATGGATATCGATATATAATTGAAACATTTATCTCATCGAAAATTATGGAGGCACATTGAACGTTCGGAACAGCCGTATGGAAAAAGCAGGGAGCCTCAGAAACTTGTATTTTACAAGAAATACTTAATCGATAGAGTTTTGTTTTTCTGATTGTCCAATTGAGGGTAAAAAATTTACACTACTTGGGATTATACCATGCCCATAATAGAATGTGTAAGAAAAATACTTTAGAGAAAATTGAGATTTCCTTCATATAACATTTGGTATTATGGTACATCTACGTAAAATTCTTTTCGCCCGCTTCTAAAACTGTAAATCACACTTCTGACGTTGCAGACACTTATAAAAATAGTTCCAATACTTTATGAATCAATTGCAGTCTGTCTGGCTGCCTGGGGCACAACCAGTTCCGAAAAGCACCTGCTGAACTGGGAGTGGCTCATGAGATGGTCTTTGGTGTTGCCGGCCATCAGGGGACACTATGAGTCACGAGATCCGACCAAAGATTTAATTTGGTACCATGGGATCACCAGATTTGATAAAACCCATCGTGGTGTTATAGAGGTTGGCTTCGTGGGGGCAGTGGTGCCCGATGCATATATATATGCATATGTTTGTCGCGCAGGGTCCCATTTCTCGAATAAAATGGATAGCAGGGTAGGCTTATTGAGCTAACCAAACTAAGCCAAGGAGTAATAGGAAGGCTCCGAACCTGGATACCAAAGGTTAAACTTGGTATATATGGTGCAATACGGGCTTTAAATTGGAAGCTAGTTGTGACGGTAACAAGTAGCATGTGTAGGTGATTACCAACGCTAGCGCTGGTAGAATTGTGTATAATGCAGTTAAGCCTTTACGGCAGGTTTGCAAGTAAAACACATTTTGAACTGCCTGGCTGCCTGGTTGTCTGACACCTGTTCATGTAACTTTGTTATCAAACCTCTTGCTGCAATTTGAGGGATATTTTAATGAAATTACAGAGGTAGGCGTTTTCTAGCCCACAGACAAATCCTCCTTAAAATGCGGAACACTTTTTGAATCGCCTGCTATGTGCGATGAGCTTTAAAATAGCTTGAAATTTTCAATTTTTTATAGTCTTAATTTGTAATTTATTTTCAAGACTTTCTTAATTTCATTAAGCAAAGTGGCCCACGGCATTTAAGAATTTATTCTGCCCGACTGTAATAATTTTACTTGTTTAGAATGTTGACTAAAGCATTGATCGGTGTATTTTTTACGCACAACGTTAAATTTTCTTTTTTAATTTTTGGGGGGTTAGATGGGGTGTAAAAAGGGCCCTTAAAAACAACACATTGTTTATGTGATGGGGGCATTCAAGGTTGGCCCTCAAACAAATGCAGTTATTTTATTATTTAATTTTTTGCCGTTGTCTTTGTTGTTTTGTTAGTTTTCTTGTTTTTAAATTTTTGATAAAATAAATTGTTATATATAGAAAAATTACCATTTCTGTCCAGTATGTTTATTTTGGGGAAATATTAATAATGTAGCTTACATTTGTTGATAATTTTTTCCAATTTATATGATGAAAGTTATTTTTATGTTAGTCATGTGTTTCGGAATTAGCGAGAGCACCATTGAAATAATCTTGTGAAAGATGTTATATAGTGGGGCTTGTCTGTCTGCCAAAGTTCCGAAGATTACGCACTTCTTTATACCTTACAATTTGTACGATCGAGTATTGTAAATTTGTTGGTAACTTCTAGAGGAACTTGCAATAAATTAATTTTTGCTTTAAAATCGTTGTCTGATTCGATTTAAGCCCGTTAATTTGATGTCGTCTAGTCATATAAATTTATTATCAAGCTATAGGATGCATATGAATGAGTTATTTTTATAAAATTTTATATTTGAACATATTTTACTTAGCATCGATTAATATTTTCGATCGCGCGCAATGTTGACGCCTTAATCTGAAAGAAAAAATTTATATATGAACTATGTCAAGTTACCTCGAGATGATTTTTTGATATCATTAATATAAATGTGCCATAATTAGGATATATTAGGCCATTTTTGTATGCCTTTCCATAAAATTATCGAGCTATTGAGTTTCCTTATTTTCTGGACCTATAATTAATTTTCCTAACTTTTTATTATTCTTAACTATTTTGAGTAAAATCGTTTAAGATATTTGAAAGTCGACTTCAACCAACTATAAGGCTCCTACTTGATTTACTTTGCGAATACCATTTTTTTTTTTTACTTAAATATCTTTTTCAATTTTGGTCATATTTGCTTTGTTATTTTGAGATAACAAGTTTTTTTCTTATTTTAATTTTAATTTTAATTCACTTTTATTGCTTGCTTTATATACTTTTTTTTGGTGTTGTTATGTTCTTCATTTGGCATTTCGTGTTGTTTAATTTTGTTGTTATTATTTTTTTGTATTATTTATAACATTCCATGAGACGGCAGACACCTTTCTCTTTCGATTACATAAAAAGGAGATATAAGGAAATTCTTAAGAATTATGAGTCAATTTTAATCACAATCAGAATAAGAATTTTATTGAAAATATGTTAGAGAATGCCCAATCAAAATAAAATGAAACGAAACATAATATAAAAGACAAAATAAGGAAAATGACGAAAAAGAAGAAGAACAATAATAATTTACAATAGAAATATGGCGACTTTTAAGTTTACACATTACACTATTTTGCTATTTTGCTATTTGGCTATTTGGCTAAATGGAATTAAAAGGTCAACTAAATAATGAATTCCAGATTATGACAATAAAAATTTTTTTATTATTAAAGTGTTTGAAAAGCTTGCTATGTGAGCAATTTAAATGAAATTTGATGCATATATTTTTTATGTTAAAGTGTCAAAAATATTACAATTTGTATTAAAATATATTCAAAATTGCAACTTTTGTCCATTTAATGAATTGTTTTTTCATAAAAGGCCTCAAATGGGGAAGGGTTGTAAAAATGAAACGATCCTTATTATTTTCAATAAGATTTGTTTGTATTGGCGAAAATTTACTTAATAGAAGATAAATCTCTCTCAAATATTTCTTACAATAACCCGTACTGGCCCAAGTCATGTAGGGTACAAAAAAAAGAAGAAATAAGAACTTTATAGTCGATCGGAGCCGACTCTTAAATGTGTTTAAGTTTTATAAGAGAATCGCAAGGTAATAATTTTTCACGTTCGTTTTAATAAGAGGAGGAGAAAAAAGAATCGATCTGGACTAAATTTTGTATACAAATTTCTCAAGGTCAAAATACAAAGCAATGCCAATTTTCGCTAAACTATAATCAAAATTTTGAAGTTTTGTCCATATATTGAGTTATTTCGAAAAAGGTTTTATATGGAAAGTGGTCATAAAAATAGACCGCTTCGAACTAAATTTGATACTTCTATTTTTTATGTTCAAATACAATTCACCTCCAATTTACGTTAAATTATAATAAAAATTGTGATTTTTTTTCATATAATAGCTGTTTTTTATAAAAGACGTCATATGGGGCGTGGTTGTAAAAGTGGTACGACCTTAGCCATTTTCAATAGGGTTTGTCTTTGAGCTAAAATGCATTTATGTATCAAAGTTTACCAAAATATCTCAAAAATTGCGACATTTAGATTAATTTACATGGACAGGACCCAGATAGACAGACAGACAGACACATGGAGAGATAGATTTACATTGAATCAGCAAATGATTTTGAATGGGTCTATCTCAACTTCTTCTGGATTTTACAAACATCTGCATGAATTGATAATACCCTGTATTCTAAATGCATGGTGTAGGGGTCCAAAGGAAAATAAAATAAAGTGAAATATAAGCGAAGTCCCTTTAGAATTTCAATTTGAAATGAAGCATACGCATCATTAATATTAATTACAAATACAATAAGGGTTGTCAACGTATGTGTATTATGTGCATACATACATACACACATTTATTATTACGTATTGAATATGAATCATCTGTTTATCAGATAATGAGAAAACAATAAGATTATCTTAAAATGGCAATTTAATCATAAAATGGAATACCCTACATATCTACATATGTAAATGCACCAACACACTTTTACGTTGTATATGATTGAGCATAATAATTGTATTTGTTTGTTTGTATTTTAATTTCTTTATTTTGGTGCTTCAATTTAAGATAAAACGTTTTCAGAAAAAAAAAACGCTTTTGGTAAAATGTGGCCGCAGTTGTGTTTTAGTGGATGCCTTCAACATGCAAAGTAAAGTTCCATTGCAGTTGCAATTATATGAAAAGAATTATTCATTATTATTGTAGCAAAGTTCAAAATTTCGCAAGCGAAATATGGACATGATCTTAAATTCAATTTAACGTTATAGAATTTAATTTTACTTTGTAGGAAATTACAACAAGTTTAAATGGACATTTTAATGTAATGAATTAAACTTTAAACTCTATGACGATGCCCAGTACATATGGGAGTTTACAATAGGTAAATAAAATAATATCACCAATTTTAAGTGGTATCGAATTCTTCCAATAAACTTCTAATGAAGTAGATTCTATGAAGGAAAAGTATTTTCCGAACAATATGGACACGTCTATTTTGTTACGTTCTGCAATTTAAACTATGACTTGTGACAGAAACGTTCCCCTTACATATCTTACAAAATTTCTTTAGTATATAAATCGGCAACTGCTGTTCTAAAGGCGTGGTCTAATAGCTAAATGTTGCATGTGGTGGGGATTTGAGCTCCATTTATGAAGGTAACAAGTGATTTGAAAAGAGAAATTTAGAACAAGAGCATTACAATTGGTTAGAGATGACTAATGCGTTCAAAAAGTCAAGTAGATTAGTCTACAAGCATGAGGATGTTCTACTTTTTAAAAAAATTCAAAAACGGTCTTACTTAGCATCGATTTTTATTTAGGTCTACCTTGCCGCAAATATCTGTCGTAAATTTCTGTCCTAAAACAATTTTTATATATTAACTTAATAGAAAATGTGAAGATAGATACGAATTTTTATAGCGAAGACGCAAACCAAAACAAGCATTTAATAGAAATTTGCTAAATATCATCTGGAAAGGATTTTGAAGATGATAATTTATTAAAATTTCCTTTAAAAAATGAAAATAAATATTCACTTATCATTAATTCGGCAAAATTACAATTACAATGCAATTTTGAGGTAGTCGCGTATGAGCCTCCATCGATTGTAACATTTTTTCCCATTTTCTTTTTGTTTTTGTTATCTTTCTTGTTTCATTAATTTTTGTTTGTATCAATAAAATTTTCCGTTTTATTACAGATCGTTTCCGAATGTGAAATATTGCGTGCTCAGGAAATTAAGGAGGATGTTTCATCAAATGATCAAATACATCAACAAAATATACTGCAACGCTTCAAAAGTATATCAAGTGGCAATTTAATTGACCTTCCAATTGAAGACGATAAGAAAACGATTGCTGAACGTATGCGTAATAAATGTAAGTCTACATTTTGTCGTATTAGACGTTGATGTTGATGAAATTAATAATAAACAATAAACATTTATTTTATTTATTTATTTTAAAAAACTTTACTATAAAACGTGTCAAACAAAAATAACAACAATAACAAAAAATAAGAAGAAGAAGAAGAAGAAGAAGAGGATAGAGAATTTATTTTGATAATTTCTGTTTGTATAATTTGTTGTTATATATAGTCAGAGTCCCTCTTTACTTTCAGTTGATTGGGTCAGATGGATTTTCTTTATTCCTTATTTTCATATTCTTTTATCAGTTGTCTGACCATAGAAACTATAGAATATTTCAAAATAGATTTACCATTAATTGTATAAGATAATGAGTAATTTGTTGATCATATTCAATCAATCGCTTTCATTCATTTTTAGAGAGATAAACATAAACATAAACATAAACATAAAAGAAAACAAAAACAGGAAAAAAAAATATAAGAAATAAAATGAAAAAAAATAAGTAAATGTATGAAAAATGTACAATGTATAATTGTAAATAATATTATTTAAACAGAAAGTAATTGCAATATAAATAAAGTGTAGGAAGCAGCAGAATGAGAATGAAGATACGTGAGATAAGATGGTGAGATGGAAAAGACGAAGAACATTTGTATCACCATTAATTTGCAATAATAATGGGAATAAGAATAATATGAAAGTAAAGCTACCTTAAATGGATGAATCGCAAAAACAATAACAAACATTATAATAAGTGATCGAAGCCGGTTTTCAATTAACGTACAATGAGTCGCACTAAAGAGCAGTACAAAAATCTCAATTTTTAATAAGTTTATGGAAAAAAAAACTTCATTTAGTGATTGAAATCAATTCAATTAATTTTAAATATTAATACTTATTTATGAATTGATTATTTTTAAATATTTTATTGCTTAGGTTTGGTTTAACTAATTGACTCAAATTTGCTTGATACACTTTTTTTTTCTTCAAGTTCATTTTTTTTTTTATTAAATCCAATTTATCTAAAATTAGAAGTAAGAGTAGATTTGTTAAAAAAATTAATATAGATTTGAGTAGTGTAAAGAAATTTGTTCATTAAAAAAAAGCCATCCACAAGCTCAAAATGTTTCATAAACTTCAACGAATTTAATTTTTTCATATAAGGCAAGTAGAGTGAAGAGCTTAATTATACATATAAATATATGTATGACGAATATATAAATAATAATAAGACTGACTATTCGATAGGACTGTTTGACTGATTGTTTGATTATCGACGGACAGAGTCAAGTTTAGCTTGAATTGTCTTTTCATATTGATTGAGTGATTGCTTGAGCGTAATGTAAAGATCTTTAAAGGTTTCAGTTGTTGGTGATATCTATAGTTGTAGGTTGTGTGACGGTGTCTCTCTTTCGCCCTGACGCATCATTTCATAAAGTAAAAATATTCAAATGAATTATTCGATTGTCTTATATTTTCTTTAGCATTTTTTTTATTTGCATTTACTTATAATTTTCTTTTGTTATTTCTTATTCTTATTATCAATTTTTTATATAAATGATTTTGAAGAGTGTTATAACACCGGGTTTAAAAAAGTTGAAGGCATTAAAGCAAATAAATAAAATAATAAGTATATAAATATTTAATTTAAAGCCGTCAGTTAGTTTAATATTGAAATTAGTGTGATTTAATAATTCAATATCAAAAAAGAAAAAATAACGTAACATACATACGATATTTATCGAATAATCAGTAGACGAGATTAGATGCCATGAATTATTATGATATGGAAGATAAAAGTAAGAATTTACATACATGCTAAAAGGCACGTAATTCAATATCAATTTCATTATTATTAAAATCAGCAACCAGAGTTTGGGAGTACACTCATCTTGTCATTATTTTAGTAACGTTTGAAAAAGCAAAGCGTCAGAGATTCTACAAACTATAATATATTGTTGATCAGCATCAAATTCTGATTCGATAAATGGACATATCTATCCGTCTGTCTTTCTACCCGCCTGTTCGAGTTTGGTAAACATTTGCCTGATCATAAAAAGGGAGATATCAATCTAAAATTTGACAGAAATTTGACAGAAAGGTTTGTACATTAATTGGAATTGAAAATGGCTGTACTATGGGCGTGGTCTAAAACCACGCCCATAGTGCAACATAGACTAAGCGTACCAGCAAAAATTTCTAGTTTTTTACCCATAACTTAAAAAGTAAGGCAGATAAAAAACGGCAATTTTTGTACAAATATTAGGCCCTTTATTCTACAATATCTATCATAATAATCGTGCAAATCATGTTATGCCCATTCAAATTTGTACATCCTCAATTTATCTATTTGTAAAATATCAAGCAGTATCTTGGTTGGTGATGGTTTGGATTTGGCCTCAAGCCTACGCAATTTTCTCACTATTTCAAATAATTTATTACTTATTAGAGAGAGAAAGAAATATATATTTATATATATATGTATATAAAATAATTTATTATATCATTTATTTCAATTCTTATTTCTCACTTTTAGTACAACGTGGTGTTTTTAAAATGTAAGTGAAATATTTATGAAAATTGATTTGATTTGATCGTTTGAATTTTGCCGTTTCATCTCTATTGAATTATTTTTTTTGTGTAATGTAATGTTAGTAATGTTCGCTCACCGAAAAGTGAAAAGAAAATGCGTAACATCTTTCGACGTACAGAAACATCAAGTCTTTATTTAGAGGATGGTCTCAAACCGAAATTTCCCATTTTTGGTACATCTTTGGAATATTTGGAATTGAATCAAACGACACAACCGAATGTACCACGTTTTGTTATCGATTGTGTTGATTATATTGAGAAACGTGATCGTATCATACAAGATGGTTTATATCGTGCTTGTGGCAATAAATTTTCTATAGATGAATTGAAACAAAAACTTATGGAAAGTTATGTTTATGATACAAAATTATTACATGCAGATGATATACATACAATAACAAGTTTATTAAAGCAATTCTTTCGAGAATTGGGTGCTCCATTAATACCACAAGAGACGTATGAACGTTTAAGACGAAATTTGAATGATCGTGATAGCATTGAAACGATACGTGAAGTTTTAATAGATATGAAAGAACCGAATCGTTCAACATTGAAATTTATCATTAAACATTTAACGAAGTAAGTTAAAGAAATATCGATTTGTGAAATATTCTACACCATATTTTTTTTTGTTGTTAATTAACATAATTAAAAAGCCAAGAAAATTAATTGCAAATTAAGTTAGTACAAAATTATAATTATCGATAATTAGTAAAAATCTTTATAAGGTTGATGGTTTAAATAGTTGGATCAATTTGAACCCAATTATATTAAAATGCAATAATTTGTTAATTGTGCAATCATAATTATTTAAAATTACAAGTTCAAGGGAACATATCGTGGAAATGGTCTGATTTTAATCAGTTTAGTAAAGCCCGAACTTAGCCCGAAAATAGTTTTGTTTGAAGGCAAATTTAACCTTGAAAAGTTATAGACACACAGTTAGGCAGACAGGCCAGTTAAAATCGATTTTGAGTTAATTGAAAGATCTATTTAAAGTAGGCTTTAAGGCTTGGACCTTAATTGGTGTAGGGTATAGAAAATTGCCTAATTTAGTATTTATATTTAATTAATGATATTTTTTTTTTATAATGCATTTAGTGTGGCTGCCCATAGTTCCGTGAATCGTATGAATGCCTCAAATTTGGCCATCGTTTGGGGACCTTGCTTATTATCTGCCAATCAAATTGATTTCGATATTGCGCGCATGAATACATTCGCCAAAGTATTAATAGAAAATTATGAAAGAATTTTTGCAAGCGATACCAATGAACGTTTAGTGTGTTAAATTAATTATCTCATAAATCATTAAAGATCAATATGGATCAATATGGATCGATGCATATTCATCAGCTTCAATGAGCATCAATTTGATGTAGAATTTTTATTAGGAAAAAGTCATTTATACCAAAAAAAGTTAAGTAACAAATATTGTTAATAGCATCATCATTATTATAATTTTCATCATTATTAGCATCATCATTAGCATCATCATTAAATATAATGAATATCATTTAGAGTAATCACAATTATCACAATTTTTTTTTATAGATATTTAGTGTTAAGAGAATTATTGTGAATTTTTGTTTTCTTCCCTGCTTTCTGCTCTTTATTTATCTTTTTCCTTTATCCTTTGTCCTTTATCCTTTTGTTCTAATATTGTTGGATCCCTAAGGAGTTTTCCCTCTTTCAAGTAACATTTATATTTTGTATGTTTAATTAGCCTTTCTAATGAACAACAATAATAAATAACAAATAAAATTAGTTGGCAGTTGATTAAATAATTATTATTTTTTTTTGGTAATTTTTGTTCATTTTATTCTTTTTTTGATTTATTCACATTTTTTTCTAATAATTATGTTTTTGCAACCAAAACTTTTTTTTTTTGAAATTTTTATGTTTTAAAGTTTGATTGTTTAAAGTAAAGACAAATCATTCCATAATTTTGTTTGATATTTGATTTTTTTAAATTATTATTATTATTTCATTTATATTTTCTTTTGAATATTTCTTTAAAAATGTTCAATTAATCTTTTGGTTTGTTTACATTTTATTTCATTTAACTTTTTTTTTCATGTACGTTTATTTATTCGTTAATTTCATTGGCCTCTGTTAACACTTCTTATCCCAATAAACTCAATTTTAATGTGATAACTTAATTATTAATTATGTAAGTTTAAACGAATATAAATATAAATAAAGAAAAATCAACAATTATAGAAATAAGTTAATAAAAAAGTAAGTGATTAAATGAAAGTAAATGTATAAGTGTTTTTTGTTTAATTTTTTTAAAAATTACATTCAAACAATAAAAAGTAAAACTCATTTTGATAACGAAAATTTATGAAAATATATAAAAAAAAAGAGAGAATTTGTGAATTTTTTTTTTTTTATAAACGACATACAAAGTGCAATTTTCTTATTCGACGCCACACCGAGTTTGTCATTATATTTGTAACGTCTAGAAGGAAGCTTGGAATACCCTAAAAAATACGTACATGCTTTCTTGATTACCATCTAATTCTGAATAGATTTAGACATATTTGTCTGTCTGTCTGTCTGTCCATTTGTATGCCTGTCTTTTATAAGCATGCTCGTGGTCTTAAAATTTGAGATATCAAGCTCAAATTTAGCAAAATCCTTGAAAGTTCTTGTAGATTGGAATTGAAAATGGGCAAAATTGGTCAAAGGACAGGCCCATGGTGTAACATAAAGTAAGAACACTTAATTTTTTTAAAGCAAAATATGATAATTTTTTGCTCATTATCTGGAAATTATAAAACTATAATATATAGAAAGCGGAAAATTTGCACAAATAAGAAGGATTTTGGTGTATAATGTCTGTCCAATAACTATGCAAATTGTGTATGCCTACGCTAAATGATACAATACCAAATTTTCATTTTTATATTTCCCTTTTTTTTCTTTACTACTAAAAAAAATTGTTATAAGTATTAAAATTTTTCAATTTGTTGCAGATAATTGTGAAGAATCCAGCATAACGTTGCTTTTAAGCAAACATTTAAAATCTATAATTTTGTGCAACTTTGTTTATAAACATAAGTTTATGTAATATACATGAGTCTTCAACAATTATAAAAAACTAGTGAAGTGGTGAGATGTTCTTATAAAAAGAACGTATCTTTTTGTTGAGAGTTGCACAAATCGTACAGTTTGTTTTATTTTACAGTTGGAGTCTTTAATATAATTAATACAAACGATAACTGTTAATAGATGGCGCTGCAATAATATAATAAAATTTATCTAACGATTATTTAAAATATATCTAATCCTTTTAAAAAAAATTAATAATTCAAAAAAGCTCCTTTTTCTCAAAATTATGGCAATTTTATAATAATACGTAAAATAAATTAAACTGTATATTATATATTGTGTAGATGTCAGATGAAGAATATGAAGATTAATCTGAAATTTCAGATATAGTAGACTTGATATAAGAAAGAGAAAAGTTTAAATAAAATTGAGCGTTGTTTTTTTTTTTTTTTTGGAAAAATTTCTATCGTATTTTCTTACTGTTTGTGGAAAATATAATTATTGTAAACTAAAACTTATATTTATGAGCAATTTTCACGCAAAGTGGCCAACAAGTATCATTTTAATAAAAATTAATGGCTTAACATGACAGCTTTACATACATACACACATACATATACACATACATACTACATACATGCATGTGTATCAAAAATGAGCTTAAGCAAATGTCAACTAAAGCAGTTTTTGTTTTCGCTTTTTCGTTATTTTGAAGAATTATTGTAGTGCAGTCGGGAATAGAGGCCTAATGATAATAATAATAACAACAACATCAGCAATAACATTAACAATAACAACTGAAATTATAAACCGAATAGTGTCACTATGGCGGTGGCTTAAAGCATCATTTCCCATGAAACAATAATATGTGTCAGTCTGTCTGTCTTGATAAGTTATAATAAATGATATTGAAGTGACATGTTAAAAAGAGAGAAAGAGATAGATGTATGATTAACAGCTGCATCAATGCCAAAAGTTTTATAATCAAATGATTGGTGCGCGTATGCATATGTTTTGTTGTAACTCACAATTATTCGATATTTGGCATTTTCATTTATCTCCGACATATTAACGCTTATTTATGCCAAATTTTCTTATTGTTCTTGTTGCTTATGGTGTTTTCCTTTTTTTTATTTTTTTTTTTGCAACAACTTCTCTCTGCACTTGCCAATTCGAAGAATTGAGAATTGAGAATTGCGAATTGAGAATCTAGGCATTTGTGTTTGTAAATGAACAAATGAAAAAGTAGCAACATAAGAAAGAAGAAGAAGAAGAGTAGAAGTAGAGGCAGAGTTTCATACTTCATACTTCACCCTGATGCAAAATTCAAATTGCAATTCATCAAGATAATCATGTATTTTGTAACAATTGTTTACATAAAAATTCATCTACACATACATTCACACATTTCGATGCAGGCTTGTCTTGTTGTTTGGAGTCATTGAAGCATGCAAAATCCGTAATTTGATATGAATTTTGTATGCGTATGAAACGTACATAGATATCTCACATTGCAGCCTAGACAAGCTCTTTCTGTGCAATGTGGTGGAAATGGCGCAACGGAAAAGGAAAAGGAAAAGGAAAGGGAAAGGGAAAGGTTTTTTGAAAGAATGCTTATCATGGCTCCAAGAAATTTGTGCTCTTCTTTTTGCATGTAAAATTTGTTATATCTAATTGTGTAATATCTGAAAACTGACTCTGAAAGCTAGCGCTTATACTTTTGACATTACAATTTCAGAGGATCTGAAATGAACTTAGAATAAACTTTTTGTAATTTGTTTTGATGGATTTGTTTATTACAACGATCTATTCGAAACAATTTTGCTGGGAACTTCCTTTTCCAATGATTTTTTTTTAGATAAATATATTCAAAATAATTTTCTGATCGATCCATACCAAATAACTTTCTTGGGAGTTTCCCTTTCCATCGATTTTTTGTTAGATAAATCTAATCAGAATAATTTTCTTGGGATCTGTCCTGAGCAATTTTTTTCGAAAAACATCTTTTCGGGTTAAGTTTCTTGGAATTCAACCTGATCGATTTTTCATTACAAACATCCATTCGAAATAATTTTCTTGAGAACTTCTGTTTCCATCGATTTTTCATTCCATCAACTTTTTTATTCACAACAATATTCTTGATCGATTTTTATTACATAAATTTCTTCCGGATAATTTTTTATTTTAATCTATTTAACTATTGAAATGTCCGTCCATTTAATGGTTAGATGTTTATTATTCTGCCTAAACTATTTAATTTCTTCTTATTTCTTATAAAATTTGATGATCGAACGATCGCCACATTTTTTCACGTTGGTTTCTTACAAAATAATTTTCCAAAGAAAATTTGTTCTATGAAAAAAGTTTACTTTAAAGTTTTATTGTATTTGGACATAAATACAAATTTAAATGAAATTCGTGAATTTTTCAAAGATTTGTTTTTTCTCAAATACTTCGATTTTGCAAGGTCACTTTAAACAAAAAATGAATGTAGAGTGCTTAACTGTCCATTCAGATCGATTTTATTAATTTTTTATTATGTTATTGTTCTCTCACTTTTCTCTTTTTTTCTCTCTCTCACTTTATTTTATCGTTGATAACGTAATTTAAACACACAAACGCACACACTTATTGCTTACAAAAATCTTGCGATTACTTTTCCTTCTTATGGTTAAACTGATTGCTACGTGTTTGGCAAATAACTATTTACATTTTGCATTTATATTCAAAATAAGAACCTTCCAAAAAAAAGGAAAAAAAAAACTTACTCAGCATATATTTGAAAATGAATACTTTTGAAATTTACACTGCATTTTATGTTTACGTATACATTTACAAATATATACGTATATTTGTGTATTTGTGTATTTGTGTATTTGTATATGTAAGTTAATATTTACAATAAAATGTTGCTGTTTAAGCCTAAAAGCAACCATCAATAAATTTTCCTCACACGTTTCATGTAAATAAAAAAAATGTATTTATTTATATACGTTAATACACACACACACACACACACATAAATACATACATACATATACACAAACATTTACAATAAATCTATGTAAAATATAAAGCATTAATAAATTCATTTACTTATATTTTATATATTTTTATTGGGCTGACATTTATTTGTGTTAGTTGTCCAAATAAAACTAAAAGTAAAATCAATTTGTTTTTGCCTTTTTCGGCAATTTATGGTCAAACCAAATAGATGATGTTGCAAGCAATACATTATTTTATATGGCAACAATAAGAACAATACAAGACTTAGAATTCTATTTTGAGATATTTTTTTTCTTTTTGGCTTGATCATGTAAAATAATGATCAGAGAAAAACTTCTTGTGGAGGTGACATTTTATTGTTGACTGAAAGCTTTATCTGTTGTAAAATGAAAAAATTATCTGCTTCAAAAAAAAAAACATATGGCTCCGTTTAAAAATAGCATTCGCATGAACTCTTTGAGTCAGTTGGTAAAGCATACAACTAGGCGCTAACGAATATTGCGTGTGAAGTATTAATAATAATGGGATTTAGGGAGCAGGGGTACTGAAATTATTTTCAAGAGTTTCATAAATTTAAAAAAATCGGACACAGCTTTATGCAAACTTCCACGAAACAAGTCTATTCATGTTATTAAGGAAAAGTACTACGAGCTACTAATGAGGGTATGAGAGTGTGGCATCCAGTTACATCAGCTCATATACAAGACTACTTCTCTAGTCTTTAAGCTTTATTAAATCAAGCGGAAATTTGACCATCAATTTGTAAGAATCTTCACATTACTGCCGTAAAAGTTTCACAAAATTTAAAGTGGCGAATATAAAATTAAAGTCTGCTGGGTGAATGATTTACATTTCTAACTGCGAAAATGGTAAATGCACTACATAATACCGTTAGTAAGGATTTAGTGTAAATGGCTGTAACATTACTCTAGGTAATTTTTTTGTACTAATCATCATCTACAATTATTGTGAATCATCTACAATTTACTGGGAATATTTTTTCCTAATTGAACTGAAAGTATTCAAAATAGTCCAATTTATTTAATAACTTTTATAGGTAGTAGGTATAAATCTAACTATTTCATATAAAAAAAATGGTCAGATGAACATTTCTGTAAAAGTTCCTTTTGACTGAGAACATACTTTAACAAACCATCATTTATATAACTACGCCATCAAAAATAATTGGCAATTACCTTAAAATCGTTTTTTAATTAACTCAATACAAAATTTAAGGGTCTTTCAGTTTAGGCGGCCCAAAGGAATATATATAACAAACTTAAAATTACTATTTGGCAAAAATCTTTAATATTTCTCCTTTAAGGTATTTGGAGAAAGAAAAGAAAGTAACAATATTTCATTACTCGCCGCTTTGGCCTGTTTTTGTTGGTTGCCTAGAAAAATATTAAGAAGAAAATTAAGAAAAATATAAAGAGAGCAATGCCAAGAAAAATAAAAGTTCTTTAATATCCTTTTAAATGTATGTATGTATGTATGTATGTATGTATGTATTACATATAAAACATTTACATATATAACACATTCATTCAACACATACTTAGCTTAATTCAACTGTAGATATCTCACAACTGCTCATTTCCTACTGCTTTTAAATGTACATAAAACAAAGTACATGCAGACAGAGAATTTTATATATAAAATGGGTATTATGTTTATTTTATATGATACAGTCGATTGTTTTTTTTTATTGTAACGAAAGAATTCCTTTAGTTTTTTTCTCCTTTTTTTCTTTTTTTCTTTTTTTCTTTCTTTTTTTTTTGGAAAATTAAATTTACATATAAATTGCGTCTGCTGGGATTGTCGTCAATTTCATCGCCATCAGTAAGCATGTATATATGCTTGTCTGAATATATGAATAGCATAAAAAAAGAAGAAAAAAAAGTACAGAATAAAATGAGAAAAGAAAATAGAAATAGAAAAATCACAAAATCTATATGAAAAGAAATGCGAAATGTGAAATGTGAAAGGAAAGGAAGGACAAGTGAAATTTGAGTCAGATAGACAGCGTGAGCCGTTTGTGATGTAATAAAAGAAATCTGGATATTCATTAAAAAGCCAAAACCAAAAACAAAATAAAAGAAAAATGAAAAGTAAAAAAAAAAAAAAAAGAAAATAAGTAAACAAATTTGTATATTGGCTGGAGCCAAAATCTTAGATATCCATCAATTTGATAAATTTTTATGTGAAAATTTACAAGAACTAAAGTGAAATTTGCTATTTTAAAAAATCCTTGAAGGCGTGGCTCAGTGATATTTTATATATTCGTGCAATGTGCCAGCTTTCTGTAGATCATTTTAGCAACCCTGCTAGGCGTGGCTCAGCTATTGAATGGCTATATTTTATACATTCGTGCAAATTGTTAACTTTCTTTCAAAAAAACGGACAAATTTTGTGGCACAATTCCGCGTACGCCTAAATGAGATGCCAGATTTTTGAATTGATATTGTAGAACGCTTCTTCTAATATATAGGAAAAATTACAGGTTTATGCAGATTGCAGATTTTGAATTATAAGCATAAAAGTAGACATATTTGCCTAAAAAACAAGTGTTTTCAATTTATTTAATACCATGGGCGTGTCTTTTTACCGATTTGGCTCAATTTTAATACCAACTTGAGTGCAACAACTTCCAATATTTCTCTTAAATTTAAGCTTGGTATTTAAAAGTTTCCAACAAGGAGAATGTTTACAATAGACAGCCACATAGATGGAGAGATGGACAAGCGGACAGACGGCTGCTAAAAAATATGTATACTTTGTAAGATCTTCTACACTTCTTTATATGACTTACAAACATAATGATAAAATGAGTATACCATCCAACCTCTGGGTAATGGTTATAAAAACGCAAAGAAAACAAGAAACAAAACAAACAAATTTTGCATTAGTTTTATTTTTATGTGTTGGCAAATTGTCTGCTCCTGCTAGATTTATTTACAATAATTTATAAACAAATACATATTCCACATATATATATATATATGTGTGTGTGTGTATGTATATATATCTTGTACAAATATTTGTTATTATGATAAACCAAATTAAGAATATAAAAAAATTGGCTCTTTAAATGTTGAAAAATTTTTTTTCGGGTTGTTTGGTATAAAATTTAGGTAAATGTGATCGAGTTTGGAAACTATAATCTTTATCATTTAAAATCTTTATCATTTTAAATATTAGAGTAAACCTTTTAAAACTGGATATTGCGACGTATAGAGCTATGTGAATTCAATTTTATTTAACAGTTTTATATGGTAAAACAAAATCAGGGATTAATATTTCTATTGTTTTGAAAAATAGAAAATTCTCAAGGCCCATTAAATCGTAAATGGTTAAGTAATGACGAAATAATTGGACCATAAATGTAATTCCTTACATTTAATAGCGCTTTCTTTTTTTCGAATGTCGATAAATATTTTCATATGATGGTAAGTTGATCAAAAATTATTAGCAAAATTAATTACAGGAATTGTTGGCCAAATGAATGAGAAGAATAGAGCAATCTTAATTAGATTATTTAATACTAATGAAATATTCTGGGCCTTACCTAAAAGTTGGGCATTTTAAAATTCATTAAACTCTTTGGTCAAGTGCAATTATTCGTAGACTGTGCTTTGAAAGTATTTTTTTTTTTCATATTAAATTGATCTCAAGTTTGTGTGGAGAAGAAAATAGAAGTGAACAGAAGTTGTTGGTGCAATAGTTGTTTTGTTTAAAAGACTCATCTTTATTTTACGAAATTTTCCTATCTTCGTTTTTTTCTTCCTATTATTTTGCTACTGCCTTCTTCATTTTTGCTGGTTTATCATGCAAAGCTAATATATTTTATAAAGGAAAATAATACAAGTTATCAATTTATTCAAAAATAATTCCAAGAGAGAGGTACGAAAAAATAGAAATCATGGAAATGTTCTTAAATTGTCCACTTGACTTGTACGCAATTGACTGTTGATGGGTCTTTTTAGTTGGTGGATATTTAATTGCATTGTTTACTGACTTTAACGAACTAGTGATAGTGATAGTTATGGCGATAGTGATGATCTTGGTGACGATGATAAGTAAAATCGCTTGTATCATTTGGTTAACCATTAAAAGCATGACTCTAATCGATTTTTGTTATCAAATGCTTTAACAATTATTTCATATCAAATTCAGAAAGGTTAAAGAATTCGAAGGATTCGTTTTTTAAAGAAATGTGAAATAAAAGCAACTTTTAGATGCAATTTACAAAAATTGTTATATGAAGAAATAAGTTTATTTGAATTTTGGCAAAAGAATTTTGATATTTTAGCAAAATATAGCATTTTTATATTATTATTGTATTCTTTGGAAGCAGATCGCCATTAAAACACTTAATGTCAACTATTTAATAACAGAAATTGCGAAATTTTATAATTTTGTTTTCAGAAGAGAAAAACATTTTGGAATTCGTTTATCATGAGGAAATAAACGTTTTCAGTTTTTGTTTACCACAAAAAACCAGGTTTAACTGTTATACAAAAAATAACACTTTTTCTCATCCACACACTCAGACTTACACTCATCTACCCTCACTTGAAAATATTGTTGACAATTTTTTGAAGTGGTTTCTCAAAAAAAAAAAAAAAAAGCAAAATAACAAAAATAAAATAACAAAAACAAAGAAAAGGGGAAACAAAAAGTACAAAACAAAAATCAAAAACAAAGAAAAAAAAAAGGGACAATGGTTAAGAAGTAAGAAAATTATGTTTGTGGCTTGGGCCAATCTGAGATAACTATCATCCAAACTCTAAAACATTATGATATAAAGATTGTTTCACTTTTTGTGTGATAGATAGAAAAAGTTCATATGAAAATGTGAAAATCTGATATTGGACAATTTAACTTGTTCAAAATTTCACCTTTTTAAATTATGCTGTTTGGTGGGAGTAATGATCAAAAAGTGATAGAATTTTGCTTTAAAAACTGATAAGTTCTCAGCTCGCGTTTTTTATGTGACATCGCCCAAATTTAACACCAACCTGGGTGCAAGAATTTCCAAACTTTCCAGCAAAATTTGAACTTATTATCTCAGCTTGTACGTTTAGGAAAAAGTTTACCTTATACGGACTAGTGGACAGATGTACAGACAAATAAATGGACAGATGAACAAATGCACAAACTGAACAGACCTGTCTAAATCGCTTCAAAATTTGATGCTGATAAAGAATTTATAAATTTTTTAAGATCGTCAACGTTTCTTTCTAGATGTTTCTTTTAAAGATTATGACAAAGTGAGTATATTTTCAATTTATGGCCGATTGCTATAAAAACAAGTAAACAAAAATAATAACAAACAAAAGCAACAACAACAATAACAACAACAACATCAACAACAAAGATATACCAACATTTTATCTAATATTTTTGTCGTGACTATCTTTATCTTTATCTCTCTCTCTATCTCTCTCTCTCTCTCTGTCCCTCATTCTGTCTTGCATGCGCTCTTTTATTGTGATTGTCAAGTGTTAAAATAATTCGCCAACATAAAATGCTTCCGTTAGCACTTTACAGAAATTGTTTCAACTTATTATACAACGATATTATATTGTAGATTTTAATGGTAAAAGTTGAAATTATTTTTAATACAAAGAAATCTATGTACGCATAACACATATACACACACACACACACTTTTATACATACACATATAGAAAAATGCAGAAACATTGTGTGCCAGAATAATACACGTACTTAAATGTTGTTGTTATTTTTATTGTTGAAGATGATAATGATGATGATGATGATGATGATGTTGTTGTTGTTGTTGTTGTAGTGGCTATAGATAACAATTATAAATGCAAATAATGATTGAAAGAAAGAGATAGATAGATAGAGAGAGAGAGAGAGAGAGAGAGAGATAGTATAGGAGAAAGTATAGAAGACAAAAGAAATCTAGATTGAGATTAAGATAGAGTTGAATAAAAATTGGCATCATTTGCCAATTTAATCAGAATTAATTTATCTTTCTATGAGAAGAAGAAGCATAAATAGAATGGTACGAGATAAAGCAAGAAAATAACTCGAATGTATTAGTATTTTCACTAAAACTCACATTGTTTGCTTGCAATCATTTTCATTTTCATCATCATCATTTTCATCATCATCATAATTATCATCATCTTATATTGTTTTTACATTATTCCCATTTTCATTTTAGCAATTATTATTCAACATTGACAATGACCAATCACTCTTGAAGTTGTATTATTACAAAAACCTTCCCCCTCATTTTTCTGTCGCTGACACTAAAAAATAATGGGTGAAAAGCAAAACAATTGAAATAGAAACTTAAATGAAATGTAAAAAACTATCATGGCATTTATAACAATATTGATTTATCATATTTTCGAATAATTTTCTATGGCTTCGGGTTTCTGGCTCTTCAAAAGTCATTGACATCATAATCATCATTATTAGTGTTATAAATGAGAATAAATAGTAAAAGTTTAGTTAATATGGTATTGGAGTCTTTAAATGTATAAACTCAAATTGACGTTTTAGGGAATGGAGTCTACAAATTATCGTTGCCTAAACGTTATGTATCTTCATTCACAATGTGAACTATCAATTCCAAGAAATATAAACTTAAAGCGGAGTAAGTATGGGCTCTTGAATAGCTACATGAGTTTTCGGAGATTGCATTTAAAGATCACCAATTTTGATATCTCTTCAAATTACTTTCTTGGTGATTGTGGAAATTTATATCGTTAGCGAATGCTTATTCAAACATGAGGAAGATACACTGGAAACTTGGCTGCTTGATTTAAGAATGGCCCCACCCTTTATCTAAGTGTCAGTTCTCGCTATAACTCTAAGGACAGCTGATGTAGTGAATTAGAATACTACGGCAGATGAATATGAAAAATTCGAAGTAAATTATGTGAACAGTCCAGTTAAGAAATATGGAGTTTATTAACATTTCACTTCTGAAGAATAATCACTTAGCTCATTTAGTATTCTAGCGGATTTTATTATCGTAACTACATTGATACATAAATTTCATCGGTGATTGAAGATGGTTTTCTTGATGCCATAATAAGTTTTTTTTTTTTGAAAAGTATAAAGTTTATTGGCAAGATAACATTAAAATTTAATAAATATTCTAAAGCCATAATCCAGTAAATATTCCAGAGCCCACAAGTCAAGGTTTTCTACTGACTAAACAAAAATCCAAAAATCGGGCATGGATTAAACTCAAAGTAAAAATTAAAAATTCAATGGTTTTTCAGATTTTCATTAATCCAAGGTTAGATGTTTCATTCATTTAAAATTAGACATTAGAATGGAATAGTTTCTTAACTGACAAATGAAATTTCTTTTAGAAAAGTTACTTTTAATAAAGCTGTGACCTTTTTGCAGCCATTTTTTCTTTAATTTCAATGTTAAAGTTCTGAAAACTATTACGCTTGCTGGGAAATTTTAGTACCTTTTTAACATAACACCAAAATTTATGTTATTTATGAGTAAAAACAGTGAGAGAAGTTCCAAAAGAAAGACGCACATATAAAATGAGTGATAGAAGGAGATGGACACGAATAAAATGATGTATGTATATATATATATATATATATATATATATATATATATATATATAGTTTTATATATATATATAAACAATTTGAGTACATTAGTGACAGATCGTAAAGCATTTGCTTAAAAGGGCATAACATCATGTTGTCACTTAAAATTCTTATTTTTGGTGGACTAGAAAAGGGAAAAAAATTAAGAAAAAACCAAATAGCAAAGAAAGGAAAAAAAAAGCTTTACAAAAAAAATAATACATAAACAAGAAAAAAGAGCAAAAAAAGTGCATTAAGAAATTTTTGGTTAATATTTCTTGTGCTTCGTCATTAAATTCTGGAAAATGCTTGCCAGCACTCAAAGAAAAATTTAAAGAGAAAAGTGAACAGAAAGAAATTTTTCAAAAGAATAAGAGAAAAGAAAAAGCGAGATAAAATCAGACAGACAGTGTTTATATATAAATAATTAAAAATTATCAAAAATTTGCTTTGCTCTCTTCGACTGGCTGAAGAAATTTCTAATATTCTTACAAATTTGAAGTAAATTTCTTAAGTTTCATAAGCAATAGATTTCTTCAGAACTTGGGAATTCCTTAAAGTAATTCTTCTATCAGGTATTTCAACTACTTCGACAAGAGGCTTATAAGTCCAATCACTGGTTCCAGAATGAAAATAGTGATACTTTATTGCTTCAAGATTTTTCTTCAATTTCAAACATTATTTTTAAGAATACTATTAAAAATTCGACATTACGTAACCCAAGCTAAATCGAGTAATAAAAACTAAATCGAAAATTATAAATTGGTATGGCCAATTAATAATCTACACACATTTTCATCTCTCTTTTTCTTATTGCCTTTGGGACTGATGTGTGTCTAAGGGTCTTTTTTGGCATTGGCAGGAAATTATTTTCCTGTAAATTTTGCACTTCTTTTAAAGCATAAAAAATTCATACACAAATACACACGTACAAAATATTGCTATGCATATGACTAACATAAGTAACATGAATATGTGACAACTAAAAATTGTAATTTTCAAAAAGTTTTGCATAAACAAAAAAAAAAAAAGAAAGTCGTACAAATTTTATTAAATTTTATTGCTTTTTATTATTTGCTTAATTTTTTAATTTTTCTGTAGAAAGTGTAAAGCAAAAAAGGAAGAATTTTAATAATAATTATAAATAAATAGTAAAATAAATAAATTATGTTATTACTACTACACAACGCTTGAAGATGCTGGGTCTATCGAGTTTAGGCAGTTATATGTAACTAAAGGGCTTGAGAAATATAAATTATATTGAGAATTATTTGCCCAATTGAAAGCAATTACAGTTATAAAATTCTGTTAAATACATTGAGGTAACTAGTTCTAAAAAGTGCCGGCTCAACTAGGAGTGGACTCATAGTTTTACAAATTTTATAAAATCGTATTAAAGATCATCAGTTTTAACATTCATTTGATGATATTGGAATTGGCTTTATGGTGACTGTAATGGTCACATCACGATTGATGTTCCTTGAACTTAGTGCACAAGAATTTCAAAAAAATGGACGGTATTGTATTTTCACGGCTTCGATTTTCACCTGACCACGTTCCATATAAAGCCGGATTTTATTTGTAGAAAGTGAAATTTTCAATTATTCCTTTTTTTTCTTTGATAAACATTTTTATAATGGAGAAGGCATATTCCTCGATGCCGTCGTCAAATTTTTCCACATTAGATATTTTTCATTTTAGTTGCTGCTGGCTTTTTGCTTCTCTATTTATATAAAGTAATGTATTCAATGGTCGGCTTTAATCAATAGAAATCTTCTATTGCATAATATTTTCTTCTTTTTTTTTTTTTAAAATTTATCATAAAACTTAAAATCTTAAAATTAGAGTAAAATATTTCTTCCTCAATTTATCACTTTTTTAAATAAGTAAAATAGTTAAACAGGAAATTTACAGCTCTTGAGTTTCTGCCTTTTAAATTTTATCAATTTTTTATAGCATTTTTATAGCATAATTTTAGGATAAATTAAGTTTTAAACTGTACTTTTTCTTTAATCCCTTTTAAATGTATTTTTAAACTATGGTTTCATTTCCATTACAAGAGAGAATTTTTAAATTAAGCAATTAACAATTTGCCTTAATAACATCATAATATTTTAATGAAATTTTAAATATGTTTTTCAAAAAGGTTAATCAAAATGAATACAGTCATGATTAACGTCATGTTTAACTCGAGAATTTTTATTCTTTGCCTAAAAGCAGTTAAGATACACCTGCCATTTATTACACCGAATGACTCAGAATAAATTCCTGATTCGTCCGTTTATCCGTCTAAATGTCTGTGTGCAAATTACACGTTGAAATTTTAGAGATATTTTAATAAAATTTCATTTTGGAGGGTAATCTAATCAAAATTGGCTAAAGCTGGACAATTTTAATGTTTACGCTTTCCTTAGATTATAACGAAATAATGGAGCTACGAATCACACCCACTTTAACATGATACTTTCAGAAAAAAATTTAGAGTAGCTCAATTTAATGTTCTTTCAAATAAATGTTTATTTATAAGCACACAAACATATGTAAATTTACAATTAAACATCCAGAAATGTACGTTAATATATTCATGATTGTTATAAGTACCCATTTTAATGCGGTCTCAAAGAGTAATGGGAAACTAAAAGAAAAAACCAAAAAAATTAAAATAGAAGAAAAGTTGATTTGTCAATGAAGTGCTTTGCAAGTGCTTAAGTTTATTTAATATCGATTCTCATGGACATGCACATACATACACATACACATACAATGTGTTACATTGGTGTGTTGAAAAGTCATTATTTATTCAAAACATAATGTACTTTCAATTACAACAACAACAATACAAATCTCATCACCATAAACTTCATTGCTGGGTTTTTGTGTGTATGTGTGTGTGTGTGTGTGTGTTTTTTTTTTTTTCAAACTTTGTGAAGTTTATTGGTTTTCGGTTAAACGGTCAAAAAATAGCAAACATTCACATGGAAATTTATTAAATTTGTTGTGCAGGCAGATTGCATATATTTTTTTCAGGTTTTTCCCACTTTCTCCTCCTTCTTTTTTTTGTGGTATTATGTTTGCTTATCTGTCCATCCATCCGTCCATTCAACCATCTGTATACGTTGTCGTCAACTTGTGCATACATTTTGTTCATTTTATTTCATTATTGTACTTTTCATATACATATACACTTACACATACATGTAAGTGTGAGAAGATTTTTGAAATGCATGTAACATGCCATAGTAATGGCAGGGTAAACTGTAAACAGAAAAACAGAAAAGGACGAGTATGAAAACATTTCGGAATATTTATGCGTCTAGCCGCATAAAAATTATTACACGTTAACGTTATTGTTCAAGATTCACACTCATATATATATATATATATATATATATATATATATATATATATATATATATATGTGTGTGTGTGTGTGTATGATAATATACATATATATATATATATATATATATATATATATATATATATATATACATATGTATGTGTATATGTGAATATTTTTTGTTTAATATAAATATGTCGCAGTGCAAATATGGGGGCGCTTCACACAATTTTTTGTATGTTTTATTTTTTTTAACTTGATTTTATTCGTTTTATTTTATTAAATTATTTCACCGTTATAAATGTAGTTTATGCGTTATATACCACTACCAAAAAAAACATGTTTGTAGACAAATGAACGCATATTTTAGTTGCGTGTGGTAGTTGCTGCTGTAACATACAATCAGACACCGTTGTAGTCCAATGGCCGAACATAAGAATGAGCGAAATTTGTTAAAAAATGACTTTTTTGATTGTTCAGGCATATTCCAATAAAATTGGAATGTACTTGCCATGGTTGTTATTGTTATCACTTTTCCATGGCCACTACATTTACTTTGTTTTTTATTAAACCGAAAAGAACGGCCTCCATTGATTTAACCTGACAATAGAAAGGAGAAATGTATAAATAGATAGATCGAGAGTTTAGCAAACATTTTAAATTTTGCTGGAGTCAAAATGCAAATACAGATAATTCATTACTTTTAGTTTAACTCTTAAAAAATGGGCTAAAAATAAAATAATGAAGAATCCTTTTATATAAGACAATTTGCCTTATTATACTAATGAGTAGGCGTGACCTACTGTAAATGTAAATGTAAAATCATGATATTAACTGTCTGTGGCTTTTGTTAAAAAAAATAAACCGAAAGGGTTCTCAGTAAACACTTAGACTTTTAAAAGATTTAAATTATACTAAACAAAATCGCATGCAGTTGATCAGAATTTTCTATGATTTTGGTAAATTTTAAGTTAAGTTTAAGTTGATGTGTTAAATTTTGGGAGCACAATAATCCCCTACAATTGGATAATCAGGTAGACACTCAAATGAACAAATAAGCAAATATAATTAGGTTGGACTTTGTTATCGATCAAGACTTTAAAGGGATTTTGGGAGTTCGGGAGTTCCGTTTCAAAATGTCCAAACATTTTAACAAAATCATTGTCAATCATCACACTAAAATTCTATGGTGGAAACAAAGGCAAGAATAATTGGAATATAGAAACTAAAAAGTATAAAAGACATTGAATAAATTTGAAAGAGATTGAAGGAGGAAGTATATTCCATTAAGTATATAAGTACTCAAATTCTAAATCTCTTTCATAACAGATTTCAAATCTCACAATTTTTATTTATGAATGAAATCTGTAAGTATATGTGTGTGTGTATGTATGCGTTAATATGCTGCATCTATAAATCGCAGTGTGTAGTGAATAAATTTTGTGGTTTCCATTTAATAGCGAAAGTGAAAAACAAAAAATAATAATGAATAATAATAACAGAAATAACAACAATTAAACATGCATATCATTATTTTATTTTATAACCCTGACTAAGAGTCATATTAATGGCAGTAACAGCAATAAATATTCTAACAACTAATGATTATGATGTTTAACAATTTTACTTTTACTTAAACCATTTACATTCTATAATTATTTAAATGAAATGTTCATATTTATTGTGCAATTAAATGTTAAAATATATATTTTGCATATGTAAATTATTTTATTTATACATTAAATTTTAACTTAAGTTATGTTAACTTAAGTTTATGTTATAATAATGAGTTAAGAAACACTTAATTTTCTAGACCGTTATAGAAAAATGTTTGTTCTCTATAATTTAAAAATAAAAAAGTTTGTGATTGTTTCAATAAATAATTTTCATTTATAGAGCTTTAAAAGCATTAAAAAGTAAAAAGTGGTAAAAATATGTGCCAATTGAGTTCCATTCTTTCCATTGAAACCATTTAATTTCTTACAAAATGTCAGTATTTAATGTGACTAAAAGTAAATAAGTACTTAATTATAAAAATTAAATACTTTTGTACTTGTTTTACATGATCTTTTTGATTTTAAATATTTGATTCTTTAAATTTAATTAATTAATGAATTGATTTATTAATTATATAATTTGTTAAATAATTAAACGATTTTTAATCAACGAAAAAAAAAATTAATTGCTTAATTAATTAACTACCTACATAATTAAATAATTTATTTATTAATTCTTTATTTACTTAATTAATAATTATATTAATAAATAATTAACTCTTTAAACCATTAATTAATTGTTTAATGAATCAGTTATTGTTATTCTTAATTAAACAATTATTATATCAATAAATTAATTAATTATGAAATTAATTAATTAATAGTTCAATTTATTAATAAATATTATAAATAATTAATGAAGCCTTCAATTAATCAAGTAATTATTACAAAACAAAACAATTAATTAATTTTTTAAATTAACATTCATGTCATTCATTTGACTTCCGCTTCATTTTTACATTACCTTTCCATTTATTTAATTCTATTAAGATTTTAAAGTATAGAACAATATATAAATTTGTTGTTGCTTCTCCTTGTTGTTCAATTGAAATAATGTCCATTTAAAATAATAATAATAATAAGAATGACAATTGTAATGAATCGACACCAAAATAACCAAAACAACGTTAATGTCAAAACTTGCTGTTGCTGCCATTTTTACCATTTGTTTATTTTATGGAAAATGATTAAAACAAAAAAAAAAAAAACAAAAAAACAAAACAAAACGTAAAAATGAAACCAAATGACATGTGTACAAGTAAATGTAATGTGATTGTAAACAGCGTGAGCGTAAACAGTTATGAATTCAATTTTATGGAAAATTTATCAGACTGTAAGAATATTTCGATTGTTTTTTTTTTGTTGTATTGTTATAAATATCCAAATTATAAAAAAGTGAAGTTTTTATGTATAATGTAAGAAATAGAAGAAGGACAAGGATAGTTAGAATTGAGAAAGAATGCTGTTACAATTCCTGTTTTTAACATTTGACATATTGGGTAATAAAATGAATTTGTGCGGACATTCATAATGGGCGAAAGCATTTGGGATAGAGTCGCCACTTATTACACCTGATCATTTCATTTCATATCATTTCAAATATGGATCAATGTCTGGTTTTAGGTTGTTATATTTTAGACAAATCTGAGCCTTATAATCGGTCATAGACGACTAGGCGACTATTTAATACCCTTCATCATATTTTTATAAAGAAATAACCAGAATTGGTAATTTTTCCATAAAAGAACTCTTCGCAACATAGGGCGCTTTATGGAACCTGGTGTAATACTGTGTAAGTCTGACCTTACACACAACTATTCCCGGGTGTCTTTAAGTTAAAACACATGTACATAGCAAATTTTACTCAAATAGCTGCAAAATTGCGTTCTGCATTTTGATAACAAATATACATGGACACTTAATGGACAGACGGACAGGAAATCGAAAAAAAAGTGGATCTGAACACGCTTATATTAATCAAATTGATACAGGATACTTAAATCTTGCTGTCGATTTTCAATTCTTTCATTTCATTAAAATTTAATTAATTTATTTATGAAATTCCTTTTTTTTGGAAGAAAAATTTATAACGATAGTCACGCTTTCAGTTGTGTAACTGTGTACAAAAATCGTCACGAATTGAATAATGTCAAATTATTTGATTTTCATTACATTCAAAATGGCAATGGTAAGTTGTAACATGGCGTTATGTTACAAAAAAAAAATGATCTGCCAAAAAATTTAAAGTTTTATCATTAAAGAGAAAAATGAGAAATCTTTTCTGAAATTGCTAATTTTGCAAAGTATTTTACTTATAAATATTGCGCTATAACGTTTTTAAATTTACCACTTTTAAGGGAAAGATGCATTGTTTGACATTAAGTTGATTGAATCATTTTAAGAAGTTACATGATACGCCTAATAGTAGGCTTTAAATTATAAAAAGTGATTAAGTATATCAAAAACTAGTGGATTTAATCTATTTTGGAAAAATTGGAAGTCAGGCCCAGGCAACAATAAAAAATTTATTGCCAAGAAAGAAAAAGAAGAAAGAAGAAAAGTGAAAGAATAGTTCACATTTAAAGACCACCGTACCTCTTCTAAAAATAACCTTCTCTAGAACAGCATCTAGACGGCATCTACAATAAAAGCTTTACATTTTATTTATAATGTAATGTTTTAATAAAGCTTTTGAATAAGTCACGATATAGCATAAATGATCGTTGAAATATTAGGCACTTCCCCACTTCATTGGGTTCTTTCAATTGCTCTATTCAATTTATGTTTTCGGCCTGAGAAAATTTTCCCTTTTGCATAATATTTCTTATAAATAAAAGGCTTCCTCGGAGAAACGCATCAAAATTTTTTGTTTAATTTTAGCAGGAGACCTTTTAATAGAGTTTTGGATTTTATAGAACTAGTCTTTTTTTTAATTTTCGTGTTTAATAAATTTTTTATTTTGGATTAAACAGTGAATATTTTTTATAGATATCTCGAATTTTGCGAAACATGGAAATGGAAAATATTTGAACATAATCTCCTCTTATAATTTAATGTTATAAGTTTTGAAATTATTTCATGGTTTAGGTAGCGAGAAAAAAGTCTTCATAAAATATAGAAAAAAAGTAAAAAAATTAGTAAAAAACTGAGTTAAAAAAAATTCATGTGATATAAATGTTGTGTATACAAATGACGAAAATTTATGCTAACCATTAAACAAATTGTCGTAATAAATTATAGTGTATTACACTCTATTGATAACTATTCAACTTAGTCAAGTTAGGCAAGTTTTAGTGTGTAAGGGGAAGAAAGTGAACGTGTGTGTGTGTGGGGAAGCGTAAACAATGACGTTCAATTTAGTAGGAGTAATTTTATTTTCCCTTTTTCCTTTAATTTATTTATTTATTCTTCTTTCTACTTATCTTTCTCTCTCTCTCTCCCCCCCCCCTTTCCCTTTCTCTTTCACTCTCCTTCCCCTTACTTTTATTTAACAATTTTCCTTTTTTATGGAAGTTATCTATTCTTTCTTTTTGTTTCGCTTTTTTGCTTTTCTTAACATAAAGACATGAAATCATAAATCAGAGATTTAAATCATGGGATTAGAAATAGAAAAAGATGAAAACCTAAGAAAATGTAAGAGATGAAAAGAGAGACGTTAAAGGGAGAGAATTTTAGATGGTCGTATTATTTTAATTAAGTATTTTCCCCCTCCATTAAACGTTTAGATTGGAAAAAGCTAAAGTAAAAGTTGAAGAAAATAAAGAAGAAAAAAGAAGAAGAATAAATAACAGCAAAGATAAAATGGAATATGTAGTAAATATATAAAAAAATTATATAAAAAAGACAAATCAAATAAATTTATTTATGTAGGAAAAAAATTCAAAAATAAATGCAGAAAGAAATTTTACAAAGAACCAAAAAAAAAGGAAAATTAATAATTTTATGTTGATTTCCTCAATTTTGTATTATTTTTTTTTTGTCCTAAACGAGAAGAAGGAATAAAAGAAAATTGAACATACAAAATGTCTATTTATGTGTTTTTGTTTGTTGTCTCTCTCTCTTTCTCCTTCTCTTATTCTTTCTCTTCCTCTAGCACTCTGTCTCTTTCCCTCTTTCTAGGAGTTGTTCAATAGAAAATGTAATATTTCTATGAATTTATGCGGTTTTTTATTGCTCCTGTTTTTATAAATTACATTTCATTTATGTGTGTGTGTATGTGTGTACGTTTGTGTAAAGTCATTTAACCGAATGTGTAATCAAAAATTTTATTGTAACCAATTTCCTGTTACAGAGAAATAGATTTTTCAAAAAAAAAAAAAAAAAAAAAAACGAAAAACGAAAAACGAAAAAATAAATAAATAATAATCTAATTTTAGACGTATACATAAATAAAACCATAACAACAATATATGGGCCACATGCACACACATTCAAATGTATGTGTATGTATTATATATAAAATGCATAAATGTCATTAAAACTAATCAAATGGAAATCGTAGAGAAAATAGAAACTTTTTAAAATAAAAATTTTCTAAATTGTGGTTTTTCTCTCTTTCTCTCTCTCGCTCGCTCTCTCTTTCTATCTCTCTCTCTCTTTAATGTTTTGTACAAATTGTATTTATATGACAATCGTTTAGACTGCATTCGCCTATTTATGAATGTAAATGGTGAAATTAAATCAATAAAATGATCTGACCATATAAAAGTCCAACATCAAAATTTAAATAACGTCAGACATTCGTGATTTTAATCAAAAAACAAAAAAAAAAAACTGGAGGAAGTTGAAGAAAAAGAAAGAAAAGGCCCGACTATTCCCGTTCATATTTTTATGAAATAGTTTCATTTTATTGATCTATTTAGATCTGCATTCGCATATTAAAGAGCACTATAAGGTACATTAATTTTATCAGTCTCAAAACCTCAAAATTTTTTTCAAAAATATTTTCCAAACGTATTACTACACACAATAGCCATATCATTCCTTAAATGGAAATAAAGTCGAGAGAAATGGAATAAAAGAGCAAAAAAAGCTAGAGGGGTAGAAAAATTTTTAATAAAGTGAAGATATGTTGGAGATGTCCCTGGATTGGAAAGTGTAAAATATACACAAAAACTTTATAAAAATAGGTTTAGTTTATAAAAGAAAAATCGGGATTTTTAGAAACCTTTAATATTCAAAAATAGCAGAAAAAGCTAAAAAATGGCACGTTGCAATTCAAATTTTTGCTCAATTCAGTACAAGTTTAGTTTTTGCACTTACTAAGTAAAAGTTATACCACTTTTGTAAAAAAAATACTCGAAATTGGAAGATATTTTTCTATAAAGTAAACTTTTTCAGAGAAACGATTTTCCTTTGTGAGATTAGTAAATGGTAGCAGGGTCTCTCATATGGAGATTTCAATTTAGTACCATTTTCAAAAGGTATTTTTGTATTTTTGTATTTTTGTTCCTAATGTTACAAATTTTTTATGAAATTTTGTTTTATGAAATTTGTAACATTAGCAAATCCATCCATCATTTAATGTGAAATTTGTTATAGTGTTGCCCCTAAAACTAGGCTATACTGCAATGTATTTTAATCTTTGCCTAATTAGATGCTATGAAGAAGGAAAATTATAGTTATACAGTTAGAGAGTGGTACAGTGAGTGCGGGAGAGTTCCATGAATGTAGGAGAAAAATTGAAAAAAACAAAAAAAAACTTTCAATACTTTCTAATCTATTATGAAATTATTTTACCATTGGGGCACGTACCAAATAGAATAACTAAGTATAAAGTAAAAAGTAAAAAAATTTATGAGAAGTGCAGGAATCAGAACAAAAGCTACAAATTAATTAAAAATCAAATAAAATTTTTCTATATTTATTTAATCTTATAAGTGTTTATCATACAAAGAAAGCTACAATAGGATTAATTCTAAATAAACTAAATTGACATTTTTATAGAAAGAAGAAGAAGTAGATGATGAAAATAGAAAAAAGGGGAAAAAGAAAGAAAATATACAGCAATATACAGCATAGAACTTAAGTACTTCAATTATCTGTCATTTCTTTATTACCCTCTTTTATTTTTTCCCTCCATTTTTTATTTTTAATTTTAGCTTTTGCTTGTTCTTTCACCTGAGTCCTTCCTTTGCCAATTTGAATTGAACATTTCTGTGAACAAGATGACAAAAAAGCTAACACAACAACAACATGAGCAGCATCCAGAAAACAAGAATGTATTACAATGGCCTCGAAAATAAAAGCACAATAAAGTTAGGAACTCTTTCTCTATCTCAGTATCTTTGTGTGTGCGTTTATATATATATATATATATGTATGTGTATGTGTGTAGTTGTACTTCAAGTCACAAACTGAACACATAAATTAATTAGAGCTGCTTTATTCTCATTCATGGATTTGTATGAATGTGCGCAAAGACATAAAAATGCGTGTGCAGCTACTACATAAAAATCACAGCTGGTTATTTGGTCCTCAATGACCAATTCACATATACACACATATACAAACTCAACCACCTACATATATTTATATAGATGTAGTTGTAGTTGTAAATGTTTCTATGTGCTTTTCTTTTTTTAAGACTCTTTGTCATTCAACCTATAAATGTATTATTCCTTCTTGATAGTTCTCTGTTTTTTTTTGTGTGATTGTGTTTACTGCCAACGTACTAATGTAGTGTCCCTGTGAAAATGTTATGTACCACGTGTTATGAATTTTGATGAGGCAAAACAGCAATAATAACAGAAAAAGAAATATTAAAAGGATAATAAAAACTAAACTCAATATTTTGTTGCTATTGCTGGTATTCTAAGTGAAATGTTAGGAAGCTAAAGCCTTCTCTTAGTCCTTTTCTTTTCTATTTTAATATTCCTTCATGTAATCATAGCCATATTAAATTCAATCCACCCTCCATATAGACAACATTTTAATATGAGAAACTAACTAACAATTGAAAAAAAAAACTATATAATTTTTTATTATTTTCATACAACTATTATGAATTTTACTATTAATACAACTCGAACTGTTACTTTTTATTATTTCTTGCACTATACATTCTTCTCTATCTATTTCTTTCTTTCATTTGCTCTCCCTCTTTTTCTAATTATCTATCTATTTATCGGTCTGTCTATTTCTATCTTTCAGTTGGCTTATCTACCCTTTGCCATGCTCATGATTTCAAACTTTTTCTAGATTAGTTACCTTTTTTTTTTTATTATTGTTATTATTAGAAATTGTGGCAATAATTTAAATTGATGAAAGTATTTTTGTAAAAATTCCAAAAGAAAAGAAAATCAAAAATATTAACAGAACTTTATGGATCTTAAAATAACTTACAATATTTTAGTTATGTCAAAAAAAGGAAAAAAATAAAAGTTTTTAAAAATCTATAAGTTTAAAATGATTTGTTATTTGAAAGTAGCTATATAATTTTATCGATTTACACTAAATTTCGTTACAATTATTAAAAGTTTCTCAATTTTCATTTAAGAAGTTTTTCAAATTGTAAATTTTCTTGTAACATTTTTTCTTTCAAATAGAGTACGTCATTAGACAGGTTCGTGAATATTTTGTGATATCATTCATATTCATTTCTACTTGCCTAATTTTTTTTTTAAATATATATTTGAAATTCTGAAATGCTGATACTTTGATAATAAATTTACATTTAAATTGTTGCATTTATCTCTAATCCCTTTTTGGAGTGTACATAGAATTCCAACAATCCATCGTAGCCTGCATCCCAAATGTAGGATATACCTATTACTGTGAGAAATAAATACTGTCATATTATCCGTCATTATAATATATTTCTGATTATATTGTTGGACATAAAAATGAAGTGTTTAAATATTATTTATATTCGATAGAAATTTAAGTCACTTGCAAAATAAAATAAAATAAAATTGAAGTTAGAAAAAGTGAAAAATTAGTAAAGTTATAACTGGAAAATTCCTGGTTATTCTTGAGTTTTATAAGCTCGAGACAAATTTTGACAATTCTATTTTAAATGAATATTTTTTATAATAATAATCATTTAAAATAGGATTAGGATCATCGATTTACAAACGTTCATTTATCTAGCAAAAACTGAATCTTGAAACCCTCCAGTTTAATGGAGACTACATTTAATTTTTTCCCTTTTTCCTTTTTGCTTTTACCGCCTGTTTTTTTTTCATTACAATGTTGTGCACCATTCGAGACAATAATTACAGTAATTAAATAAAATTATTATTCAATTTCATGCATGATTGCATTGTAATTGAGTAGAAAGGAAACGCATATAAATTCAAATAGAATGTAAATAAAGTAAATAGCAAAATAAAAAAAAGAAATGATAAACTTTGTGCCATTAAATTTTAATCATGCTCAGTTCTTCCATTATTTTATATAAAACAAATTTGAAGCCCAATTGGAAGAAAGTTAAATACACCACGAATATTTAAACTTCTTTATTTTATATCCGTAGATCATGTTAACAACATATGACCAATGAAAGATGTAGCTTAAGATTAATGAAAATAAAGCCTATAAAATTTCTGTTAACACAGAAAAGAATTTTCTTATTCCAAATTTTTATATTTTAATAATAATAAGTGAAAAGTTTTACGCTTGTCAAAGTAAAAGTTCATTAAAAATGAATTAAATATTATTTTGTCTTCCATGTATACAAGTATAATTCTGGAGATGATTAGTCTAAAATAAAAACACTACAGCAAATATGTGGCCCTTACTTTATTTATCATTTAATTAATGAAAGAAAACTGGAACAGTTGTAACCAAAGTAAAAGACACTTATTACTACCACCCGATGACCAAACATAAACACTATTTTACGTGATGAAAAGCAAAAGATAATAAATTGATAATAAAATAAATCTAGAAGAATTTTCTGTAATTTTGAAAAATGTAACGAAGGTTATGTTTGCTTGATAAATTCTAATTAAATAAATTTGGCAACAGGTGGCGGATACGCAACTGTTTTTAGGCTCTAACTTTCTTCTATTTTAATTTATAATTTTTTTTTATTTACATTTTACTTCACTTTCTGAAGCGATTTAAATTCTCAGTTCATATTTTTAAAATAAATACTTGCCAAAAGTTCTTCTTTATTGTAATTAATTAACAGGACTTTAATGTAATTTGTTTTAAAAAAAAGTAGAAGGCAAATTTAATTGGACTTCATGGGAATTTGTAAATATAACTTTAATTGTGATATTTTCATGCGTTGACATAAACTTCAATTCAATTCAAAATTCAAATATTTTAATAAAAAAGAAATCAAGTGTATGCCTTGTAGTCAGTCGGCCGTGATAATTGATTCTACACAATCCTACACAATATTTTTATAAAGAAATGTCGAGAATTGTGTTTTTTTTGTGCCATATAAAAAGCTTTAGCAAAATAGATTGTTATATAGGGCATGGTCATAATAATAGTCCAAACTTATCCATAATAATTTTCAGCAACAATTTTGGGCAACACCACGCCTACATAATTACAAAATGACGTTCTGTACTTTGACAATAAATTTACATTGGCAGAAAACAAGCAGACAGACAAATGCATAGAGGGAGTAAGTGATTTTAAGTTCATCGATGTAGTAAAAAGTGGCTCTATCTCAAATCCTTTTATATGTTACATACATTCGCACAAATCCTTAATATCCTTTAGCTCAAGTGATGTTAAGAACACAAACCAAAATAAAAGGGGAATAACCAAAAAACAAAAAAAAAATAAAAGCAAGAAAGAAAGTAAAAGAAGAGTCCAACAAGATGGAATGAAACATTGTAAATGAAAATGAGAATGCAGTAATTTAATTATCAAATGTCATGTTAAAATATGTACAATGTACACGTGCAACAGCAGCAATTTTTTAATACAGTTACATTAATATTTTAAATGATTCACATAAAATTGATTTAAAATAAATTTACATATAAATTTGTAAAATTTGTAAAATTTTGTAATATATTAATGCATGAAATTGATTTAATGCACATTTTAATTTCATTAATTAATTTAACTTGTACAAGTATGGCATGTTTATTTATGAGCTAGAACATTTTATATAATAACATTTTTGAAATCTCTTTGCAATTACATTTTGCTATTTCTTTCATTTGTAATTAAAATAAAAAAAAACAAGAATATATTTGATTAAACATTTTTTATTTGCTTTCTAAATTGCAATTTGAATATTTCCCTTTTCTAAAACATTGCTTATTTAAAAAAAAAAAATCATAAAATCGATTATAATGATAATGATGATGATAATGATAATAATTACAAAAGTCAAAATGTAATGATTGTGTAAAGTAGTTCCTTGAAGCAACCACAAAAAACGTGCTCATCTTATTTACTCTCTCTACTTTTTACTTCTACATCTTTATTGTCACTTTTCCATATTTTCCATATTTTCCATATTTGTGTATGGGTGGTATCTAACAGAATTTTAAAATTAACTCTGTACAAGTTTAATTTAAATCTTACGCAGATGTGTATAGTCTATATTTTCTATAAGTGTGCGGATATGAAATGTAACCACAAATGTAATATTGTTGTTGTTTTTGTTTTTGTTATAGGAAGAGAAAAAGAAATTATTGGCAACATAATATGAACGAGACTTGCATTAATGTCTCATATTGAAATTGATTGCAATCTGAATTGAAGTAAGTTTTTCATAATCGAAAACACTTATATGGCAGGGCATTATAAGTTATATATAAAATGCGTTGAGACAGACCTATCTTTAATTATATCAATCGAAGCAGATTCACTTTTGAGATATTTTAATGAAATTTGGTACATGGATCCAAACACGAACTCTATTTAAATTGGATGCTTTGAAATTATGAGTTAAAATATATTTAAATGTAAATAAGTTCCAAATAGCATTTGAATGTAGAAAATGTATGTGCCACATTGCATCCAGATAGGTCTTTTTTTTCGACCACTTCCCATGTAACGCCTTTTTCAAAAGATATTTTTATATTGGTAAAAACTTTTGTTTTGAATATATTTTTGCGAATTTTGAAATTGTATTTTGATATAAAAAAATGTGTACCAAATTTGGTCCAGGTTGATCGATTTTTTGAAACTTTACTCATATAACGAGCTTTTTAAGTAATTGAGAAATTAGTATTTTTTAAATATTTTTGTCTTGTAATTGCTTTACTTGACTTTAATCACATTAAGCAAAGTGGCGTAGGGTATTTTGTAGAAGACTTCAATCGACTGTAATGTTCTTATTTGTTTTATATTTAAATTTTACTCAGTATTCAATTCATACAATAAGTTAATGATAATAACTAGCTTTATATAAATACGGCAATTACATGGGGCGTCACATGAGTTGACCCAAATGCTACAGAAAACTTGAAATGTTTTTCTTCAAATTACACAATTTAAATAATTTAAATCACACAATTTATTTATAAAAATGTAAAAGTCAATTGATGTTCAGATGAAGCGGGCTCTTATGCCCTTGTTATATGAAAATGTTCATGAAAAGAGGTAAATTTCTTGAAGCCGGCCTTCTTCTCTTTGAAAATTAGGTCAGCTTCCTCCTAAACACAGATCCATGACATTCAAAATATAGAAATCTCTGTTCTACATTTAAAAGTGTTAAGGGTAAAAGATTTCTGAGTAGAACTTTCTGATCCATTGATTTTATTCATTTATTAATTGCGTTTTGTTAAATACGCCAGCACAATTTAAATTTAAATAGTTCTATTTGTTGAAAGCACTTCTCATAAATAAAATTTTTAATTTTCTTTAGATTTTGTTTGACTTTTTTCACTCTATTTTCGTATATTGAATAAAATGACACGAATCAATTTACATTATTCTGATTTTCTTAGTAAATCTGTTTCTTCTTCATCACTTTCCATTGCTTTCTGTATATTAAGTCTCTTGTCCATTATTTTTCTACTCAATTGGTTATCTTTCTCATTAAAAATATTAAAGTTGTGTAGATAAAAAAAAAATACTTTATTTGGCCGATGTCAAATATCGCTTACCCACACCGGGATTTTATGTATACAATTCTGGGTAATAAGTAAATTGTCATATGACAAATGAATTTTGTCATATGCTTTAATTTAAATTGTTTAAAATGTTTTGAAATCTTAAATGGTAACTTAAAGGCAAAGAGTACGCCAACTACTTATGCAATCACCAAAATTTTTATTACTACAACAATTGTGAGAAATTTTTTTTATATGCCATATGCATACTTAACATTTAACATATATTTTTCATGTACAACATGTACAAAAAACCAACTGCAACAAAAATAACAACAATAATAATAAATAAATAGATAAAATAGCAGTAAAAAATTTGGTTTGCTTATAGAAAAAAAAATTTCAACAACATCCGTATGGTAATAGCAACTCTACTTACTATACGCTGCTATGCTCCTGAACGGAAAAAGGAACGTATTATTTACTCTTGAGATGTGAGAGTTTTTTTCCTTATTCCAAATTGTTAAAATTTTTTTTTTAATTCCATATTTATACTTACTTATGGCACAAAGTATTATTAGTTTGAGGGGTTGTTTATAACTCTGAGAAGGTCTTGTGATAGACATACCTTTTAATAGATAGATACAGAATTATTCTCTGAATCGATAGAAGCTTGTCTATTCATTCAACTATTTGTTGTCAATGTATAGGATACAATTTTCGAAATAGTTTTTTGAAACTTACGATGACTGGGGTTAAGATTTAGTAGTTGATGACATGGTGACTTTAAAATAGAAGGTTTTATTCTGAAATATGACAAAATTATATATAATGTTTAAAAGTGCTTTTTCGTAGTGAATATGTTTGCACTATGAAAACTTATCATATTAAATAAATATGCCAAGCTTCGTCCAGATTTGTCTATTCTTTGAACTCTTTTCCATATAACTAACCATAATCAATATAACAAATCGTTTTACTTCCCTAATTTGCAAATCATTTTCTTAAGGTTTTTCTTGACGCACGTTAAGTAAGTACAAAATTTATGATCTAAGGGTACTTAAAAAAAAAGTACCTACCGACCGATTGTAATACCATTTCTACTTATTATTATTAGTGCTATTGTTATATTGTTTTGTTCAAAGAATGGCATACTTTTCAAAACATGACAAATATAGTTAGTATGATAATAATAATTAAATATCATGGTAGTGAGTGAGACTAAGCCAGAGAAAGAGGGAGAGAGCCAGCAGAGAGGTTGAATGTTATAGAAAATGATATGGCATGGTAAACAAGGGCATCATACTAGAACGAATTTCTCTAATTTCATACATTTTTATACTCACCACCCAAAGGTTGGGGGTATATTAACTTTGTTCATTATGTTTGTAGAAAGAAGCATCAAATTCTGAATCGATTTAGATATCCGTCTGTCCGTCTGTCCGTCTGTCCGTCTGTCCATTAGTCCGTTTGGGCGTATGCTGTTGTAAAGATTCTAGTGAAAGATTCTGGTAAAATTTCAGATATTAAGCTCAAATTTGATAATCTCAGAGAAAATTCTTGTACACAGATTGGTATTGAAAATGGGTAAAATCAGCAAAAGGACACGCCCACAACAACATAAGCAACATAAGCCGAGAACACTTAATTTTTTTTAAGCAAAATTTTATAGTTTTTTACTCATCTTCTGGAAACTGTAAAAGATAGAAATTGGAAATTTTGCATGAGCTAAGAAGAGTATTAGTCTGCAATGTCTGTCCAAAAATCATGCAAATCGGGTAATTATATGTTTACGTTTTCAATTTACTCCTAAGAAATTGATTCACGTTCTGAAAAGTAATATCATGATGTTTGAGCGTTGGGTATCCAAGATTTAGATCCAGCCATATAGAATTTTCTTACTTGTTATATATTTATATATAAGACACTTGTGTTTGTATAGTTGTATATTTGTTATATTAGTTTAATATAAATGTGTCAGATTATGTGGTGCATCTTGATGATGCCGCTATTCTATTCATAAATGTCACGCTCTTATAACTGTAATGTAAAACTCTTACGCACATAAACAAGCACATTGCATATGTATTCGATTATACATTGTGATGTGTTGAAATGTTGGCCCTCTCTTCCGTTTTCCTGTTTTTCCTTCAACGAAATATTTACTTAGTGCTCTTATTATCATTGGTCTTTTGTTGTTGTTGGTTTTTTTATTGTTAGCTTTGTATGAATATATTGTACAATCGTAATTGTATTTTAAGAATTGTTTGTCATTGCACTACACTGCATTGCATTGCATTACATTGCATTGTACTGTAACGTGTATGCTTTTGTATTTTTTGTATTTATTTATTGGTTAGTTGGCGCATTCATTTGTTTATTCGTTATTCGTTAACAATTTTGTAAAGAAAAAACAAACATAATACAATGTCTACATAATAAATGTTCATGTGTTTGTATGTGTGCATATGTATGTGAATATTTGTGTATTTGTGTACACATCGTTAGAGGGATCTTATTAGTTTTAATTTGTTTCTTTTCTTTCATTTCTTTTTCTTGTTCATCTTCATCTTTATCTTTAGAGAAAATTTTTAGAAACTTTTGTGTAATTTGAATTGTATTTTTTACACATCTCTCTCTCTCTCTCTCTCTCTCTCTTTCTCTCTCTTACTATCTCTTTCTTTAGATATACATCGACCGACTCTACAGAATTTGTGGTGAATTAAATTAATGAAAATGCACGGCTCTTATTATACCAATCGATTTCCATTTAATCTGATTTTTCTGGTTTTTCTTGGGTTTTTTTTTATATTTTATTTTTGTTAAATTTATCAAATTATAGACTGCAAAAACGAATGATGAATTGTTAAAAGTTAGTTTGGATCAATTTTAAAGTTCATACATTTTTTATTTAATAATATTTTAGTTATAATGGACTCAAATTCAAGAGCCCAGCAAATGCTACGTATTATATGTTGTCTTTTTAATAGAAAAGTAGTAGTGACAATAAAAACAATTGATAACAATAAAAAGAACAATGAATTAATAAAGTTTTATTAACTAATAATAAAAGTGGAAGTAATTTTTGAATAATAATAATAATAACAATCTCACTTCTAATATACAAATATTATAATAAAGATAAAAAGTGCAACGAGTTGTTTTGTAATAAGAAGTAATTAAAATCTAATTGAAAATATTTTCAATTTACTCTTACTCTTTCTCTCTCTTACTCTTAATGCTTACCCAACAACTTTTCATTTACTTGCTTGTAGTTTATTATGCTGTTTAAGGAAAATTTCGAAACAAAATATGTTACCAACTTAAAATACAATTAGGATAAAATGCCAGTGCGTGCAAAGGCATCATCTAAAATCTATTTATATATCGATATTTAAATTATCAATTTATGATAATCATTAATTTATTAATTTGTAATTTATTAGCTATAATTTTTAATTATTTTTATTTTTTTAGAATGTTTATTGTTTAAATGATTGGAATAATCCATCTACAATATTGAGTTGCAAAAGACTTTCCATTTGGATCATTGATATTGAACTGATGACTCATTAAGTAGCTTATTCTAATATAATGGTGCCCTCTTACCCATATTTTATATTATACAAAAAGTCGCAGATAAAAGTAATCGTCCTTCTCTGATGAAAATAGAAATATTTTTTGCCCTTTATGTAAAAAAAAAAAAGAAAAAACAACTAAGTTCTTATTCAATACAAGCTAATATAAAGATATTTCTAGATAAACTTATTCCGATATAAAGTTTTGGGCCATAAAAATATACTACAAACGAATATGGCAACACTGAACAATGCCTGGACTTCTAAATATCTTGTATTATTTTTAAAGAGAATTACGTGATTTATTTTCAGATAAAACATGCAAATATTATTACTTTACGCCTAAAAGTAGGTAATAATTTATTTATCAATTTTTTGCTTAAAAGTAGATACTATTGTTAAGTGAGAGTTAGTAAATAACGACAAACTTGACATATTAAAAAATTATAGCATCAAATGGACGGACATTGAATTTGCTTAGAATATTTCTTAAAATGAAAATAAGTGATTTAACATATCAAATAAATCCTTTTTGTATTGTGTTGAGCGCAAAGTGTAGCGTACAAGAAAAAAATGCTTATAATTGTAAGAAATTTCTCAAATAATCTATTTTGCTATTAACTTAATTAATATTGCGGGCATATTGTGATTATGTTAGATTTAAATGAAACAACAAAATTTTTATGCATAATTTTCTTATTTGTTCGTTTTTCTTTCTGTGCATTTATGTGTGTTTTATTCTTTAACTTTCTTATCCCCACATATGAAATCTTCCGAAAAGGGTAAAATTATTTCATTTTGTCATCAAATAAAATGCATTAAACTATGTATAAATGTGTGTGTGTGTGTGTATGTGTGATGGAAGTACTATTAAAACTTTCTGTTAAGGCGCATTGCACACCTACTTGGCCGCACTCATTTTAACGTAATATTGTCTGCCACAATAATAACCGCATGTATGTTTGTTTGTACATGTTTGTGCGTCTATACGTATATATATATATATATATATATATATATATATATGTGTGTGTGTGTGTGTGTGTGTGGGTGTATGAATGGGTTAGTGTATTATCTTGATAGTTTATATCCACTTAAATTTGTTGTATACTTTTAATCACTCGTATCAACGTTGCCACATTATAATCAACGACAACAAAAATACCCACCAACATTATCATTATCCTTAATCATTATTATTAATGTGATGATTATTAAGTAAATTTTATAGCTATTTTATAATAACAGTGGCAAGAAAAAGTATTATCACTTTGAATATGAATAAATAAAATTATACAACTTTTATAAAAGTTAATCAAAGGTGCGCCAAGAGTAAGGTGACAATTTTATTTGTGTAAATGATTTTAAATGAATAAAATGAAGGAAAATAATGGAAAATTTAATTTTATAAACAACAAAGAAAATAATGAGATATTAAAGAAAATAAAACAAGTGAGAAGAAGAGGAAGAGAAGAAGGAAAACCTGTTGCCAGGTTTTCAAGGTTTTGTCATATAAATTGAAAAAAACTTTTATATGGAAGAACAATTAAAAACATTAAATTCGACTTGAGTTGACTTTTAAATACCCTACACTACTGTATTTAAATCAATTAAGGAGTTAGGAGAATTAATTACAAAATAAGACAATAAAAACTTTTAAATAATTTTGAAATAATTTAAAAAGTTCATAAATATGAGGGCCGTTCGATGACAATTTTTCGATGTAGCTGGAATTTTGTTTATTTGATTTTCTTCAAAATGTTGCATGAACGGAAGTAGTTCCAAAAATTGTTCGATCTGAACCATATTCAATAGAGTACATTATAAGGCAACAGAGTTATGATTTGTACTTGAATAACAAATTTATGAGAACAAATAACAAACATACGTCAGGCGGGCGAGAAATTTGCGGATGGACTAATAGTAAAATGAATTGACCTGTTTTAAATGAGTTACAAAATCATTTTGATTTTGGACCAGCACCGCATCGATATGCATATTTGACATCAGCTACAATTAGTGTAGGATATAAAAGTAACAGATGGGTAAAGAATTTTTCAAGGAGTAAATTCGTATTGATATTTAGCCAATGAAACTTGTTTTAATTAGATTAATTGATAATTTAATTACAAAATTGAAGTTCGATTTAACTTTTGGGAATTGGTTTTACGGCCATGCCTATCCATTTCTAAAAAAAATCGATTCTATAAGAGATAAATATAAAAATTTCGTTCCAATCAGTGATTGAATTAAGTTTTTTTTTACTTGTTTTACTCATTCAGATGTTTAACATACCGTATGTGCCATGTACCGCACGCACTGTATACCACATGCTGTGGCATGTTACGCATACAATGTGAAATAGTTATTCGGATAAGTAAGAAAAGTCTATTGTTTCTTGTCATCTCCCACTGGAATGTGTTAAATCTAAAGAAGAAAACAATAACAAAGCAGTCTAAGAAGTTTACAGACTGCAGGAGCTGATTCTTGAATATCCTAAATAAATTACTTATTATAATAAAAAAAAGGAAGAAAATTATAGTTGTTTAGGGCCAAATCTCGGATACCCACCACACATACATCCTGATATTTAGATCGCGTTTCAGATTTCCAAACATAATAAAGTGAAAATTTGATACCAAATAATTTCGTGTAGGCGTGGTCGAATGCTAAAAAAAACGTAAACAGGCTTAGCGACATGTATAAATCGATTCAAAATTTGATGCTTATCTAAAATGTATGTACTTTGTAGAACCTTTGACGCTTTCTTTTAAGTATTACAAACATAATGACAAAATTAATGGTGCGTATAAAAAGCCTAGAAAGTCTATTGGAAATCAAGAAAGTAGAAAATAGAAACTTGTAATAATCAACTGATTTAAGAAATTCCGGTTATGGAAGGGAGGAGATTTTAAAAAAAACCAAATATATTCCGAAAAAATAGTTGGTATGAAAAAGTGTCCCGTCTTTTATTAGAAAGTATTGGTAGTTTTAATATTTTTTCACATAATGGCTTTTTGGAGAGTAAGGCGTCGGATTTGCTAAGACATGCCTACCTAACAAATTTTTTTAGAATATTTCTCCAAATATCTTTTTTTTTTACTTGTATAACGATTTAAGTAAATAGAGAGGCAAAGGTGGGTGGATCTATACCAAAAAATTCTGAGCTTAACATACATTTGCACAAACCTATTACACTCTATGCCACAAGTAGTTTATGTAAGAAATAAAACTAATGGAAAATAATAACATAAGTAACATAAGTAAGATCAATCAAATAGAAAAAAATAAAATAAAAATAAAAACATCATATAGAAGAAAAACAAATAAGCAAATAAAGAAGCCGCAACAACTTATCATCTCGACCAGAAGATAAAATTTTATGTGTGAAATCAAATCCAAATGCTTTAGCTTAACATTTCATTTCATCCATTACTGATTCTGTCATCTAACATTTTTTCTAGTTCTTTCTCTCTTTTTATCTTTTATGTGATTGTGTTGATATCATTTGTTAGTCTAATGACCAAAGCAATTGTAATCGTTGTCATTAAAATGATGCTGATGATGATGATGGTGATGTTGATAATGATAATGATATTTACATTAAATTACTTTAAGGTTTATTTCATTGAAATGTATTTGACATTGATTTATTGTGTCTTTAACATTTGGCCTCATCCCATCATTTCATTTCATGTCATTACGTATTACTTCATTTTTAAGAGAGAAATAGCAAAAACTGTTTGTCTTCTATTTCTCCCTTTTTCTGCATATTTGTGGAAAGATTGAAATTTATTTGATATTGTATTTAAATTTTTTTCTTTTTTTTTTTTTGAGAAATAAAAATCATTTAGAGGGAAAACTTTTCAACACAACGCAATTTGTTCAACCACAACAGATTAAAATTTAATTGGAAAATAAAGCAATCAAACAAATAAATAAGAAAAATAAAGTAAACCCAAGAATGAAATAACTGATTAAGTTATCTATATTTTTTTTATTTTTTGGTTTTTTTTTTGAAATTGATTGTTTTATTTTTTATTATTTTATATTAAAACGTGCGTGTTGCAAAAAGTGCTAGCAAATATTTTGTGGTATTAAAAAAGTATATTTTTCCTTTAGGTATACAGTTTTGTACGGCTTTAGGTCCATGCGTTCTTAGGTCCATACGTCCTTAGGTCCGTACGTCGTCAGGTCGATACGTCCTTATATCTGTACAACCCCATGCCCGTATGTCCTTATGTCCGTACGTTCTTGTATTTGTACGACCTAATATCCGTACGTACTTATGCTCATATGTCCTTATGACCGTATGTCCTTATGTCCATACGTCTTTATGTCTGTACGTCCTTATGCCCAAACGTATTTATGTCCGTACGTACTTATGCCGAAATTTCCCCAGGCTTGTTATTCAACATTATAAAGAAGTGTATCAGATTTCATTCAGAGCGAATACATAGCAAACTTTATAACTTTGTAAATCATACAAAAAAACACAAAACTTTATCTCTTTGATATATAAATTGTATTATATTGCAATTTAATTGCATTAAGCATTAGGGTAAAATAGGGTATTTAGAAGAGTCGACTCTGATAGATTATATTGTTTTTATAGATTTTCTTAAAATATATTTTTATTGTTATTGTTATTAGATTTCTTTTTTAATGGCAACATTACTTTGTGTTTTTTATGGTTTGCATTTTGATTTTGTTTTTAAACTTTATAATTTAATTGACTTCATTTTATAAGGATTTATTGTAAAACTTGGTTTTGTAAGATTTTGTTTAATGAATATGAAAGGCAACACTGTTATGACAGACGAATATAAAATCTGGGCAAATTTTTCGAATTGCTTTAAGAATAAAAACCACATTTTCTTGGAGCTACAAATCAAAAATGTTCAACAAATTTTGCTTAAGTAAACTTTGATTAGGTTGACTATTTGTTTCTTATATGAATTTTTTTGTAATATATTAATTGGAAAAAAATTATACAAAAATCATCGTTATTCCATACACAACAACCATTAAATGTATGGAATAACGAAAGGAATGAAAGCAAAGAGAAGAAAAGAGACAGTAGAATGGTAGGAATTATTCAAGTTAGAAAAGAGACACATATTGTTACACATATTTTATATAAAAATTATCTATGCAAATATATAAACATACATTTTATATATATAGATTATATAAATATTTTCCGATTTCGCTTTATTTTAATGAATTTTAATGAAAGTCCACCCCCAAAAACAGTAGCTTACTTTTTATATCGGAATATATAGATATGTGTGTGTGTATGTTTGTGTGTATGTGTATGCATGTATATAATATTTGATTTATTTTTCTCTATTTGCTTTTCTCTCTTCTTTTTTTTTTTTGGATATCATGGATATTTTGGACTGAAACAAATATCAAACCACGCATTGATATTTTCATCAATTCCATGATTTGGTTGTACAAAAATTGTTCGAATATTACACAGGCATCTTTAAATTATTACATATATGTATAAATATATATATATACAATATGAATTTTAATGTGTATGTATGTATGTATGTATGTATGTATGTATGTATGTATGTATGTGTGTATGTCTGTGTATATATGAATGAATGAACATTTGCATGTAACTAAATATTTATGAATTTTATTCTAGTCAAATAAAATTGTTATTCAAATATGGACAACACACAGATCCTGTATTTGGCCATATAATAAGATATACATACGTACACATATATACAGACAGATAGACAGACAAATAGCCAAAGAGACAAAGTTACCTATATAACATAAAGTTTACATCATTGAAACGTAATGCAAAAGCAGAAAAATAGCAGAAACCAATAGAAGCAAAACAAGAAAGATTCAAATTTAATAGAAATATATAGAAAGTAAGAATAAACCAAACTGTCATCACAATAATTATATTGACTTGATACATATTATCTAGTCTCCATAAGTAAATAATATGATCATCATTATCATTATATCATTATAATTATCATCATCATTATCATCATCATTATCATTATAGTGATTATTATGATTATGATAATGTTGAATATAACATCTGTCGATGGGTTCATTCAACTATCCATTGAAATATGTTGTGCGAGAAGAAAGTAAATAAAAGAGAATAAGTATAATATAAAATGAAATAGAATAATAAAAAGGAGACACCAAAATTAAAAAAAAATGGAGAAAACCAAATAAAATAAAATGCATAGTTACACAATTTTAATAATACTGTAACAATAACAATAATAATAGCACATGTCATGAAATGACAATGATTTTTATGGTGGTACAATGGTACGTATACGTAACATTTAATAGAAATTGTAATATTAATAAAATATTCAATTGCGGCAACATAAAATTGGCAGCATGTAATGTTATAATTGCAATTATTTTAAAAGAATTAGAAGAGAGTGATTTGAATTTTTGAATATATTTCAATCAGTTTTTACTTAGGGAAATTAGAATTTGTAATTTTATATAAAAATTTTCATTTGCATTTAGTGATGAGTGATTTATTTTTATGAAATTGAGATTTTCCGCTTTTACAATACAATTTTAGTAGACTTGATTCCAAAGATTTCAATCATAACGTTTGAACTCTTTTCCTTTAAAATGATTAGCGATATGATTAATTATCAAACGCTTTTTAAAAATCATATAAAATTTAGAGATCCTTTTCTGAGATATTAATCTTATACTATAATAAAATCAGTCCTTATGAGTCGACTGTTATGATGCCTTTCTTACTTTTGTTTAAAATTTGCTACAATTAGTTACTTTGGTATATTTTATAAAATATTCTTTTCTAACTGTTTGCGTTAAAACAATTGAACTTTAATTTTTGCTTTTTTGATTTTTTTTTTATTCTGGTTGTTTACTCATTTCTCTACTTTAAGCGAACAAATGGGTAACCCTTCAATTTTAGTTTACACATTGTGGCATATAGAATTTTTCATGAAAATTTTTCAAATGAAATATTTAAATATTTATTGAATATTATTTATTTTATATTTGTTATTAAAGTTTTTTTTTCTATTTTGCATTTAAATAAAATCGAAATTTGAACAGTTAAATTATTGTAAAAGAGTTTGTTACAACATTAATTGTCGCTGCAGGTATAGATGCAGAAAAAAGTTTCTTATTTTTTTTATAAAAATAAAAATTTTCTTTCATGAGATCGTCAATATAAATGTAAGACTTCATAAATGTAATAAAGTGTAATATAAAGGAAATGACACAGACTTCCGGCTTGTTGTAGAATCAAGTTCATACACCATTTGTTTCCACGTCCTACTTGAATGTTTGGTTTACGCTGCACTACATGGCAATTACGATGTCATTTTTTTGAAATTTATGAAAAAGAAAATTAATATAATATACAGTAAAATAAAATAAAATTTAAAAGAGATTGAATATTTTCGAAAATTTTATGAAAAATCGAATTTAAGAGCATACTATATCTTTATGAATGAAATTTCAATTTCTTATTCTATGGGGAGAATAAGACAAGCAAAGCAAGAGTCAATAGCACGGTTTGACATGATGGAAAAATATATTTTAATCAATTTACGCAGTGTCCGAACAAAGCAGTGAAACGTTGATCGAGATTTACAGTCAATAGTTGTGACAGAGGACACAAAGCATAAAGTTCATGTTTTTAGTAGTTTCATATTTTAGAAAATTTTAGAGGAAGACTTCCAATGAAAAACCGTTAGGGGATAGACTAAAGCACCACAAGGTACTGTTGATGTTTCCTGTGTGTCAGAATAATCATTGGTACTTGTTAATTAATTGTGATTACAAGAGGACTATTTCAAAGTAAGGTATGTGAACACGATAAATAAAGGAGTCAAGAACCGAGATTCTTTAATTCAGTTTTATTCTGGAGTCAAGGTAAAAACAATATGAATTATGAATTAAGAAAATCAGAAGAAATTACTTGAAATAAAAGTACAAGAAATCTCAAGCATTCAAGAGATTTAAAATCACTCATTTACATTTTTTAATCATTTATCGCACCAATTTAAATTGCATTATTTAAAATTATTCCATTTTAAAATGTTGTACGCTTTCATAAGGATTATTATTCTTATTCTAGCAGTTTGTTTCAAATCCGAAACTAAGCTCACTAACAGCATCATGTTAAAAGCTTAAAATTATATGCAAATATGCAAATAAGCAAATAAAAAATAAACGAAATCAAAATAACAAATTTCGGAAAAATATAATGAACGCAGGCGGAGCATAAAAGATAGAAAGAAATACTGTAAAAGAAGTGTTATGTAAAATAGTTGCCACTTGAATTGACTTAATGACCTTATAAATATAACAAAGGTGTCATAGTTGATCGGAACCGAATTCGAATTGCTTTTATATCGTTTGACTTAATATCACAAATAAATAAATAAATAAATTATCAATAATAATATTAATTAACATGATTCACATAAAATGCTAAACCAAATAAAAAAATAACAAAATCAATAAAGAGTAAGAAAAACTAAACTCTTTAAAACCTATAGCATACATATTTTGGACATAAATTTATTGTGTGGTAAAAAATCCGCTTTCTATCTTTTTTATTACAAACTCTACCTACTTGCTTTTTCACAAAATGATTAAATATTGTAGAATAATGGCCTTAATATTTATACAAAATATCAGCTTTTTATCTCCCAGTTTATATTGCCCTGTAGGCTTGTCTGTATTTAAAGTCGTTATCTCTTTTGTTGCGATCAAAAGCCAAACAAATATACATATTTAAGTCGTTTCAAAATTTTATGCTGATCAAGAATTCATATATTTTATAAGGTCTTGACACTTCTTTTACGACATTACAAATTTAATGGCAAATTGAGTATACCCCCAACCTCTTGGTGGTGGATGTAAATACATCAATATAAAAGTGTTTTTATTTTTATTTATTTTTTGTTAAGGGAAACAACATGGAAAAGAGTAAGAACAAGTCCAAGCAGCCCCTAAGTAAAATGAGCCGATTAAATTTTATCTTCTCTGTCATTAAAATTCAGTTGTTTTACATTAAAAGTAATAGAAATTTTTGAGATATTTGCATTTAAATTGCATGCAAAGATTGAAAGGTAATGAGGTATAAAGTAAAATTTATAAGAGAAAATAAAATATTTGAACAAAAATTTATATGCTTTTTGTAAATATATCGCCTTTTTATTCTTAACCAAATAAAATAATAATAAAAGCAACAATAAGAATTTACTTTTCACACAAATCGTTCTCATCTTTTCATGGATTTCCTCATATTATGGATATTGTAGAGAATTGCCTTTGTCATTGCCATTATTTTGTTTCTCATTTAATTTGAATGGTACTTTAAAACGGATTTTATAAATGGATATTAACATTTTTTACTGAGCTGTCACATTGTCTTTACTGTCGAAATATATTTTCACATTTTCCCCTTATTCTTTATCATTTTGCTTGTGCTGTCTTGCCACGATTAATATATCATTCTTTGTGATGGATATTGTTTGTGCGTGTGCCGTAAAGTAATTAAGATTCATTACTTTAATTAAATAATAATCCCACAGAGACTTTTAGCGGTTCATTCAATTTAACCAAAGCGTCATACAATCGTCTGACAGGCCATTGTCAGCCAACATGTCAAATGAAATTCTGTAATATGGAATAAATTCTGTGGAGTAAATGGGAGAGATGGAGAACTCCAAAGAAAAAGAAAAAGAAAAAGAAAAATGAAAAAGAAAAAGTGAAAATTAATTATTTCTTATACTTTCTTTTGCTTATGTTTTCTCTTTAGCTTTTGTAGACACAAAAATTAACCGTAACTTTATATATACAGCAAATATAAAGTGAATGAATTATATACAAAGGATGAGAGAAAGAGATTTGTGAATACTAATAATTATAGTAATTTAAAAACATGCTTAAAAGCGTAGAGATTATAAATCATTCTTTGTGAGTTAATCTTAATTGTTTTTGTAACCATAAAATTACCTCATGAAAATTAGATTTTTGAAGCAAATTTTTCATGTCCGCTAATTTTTGCCTGCTAAATTTATTGATTCTTTCTAGATCGAATCACCAAAAGCAAATTCAAATTTCATTTTTATTGATGATGTAATTCAAAGCATTAGAAATTGGAAAGTTTTAGAGAAAAATTTGAAAGTGTACATTTTTACCTTAAAACGTATGATACAAAAATTTAATATACCACCTTAAAAATTAAAATTATGCAATTCGAGTACTAACCTTCGTTAGTACTCGTTTTTGAGTCAAAAGAAGCTTGTCTCTTAATTTTATGAAAATATCTTTAGAATTGGGCCATGTAATTTAACAGTAAATTTTGTATGGACAAAAAATAGGCCGAGGGAAAGAAGAACTATTGTAAATTGTATTATAATTGTATCTATTGGTGTTACGCAAGATATAGGACGTCTCAATGTTGTTTGAAAGTTTTATCCATTCATTTCGTAAATTTAAGTATGTCTGTTTGCCCGTATAAATTACATAGCGCAATTTTGAATCTAATTGAATAAAATTTTGTATGTAAACGTGATTTAGCCCAAAGAGGCCAAAAATAATAATGGGTAACATTAGACAATTATTAAAACTACGACCCATACAACGATCTATTTTGCAAAGGACTTTTATATGAAGAAACTAAGAAGTCTGGGTATTTCTTTATAAAAATATGATTTGAAGTATTTAATTGTTGGCCCCGATCATTATGCTTCAAGGGGGCCAATTTGTTTAAAAGCATCAAATAGTGCAAGGTATAGAAAAATTAATAATTTAAAAGGAAAAGCGAAATGCAAATTTTTGAGGTTTGAAGGTTTAAAGAGTCTCACACACTTCTTCGAAAAAGTTATTCACGAATTTAATAAAGAACTTTACTTAAGATTTTTTGAAATCGCTAGAAAATTATTTGACATGTATTTTGATAAAACGTAGATACCAATCAGCAAAATAAGAGAAATGTAGGAGAAGTAAAATGCAAAATTATGATCAAATCTAATTACTTAATATATTTAGCTGAACTTCATAAATGATAATCTACTGCTACTGCAACAATTTCTATGGTGCTGTATTGTCAATCATTTAATTTTAATTTGCATTTTATTATGAATTTCTTTTACATATATATATGTTGATCACTATGGATGTCATGTGTGTGTGTGTTTGTAGATGTATATATGTAGTTGCTTGTGATTGCCATAAAAACGTCTAGAAAATTTAAAAGTTATAATTTGCATGTAATTTTGGCAGTGTGTTAACACAAATATGTTAAAATCTTCTAACTTTATTCAAATGTTCTCATTTTTTATTAATTGCACATATAGTTAGATATTTGTTAACTCTGTTTATCTCGAGATAACAAGCCTTACGTTGTCATATTAACTAGGCTAATGTGAGACATATACATACATACATACATACACAGACATATGTTATATAATGCCAAACATTGAATTAGATGCGATCACACATGATTTTCATTTTCATGTTAATTTTGATTTACAAAGGCAGGCGATAGTTTGTATGTCGGTTGCTGTTATCTAATATTCACACCGTATGTTCATTATAAACCACTAATCATGCATACTAACGATATTTATATGGATAAATACAAAAATGTGGTTGACGTAAGACAGTGACAGATGACAGATGACAGATGATAGATGACAGAAGAGTTAGGGAGAGCGGAAGAAAGCAAATGTATGATATGATAGTTGATAAGTATAATGGATGGTGGTATATCTATAAATTATGATAACATTGATAGCAACATAGTTACAATATATATGCATATGTGTATATATATGTATATGTGTATATAGGATGCCTCATGAATGGATTTATAAGGTGGGCAGTTTAATAAATTTGTAACTTTAAATTCTTTGCCTTATTTTCTATATAAAATAATATCGGCTGCACTTCAAAGTTGAAAGAGCCTTGAATACCAAGAAGACTATGCCGCATCAATTTTAAATTGCTTAATAAGTGCTGTACTAAAGTTCTTTGGGGATATTTCAATGTAACTGGTGTAAAATATTTAAGTAATCCAAAAGAAATCCTTACATTAGAAGTCGGTGATGATTATGGAATGGAAGTGCTAATCTATACAGAAACTAGATCTTTAGTTATGCTGTATTTTCGAATCTAAAGATATGTCTTGATAATAGAAAATTCTAAGTCAAGTACAGATAACATCATTGAAAGCCACATAATTTTTGAGAGTCTTATTAAAACATATTATTTTGAAGCATTAAAGCAATTGAAATAGATTCACGGATTAAGAAGATTATTCGAAGTAAAATTTAAAAAGTAAGGTCTAAGGAAAGAAGGTCACATACCAAACAATCCTCGTAATATGAATTCCATGTATCTCTTGAATTTATTATATTCCATCTATTGTGGAATCAAATTTTTCATGTGATTGAAATCTCATCTTTACATGAATCGTTACAAAAAAGATTATCATTGAATCATTTGAAGAGTTCACAGTATTATTTTATTTATATTCATTTTATTTATATTTGTATTTGTACATATATGATGCTAAAATAGATACAACATCATTATCACGTAAATGTATTGTACCAATTGGGTATTAAATTTCAGTTCATTTCATTTCATAGATTTTAGGATTTTATTTCATTCTATTTAGCGTATAGGAAATATTTCACAAAATTATATGTAAATATGTATATATATATATATATATATATATATATATATATATATGGCATAACAAATATCATCAGAATTTGTCAAACTTTTTTACATAAGCTTTTTATTTTTTTTATTTCTTTGATTTGTTCTTTCAATGAAAAATTTGCGTAAATTTTTGTACCCTTAGCAATTTTTTGATAAAGGGCATTACAATTAATGCAGTTATGTTATGATTGAGTTGTTATGGATCCATCTTTTATTATACCGATCGATTTAATATCACTTTTCATTCACTTTAAGCCTGTCTATCCGTCTGTCTGTCCATGAAAGTATGTTATCAAAGTATAGGGCGCAATTTTAGAGCTATTTAATGGAAATTTGGTATGTAGGCGTAATTTATCCTAAATGCACTTTAAGAATAATTGTGTATAAAATCAAACTTTTATTAAAATCATGTCCCTTACAACGATCTATTTTCAAAGCGCTTTTCTGTAGAAACAAATTTTTTATAAAAGTTTAATGTAGGGTATTTAATAGTCGGTCCCGATTAACAATAACGTAGCCATCATCCAGAGATTGCGGATATACTCATTATGTCATTATAATTATAACATCCAAAAAGAAGTGTCAAGATCTTACAAAATATAAGTATATTCTTGATTAGCGTCAAATTTTAAATTGATTTTGATATGTCTATCTGTCCGTCCATGTACATTTTATATATGCATCAAGTGGTTCGCGAAAATTAAGAACATTATAAACATTTTATACCTTCGAAAAGTAAAAATTTTAAATCGTAATATCATGGTGTACAGATGATGGGCATTCAAGATTTCAGTCAAATATAAGTTTCTTACTTGTTTCAATTATTATTCAATTATTAATATTTTAAACATTTGGGAATCTCTATCAACATTTGTATAAATGCAAAATACAAATAATAATAAATAATAAAAAAAAAATACAAATTTTAGATTTATATTTTATCAATGATCGTCAACTAAGTTTATTATATCAAAAATAATAAAAAATTTTCCAATTCCCAGACAAATGAATGAACTTTCAATTTATAACTGTTGCAATTTCACATGTGAAAAGTAATTTAATTTTAATAAAAATTTTCCATTCGTACATTGTATGATTTTTATTTATTATTATTATTATTATTATTATTATTGTTGTTATAGGAGTTAACAAATTGACAATTGAAATAAGTATGTTAATGGCAACCGCATGCTTTAGCAATCATATTGTGAAATTTACTTAAACGTACGCTGTCCTCATTAACATAATGTAGAATGCTAATCGATCCCAATATTGTTGGTACACATTTCACTTTTGGCATTGTTGGATTCTTTAGATGCATTAATGTTTGTATGATTGCATGATTTGTGGCATTTAAATGGCCAGTTAATGGGAAATCACAGGTACCACCACAAAAATATACATTTATTATTTTCGGTTCGATTAGATCATTCTTCAAATATGCATCCAAATCGAAACTTAAATTAATTAATTGACATAAATTGGATTTTATCGGTTGCAATGCACTCATTTCCATATTATTATTATCATTATTATCATTGTAATTATTATTATTATTGTTATTATTGTTATTATGCAAATCACGTTTAAAACGTAATTTATGCATTTTTTGCCATAATTCTGGCCCATTAAAATAACCAACCATAAATGGTTCCAATTCAATTAAGTTGGTTGAAGCATTCGGTTGTATTACACCCAAATCAATTGGTGAAATTTTCTGTATTTGATATTTGCCAGGCATAAATTCTACAGCTAATACAGCTCCCACATAAATTTGATGTTGGCTCTTCGATGTCAATGATTTTTGTTGTTGTTTCAACCATTTACCTAATATTTCTGTGGCACCAAATGCTAACCAACCCTCATAATTTGTGGTCGTATTTAGACTTGTTATAGATTTCAGTGTACCCGATTGAAGACGTTGATATATTGTTATCCAGGCTCTATAATTCTTTTGTTGATATTTACCCAAATTTGGCTGCTGATATAAACGTAATATGGAATGAACCAATTTTAAATCGGTATCCACATAATTCGTATTAAATATTATAGACATTTCCATTTGTATTACATCATTACTACGGGCACTTTCTATTACATTACATCAGAAAAAAGAAGATCGAAATATAAATAAAGGAAAAAATTCTCTTTTGTACTTTTATATAATTAATAACTTACGGCGGCTGGAAAATGTTATAATATTATTGCATTGTTCAATTTCCCAACGATCGAAATCAGTTAAAAAATGTTGATCATTCAAATTCATATCCATTGATCGTTTTTCACGTTTGACAATCATTTCAGGCATATCACCATTGACAATATGATAAGCTTCTATTAAAAATTTACTGGCAGAACTATCCATTGATATTTGACGAGTTAAACGTTTTGGTGGATTGTCTAAACCTAATAAATCAATCATATCCAATTTATAAATTTCAGATGGTATTAATGTTTCTCCTTTAATATAACTCATCCAATTTAAAATAAACATTAATATAAACAATTGTTTAAAATGTAATGGCATTTTTAATAATACTAAACAAAAAAAAAAAAACTAAATTTTTGTAAATAATTTTAAAATAGTTTATAGAAATCAATGTTACTTTCTTATGCTCAGCTAAAACTAAACTGTTCAAATTTTTTTTGTATGCAGATAATTTTATGAGATTTTCATTTTATGAATGTTTCTTTTCGGCCGTTTTCTCTACAGGTAATTTTAGGTATAAGGCAATACACTTTTAAAGTTTCTTTATGTTTCATAAATATTTAGAAAAAACATCTGAGAAATATTTATTAGCTGAACCTTACAATCATAGAATTTCATAAAATTTTTCATTTCCTTTTAATTTTCACTGTAAAGAATGTTATTTATTTTGTATTTAAAAAATTTCTCTATTGCTCTTTGTTTAATTTTGAAAATAAATGGCGACAATTTTCTTCTATGGCACGGTAATTTAACCTAATGAGCGTTGTTTCAACAAAGTCTTAAAATGAGTAAGGAAAGCCCAATGGAATCGACTCTCGTATACCCTCCATCACTTTTCTCAAATCAACATATAAATTTATGAACTATTTTCACAAAATTCTAAATATCTTTTAAATTTTTGATTAGCCTTCATTTGTAACAATTGTAATTGGCATTCACTTTTATCGTAAGAATATGAAATTCTATTTAAAATTTCAAAACAAAAAACATAAAAATATAAGAGCTCAATGTCAATTTACCTGTCGTATCTATATGTTTTAACTTTTTTTCATTGTAGAGCAGAAGGCTAAAATAAAAGCAAAACAAAAGAAACCATAAAAATCCTCTTACATTTAACTTTTATAATAATTGACTGTTAAGGGGATTTATGTAAGGATTAAGGATATTGTCCAGTCCATATAACGCATAAACTACCACCAGGACTAGACGACTGTTGTGATATTGTATGATAATAAAATAACAAACCAAAAAAAAAAAAACAGCAAGAACTTAATATTAGGATTGAATTGATTCTTAAGTACCCTACACCAGTTTGCTTAATGTGATTAATCAAATTAATCAAATAAGAAACTTACAAATCAGCAAAATGGAAAAGTGTATTTTTTAAAATATTGGAAATTTATTTAAAGAGTCCAGTACGTTCTGGAACAAATTTGAAATAGATGTTACTGCTGTCAAAATACAAGACAAATGTTAATTTTCAATAAAATATATTCAAAATTGTAACTTTCTTCCATATAATGAGTTTTTTTGGAGAAGGCGTTATATTGTCTATGGACGTAAGAATTATCCGACTCTAATCACATGGCCCAAAATTTTACTTTAATTTTCACTTTAGATTAATAACAAATTTTCATGGACAGGCATCAGATGGATAGACAAAGGCAAATCGAATCAGCAAGTGCTTTTGAGTTGATCGATAAGTCTTTCTCAACTCTTTCTTTATGTTATATAAATCCGCATAAGCTTATATTGGCCTGCACCACAAGTGGTGTAGGGTATAAATGTATAACATGATGGGACTGAGGGGTTGTCAGAAAGAGAAACATGGATTTGGAAATGAACCAGGTAGAATAATGGATATTTTTATGTAAGACGGCACTTGAGATTTATGGCGTAGTAAGTTGTGGGCATTCATAATTTCAGGTAGCTTTGAAATTATTTGTTAAATAGACTTATGCCTTCCTATATGTTCGTGCATCCGACTAAAATCCGAAAATTATTACTATTGTATAGATTTTATCACGATTTTCTGCAGAATGCAGAATACCGTGCTTATGTTTCCCGTTTTTAATTAATTTAATTACATAGGGCAAAGCAGGGTAGATTATTTAAAAATAGATCTCGATCGGTTGTAAAGTTTCCACCAAGTTAATGATTAACTTATTTGTTTTTTGTAACGATCTGTAAATTGTCGAAATTTATTGTATTCAATTTTTTTTTCTTTTATATCTTTGCATGTTTTTATGTAAATTTTTATGTTCTTGGATTTAAATTTTTTAAGAGTTCAATAATCAGATAAATGAATTATTTATAATATGAAATCCTTAAGATTATTAAAAATATCTGAAAGGAATTATGTTTTTAATGTTCAAAAGCCAATCGAAGTTAGCATTTTTTTAGCTTTTGGCAAAATTTAGTTTACAGTTTAACTTTTACGTATTATTCTATTTATATTTTTTACTAATTAAAAATCTATACTTAATTATTGATTTCCTTATTTAATATTCTTTTATTCATTACAAAAAAGAATCATTGCTATTCAAGAATGTTCATAAATATTTCATAAAACGGAAAAAATGAAAGCAAAATGTAAATGATTTCTTTAAAAAGTGTTTTCCTTCTTTTCAGAAATTGTGAAAATGCCCAGCGAAAGGGCCGTAGATAAGGAAAGGTAAAATGGTAAAAGAAAAACGAAAATGAAACAATATATTGAAGTTTGTTTAACGCCAGAAGTCATGTTATTATTACAATTTCTAAAATATCAAAAAATTTTAAACAATTACTTGAAAATTTTGTATAAAATAAAAAGACCAAACAAAAAAAAAAGGCTAAAGATGGAAGATAAAAGGTAAAAGTATATGAACCAAAGTATTTTCATTTATTTATAAGTATTATAAGTAATAATAATGACGCTAAGGATAATGAGTAGAAGAATGTTTGATGGAATATTTAAATAATTCAATACAAAATATTCTTTTCGAAATTTGAAAATTTCATTGACGAAGAGAATGTAACTATGAATTTTAAGTTGTGTCTTCCCATCGATTATTTTGAAAATATAAAATTTTATTATTATAATTTTTTTTCATTTCTTGTCTTCTTCAGATTCCTTTTTCAGTTTCTAATTATTGTAATATATTTTATCTTATGCAAAAGTTATTTAGAATAGTTTTACCTAGTTTTGTTGGATTTTTACTTTTTTTTTCATAAAGAAAAACAAACATTAAAGCCATAAAAATTTAAAGAGAATTTTTTTATGATATTTTCTCAAGAGTGTTAGAGAAATAGAAAGTGAATGTGAGAGAAGGAGATAGAAAGAGACAGAGATAGTATGTAAAAAAGAGAGACCGATACAAATGAATGAAATGGTCTGGTTCTTGTTTTTGCTTTTGTATATTTAAGCAAACTACTCAGATAATAAAAATTTTTTCTGCTTTAGTAAAAGTTTTTTTTAAAAAAAATAATACATTTTAATCAAACTTGACTTTTATTTTTGTTGTATCCTATTCAACTTGTTATACTTCGCTTTAGAAATCAGTCTGAAAGTTTGCAAAATGCAAAAGAAATCGTGATTATTTATTATACAAAATCATTCTCTGATTCGATTTAAATGAGTCTTATCGTCGTTCCGTCCAACCGTTTTTCTCATAATAAATTTGTTAAAAATTTGTAGATTGCTATTTTTCAATTAGTTTAAAGAATAATTCTGATAAAAATTATTGAGATAAAGTAATTTATATGATCACTACCCATGTAACTCTCTGTTTTATAGAAAGTAATTACAAATGCCCAATTTTCAAAATTTCGTAAAAAAGTCTACTTGAATAAATATTTCGTATTTAATCTGACTGTTTTTTGAAGAATGGCAACCAGTCCCGAGAAGCACCTACCCAACTAAAAGTGGTCGTTGGTGCTTTCAATTTACCCTTAAAAATCTGAATCCGGTTCTGAATCCTAATATCATGGTATCTGGATGGTGCGTATCCAATATTTGACCCCAGCCAAATAAAATTTTCTTCTTGTTTATTTTAATTTTAGTATTAGTTTTAATGTCACAGATGACAATTTTAAATATTGCATGTACGTTTTAAGTATATTTTTAAACTTTTAAGTATATAATTTTGTATTATAGATATAAGCCATGAATTGATAATTAAAATATAGAGTTTTAGTTCCAGGTATAATTTACGTACATTAGGATTTGTTCAACTTGTTTAAAAAGCAAATAGCAAGCGAATATTAAACAAACTCTGCCTTTAACGAAAGTACGCATTTGTACTTTTTCATTAAATTCATTTCAGACAATTGGTCAGTTTTTATTATACCAATATAATTTTTATGTGAACTTTTTTATATATGAATATATGTTTATTTGGGAATGCGCATGTTTTGTGGGAGTTTGTAAAATTTTTAGGTGTAAACAATCGCCTGTTTGTACGATTTACGGCAACAATTTTGGTCCCGACTTGTGTACATTTATGTATTACAAACATTGCGTTCAACATTTGGCATACTTCTCGCAGAAAGTTTAGCGATATCACTATCAGTAGCCAGTTAGCGTTATTAGGTATTCGTTACTTTTTTTTGAACCTTCTATAAATCTCGAAAGTGCTAGTGGGGAGGCTGCGATGGTTTTACTTTCTTTCCTCAATTTATATCTTAAAGTCTACATTTAGCCAAACCTGTTAGTTCAGTATCATGGCCTCCTCCTAATTTTAGCAAGTCTGTTGAGTTGGAGTCATTGTATTCAAATTTTAGAAAGTATACCCTATAAACGTCATGATCATTTAGAAATTGTGTCAGGCATTTGTATATTAAATATGAGTTTGTTCCAGCAACTTTCTTTGCTTAAAGCGTTTTCCAACAGAATACATTTCCAGAGGGAAATGTTTCTCGTTTATTTTCAAAATGGCTTAGTATATGTGGACTTGTATGGATTCCAGTGGATTCATCTGCTTGCGTAGACATGAGTTATATACTTCTGTCATAAATGTTATCATCAAATAGATGATGGTGATGATATTCGCCATTGTTGCCAATTCTAGTGATGCTAAATATTCATATACATAGATATATATATATATACATATATATGTATAACTATATACACATGTACATATATTTATATATACAAACACACTCTACTCCTATGTGTAAACAAAAATCTTTAATGATTTTATTATACTTCTGGTCTGACATAAACGGACGAGACATACATCAAATATTTGTATGTATGTTTATATATGATAGTGCAAGTGCATGTGTGTACATGCGTGAGTAGACATAAGTGTACGTGTGTGAAATGTGTGTAAGTGTGTTTATGTCTGCATAAACATTTCAGCTAGTGGTAATGTCATAGCTTATGATTGATTTATTATTTATGGAAAACTTTGAATATTCTTCTTAGCGTTATTAATATTATTATTATTGCTGCAGTTTTGATTGTTGTTGCTACTGCACTACGTTTTTATTTCATGGCTATTATTGTTCTTGCATGTTTATATATATATATATATATGTCTATGCTTGTGGACTTTTTTTTGATTGAAATCATCCATCAGGATTTGTCAAACAAAGTATTTATTTCTAATATTTCTGCATATAAATGAATGCGCAAGAGAAAAACAAAAAGAAGAAAATGAAATATATGGAAACGTAAAAGTCGCTCGGCACTGATCTTTAAATACTCTACATCACTCTGCTGGGTGTACTTAAAAAGAAAAAGTGAAGTGATGTGAATTTATACTCGAAAAAGTAAACTGAAATTAAATATTAGAATAATTTGAAAAGTTCGTTACAGAAAAACGGTTCCAAATATGGAATCAAATTGGATCAAAGCTGGTACACTTATTTAGTGGGGCACATAAATACGGGGCACATAATTTTTAATGTAAAATTTTATATTTATTTTCATACAAAAAAGTTATTGTAAAAGTCGGTCAATTTTTCTCATGTTTATAGTTGTGAGAACAAATTGGCTTTTTCTAAATCAAAATGTAACCGCGTGTCCAATTTCAATATTGCTACCTGAATTTGATAAAAATATCTCTATATGGGCAGACATCAGACAGATAGATCTACCTTAAATAGGATTACTAATTAAATCTAAGGCCTTCTCAAAGTTAAATTTTTGAGTAGAAAACACAATGTGCCTTTTTTAACCCCTTGTGAATGGTGTAGGGTCTAAAAAAAGCAATCAGACACTTAAAAATTTTGTACAGCAATAACAGAATTTGTTTAAACAAAACTAGAAGCAGCAAAATAAATATTATAAAATATTTATGAGAGAAAATTGCAAAAAAAGAGTTAAGCTAAAGTGCATTTAAATGGCCTAGCACTTATTTACTTAAAGTAGGGCATGCCCTATAATAATTTCACTTAAAACTACAATAACAATAACAATAAATATTTATAAGCAGCAAAAGTTACGCTTTAATCTCACAGGTATTAAAGTGTTTATGTATTTCAAACTGCTGACACACTTCCTAAAAGGTAATTTTAAATTTTGTAATTAGCAGTAATTGAGACTACATATAAACTAATCATAAAGTATATAATGGAATTATACGATAGTCACGCTGCTTCAGCATAGTTACGAATTTGAAACGCGCATTGCATTTTGTATGTAAAGCTTACTTTTTGGAATAAAGGGTTGGAGGCTTCACAGAATTCCGGAGCCATATTCGTAGCACAAGACCTAGGCAGCTGGTCATTTGTTAAGGGGTATGAAACCTTGGCTGGACAAGTACATGAATATATGTTTGAAAGAGCATTGGGCGTGATGTGATTGTAGCACCAAGAGAACAATTTCAATACCACCAACTGAGCGCTATTAAAACTGGTGATTCCACGACACCAAATTAAATCTTTGGTTCTATCTTATAAAACTCATAAGCTTTGCTTCTAAGTACTCCACCCACTTTACTCCAGAGTCCACTTCCAGTTAAGCTGGTGCTTCTCGGAATTATCAACCCAATATAACATAATAAATTTCACTTCAATACCTCTAAAATTAAGACTTTTATTGTGCAACAAATTTACATAGCCGTAAACGTCCGGATGGATGGGAGACCTTAAATCATATAAGAAAGTGATTTTGAGCTGATTGGCGTTCCTTCTGTTATATATAGATTATGATACTTCAGAATTTAGTTCAAAATTTTCAAAAGTCAATCAGCATAAGAAATTCAATTATTCCAGGTGACGATTTAATATGAATGCCTTTATACAGCTTACAATGCCATTAAAATATATAACTTGGATGAAAAGAAATTAAAAGAAAACTTTATGCGCTCTTTTTTAATAAACAAATTATTCTTCTGCTTCTAATTGATATAAAGTTGTTGTAAAGAGAGATAACATCAGATATGTTACATACAGCTCACAGAAATAAAGTTGTAAAAAAAATTGAAACATGTGTCAAATTAAAATATTTTATGCAACATTACAACAACACTGACAAGCATATTGTCAACTTTTATGCATTATATGTAAATGTTACTTCAACGATACCATTAAAAATTGTTCAAGAATATAACACAAACTAAGATATCGAGTTGGGTAATGCACTTAAAAGTACAAAAAGGGAAATGGAGAAACAGAAAGTTTACATTAAGAGTAAGAAATATTTAATTTTTTATTTCTATTTTTTCTCCTTTTATTCAACTCGTGTTGTAAGGCGTATTAAGTTTATGAGATTCTATGTACCACTCAAAAGAAAGTTGAGAAATTTCTATTAGATCAATTATTGTTTAAAGCTTTAATTAAGCAGGCAGCAGGAAATGGGTTTTGAGATGGAGAGGCATCATAACGTAATTTTAGAAGGTACTTCCTACCTTTCATTAAAGCTTGTTTTTAATTAGGAAGTGCATAAAATAATCACATGTATTTAAAGCTGACTTAAGCAATTCATCAGAGAGATTTCGAGCTCATTCAGAAGTAAATCTGCATAAATAATATGTAAAGTGAAATTTGACAATTATTTGACAATGAATATTTTAGTCCGATGGTATAAGACAAGAGGGAAAATACCAAAGATATCTTCTAAATCTTAAAATATCCATGATGCCACAAGAGAATAAAAAATCTTAAAATGCTTCTCTCAAAGGTAAAAGTGTATTAAAATGTTAATTTAATTAGTGCAAGAAAAAAAAATCGCTTTTGAATGCAAGAACATTCCAATTCTTTAATTACTTACAATATTTAGTGTTGTTTTTGTTGGTAATAAATTTTTTTTAGACATATTTTTAAACTCCTTCGTTTTAAGTAGAAAAATACTTTATATAAAAGTTTTAGTCTTTTTAATAAAGTTTCTAAGTAAGTTGTATGTTGTATGTTGTGAGTTGAGGTTACAAACTTGAAAAGATTTAACTTCTCATATAGAGCCAATAGTAATGTAAAATAATGTAAAGGTCAAACGAAATATTTCCTAAAGTTTCTAAAAGTTTATTCATTTTCATATGAAAATTTCTTTTATACTAAAATTTTAATTTAAATTTGCAACAAACACAAGTATTGGGTTGGCAAATAACTTATTGAGATTTTTTACATTAAAATTATTTTAAATACATAAATGAATTACTTTAAATTTCTCTGTAATTTTATAATAGTGTTATGCCTTGATCAAAAAAATATTTACTTAAGAATTTTTAAATGAACTTACATTCATTTTTCATGTATTTGGTTGGCTAATAACTTATTGAGATTTTTAGATAAAAATTATTTTGAATAAATGAATTACTTTGAATTTCTCTGTAATTTTACGCTTCGATTAAAAAAAAAATTTTTACTTAAGAATTTTTTTGAAAAGAGGAACTCATACTCTCTAATAATTTTATTGCCTAACTTCAAGGCGCAAAAATCATACAAAGCGGAACAATTCCAACGTAATTTTTTTTATTTTGATTTTTGTTTGTCATAAACTCCATAATCACTTAATCTCCCAATCAATATATATATATATATATATACGTGTGTGCGTGCGTGTGCAGTCCTTCATACATATAATACATAATAGATAATGTATGTGTAATGTAATTATAATAATTATTGTATTATCCCATTATTGCAATTTTTTTCATATATTTTTCATTTATTTAATACTGCTTAGTGTTGTTGTTGATATTGTTGATGTTGTTGTTATGTTGTATGCTGGGTATGTGACTGAATTCATAACAACTAATAATAATAAATAAGATGAAATAGAATAAAATATTAAATAATGAACAATTGATACGCTAATGGACTTACATTGTACAATAGCGTGAATGCAAAGAATTATTAGTGTTTTTGACTTTATTATTTATATTGTTGTTGTTGTATACTCATTTCAATTCATAATTAACTTTTATTGATATTAATACACCAAACAATATGATAATGGATGATAGCTTATTTCTCATTATGCATTCTACCGTGATACATGGGACATGAAACATGAAACAATAAGAAAACTATAGCAAGAGAGAGAGAGAGAGAGAGAGAGAGAGAGAGATATGAAGATAGAGAGAAAGAGATATGGAGAGAGTTTTAGAGTTTGGATAAATGATATAATTTAATGGAATTGGAGTAACTTTTTCTTGCTCTGTGATGTAGAGAGAAATATTAATAAAATCCAATATTTTATTTCATTTTATATAGTTGTTTTAATAATAATTAAAAATTTATAAAAACTAATGAGAATATTTTATAAGCATTGGAAGACCACTTTTAAATGAATATTACTATGCTATTATTTTTGTAAGTGATTAAAAAGTCAAAAGGGAAAAGTTTCATTGAAGATCAAGAAAGTTGAAAAATTTTAGCATTCAAATGCTTTGCCTATATTTTTTTGTGGAAGAATACTCAAAAAGGGCTCCAATTGAACGGGTGAGTCCAAGTGTTCACTCAACTCACCAACTTTCTATCAGTTTGATGAAAATTCAAGTCACAATTTTTAAAACATTTTAATAAACTTTGGATTGCAGCCATTTCTTGATTAATCTAATTCTGAATCCATTTCATTGTCCGTCTTATGTGTTATTATGTAAATTTATTAACAAGCTACACTTGCTTGAAATTCTCAAAAACAGATCCTACTGAAAGCAGTTAAGATTGGATCACTCTTACAATAACTTCCCAAATAAAGCCTTATTATAAACGCGACAGTTGTTAGTTTCAATGAGCTTTAAGTAAAATCACGGGACTAAAAATGGACGATGTACTTTTTAAGTGTTTCATTTCCAGATTCAGATTGATTCATTTTTTTAAATCCTTTAACATTTAAAAAACTTTTAATTTCCATCACATTCTACAAAATTTTGAGTCGCCATCGATGTTAATGGGTTTACCTATATTTATTTATATGTAACATTTCGAGATTTAATGATAGTTTATTTATATACATTCATATTTTACATAAATATTTACATAAATGCGAAACTTTTTTGGATTTTGCTTTGAGGAAAAAAACAGGAAAAATAAAACTTATAATACAAATGAATAATAAAAAAAAAAAATGAAATGAAATGAAGTATAATGAAATATTTATAAATATTAGAAGAAAATACTTTCTCCTTCGTCCTTTTTTATCTTTCCCTTATTACACCTTACATCATACCTTAGTGGTGTAAGGCATAATAAGGGACAGATGGAGTTGAAATGGACCCATCTTTTAAGATGGGTCGTTTTAAGAATATTTGTCCGTCTGTCCTTCAGTTTGTCCGCCTGTCTGTGCGCCTGTCTGTCCATCTATCTGTCTATATCTCCGTCTGCCTGCCTGATGCATGAATGTGTTTTGGCCCGGAGACTAACCCTAATGAAAATGGTTAAACTTGGGCAATATTTACGACTAAAAGGCCTTTCTTGAACAAAAGTGCTCCAAAGAATAATATTACAATTTCTAATATATTTTAAAGTAAATTAGCGCTCTATTATATTTTAACGTAAATAATATGTGTACTAAATTTGATCCAGGTGGGTCCATTTGAATGGTCACTTCTCATATAATTCCCTCTTTCAAAAAAAGTAATTATTTGGAAAAGATTCAATTTTGAATATATTTTTGAAGCGAAAATTTGCATTGTCTTATATTTTAACCAAATATCTAGTTGAGTTCATTTTTTAAACCTTCTCTTATTTGACTTTAAGCACATTATGCGAAGTGGTGTAGAGTATTTAATAGTTCGCCTTGACGGACTACAAAGTTTTTACTTGTTCTTAGTTATTTTCACCGAAAAGAGAATTATTATGTAAACTTATGTAGAATAAAATTACAGAAAGTAGAAAAAGCAAAAAAATTGGTTGTAAGGAACAATCTGAAGAATCGAGGGTATAAGGCAAACGTTGGTGGCAATGGCAATGCAGTAGGGACAGTAAGCAGCAACAGTATGGAAAGCATGAAATCAAACAAATGATGCAAATGTTTGAAATCAAATGAAAGCGTTGTAAAAGTTTCTTGTTATTTAGTTTCATTTTATTGTCGTCCCTTCTCTTCTCCTCTTTTTATTTGTTTTTTTTTTTTTTTTTGGTTTCTTTAAATTCAATAGTTTCCATATTTTTATTCATTTTTTTCTTTCATGCATCCTTTTTTCATTCCTTCTCATTCTATTCCTTATTCTTATTTTTGTACTAATTTGTATTATTATTATTCCATATTTTTTCCTTTCATTTTTATTGAATTTCATTTATTTAGTTTGTTGGTGTTGCTATGTTTTTGATGTTGTTATTATTATTATTGCTGTACTGTGCTCTGCTGTGCTGTGCTGTGCATATTTTTTATCCCATGTTTGTCCTTCCATTGTTGTTTAGTTGTAAGTTTGAATTTATAAATGAAGCACATTTGGGACAGACGTGCAATTTCTTTTAACCTAATATAATGGATAATGATGATGATCACGATGATGATGATGATGATGATGATGTTCATAAAAAAATATGTATAAATATAATGAAGAAAGTGAACAAAATTGTAAAAAGTGAACAAAAAGAAAAAAAAACAAACTTGAATAAAAGTAGAAAATTTTTTATTGTATTTTTGTTTGTTTGTTTATTTGTTTACTTGTTGTTGTTTCTTTTTTTTTTTTTGTTGCCAACATAGTACTCTGGGACTGGACTTGTAAACAATAAGTTTAACAATATTTTTTTTTTAAATTAATTTCATTCTTTTCTTTTTTAGTTTTTGTTTGTTTTCTGTATAAGAAATCAAGAAATTGTTTGGGCGCTACATAATTTTGAAGTAAGAACTGTTTTTTGCAAGTTTTGGAGAATGTTTCGTTTTCATTGCAGAAAATTTTCTTTTAACAATAAATTCTACTTTTACTTTTGAGAGAGCCACCCGAAAGTGATTCCTTTTTCATTTAAATCAAGAAATTAAGAAATTTTATAAGCAAAATGTTTGTTATTGTTTCAAGTACTTCTCAATCATATAAAATACCTTAACAAAATATTCTTCAGCCTTATGCTAAATAAATGCTATTAAGTTAAATCTTCCAATTTCATATATGGAAACATTTTTAATAGAATCACTATCACGATAAAAAATTTATGTCTTTACAAAGTTTCATGACTTGAATTTTACTTGTGCAAATTTTCACTCAAATTATTTTTTGAAACATATTTTCAGGTTGCGTTTTTATATCAAATTTTATTGTCAAATTGAATTTTGTTTAAATGTATATTTTGCGTGAAATGATTGTAGTGAGCCAACGCAGAAATATCTTGTGATCAGGAGTCGTCTGAATGTTTTAAAAAATGAAGACGAATAAAGTTATAATCACAAGTAAAAACCAGTTTTATAGTTTAAAAATAGAGCAACTGGAAGTAGAAATCCTAAGGATTATATAGGAAAGAATTGCCTCGAAAAATTAGACTATAATTAGTTCGAGGGCTATGATAGACTTAGATTCTTAGAGAAAAAAGTCTGAATTTGGTTTATAAATGAAAATTATTTTCTTCTTCTAAAAAAATTATGGGGTCTCAGAACTTCAGACGAACATGGCACTCGGAAAACGGCGTATGTATCCGGTTTCAATATAAAGCCGATCAATTTCAATGATGAACTGCAATTGATTATGAGAAATGAGTGCCACACAAGAATATTGTTTGCAAAAAGCAGGGGTTTCTGTTCCTACACTCCGTCCTTGATTTTCCATTAAGAATGTTCTTCTTTGGGTCTGGTGAGATTCGTCTAAAATTATGCACCACAAATTATTTAAATTTTAATTAGGCCAGCTTAAATTGGCGTTTTAAGTGGTGCGCCTGAAGCAAAAGAAAAAGAAAGTTTATAAAGTTTAGAAAAAGTCTTGTACACTTTGTAATATTTCTTACCTTTATTTTTTCTCTCTGATTTCTGATTTTATAATTTTTTTTTCTTTTTGGGTGGCTTATTTATTTTTGTTTAGTTGTTCACCTAACTACGCATATTTACCCAAAAACATATTTCTCTTGAGTTGTTTGGAAATGGATGCAAATTATTAAAAAGTTATGGTTAAATTTTTCTATGGGGAGTATCTTTCTCGCAAATAAATCTTTGCAAATATCAAGTTAACTCTAAATACAAAAAATGTGCTATATGAAATTAAATTTATTAGTTCGAAAGACGGAGTGAAAAATATTGATCTTTATATTTGAAAAAATGTATCAAAAATAGTTTTATTTCAGCATTTTATTTTCTAAAAAATCCGTTCATTTTGCATAAATGTCCTATTTGTTGTATTGTTTAGTCCTTGATTTCCCGGTTCAATATTTTTAATGATTCTTTGTTTTTGTTATTATTATTGTCCTATTATTTTATTTTCTTTTATATGTTATCGTTCTATATGAAAAGAAAAAGGTTTATATAGAAAATAACTTTAAAAAAGTTCGTTGGTTTTTTTCGCCATTTCCTTTATATTGATCTAGTTTTTTCTTTTTCAAATTGTTTCCACAAAAAATTTTTACAATGTAGGTGAAAGAAAGTTAACTTAAGAAATGGAAATGTGAAAATTAAGAACAATTTTTATTTTTACATAAAATTTAAACTTTTAAGAATTGAATGTAAAAAATCTTATAAATGAAATTTTACTTTCAGAACGACTAAGAAAAAAAATAAATCCCCAAGAGAACTAAATAACTTTAATTACAAAATGGTTTTCATATGAAAATTAGGAATAAAAATTTCACAATATTTCTATGATCTTTTGCGAATTAAGAGACCTTAAAAAAAGACTTTAGAAAAGTAGTGTATTGATACTTGAAAGTTTTGAAAACTAAAAGACGAAAAAATAAACTTCATTCTTCAATTAAATTACATAATAAAAGCTTTACTGCCTTCGGTCAAGTGTTCATATGACAAAAGAAAATATAACCTTAATAACAGAAAAATATCATAATAAATTGGAAAATATGCTTTTATTTTATTTATTGTTATTTTGTATGTATCTGTATTTAATTTATTTAATCTTTTTATTTTTATTTTCATTAAAATTTTGTTATAAGCGACTAACGAATAAAAAATTGAAAGAATGAGAGAGAGTCAAATTGAAAGTAATTTTACAGAAGATTCAATATCTAAATGAATTTAGTGCATGTGTCTGTCGATACGTATGTATGTGTATTTATTTATTTGACTTTAATTACATTAAATAGCGCAAACTATTTAAGAGTCGGCCCTAACCGATTGTAAAGTTCCTTTTTCCCTTTTTTTTTAAATGATTCAAGTAAATTCCGACATCAGCAAGCAATAATGTAAACAATAATATTAACAGTTGTAGCATCTCAGGTAACAATTATAGCAGCCTTAAATTACAACAGAAATTCCAGGCAACCAATAAGTCGGCCGGCCAGCCAGCTAACCAACGAGAATAATAGAATAATAACGGAAGCAACAATATTTACTAATCAACATCAGCAGCATCAGCTTAAACGATTCTTGGAAGGTACACAATATAATCATAATAAATGAAGAGTTCCAAAAGCGAAGTTGATGGGTACTTGACCATCACCCTTCATTATAAATCAAAAAAGTTCTTATTTTTTAAATATTGTTTGCATTTTAAGCACTAACAGAAAATGAAGAATGCAAACAAGGGAGATACTCCTCTCGAATGACGTTCAATTTTCAATCGAGCGGTACATATTCTCAAACTCGGAAGAGTTAAGGTAAAACATTGACATTACTTGGTTGCTGGAAATTCACGTACATAGGCTGATATGAAAAATTGGTTGTAGGTCATGTTGGCAGTGCACTCTGAAAAGTTAACAGACAAGCTAACAAACAGTCATCGTTTTCATTCTAATATTTAATATTCTTGTTTTGCTTTGCTTTATTTTATTGTGGTATTTAATTTTTTTACTTATTAACGAGCAGATTCAAGTATTTTAAATGAAACAAAAAAAGCAGACAATAATAAACTTTAAACCATTCACAAAAAACTTTTCAAGGATTTACAAAGTATTTTACTTATGGTATACACTTCTATAAATATCTCTTAATTTTCCAGCACTTTATTATGCTTGTTCTTCTTGGGTTACTTTTCTATTGTTTTTTTTTCCCAACACCATCCAGAAAAAACATCGCACAATTTTGGATTTATTTGAACATAAAACCAAAAGCATTTACATGTTGTTTATGTATCCGTGCATTTTATAGAATGTATATTGAAATTTAGTTTTATATGAAACTACATAACCCCCCCATAGACGTTTAGATAAGTAGACTTATCGAAAGGCAGACAAAAATATTATAATGTGTTTGTTGTGTGTAGACGCACGTACATTTAGAATGTTTGTATTGTATATATTGTTGTTGTCGTTTGCACCAAAGATTTAACGGTTATATGTCAAAATGAAAAGAACGCAATATACCCATCTCATGTCTTCGCCTAATCCATCTATTTTACACTAACTATTATTTAGACTTATTATATGAATTATTGGAAATAAGTTTTCTTAGCACAAATCATTTGAAAGCTTTGCCTTTTGTTTTTATATCTTCTTCAACTATCTCTGTCTTTCTAATTCGCTAACTCTTTTACTCTTTCTTTAAATATTTCCCCCAGTATAATGCGTCTACGTGTATGTACGAAGGCAGTTTGTTAAGTTTCTAACCTAATGTAGAAAAAAATTTTGTATTATTTTCCAACTCTTCTTCCTTTTACCATGATGCGTTTAGCCCTTGGCTTTTTTGGGTATTTTTAGTGCCTATTTAAAATGGACTATTCATTCCATTCATTCCACTTCACGCGAGGCACATTTTTTAAGGTCCATTTATTCTTTTAGGTTTTCACTTTTCGGACTTTGAATATCATTCGATTTTATGAGAAACATTATGAAAATTAGTAAATATTTGTTTTAAGCAATTTGAAAGATTGATAGTATAAAATCCATAACGATAGATCCATGACGATGGCTCTGAGAATGGGTGAATTGGTTTGAAAGTACAAAATTTCCAAAAAATCACGAACTTATCTAACCACCACTAAAATTTTCATTACTAATGCATCATAAACTTGTTTTTTCCTTGCCTTATTGTGGTTTCATATGGCCCCACATTATAAAATTATGTCTGGTGAAAGGAAAATAACATGAAAGATTACAAAAGTTAGGCAAAAATTCGATGGTGAGAGATATAGAGAGTAGGAGATTGAATGAGACAGTTGGGGCGTATGTGTTTTGCACAATTTGGTAAATTGTTAGTGTGTGTTAGTTATTAAATTGTTTTTGTGTTATGATAGACAAATATCTGTTATTATCCTTCTCCTATAAATGATGCTCATATATCATCTTCAATCTTTTACATCCATCTTATTTTTACCACCCTCTGAAGTTCTCAGTCTGCCATTCTAACATATATCTATCTACTGGCACCATTTTTTTACACTATTTTTCTTCTTCATTAAGCGTTAAATTATACAAAATTATATTAAACAATTTCAAGTTACTTGAGGGTTGGCCTTGTCTTAAATTTTAATAAAACTCAATAGATTTGATTTGGACCATTTTGTTCTATTTGTATTTCACATTTTTGGTTAAATTACTATTTGTACAATTAAAATTCACTCAGGTTTTTTAGTATTTTAAATTTTCTTCAGAATTTTTTTTCTGCTTAAATTTTTTTCCTTTAAACTTTTCTTTGTGCAGCTCATTTAACTGTCGCCCATCATGGGTTAGTAAGTTCTATTCTTATGTACTTTTATTTGTATGTGTATGTCAGCATAGACAGAGTATTACTATAAATAATATAAATAAAAATGGAATATGTTGGAAAATATAAATATAATAAATGAAAAATAAAGAAGAAAAAAGGAAAATAAAGAAAATCTCTGTTCAGAAAAATATTATATAAAATATTCGGAAGAAATAAAACATTGAAAGTATTGAAGTTTAATTTTTTATTTTTATAACCATCATCGAAAGGTTGAGGGTATATTACCATTTTGCCATTATGTCGGAACATTGGAGACCCTATAAAATATACATATTCATTATAATCATCAAATCCATGTCTGTCTGTCTTTCCGTCTTTCTGGTACCAAATACGCCATAACGAGTTCAAATATGGCTCCAGCCAAATATGATTCTCTCACTTGTTTGTTTTTGATATTACAGGTATATAAAATAGGAAAGTAGAGTTCATCATCGAAGTAGTAGAAAATATTGCAATATTGAATTAAAATATTGCATTCTACCGAAGCATCCTTTAAGAATATAATAATTATAACTTAGACTACAACAGCACTGTGGGATATTAGAAGATTGTTTGTAACCTCCAGAAGGGTTTGAACTTAGGCTAACCTCTTATATGTCAATAGTTTCAGAATTGTCTTCTAAATTGAAGTGTGAAAATTTGTTATTGCATTATTTCTAATAGACTTGGTCAATTTGTACAATTTTTGTTGACTTCGCGTGAAATTTCGGGTAAGGTCTCTATTTATTATGGGCAAAAAAATTGTTAATTTCTACTTAAGAAGCACAAAGGTTTTTAGTCTTTGATTAAGTTAAACTGCTTTAAAGCGGCCACTGCCAAGCACTTTTTATATTAAAGTATTAAATTCGAAATTGTAATAAATTTATATAAGAACTTTTAAGAGTAACAGCAGCTAAATATTAAGAGCATTTCCCAAATGCTTTTTAAGAATATGAATTTCATAAAATTATGAATAAAATTATGTGTGAATGTATCTCTTTTAAGATTAATCGTAATTTTCCGATATATTCCATATTTTATTGATATTTATATACATTTATTAATAAATAATGAAAATATCAAATTTTATTCTCTATTCGTTTCAGCTAAATACGATAATAATCTTTTGTAGGGCAAAAGTACTCATTATTAAAATTATTATTCTATTATTGTAATATTTAAATATCGGTTTTGTTAAGGAAAGAAACGGAAAGACAGAGAGAGAGAGAGAGAGAGAGAGAGAGATAAATACAGAAAACAAAAGAAATGGAAAGTAATAGAATGAGTAATATAATATAAAATATCGTTTAATTGTTGGAAAATATTTATACGTCTAATTGCACAAATTTGTAATAAATTAATTATAATTTTATAATTAAGAAAAAACTAATGAAGAGTAATATTAATTATTTCAGTAATATTTATGTATATAAATAAGGAAATATTTGCGTCTATTTGCTTATATGCATGTATCTATAAATATGCTTTAAGTATGTAAAATATTTTCGAAAGTCTATTTAAATTTTATATTTGGACGTAAATTCGTAAAAACAATAAACAAATAAAAGCAAAAATATACATTTAAATATTTTGCTATATTTTTGTTGCTTTTAATATTATTATTTTATTCACTATTATTATTATTATTATAAAATATAGAAATTAATATGAATAATATTTATTACAATAATTACAAGAAGAAATTTATTTAACTATAAATTAAGAAAATTTTTCTCATGTTACTGCTAATCAATTAAACTAATTCCATAGAATTACTTCAAAAGTTATATTATATTATTGTAATAATAACAAAAATAAAACAAAAATTTATACTAAATGCATTGTAATATAAATTGTGGCTCTATGGAAAAGAATTCCAAATTTGTATAAATTTTATCGAAAAATGGGAAAATATTTTGAGAAAATTGTACCAAATATGATGCAGAGAGGTTCATTGTTTGGGGCTCTGCTCGGAAAGTTTGAAAATTATAATTTCTTGTTTGCTTAATCATTTATTACTCATTTTACAAAGTGGCTCCGATCGTTTATACGAAAAAACTCACAATTGACATAATTCATTTGGAAAATTGATTTTATTTTTCAATTTTACTATTTTTTGTTTTGTTTTTATTTTTTTTAATTTTTTGTCTTTTAGGAAAACATTCACTGACACTAATGTCACTAATGTGACATACATTATTACGTTATTACGGTAATTTAATTTTATACTTTTATACTCATTTAATAAAGAATTAATTAATTAATCAATTTGTTATGGTATAAATTTTATATTAAATTATATCAATAATTTTATTAAGCACGGCATATATTTATATACATTCTAATTATTGTTTTTTGCTACGATTATTTTAAAATTTTATAAAATAATATTGTCCGTTATAAATCGTTAATTTCGATGGTCATGACAAATATATTTTTATATAACAATTAACATAAATATTTTATGTTATTAAATATTAACTATTATTGATAAATTGATAAACTAAGCAGTTTATCAAGTAGTTGTTCAAGTTCGGCTCTTTAATATATTAAACAATTTTTTTGTATTCTTATAATAAAATAAAGTAAATAAATTACAAGTTTGTAAAGTAAACAATTGGAAATTTACAAATGATTTGAAAAGCCAGTTATATCGAAGAAGATCGAAAAAATGGATTGATTTATATCAAAATTCGGTAACGTTTCAATTTTTCAATTCAATATTAAACTATTGTAATTTGTGTTCATATAAAATGATTTTTTTCGAAAAATTTGTTTTATGAATACCTGGCCCTAGACCAAAAATTACCTACGTATCAAATTGTCTTAAAATATCTCAAAATTTATAGACTTCAGGTTGATAACAAATTTACATGGACAGAAAATGCACGGACAGATGGATGGAGAAATGGATGGATAGACAGGTTTAAATCAATTCAAAAAATGATTTTAAAAAATTTGTATATATAAAGTTGAATGTACCTTAACTTTATCTGAGTTTTATATCAAATTATAAAAAATTAACGCATTAACGTTTGATTAAATGAAAGTCCAAAAAATTAATTTAATTCTTAAGGGGTGGCCTAAGATGATAACTTACAGTGATAATTATAATAAAATTATGATAAAAATAGAGCAAGATAATTTGGAATTATTTAGCAATGGAATTACTACTGTAGCTACAACAACTATAATTATAATAAATTATAAATACAACTACAATAATAAATACAATAAAGTCATATTGCATAATAATTTATTCAAACTGGTTAATTATGCCGTATCAGTTGCATAAGTGAATAATATCAAGCTGAAACATATTTATATGTACAAATGTATATACAAATATTAAAATATTAAATCATATTGTTATTATTGTTATTATTGTTATCATTGTTCATTGTGCAATTATAATGCATTTGGGGTTCAATTTTGTTACGTTTAATTCAGTTCAATTCAATTCAATTGAGTTTAGTTCAGTTTCGTTTGGTTTGGTTTAGTTTGGTTTAGTTTGGTTTTGGGTTTATTATTATTATCATTATTAATGAATTATTATTATATTTGATTGGAATTTTGTTTTCGAAACATATATACATATTTTGTATAATGTATAAATAGGTGCATAGGGCATATAAATATTTCCATTATCAATTAAACTAATGAAAATCACATTTGTAGAATATTATTTCAAAATCTTACGCATATGAAAATGTGAATTGATCTAAATAACAATATTTCAACACGGTTTTATTAAATGTAGCAATAATGTTACTAATAACAGCAATAGCAATAATACAAAATATTGTAAGATAACAAGGAAATTTGTGCAGGATAATGCCTTTTCAAATAATTCGATTTTTTCTAAAAAATTTAATGTAAAATATGAAAAATGAAAAAATTCATGAATTGATTTTTCAAAAGAATTTACAGATTTACAATTTATTAAAATTTCTGACTTTCTTAAAACAATGCACAAATGCAAGTTGATGTTGTGCAATTTCTGGTGGATGTGGCCGATTTGTAAAATTTTTGTCATAATTTTAAGCATAATTTCAACTTTCTAAATGTTGGAAAGTTATAAAAAAAAAGCAAAATTGCTTAAGTTCCACGGTGGCCACGCCTTTTTAAAACGAAACAATATACACAAACTTTCAATGTTTCTACCAAAATTTAAAGTTCATATTTCAATTTGTATCTCAATTCAGAATTCATAATACGATTTGGTTTCTAGGGTCTCTGACTCTAGTTTTTTTGGGCATTACAAACTGAGTAACTAAATGAGTATGAATCGAACTTCTGTGTGGAAACCTTTAAAGTTGATTGAGACCATTTTTAAACATCCTACAACTCTTTGTTTGATGTACAAAAGAGGCCACAAGAAAAGAAATTGTAATTTTTTAATGAATCGATAAGTTTCTTATACGGGAAAGGCTTTAATATATATAAAGATATGGACACATGTATAGAACATATAAAATTCTATTATGTACCAAGTTTTGCTAGAAACTCATTGAAACTTTATAATTTTGCCAATTAAAAAGTGTTATTTTGTGACCGCTATGTTTGCAGATTGTAAAAATATTCGATTTTAAATAAGATTTAATAAGGTAGATTTTTCCTTAAACTTGCCAGCTGTATCTTAATAATAAAGAATAACATGAACCGACATGAGATGGGTATACAAAGGTATAAGTTTATATTGAGTCGAAAATTGCTTCCCAGTCCATCAACTTTGAAGGCCATTTCGTATCACAAGTGTCGGCATAAATATACCGCAAATGATGTGATTTTTAAAGTTCCGCCCATTTTTAAAGTTTTTGTATTCTACTTTAATTAATATATCAAAATGAAGAAGCTGATTTGATCCATTAATGCAGTATCCAATATCTACAATTCACTTCTTAAGTGAATGAGTAAAAGTATCTTTCGTTTAAGAGCAGATTGCTTCTTATGTTATTTCATATCTCCGTTGTGTTGGTCCAATTTATATGTAAATTTAATCAAATTATTTTATAGCTTAAAGAATATGCAGAATGATAAGATCACTGAAGAAGTGAATAAAACAGAGAGAGGGAAAAGAGGGATAAAGGTAGAATGTGATAGTTAGAGATAAATTTAAAGTTATGTTTTTTGTTTTGTCTATAATTAAGGTAAAAATATCCATTGATGATGATGATGATGATTATGATGATGATTATGATGATGATGATGATAATGATGATGTGTTTGTGTAGGTGTGCTTGTATATGCAATATTGCTATTATGATTTCATGTATGCAGAACAAATATGCCACAAACATAAAAATGCTGAGAATTTCCACAAACATTTCTATGATTTTTTTATTTTCTATTCCATTTAATGAAAAATTTCAGTTTTTCTGATTTTTTCTTTCTTTTTCCATTGTTTCTTTTGTTGTCTTTCTACAAGTGTACAGAAGAGAAATGGAAAAAGAATGTTATGCAAACAGAAGCAGAAAATGTGTGCGTACAAAAGGAAAAGTCGACAATACGAATTTTTCTGGAATTTTACATGGTCTTGCATCTTGATGGGTGTTTGGCAACGTTGATATTCTTGGTATGCAGCAGGCATTCATTTTACATATGTTTATTGTATTTGATGCATAACAGATAGATACAGAAAGAGTAAAGGATTTTGAAAGAGAGAGGGAGAGAAAGAGAGAGAGATAGTAAGAGCGTTTGCTAGATACCGTAGAATATTGAATGGCGAATGATATTTATGCATCGGTTGATTTTTCTACTTAAACATAAGTTATCTGTGCACACACAGAAATTTTTACATTTACACATTTTCTATGGCTGCAAAAAGACGTTCGTTTATTCAGGCCATTTCGGAACCCAGTAAATACACTTTACTTACCATACTTACTCAACTAGTGTCCTTGTTCTGGTTTTTGTACTTGTGTAGAAAGAAACAATTAATAAGAAAAGAAAGCTTCTTTTTTTTGATACCTTTTTTTGATATACTTAAGAACGCTTAGATAAAATAAGGATCAATTTTTCTTTTAATTTCAAAAAGTGTAATATTCCAGATTCGGAAAAAATCACATAAACTCAAGATTCTAATAAAAAATTTTATAGCATCGGGGCCTTGGCAACCGGCAGCTTAACCCACGTAAATATGAAATCCAATCGAACAGCGATAAACTCGCCTTAAGAACGTGATCGCTTGGTTTCTAAGGAAAAAGGGCATTTTAATTACGCACATTAATTTTCATCATAATTTTATGCAATTTTACTAAATAAACATCTGGTTGAAAGATAGCATTTCAGGCTGCAGTTGCGAGATTCGACACTACTGAAAAAAGAAGGCGTAAAATCTTTGTAAAAAATTGACGAACAATTTTGGGCTGTTTTTCGTGACAAATGCTTTGCATGAATGCTGCCTCTAGCAATGATTTATAATAATTGTTCAATTACAAAAATTTTGCTATAAAATATTCACGTCTTTTATGTTAAAGCACTAAATAATTCTTAATATCGGTTTGGAATCATTTAGAATGAGCAGGTTTGTAGTTTGGGTAGCATTACTAAAACTGAAAGTAAATCAAGAAGGGAAATTGGAAAAGAAAATTTTCAATGCTTAACCTAAAGTGAGAATTCTACACTGCAGTGACAAATTTATGTATAAATTATGGATCTGATATGGCATGATATGTTTTCGATGCAAGCTGCCATTGGAATGTATCACTTTTTAGTTCTTTTGCAGCAGCAATTAATTTGGAATATATTTCCCATGTATAAATTAAAATTGATAAAGAAGGGGATCTTTCGATCTTCTGATATTTGGATTTTTGGATTTTGTTCCACAATAAGCAATAAGGCAACGTTTTCGAGGCCGAGAAATGTAACTATTTGGAGAAAACAAATGACTATATGGTGCGTTGGAAAGGGAAGGAAAGGGAAGGGAAGGGAAGAGAAGAAACTGCAAATTGTTTTATTTATTTTGGAAATAGAGGGCCATGCATTGTCTTGGTCCTAAGTGATCTTGATGGTTTTGGTTTTACATGTTCATTCATATTTATATGATTGGCCTAGGAGATTCTAAGAGAAAATATGGGTTTTAGATTAGTACCTAATAGTAACGGTACTATGAGCAACGTATACTTATTGATTTATTGATTGATTGATTCATTGTACTCTGTAATTAAACATTGATGGCAGATATGTATACAAAATACTGAGCGCATTGGCAACTTTGGAGTTGTCTAAGCTGCTAGAGTTTTTTTTTCGTTGGAGCCAAGATCCAAGAAATTTGGCAATTGCTGAAATAGAACATTTATAAATTTTTGTTTGCCTTGACTTTATTGCTTTAATGTTTTTTTTCAATTTTTTTTTGTTGTTTTGCTTTAATATTTACTATACTTATTTAAATAATATCTTAACACACACAATCACATATGTTCACATATATTTGTCTATATAATAAAGCGCTTTCATATGTGTGTTTGGGTGAATGTGTGTGTATAATTACACATATATTGGCAAGCGCTTTATATATTTAATATTTTAATCTACTTTATTTTAAACATAACGATCTCTTTGTTTATTTATTTATTTCATTATCATTCTTACTATAATTGCCTGTACTTGTTGTTGTTGTCACTTTCATTGGTGATGTTTATTTATTTATATTGCGTTTTATTAAAATTATTTGAAAAGAATTAAAGTGAAGCAAAAGCTGCTTTAAGACCGATTATAAATTTCATTAAAAATTTTCCTCATTTGCTATCTCATTCTTTCACAATCTCTCTGTTACTCTGTTTTATGCATTTTTATAATTATTCCACTCATTATTTTTGTCATCACTCACCTCACTTGTAAAAATGATGTTTGACTTGATATTCCATTAATTTGATAATTTTTATTTAGTTTTTGTTATTGTTGTTACTTTTGTTTATGCCTATGATGTACGTGTGTGTGTGTGTGTGTGTGTGTATATGTGTGTATGTGTGCTTACACTAACATTTTAGTTAAAATTTTTTGTTCAGTGCAACAATATTTTCTAATAATTTTCTAGTTACTGCTTTTGAGTTTGTTTTGTTCCAAATTCTATTAAATTCGAACGCAAATGACAAGAAAAAAAGTCATATCTTTTAGCAAGAATAATAATAACAATAACAATAATTTGGCAAATGTTTATACTTTGCGTCATTCTTGGAAAGCAACAAAAATTTCCTACTTTATTGTTGTCTTCTCAATATTTACCAAAATAATTTGCTACATCAATATTATCATATTTATAGCTATAAATGCATGTGTATGTGTATGTGTATGTGTATGTGCATGTGTGTGTATATTTTTAAATAATGAAAATATTTTTAGGGGACTTCATAAATTTACTGTAAATAACTGTAGATTCTATCTAAATGCAATTACATGACGTCTCTAACTTTATCGCTATATCTATTTCTATCTCTATCTCTATCTCTCTCTCTCTCTCTCTGTCTATCTCTATATCTATCTCTCTCTCTCTCTGTCTATCTCTATCTCTATGACTATTCCACTTTATAAATTAGACTTTAGTTCCTTCCCTGCCCCACACATTTAATTGTTTTGTATTGCATTTTCGCCTTCTTCTCCGACTTTTAAGATGGTTTTTTTCTTCTCTTTCTTAGACTTCTTAGATTTTGTTATGCTGCTCAAATCGACACACTGTTTTATATTTTATACTATTTTATATTATACCACATTTTATTATTGTTGTTCTTTTTGTTGCAGTTGTTGTTGTGTGCTCTTTGGTTTCAAGTTTATGGCCATTTTCCTATTCTACACAAAGTTTATTTAACTGACATTTACTACAAAATTGCATGAGTGAATATATGTATAAATGAATGAAAAGGATAGATATATATATTTTGCTTATTTTGTACAGATATACGCAAATTAAATTATGTGATAGATGAAGATAAAACAGTTGAAGTTAACTTTGTTTATATTTCTGCTTATGAAATTTATGATTACACTGGAATTAAAATTTAAATTTTATTTATTTTCTCTTACAACTTTTTTTTTTCTAATTTTATTCATCCTGCTGCGTATTTACAACGATAACAAAGTATATAATTCTGGAACTCCTTAAACTTCATTAAATTTTGTATTATTTTACGATCCTTTAAGGAATCTGGAATGGTAAGAGTTTGAAATTAATAGAAAGTTAAAGGTAAAGCACAAAGTTCAAGTCAGGATCTGAATCAAAATCATACTCAAAGATGCGATGTCAGAATTGTTGTTGGAGAAGAAAAATGCGATAAAAAGGGAGCAAGTGGGAGAGAAAGTGAGGGAATAAACTTTGGGATAACAGGATACCATGATATTACGATTCAGCATCTGATCAGTTTTTAGAAGTAAATTGAAAATATAAACATAAAAAAATTAAGGTTTGGTAATGTATAATTTCGCACAGATTTTCATACAAGATTTGCGTGATTTTTGAATTGTGATTTTAAATCAATAGCCTTCTTATTTGTGCAAAATTTTAGTTTGCTACTTCTTGCAGTTTTGCAATTTACAGATGACGAGTTAAAAACTACCAAATTTTGTATAAAAATAAGGAGATGCTCTCAGTTTATGCTGCACTGTGGACGTGTCCTTTGACCGATGTTGCTCATTTTAAACACCAACCTACGTGAAAGAATTTCTAATGATTTTTCCAAATATGCGTTCGATAATATATATCTTACGATTAGAAGAATGTTTACAACAGTCATATAGTAAGACGAACCGACGGATAGACATTTCTAAATCTCTTCAGAATTTGATGGTGATCAAGAATGTTAAGGAATACATTATATTTGTATTCCTTGGTAATGGGTACAAACAGAGGCAGAGAGAGAAAGAATTAAGGAAGTAAGGAATTATGAAGAAAGAAAATAGAATGTAGAAGAAGTATAGAAAGAAAGATGATGACAAAGATAGAAATGGAGAGATTTAAGTGAATATTTACTTTCAATAAGAATGTGCAATTTCCCGTAATTACGTTCACTCTTGTTATATATATATATATATATATATATATATATATATATAAATATGTAAATTAGAGGTATCTGCAAATATACGTGTATGTATACAAATACACACACACATGCACACTCTTTTAATATGAATAATAAATTTTCCTGTGTATGTGTGTAGATGTGTGCTTGAAGTATAAAAAATAGGCGTATGTTAGTGTTAGAAAAGGTAATATACTGATAGATAAGGAGGAAAAGAGAGAGATAGTAAGAAAGATAGAAAGAGAGAGAGAGAGAGAGAGAGGGGAGAGAGAGAGAAATAATAGAGCCAAGAGAGTTAGGCTTTTGTTTGTGCGATAAAATGTTAAAAATCTAAATAAAATTCATTCACAACAACCCAGACACAAAACACATACACAATACACACACACACACACACACACACACACACACATACATATAGGTATACACAAGCACATTCAATGTTCTGTTGAAGGCAAATTAATGGACACTTTTTTTCTTCTTGCTCTGTTCTCAGTTTTCATCGCTGACGTACTGTGTGTATGTGTATGTGCTGATAATGTGTCATATATGTCATTTATTAGTCTATATTTGCCATTTGTGTTATCATCAACAGCTAGCGCCCATTTAGAAAATACAAATATTTACAGCAGCAACATTAAGTTATTATGACTTTTTCGAATTTTCTTATTTTTATTATTATTATTATTATTATTATTGTGATTGTTGTTTATGTTGTTGTTGTTGTTGTTGTTGTTGTTACAATTATTGCATTTGTATGATATAATAAATTGTAGCAATTATTGTCGGTTATTCTCCATTTTTTTAATTTGTTTATTTGTTTATTGTTTTGTTAAAATTTTGTTTATTGTTGTTGCTGCTGCTATTACTGCTGTTACTGCTGCTATTGTTATTGTGATTGTTGTCGTACTCTTTTTGGTTTTCTCTTTTACAAAATTTATTTATTGCATCATTTACGATTTAATCCCTTCGGTGCAGCCATTTTATTTTATTTTGCCTATTTTTATAAGAAGTTTTATGTGAAATGAAACAGAAGCAACAAAATAAAAAAAATGGAAAAAAAGACGAATGAATGTTGGCCGAAAGGGGCAGCAACAGCAACAGCAAATGCGATAAAATAAAATGGAGAAAAAGCTAAAAACTTGATAAACCCCATAAAAGACAAAATGGTCAAATTGTTTGAAAGAAAGAGATAGACTAAAGGTTAGGCTAGATGTGTGGCAGAGAGATAGAGGAGAGAGAGAGGGGGGGGGAGATTATAGTGCGAAGATACATTAACGTACACTTTGGGGCAATTTAAATGTAAATAAGTTGAGTGGCCATAATAATATTTTATCACTAATAATAATATTATGGCAGACATATGCCCAATATAAATACAATACACACACACCCACATATATATATATATATATATATATATATATATATATATATATATAAATGAATATTTATAAAATAAAACAACACTAAAGGAATGGAATAGAAATGAGTGGAAGAAAAGAAAGAAAAAAAGAAAAAACATTGTAAAGTAAAAAAGTGAAATAAAATTCAGTTAACGGTAAAATCATGACCAACTTTTCTTTTAACTTGGTCTATTTGTTTGTTTAGTTGTATGCTTGTTGCTATTTCAACTATAAAAAATCTACAAAAAAAATGTCACCAACAGAAATATTTTATGCAAAAAGTAGCAAGAAAGCACAACAAAAAAAAAACAAACATAAATAGTATATATAAAATAAATTTAAGAGAAAGGAGAGAAATTTTTCACACAGAAGAAAAAAACATAAACGAGCAAAAAATAACAAAACAACTTTTACCTTTGGCCATTTAACAATTGACTTGAATGCTTGAAAATAATAAACGTAAAATAAATAATAACAATAACAGCAACAACAACAGCAACAACAACAGCAACAATAACAATAATAGCAACAGCAACAGCAACAGCAGCAGCAGCAGGGAGCAACAAGGAGCACCAAGACCAGCAACAATAATTGCAATAACAATGAAAAAAAATAACTGGGCAGAAAAAACTAAAATGAGAATAAATAAAAAAAGAAAACCAAAAATAGCAACTGCCAACTGAAGTGAACTGAAATTGAACTGTTCATTATTATTGTTGTAATTATCAATATAAAAATAACAACAATTGATGTTGTTGTTGTTATTGTTGCCAATATCTCTGCCTTTTCCTTTATTCATATTTAACTGTTTATTTATGATTGTTCTTCTTGTGCTTTCTGGTGTTTTTTCCACTGTCATTTCTTTTCCTGTTTTTCTTTACACTTCTGCTTTTGCTTCTGCATTTGTTTCTCTTACTCTTTCTATTGTCGTGACCACTTTCTCTGTTTTATCATGAATTAAAAATGAAGGCAAACAAACGAAAAAAAGATCAAGCTAAACAAAACTAAAATAATATTTCATATGACATAGATATAGAGAGAGAGAGAGATAGAGATAGTGATAGTGACAGACAGAAAGAGAGAGAGAGAGAGATAGAGGCATAATATATATATATATATATATATATATATAGAGGGAGAGAAAGAGAGAGAAGAAGAGAAAGAAGTTAAAAAGGAAAAACACGTAGAGAAAATAACTGCGAAGAATAAGCAGAGATGGCAGAAATATTGCTAGAAAGATGAAGAAGATGAAGAGACGAAGGACAATTGAAAAAGAAGAAGACCATGATAATAATGATCTAAAAGAAAACGAATAACTGCATAATGATAATATAAAACAGGAAAGGCACGATGTGTAGCAAGTTGAGGAAAAATTAGAGGAAAAGGAAAAAGAAAAAAACTAGAAAAATGATAAGGAAGAAGACGAAGTTAGAAAAATTACAACAGAAAAGCCACAAAAAAAAACGGAAAATCATAATTCATTCAAGTTTTACAAACAGTTAAAAAAAAAAACAAGGCGATCTGAGAAGCAACGAACGGTCTGTCAACTTGCAACAACAACAACAGAAACAACAGCAATAAGTAACAATAATAATAATAATAAAAATAATGAAACGACAATTGGCTTTGGGCAGCGGTAACGTTGAAGTAGTTTAGTTCAAAATACAAAAGAAAAAAAACAGCACAAATAAATTTTACACACATTCACAGAATAAATAATGTTAATTGTAGTAGGGAAAACTTTTTTATCATAATCATTTTCTTTCACATTTTATATCACAATTTTATTGCTGTTGTTGTTGTTGTTGTTGCTTATTATATTTTCTTCTGCCTCGTTTTGGCCTTTCACTTCATATAACTTCATTCCACAACTCTCACATCACAAGTCATCTCAGTTTTTCTTCTACAATTTTTTCTGCTTCACTTTCTTACTCTGGTTCTGGATCTCTCTTATTTTTGAACTCTCCATTTTTCATAGTGCAATCGTTTTCTGATAGTGGTTTACTTCCGTTTTATTTTACTAAACGCCAAAAATTATAAAGAAAGCAGTCTCATGTGTATACACATATATACATACATATAATTACAATTATAAAAAATAATGCTGAAAATGTCGTTAAGTTATAAAGCGGTTGCTTATTTATTAGCTTCATTCTGTTGCTGTCACTTTTTTATATAAGTACTTTGACACCGGTGTAAATACTTGTACATCCTATATAAGTACTTACATCTATATAAGTACTTATATTTCTATAGGTACTTACTCTAGTATGAGTACTTTCACCGGTATAAGTATTTACACCTATATAAGTACTTACACCCAAATAAGTACTTACACCTATATAAGTACTTACATGAATATAAGTACTTACTCTAATATGAGTACTTACACCCATATAAGTACTTTCACCGATATAAGTACTTACACCAATACAAGTACTTACATCAATATAACTACTTATACTTCTATAATTATTAACACCTATATAAGTACTTACAGTAATATAAGTACTTACCCGGATTTAAGTACTTATACCCTTATAAGTACTTACACTAATATAAGTAATTACACCTGCATACTTATACCCATATAAGTACTTGCATAGTCATATAAGTCATGTAAGTATTTATACCCATGATTACTTACGCCCATGTAAGTTCTTGCACTCATATAAGTACTTACACTTACTTTTGCTTTTCGTTTTCTTATTTTTATATCAAACGTCAATACATCCTTCTTGATAAAATAAGCTCAAATCGAACAATTTTCTGGCTCGACCTAAGTTTGTCCATACATGCTGTTATGTGTATTTCAGACAGAATTCCATGAGTTTTCGTATTCTAATTACCGATTGCAATCTTTTAGAATATTTGACAGGGATTTTTGTCCTTTGTTTTAAAAATAAAAGTTATAGATCAAGTTGCTTCTAATTATCAGATAATCATCTTCAATTCTAATACAACTGTTGCGTAAGATCAAAAAGGATCGTAACTTTTTCATTTTTTATAGGTGTTGTGATGGTGCTACACAAGATTTGGGGTCAGCCTTATATAACTTTCTTGCTCTTTTTTTCATTTTACGTTTCTTGTTGGATATTTTAAGTTAATGCCATAAAAGTGGAAGAAGTGGAAAACATTAACAGTACTTTCTTTCACCTGTAAATTTGGCAACAAGTTTACATAAAATAAATTTTCAAAATGAAAAAAAAAACCTAAAAGTGCAAGAAAAAAATAAGTACAAGAAAAAAGAACAAGCTGATCATCATAAAAGGAAAGTTCTCCACACTTTTTATACGATTTTATTACTCAGAAGTCAAGATGTAAAAACATGAGAAAAAAAAGAGCTTGCTAACTATTTCTTTATACACACCACTCAAAGTTCGGGGGTGTATTCATATTGTCATTGTCTTTGTAACGTCCAAAAGAAAGCTTTGCACAAACTATATAAATTCTTGATCAGCATCAAATTCTGACTCTATTTAGATATGTCTCTCCGTCTGTCCATATGTAGTTAACATTTTCCTACTTGCACAAGAAAACACAATTGAAAAACTGGAACAGGCTTTGAATCGTAATATCATGAAGTTTGATTGGTGGATATTTAAGATTTGATCCCAGTCAAATATAATTTTTTTTACTTGATTTTCTTGGTTTCACGTCTTTACCATTATATTTCCATTTTTTTATTTGGAAAATAGGACTAATGATAAATAAAAATATCACAAAAATAGCTAAAGAATTCTAAAGTTTTTTGTAAAATTCGATAAGTATTTAAATCGTTGAAGCAAATTGGACTGTAAGGGCTTATTAAAAAAAAGATTCACCAAAACAAGGATAAGATGGTGAGAGGTAGAGAGAGAGAGAGAGAGAGAGAGAGAGAGAGAGAGAGTGAGCAAGGGAGAAGGAGAGAAAGAAAGAAAATTATATAAAGATGTGTGAAGATTTTAAAGTAAAGATAAATGCTCATTAGCGATAATTATTGTTCAAGAGAACATAGAAGCAAGAATTTTGATTACCAAAATACAAATCGAGAATAGAAGAGCGATAATAAAGCCTAAATGTTAACAATTGAAGTCAGCTTTTGATGTTGATTATTTTGAAAAGGTTGCATCGCCATGTGGCATATTAAAACAAAAAAAAAAGAGAGAACACACTCATATTTATATATAAATTTGATCAAATGTAATTGTTGAAGGCTTAATTTAAAGTTATTTTTATATTCTAAATTTTGTTTCTTTATATTTTTACTTTTATGTTGTCTTTATATATGACTTTCATTGTTATTTTCTTTTTTTGTTTTTCTTCTTGAATTGTTCTTTGTTTTCAAATTCTGCCTTCAAATTGAATTTTATGTAATATCTAAGTAATTTATTTTCTACTTCTTTTAAGTTCTCTTATTTTCTTATATTCTTTATTTTTTTGGTTTTGTTCCTTTGTATTATGAACACATACACATACACATACACATACACATACACATACACATACACAAGCAAAGAGACAAACATATGTATAATAATGTAACTTTACAAACGCATATTAATAATGTGCACCTTTTTTTTTCTTTTACTTTTAAGTTTTTTTCTTGGCTTTTTATTTTTTATTCTTTTTTAGTTTCATCTTTTCAACGCATTTCTACGATTTTATTATAAAGCACAGTGTTTATTCATATGTGTTTATATATTTGTGTTTGGTATTTGTGGTTATAACAAGAATGGGATTAAGAAGTGGTGCGGAAAGTAGATAAAATTGCTTGAAGAAAGAAAAATTAGTTTACATTAAATGAATTTTTTTCTCCTTTTTCTCCTTGTTCTTGTTATGATTTTTTACCATTACCTCAACATCTCAAATTTCATCACTTTCTCTCTTTCTGCCTTTATAACCACCATCGACTCCGCTCAGCACTCGTTGTAACATTTTTCATATCAGTTTTATTGGATGAAAAGCGGAAATGAAAATATTTTATTATAAAAAAAAAAAAATTATAACTTTATGTTGTTTTTTGGTTTTTTGCTTTCGTTTTATATTCTTTTTTTTACATTTAACTTTAACTTTGCCCGACGGTATCATAAATTTGTTACTATAGTTGCTTACTTAAACAATAAACAAACAAACCAACAGAAGAAAGAATGAATGAATAAGCACACAGACAAACATACAAACATGTGTTCGAGAGGTAAATGTGCGGTAAAAAAAGAAAAGAAAAGTGATTGAACAACGAAAGGGAGCACCACCACCACCATCGCTTTGCAGCTGCAGTAGCAGAAGCATTAATGGAGCAGTAGGAGCGCGCTGTGAAAGTGACATGCATGCTCATATTTTTGAATTGTACTTTGTATTTTATATTTAAAAAGGCTAAGCGCAACCAACTGATAATATAATAAGTATGTATGTATGTATGTATGTATGTATGTGTGTGTGTATGTGTGCGTCCATATATGTATGTATATATATTGTTAGCAAGTTAAGTAGTATAAGAAAATATGCATACAAAGTACAATACCGAAACCCACTTTAATTCTTTATAACTCATACGCCCCGTACGCCACATATGCCATACAAATATTTCATACGCCACGTATGCCACGTATGCTTCATAGATACATATAAGAGTGGAGATACAATGATAAATGTTGTTGATGAAAGTCACTAAAGTTATGACTTATAAAAAACACGCAAACAAAATAATAATAATATTAATAATAATAACAGCAACATCAACAATAACAAAAACTAATGCAATAGCAACAATAATAATTGAAACTATTATAAATGATCGAGAACGGTTACCAAGCAGCCTTCCATCACTTTATCTAATATAAATGTTATGAGTGATTAAGAAAGTAACAAATTTTTTTTAAATTTTTAATTGCTATAGAAGAGAATACAAAAAAAAGCAAAGTGGATCTATGTAGATCATATTTAATCTTTATAAGAAGTATTTTAAATAAATTTGTTGTATCGATTCAAAACGTTTGACATCCTTTCAATATCGAATTCTTGTACAGACGAACTTTATAGAGCAAATGATCATAAAAATCTGCCAAATTTTTTTAAATATTTATTAATTTATATTCAAACAGCTTAAATGTAGTGGTATAATGAATTCCATTGAAATATTACAAAAAAAAAAACATAAACAGACAGATAGACAAATGGACAGGTAGACAGATAGGCAGACAAGCAGACTGACAGATAAGTTTAAGTGAAGAAAGTGCTTAATAAAAATTGGACCTTTCTAAAATCCTTATGAATATGATAAACATTTTCACAAAGCAATTATACCCTATAACGTAAATGGTATAGGGTGTAATAAGAATAAGACATATTTTTATTGCTCTTCAAGGAGGTACAAATACATATGCAAAAAATAAAAGAAATAAAAGTTAACTTTAAATGGCACTTGTACAATTGTTTGAATGTTTTACTATAAGAAAAATTATATCTTTGTAACTTATACATAATCATACATAATCACACATATACACACACACACAACATCAGATATTAACAGAATTATACATAAAAATGATGGTAAAGTATTATGCAATCCCTAGAAAGCCCTCAAGTAATAATAACATTAAAATGGAATGGAATAGAATAACTCTCATTGCAAACATTTTATAATTATCATATTGCTTTTAAGTGTTGCTTGTTGTTTGTTGTTTGTCACTCTTTCTGCTTACGTAATGGATAATTTTTGTTTGAATTTTTAATGAGTTAAATCTTGATCATCAAAGTGATCTATATCTTTAAAATTTTCAAAGGTCTTTAAGACAAGTTAAATTAGACTTTTACAACTTGAATTTAAAAAGAAGAAGAACAAATGTCAAATAATTAAAATTTGGAAAGTCAATTTGAATAGACAAGTTACTGGATTTTTGATTTTTATTTAGTTGATTATATAATTAAAGCTATTGAAGTTGATGCAAATCGAATTTAATTTCTTGGTTCATTTAAAAAGTTAAGAGAATGAATTTGATGCTGGAATAATGAGAAATTATTATATTGAAAAGTATATAAAACAAATAGTCCAATTTGAATTAAATTTATTACATTTCATTTAATATATCAATAAATTGCTGGCCATTCATTTGGTTTAAAGAAGCATTCAAAATTGTAAATATTTTCCATGGAATGAATTTTTTTACTAAAAAATAACAGATTGTAAAACTTTATAAGGCAAATGTTAGTCTGAATAGTCCAATTCTAGACACTTTCAGTAGGGTTTTTTATTGGAGCATACGGGCAGATAGAGAGACAGACAGACAGATAGGTAGACGGCAAGTCTAAATTGTATCAGAAAATGATTTAGAGTCGATTACTATAACAAACAATTAGTACTCTCCCAAACTTTTTTAGATGGTACATACATCTCTACATATTTATGATAAACTGCATTACAAATTGTTTACCATATGATAAACTAATAAACGAAGAAATGAGTAAATTATAATAATATTATTTTTATCAAATTTTTGTGAATTTATTTATTTTGCATTATTATTTGAATTATTCAATAATAAATCATTGAATGAATGGAAACTAAACATTTATTTGAAATGAATTTATATTTAAATTTTGGATTTTTCATTTAATTAAATATAAATGCATTAGAAAGTTTTCCGAGAATAAATTTCTTTTTATGTAGGAAATTGCACAAAAGAAAGGCTCACTCATCTAATTTTGCCATGCTTGACTTTTATTGTATTGAATTACTTTTCAATTTAATTGAGAATTTCTTAAGTGTTAATTATTAATTTTGAAAAGTTTTTAAGTTATTTTCATTTAGCAAATATTGAATGTTTAAATGCATTTCAAATACTTTTTCCATAAGAGAAAAACTTCCCAGTGCAGAGAACTTTTGATTTTGAAGCATGTGACGAATGAAACTTCTGCTACTTAACATTCTTCAAATTCACTTGAACGTTTTTCTTCTATTGTATTTTGAAATTATCTAAATTTTTCCTTTTTCTTGTGCCTTTTATTCTGTTCCATTCTATTTTGGAAATAATTTTAATTTTAATATATTTTTCCTTGGTTTTTAAGTCTCTTTGATTACAGCACAAAACAAAATTGACAAAATATCATGTTGATAAACATTTAAATGGAAATCCTGTAACATTTAACTTATAACAAAACATCAAAAGAGGAAAAGAGAAAAGAAAAAACGAAAGCTATAGAAGAGAATGGAAAAAAAATTTTTATCAAGAAAACACTTAAAAAAGAAAGTGGAAGTAAAAAGCAAGAGAAATGATGTAAAATATAAAAAAGTACTTTGATGCTGGTTGGTCCAACTTATTAGCCAAAGTTTTCCTCTGTGTTTTTTTTTTATTTTTGCTATATTACTCTTCTTCTTGCTATTTGTTATGATTGTATTGTTATAATTGTTGTGCTTGTTCTTTGATTTTTGCTTTGTTTTTTCATTTAATTGCAAGATTGTTGAGAATAAAAAAGAGTAAGTCATTTGTTTAAAAAGATAAGAAAAATCATGCTTTTTCCATATCACCATTTCGTTCCATTTCTCTTGCAATTGTTTCTGCTTTATTGTTATGGGTTTTATATAAATAAACCATAAAAAGGGCAAATAGCAAAGAAAAATATAACAATATAACAAAGCAATGAAACAATGCAACAACGAAGCAATGAATGAATGACCGAATAAATAAAATAACTGATTACAAATTGGCAAAAACAATTAAGATCATCAGGCATCAGGCATCAGACATCAGTTATGAGAAGAATATGATAAAATAGTTTGACTCTAGCAAAAAGGCCATTTCAGAAAAAATGAAAAAGCAAGAAAAAAAACTATGTAGAGAAAAAAATGACAAATGACAATTTGCAATACAATAAAATCCAATCTGAATGAGCATGAGAATGGCAAAGAGAGAAAAAGCATGAAGCATTTAAAAGCAAATAATAATAATTTAAAAAGTATGAAAATAAAAATGCAAATGAAAATGAAGGTGAAGGTGAAAATTAATATGAAATAAACGATTGAATAAATAATTGAATCAATGAATGAATGCGTGCTTTACAAACGCAAACAAACAATTGTTAATAGAAATATTTTCAAACGTTAGAAATATTTTACAGTTTTTGATTTTAATTTTTTCCATTCTTTTGGAATAAATGAAGAAAAAGTGATTTTTATGCTTTTAGTTTATAATTTTAAATTTTCACTTTTACTTAATTTTCTTACAATAAATGTGTTGACTTAAAATGTTTATCTATTCGCTGGAAGAAGAAGTAAAATTATTTCTTAATCTTAAATAAATTGTTGTTCCTTTTTCAAAGTTTTGCAGAATAAACTGCTTAACTGTATTGTTTTAATTTATAATATTCTCTTGTTATTTTCATTTATTTATTTATGGCTTTTTATTGTAATTTTCGGTTGACAATCATTACTTTTGCATTACAAGATTCATTTAATAATTTTCTTTTTAACCTTAAGCGTTATATACAATTAAACATTGAAATAATAATCAAAAGTACAATGATTGAAATTTATGAATGGAAGACAACAGATAGCAAAGAACTCAAATGGCATAGAATTCACTTCAATTCATTGCGCAGTTTTCTAACTGAATTAGTTGGAGTTAGTTCGATTGAATGATGGTGGGAATGTAAAAGGATGAGAAGATTTAAAATAATTGACACAAGTGAATGGAAGAGAAAATGCACGAGGCGTTTTACAGTCAGCAGATTAACTATAAATATTTATTATTGTTGTTATATTTTTTAATTGAAATTATCTCTCAGAGGATTGTTTATAATGCTTTAGTTGAAATAATCATTTAAGTAGCAGACAATCTTTTTCCGCTTTCTTCATTATTTACAAACTATAAAACAATGTTCAATAAGTTTGAACTTTGGAAATTGTAACAAAAAAAAAAAAAATAAATAAATAAATAAATAAAAATTGAAGAAAAGTATTAACAAACTTATTGAGCAACTTCTTTGTTTTGCCTGTAAATATTATAAAACTTAAACTGATGACTATTACAAAGGCTAAATGTTAATATTAACTGCTTTTCATAAAGGAATTTAATTTAATATGAAATAAGTTGCTTTAAGTTGATTTTGAAGGAATGTAATCCATCTTTAATAGGTCCTATGAAAATTATATGAGCTAAATGGAATATTTTGTAGACAAATCTGGTTCTATGTACCAGAAAATTCTGTACAATTGTTTGTAGAGTGATATGTATTGCCTCTTGCATAATATTTTACTTCGAAAGCGTTGCAACGCGCGGCAATTCCAAGCAATGGTATAAACTTTGACAAAAATGATTTATTAAGCTAAATCGTGGACTTTTTAGCTCTTTTCATGATATGTGATAAAATTTTAATGTGGAATGGGCTTTAAGAATATTTACATCGTACATGTACATTTACGAAACAAAGTATACCGGGTTTGTTCGACTGCATATGACACCTAAAAAGAGTTTAGATGGACTCACCTTTTATACTTAATCACTTAATAAATCAATTTAATCGAAACTGCTCACTTTTCTAATCATACGAATATTTTAAGTTTTATGTTCTCTTGACTTCTTATTCATTTTTTTTTGACGTTTTCCTCAAGAAATTTTCTTCATATTCGATCTATAAACGTTATAAACTATCAAACATGATTTTTATTAGTTTTAAATAATTTTTATGATTTAAGAAATTAAGGATGAAAGAAATTTTACATAAATAGTTCTACTTTTATTTTTTTTTATTTTGTATATTTATACATTTATAGTTTATATAAAATAAAAAGAGATTCTCATACAAAATGCCACCTGCGATAATTGTACAATGAAAGAATTAACATTTTTCACTTTTGTTTGGGCTATAAAAAATAAGAAATTATTTTTAATTTTTATCATTTTAAAATTTTTTATGTACAACAATTAAAGCAATAACCGTAACAATAACAAAAACGATAAACACAACAATAACATTATTATTATTATTATTATTATTATTATTATAGCAACAACAACAGCAATAACAATAATAAAACAACAATCAATCTGATACACAACAGAAAATCGAAAAAAAGTTTTCTTGTTAATTTAGTTTCATACTGTCCGGGATATGGTTTGTATGTAATCAGAAATATTTATATGTATACCTTGCTCTTTCTCATGTCCTTTTTGTTCCTTTTAGTTTTTATTTAAATCTCATTATACGTTCCTTTTTCTTCCTGAGTATAACTTGGCATACAATTCTTCATAAAATTCTATTTAAAATTTTTGTCGTTATCTGCCCATCATTCGCTGTCCCTCTCGCTGTCTCTCTCGCTGTCTCTCTCTCTCTCTGTCTGTGTGAGCGTATGTGTATGTTTATCTTTCACGTCCAATTTTTACTTTATTCTTTACCTTTTTGGCTTTTTCATTGCGGTGGTACTTTTTGTTTCTTGCTAAAGGCCATGATTTCATGAGTTTTGTTGGAATATCAGAATATTTATGCGTCTAGCCGCATAACAACTATGTAAAAATACATATATACACTGTTCATTTATACTCATAACTCTTATTCTCTATTGCTGTATATTTATCTCATACTTTTTCTCCTAACGTTCTCCCTTTTGCTCTCGCATTTATTCATTTTCTATGATGCATCGTTTCCCTTTTAGATGAAATAGTAATCGAATGAAAGCAGAAAGATATGTGTTGGAAAAAGAAAAAGAAGTAGATGAAGAAGAAGAAGATGGAAGAAGAAGAAGAGAATCGGCTGGTATATAGCTAACGTAAAGGACATTTTTGTGGCGCATTACAAAGTGGTGCTGCAGCAAATATGGCAAACTAAAAAAACAACAAATATATTAGCATCAACAATAGCAACAAATACAACATCAATAATAACAATAGCAATAAGTATAATAGGGAGAAGAACAAATTAACTCAGAGATTGCCCTAAAGGATCTGTCGCAAAATAAAAATTTCTGCAATTATAATAACGCGTAACGCATCACCAACACCAACAAAAACAACAACAACAATATATGCATGATAATAATTTTGATATTTCGATTATCTAGACACGCATTATGTACCCAAAAAAAAAAAAAAGAAAAACCCCTTTTGCAAACTGGAAACGCCGAAAAAGGAAGATAATTTATGAAATGTATGCAGCAAAAATTTTCCATGCAACTTTAAACTTTAAGACTGAATTTTTTTCATTTATTTTGTCCTTTTTACATATATATACATGTCCTTTGACATTAATGAGTGTATTTTGTGTGTGTGTGTGTGTGTGTGTGTGTGTTTGTGTGTACATATTAATAAGAGTATTAAATGAATATAATGAAATATTGATGGTGAAGGAAAAGTGTGAGAGTTATAATAACAACAATAAAATGCACCGCATAACTTTTTTTTAAAAATTTTAAGGTATTACAATTTTCTGCAATTATTTGTAACATTCCAAAGAATTTTTAATAGAACAAATCGTTTGTTATACTGATCGTTTAGGTATTATCTTCTGAGGCCACTTAAGCTTGCCTTAAATTTCCTATACTTCCATCAATTTGGATGATGTAAATTTGTAACATAAATATAGGCAACAATCTACCAAAATTTGGCTCAAAAAAGAATTCACGCTCAAAAAAGAATTCTGTTAAAAATGATACAACGCAAACTTTTCCGGGGACTACGTTCCACCCGCATATCGTCCTATTTAAAAAAGAAGTAGTAGTATAAAAACCTTTGTTGAACTTTAAAAACAATTCATTGAAAATTCGAGTGCTTTCAAATGTTAATGTAATGTAAGAAATTCAGTCCAGATTGAACCATTATTTGAAGTCGTTCCCTTTTAATGAACTTTTCAAATCATTCAAAAATTTTACTTTTATATAACGTCTTAATTAATAAATTATTTACTTTACTTTTTCTGTTGTTTGGTTTAAGTAGGGTATTTTAAAGTTCACCTTGATCGATTCCAAAGTTTTGACTTTGTTTGTTGCTTCATTGTTGTTGTATAGGCCTGAATGGCCTTTCATAATGAATTGATTTATAATTTATGAATATGTTACAGATTAATACACCAAATGGTAATACATACATACATATATATAAATTTATATATATATATATATATATATATATATATATATATATATATAAAAGTATCAAAAAAATTAAATAACAAATAAAAATGAAAAACGATTATCGTTATGATTGTTATTACTAACGCTGACGCTGCATGCTGTCGCTATCGCTATCGCTGTTACTATCTTTAATGCCACCGTTATGACTATCGCTGTCGCAATAGTCATCATGGCCGCTATCTGCCAGCCACATCTCCTACCATTATGATTGTCAAACCTTATTTATAATTTGTTTACTCTTACTGCTACTGCCTTTTCGTTTGCTGGCTCCCACATGCTCGTTTAGTAAAATGAAATATTTTTTTTAAGTAATCTGACACATGTCATGAGAGCGGTTATTATATATTAAATTCTCCGTTTGAGAATTTTCCGGTAGAAAAAATATCATTTGTATACATAAATAATAAAATATGTATAATAAAATAACGATGAACAATTAAACACTTTGCAGTATTCAGGCGATTATAGTTGATAAATGTATACCCGACCTTGCCATAATTGATCTCCTTAAGTCTGATCATGTGATCCGATCTGAGACTCATTATGCTCAATCAAACTTTTCATTTCTCATCTCATCATCAAGTCTGATATGATCAAGTTCGCTCTTTATAAGCCCAATTTCGTTATGCCCGATTTTATTGGTCATTTGACATTAAGAAATATTTGGGAAATACGAAAAGAGGAAGTTCTTTTAGAAAGCAGCATCATCCGTGATTCTAAAATTAATTTTTTTGTCAAAATAATATAGAGCAATGCATAATGAAAATTGGAGAAAACTTAGATTGTTCTTTTATAGACTTAAAACGCCGTAGGGATTAAATTTGAATTTCTGTTTTGGATTCAAAAATCTTTCTCAACAATTTTCGCTATTCAAAGAAATTTTTAGATGAAAACAAAAATCAAAAATCATGGATCAAAAATCAATTATAATTATGCTATAAATATTTTATAATTTGCACTAATGCGAAAACATGGACAGACAATAAATTGTTTAGTTTTAGTTTTTTTTACTTTATCTCAAAAATGTTTTTTTTTGTTGAATGTTACAAACAATTACGACAAATTTATTATGTAGCATTTAAAGGCAAAAATACAACATAAGAGTAAGCAATAAATGCAACAACAAATAAAACAAATAAATAAAACAAATAAATCAGTCAAAAACGAATTTTAAATACTCTATATTCTTTATGCTTAACTTTGATAAATAGTTACGATAATGATTTATAAAAACAATTGATTTGGATGCCTGATTTGGATCTGGTTTCCCATAAAGAGAAAGTCTTTAAAATTGTGTGATTCTGTCAACTTTTTTTGCGTGTTTGCTTCCTTGGATAGTTCTGGAAGGAAATATCTACATATATCACAACTATTATTTAAATTGGCGGCCTGCACATTAATTATAAATTTACAAGCACCAAAATCATATGGACGGATGGACAGACAGGTGCAAAAGGCAGAATTTGATTAAGTGTTAAACGAATGAAAGGGTGCACTTATTTTGAGCCAATGTGAAATATTACTCACACAAAACCTCTTGCACTGTGCACCACAAGTTGTGTAGGATTTTATATACATATATACATATATATAATATAATTTGTAAGGAAATCCATTGAATTATCATGAACGGATGTGATATGACAACATGGCGTATAAGCAATAAAATAAAATCGTACTTTATAAACAACAAACGACATGTATAAATGATATGCTTACATATACCACACTCACGCATCATACAGCACAAACATATAAACATACAAACATACACACATATATAAATATATATAAATATATATAAGTAAATGTGTGTAGAGCCTTTTTATTTGTGCGCCATTTACTAATAAAATGTAAATATTTCGTGTATGCGTAATATTTATGTATGTTAGTGTGTGTATGCATACGTATGTGTAGGTTTTCCACAGGCGAAAATAGTTAACTGTTAAAGGTTTTTTATTTTTTATATTTTATGAATTAGAAGTAAAATGCGATGGAAGAGCAAAACAAGTTTGGGACTCTAAGTTCAGGCATCATTAATCTTGCTTATTTTCAGTTTTTATTTTTATATGCAAAATAATGCTAAAATGCATAAAACAATAAAATAAAGCAATAAAAGAATGTATAATTCTTAATTTGCTTTCTTAACTTGCTTTATAATAAATAACTTTATCATAATGATTTTATATTTAAATATCCTTTAGATTTATATTTAACTAGTTTCACTATTTTCATCATTTTAAAATTCACTAAAATGCCAACAAAGAATATCAATCACTCAATTATCTAACAATATCAATTCAATTTCAATTCTAAAATAAATTATTTTCTCTCTGTCTATCTGTCTGTCTATCTGTGTGACTGACTGTCTGTCTGTCTGTCTGTCTGTCTGTCTGTCCGTCTGCTTTGCAGCCTGACTATACATTAAGCAAAGATATGTTTTACATTTGGAAAATCATTCTTTATCAGCAGCAGCAGCAACAACAACAACAACAACAACAAGAAGAAGAAGAAGAAGAAGAAGAAGAAGAAGAAAAAATATCAAAAATTTTTATCACAAATCATCGCCTAAATCTTTTCCTTTCTAAACATCTCGTTCTCTCCTTCCTTTATAACTCCATAGATATGCACGTTTCTCTTTCTCTCAAATATTTTGCATGAATATATTTAGCGGGTTTCAGCTCTAAAATGAAATGATATGTTTGCAAAAAAAGAAAAGAAAAAACAAAAAATTGTAAAGAAGGAAAACAAAACAAATGAATTGAAATCAAATAAAATGACATTATTGACATACATTCACTTTATCATCTCTCACTCTTAATTCCTTTTAAAAGAACAAACAAAAAAAAAGGAAAAAACATGAATTAAACAAGAAGTTGAAAATGCCAAAAAAAAAACTTGTATAAAAAATTACGGGTATAAAAGGAAAGCATTTCGAGTAGAAAAAATTTATAAAAATTTATAAAAATTAGAAGACAGAGAGAGAGAGAGAGTGAGGAAAAGAAAAATTAACGCGCTAGTTAAAATTTATAATAAATGATAAATAAAATCTGACTTGACATAAAACACAATGTACATGCTTATACACCACACACATACCCACACACACACGCACACACACACACACAACGAAACATAAAATGCAAGATAATTTTTCAAAAATGTATTATCCTTTTTTCCGTCGTTTACATTTTCTTCGCGTAACGTTCTTTCTATTCTATTTTGTATTTCGTGCAACTCCATTCGCTTCATTTATCTTAGCATTTCTATTGCCAACAATTGAACGTCACAATAAGAACAACAACAACAACAACAAGAACAACTAAACTTAACCATTTAACACTTTATATTTGCGAGGGCGACGTTGCATTCTTTCTTCATTTTGTTGTCAGAAAATAGTGGAAGAGGCAAAAAACGGATACAAAGTAACGCCATGCTATGCTATGCTATGCTATGCTATGCTATGCCGTGTTATTTCGGGGTATAATTGTACAAAAAGAGAATAATAAAAATAATGTGACAGATTAAAAAGAAAGACAGACAGACGGACAGATAGGCATAGATAGTAAATGATCAATAAAATGACAAAGAGACAGACAGGATGCATAATAAGACAAAAGAGTTGAAAATAAATAAACTTAACTTTCAACTTGAACAAATTATACCGCAATGAAAGTTTTTAGACAGATTTTTTATATTAGACAGAATTTTGTAAGTAAGCGAAATAACGAATAAAGACTGTAAGAGCAAAAGCAGAACATTGAAATAAAAAAATTTTAAATATTTAAAGAAGAGTAGGGAGGGAACATTCGAAAATATTCTTGTAACTGAATTAAACTGTTTTTGTATACCCTACAAGAGATGTGGTATGTTAAAGTCAATAAGAGCTGGCAAATCATTTTCTGAATTAATTTTAGCTTGTTTGTCTTTCTGTCTGTCGGTCCATATGTAAAATTCCTTCACAAACAATAAAGTCTAGGCTGCCGTTTTTTTAAGTCGACTTATCTTAGTTACTTCTAGTTGATATTTTAAAAAACGTGTGTCAAATTTAAATCAAACGGTTCCATATTTTGCATGAACTTTTCAAGTAATACGAAATTTTCAGTTGTTTATTTGCACTGAGCAAAGTGCTTTAAAGTATTAAGAAATCGCCAACCGATCCACTCTAATATTTGCAATTACTTCCTATTTCATCCTTTTTATCCTTCTTCTCATATAAAATTATCGCCGAAACAATGAAGCGATATGTAAATTAATCCAATTTCCATAAAATGTTTATCTAAAAAATATATTAATTATTTATATTGATCTTGTTATCATAGTTCAAATAGTATTTTAATAGACACAATAATACAACAATAACAATAAAGAACATATTTTATATTTTTTTATGTTATTTAAAGAAAAGAAAACTGAAATTATTGCCAGGGAAATATTTCAAATGCGATAAAATGCGATTTCCAAAGACAAATTGCTCTCATTAACAGTCATGGTAAAGTTTCAAATTTCCCCTACAAATTTTTTTCAGTAAAGGAATGCCTCTAGTAATGGGATCCACTTTCCGATTTCAATATAACTGTATGTCTGTCCGTTTTATCATTAACGTTTTAGTTTTAGAGTGATACTTTAGTGAAATTTATTAGACGAAAGCGTTTGCTAATAAATATGCCTAAATAATGTAGATAATTTTTAGCCAAATTTAAAAGCAAATTCAATATTTGTGAACAAAGATTTTTAAGGATTAAATAATTAAATAAATTTGCAGCAGACCGTAGAACTTTTTATAAGTTGTTTGTATTAATTAATATATTAATAAAGTGAGAGATCTAAAATGAGATTGGCCTCATTGAATTTTCAAGATACGTTGAAAAAATTAAAAACCAAACGGAGACTGCATTTTGCCGAATTTGTATAATGATTTGTCTTAATGCAATCTCTAGTTAACGCAAAATATTTGCAGATATCTTAAATTCTTCTTCTTAATAACAATAATAATAACAACAACAACAACAAGAAAAAAATTTTAAATGAAACAAAAAGAAAACTACAAAGAATAACTTAATAAATATCTTGCTTGTTAAAATATTTCTTTTTGCCATTAAATTTTATAACATTTTTCGTTCAACACCTAAAGCATCTAAGATGAAGCAGGATGAAGCAGGACGAAGCATGAATAATAATCTTGAAAATGAATATAATTTAACATTTTGTTGGCAATGCTTGAAAAATAAAATAACAATAAAAATAACAATAACAACAATAATAATAATAATAAAAATAAGAGGAAAATTGCAAAAAAAAAAGGGAAATGATGATGATAACAATAGAAATAATGACAAAAAATGGTTGTAAATTATATATATATACATATATATAAATATAAATACATTGCTGAAAGCTATCATCTCTGTAATATCCTGTAATGTATAGAATATTAGGCACATAGACCTTAACGTTGTGTAAAAATTCTTGAAAAATCATTTGGTGTAATTACGTGCAGATTTTGCCTTTTGCTTTCAGTTTTTCTTTTTTTTTTTTTTGTTTTGATTTGCCTTTTGCTTTTTGCTTTTTAGATGTTGTTTTTATTATTTACTTTTATCGTGTAGTTAGTGAGAAGGAAAGTAAAAGATTATTGTATTGGCAGCAAAACGGGCTAGTTTGGCAGCCCGAGCCATTTAAAATGCCTGGCACATATTAATAACTGTAAATAATGGAATAATCTAAAGATTCAACAAAAATAAATAAAATCATTCAGAATTATCAAAATTCTCAAATTCCCGTAAAGGTTAGCTTATATGAATTTCCTAAAATTATTTGATAATATTTTCATATTTCCATTTACCTTCAAAATTGATTTTCTATAGAATTTTTCTAATTTTAAGACTTTCTTTCTATCTGTTCTATTTTTGATCTTAATGAATCTCAAAATAGAAGAAATTCTAGTAATAAATTACGGCCAAATGTGGCCGATGCTGAAATACTTTACAAAACTTTATGAATTTACTATGAAAATTACAAGATGGAAATGTCAAATGTAAAGAGTGCTTTATAAAAAAAAGGATTCAAAAAGTTTTGCCAAAATGAAATAAATTCCGAGTTCTACATATGCCGAAACAATCCTAAGTCGTTTTTCATTAAATTTTATGTTTCGATTTCTTTTAAATTGCGCGATTTATTTAAAGAAATTTAAAAGTGAGAAAACATTTTTAATGGGTTTTGGATTTTGGGAGTAAAAGCATTTTGTAAGGTGGACAGGACAAACAATCGACAGACAAATACTTACAAGTGAATAAAAGTGTGATTCGAATTTATTTAAATCGCTTAGGAATGTAATTCTGAAAGGGGAATCAAACTCAGCTCCTTTGGAATGTTACAAACATCTATTTGAACATAAAATACCGTTGTAAGGTATAAAAATGAAATGTTTAAGATTCGTAAGACTTTTGTGGTGGTTATAAAGAAAAAAAAAACAAGTAAAACTGAGAGAATTTATTTTTAATTTATTTGGTTGTGGCATAAAATGTAATTTTTTTTCTGTGTCGCTAAGATATGAATTTATAAGAAAAAGAGAAATAATAGAAAAGGAATAGAAATGGCAGGAAGAACATTTTATGACATTTATCATATTTAAACGGCTCCTTTGCTGATTGTTTTAATTCGTTATGAAAACAATGAAGAAAATGGGAAGATAAATAACAAAATGCAAACGTTTCCACTCAAATATATTTAAAGATAAAATTATAATTTACTAGATATAAATCTCGAAAATTGTTTAAAATTTAAAACTTTTACACAATTTGGAAAGAATAAAATATCTTCATTTTAGATTTTGTTCAATTTTGAATAGTTTGATGCTGTATATTAATTCCCTCAGGAAAATAGTATAAAAATTAAATTTTTTAATGAAAACTTGTTTTTCAATGATATTTAAAAAAAATAATTTTCAAAATTATAGTACATTTTACCATTAGACCTACCTTTATAAACAGGATTAATTGTATTTTAGGAAATTTGTTATGCTCTCCGCTATTTGCTCAGATCTCTGTAACATCCAGAGGAGTTTGCGGAAAACTTACCTTTTAGGGCAACGATCGATGCAGAAGCACTTTCTGATACGTTTTGATACTGGTCTATATGTCCAATATAAACTCTATTTAATAAGTCGGCTGCTTTTAGCCACTATAAAGAAATAAATATGGGCAAGATTGAGCAATCTTCACAACCACTTTTCATGGCACGATCCATTTTAAACAAATTTTCCAATTTTTAATATTTTTATATAAGCAAATCGATCCATATCAATACACTTTTCAAATCTTTTTCTAGGATTTTTTAAGCAGTCATGTAAAATTGTCATCTGTAAAAGGGTCATGTTCGAGCGGTCCATGCGCGAATTTTGTATTACTCTTATATTATTATAGCCATCACCTAGAGGTTGGTAGATGTACTCATTTTGTCATTATGTTTGTAACGCCTAAAAGGAAGCGTCGACAGCTCCTCAAAATATTTATTCTTGATTAGCATAAAATTCTGAATTAGTTCACAAATGTTTGTCCATCTGTCCGATTATCCTTGAGTCCATTTGTGATAAGCGTTCTCTTGATTGCAAAAGAGATATCAAGCTCAAATTTGGCGGCAACATTCAATGTTAATTTACATTAATTGGTATTGAAAAGGAGCTAAATAGTTCATAGGACACGCCCACAGTGCCATGCAAACTAAGAACACCTGTATTTTTTTTAAAAACTAAAATTATTAAGAATATTATTCTATAATAACTGTTTCAAGAGTCATGCAAAACGACAACGCTTACCAATGAATTATCAAGTAGGTTGGGTAGGTGTTGGGTATCCAATATTTGGCATGGGTCAAATATAATTTTCTTATTCGTTTTTCTACTGAATCTAAAAAATTACAACTTAACAAATTACATTTTACATTGTTCTATATTTTATATTATTTTATAGCAATAAAGCAAAAAGCAAAATCAATATCAATTGTAAAATCACATTTAATTAACGAATATATGATAACAGCGGAATTCTATAAAAGTCACTTAGGGTTTTGGTGTGCTCATTAATTTCGTTTGATGACAATTTTTCCTTTTTATTATTATCACTATTATTATTATTATTATTATTATTATTGTTATTGTTATTATATTTGCTTTTATTATGAATGTGTTTAATGTTGGGTCAATCCGTGGTTAAGATTATATGTTAAACTCTCTTGCTCAACCCAAACTAACTTTGGTGAAAATCAAAGTGTAATCATTCATATAAACACAATCCGATTATAAGATGATAATCATAATCATAATGAAAATAATAATGATAATGATAAGGAAAATGATAAAGCAAACTTATTATATATAAATTATAGATTTTCATGTTTAGGGTTCAATTTTGGAAATGTGAGATTTTGTATAGAAATTGTGGGTTGTTTACTTTACGTTTTGTGTATTGTTACATAAGTAATGACACGTGACAACTTAACAATTGTATTACGCCATACTAATATTAACAATAATCATAATTCTTACAAGAAGAAAGTAAAAAAAATAATTTTCTTTCATCATCAAGATTTTTATATTTTTATATACATTTTAGTTAAGTTTTTCTATAACTTTCGAGAGGGTTTTGCCCAATTTCTGGCCTTTATGTCACAAATGTTAACAAAAGTAAATTATTGTTTCGATTTTCTTCTTATTAATCCAAATTCTATTTACTAGTTACTACGGGTGGTCACTGCCACTGCCACTGCCACTGCTACTGCCACTGTTACTGCTTTACTGCTACTGAAAAAATTATGTAGAAATAACTACATAAAAATGAAAAAGTTGGGACAAGAATAAAAATGACAAAGACAGTTCAGTTTAGTTGATATTAATTCAATAAAATTTATGATGCTGGTGATGCCTTAACTTTTCTTCTCTTCCCTTCCCTTCCCTTCCCTTCCGTTCCCTTTACAATAACTTTTTAGTTACTTTTTACTGCCCTTCATGTTCCGTTTGATACTCTTATTACAGATTGAGTTGAAATTTTTTTTAGCTTATAATCAAAATTCATGGCACGTTTTACAATGGGATCTTCCAACGCAAATATTTAACACGTCGTTGTGTATGTCGTTGTGTATAGATGTTTCTCCGAATGTTTGTATATGTTGATGTCAACATATAAAATATAAATTGATTGTGTGGAGAGAAGTGACCGCAACGAAAATAACCCAGTAAAATCAGATTCATTTAATTTGCCTTGAACAATTTTACTCTCATTTTTTTTGCATTGCTATTTTCTTTCTTACACTTTTCTTTATATCCTGCCGCCTGTTCCTGTTTTTCTTTTTATGTGCTTCCTTCCATTTGATTTATGTTTGTTCTCTCGTGTTATATTTTTTCTACTTCTTCTTTTTCTTGTTTTCATTAAAATTACCGAAAAAAGAAAAACAAATCCAGAATGCGAAAAAAAAATGAGACAAAGTTCCACTTTACGTGTTAATTAGTTTTGTAACAGTAATCAATAAAACGACAAATTAATTTTATGAAAAATACCACCAAAATGTAAAAATTAAAAAAAAAATAACACGAAATTGTATAAAAGTCGCTTGTTTCGGAAAAAAGTAATTTTTTTCTTTTCTTTTCTTTTCTTTTTTTTTTTTGTGTTTTACATGCAGACGGAGGCAGTTTTATGAACACGGCTTAGCCTCCCAATTACCAGATCAAGTGTACCGTATAATGGACTTCAAGTTTTTACTTCAAATAATTAACAATTTTATCTTTCCATAATTTTGATCTCTTGAGGCAAAAAGTTTGACGTATAATTTCATAATTTCCTTTTTGTTTTTGTCATCTAAGCTTGTGAGATTTTATATACGCTAAATTGATCGAACATTTACAAAATTCTTTTTTTAAAATACTAATGCATTTCAAATTTTTGTAAAAGCATTTAACTTAACTTCATACTGCAAGGAAAGTTAAGTGAAAATTAAAGTAGTAAGTTTAGTTGTGCTCCATACAAAATAACTACAATTTTCAAGTTGTACGGTCCTAGTTATATTTGATCCGCAAAGTAACTGATAATTAAAAATTTACCTTCTGCCATAAATTTTTTACTTCAAATTTACTCTTTATAAAACGTAGTAAATTCATGTTTATTTTAAACTAATAATTACTTTATAAATAACAATATGAATGGTAAGAATAACAGCAACAATAACAACAACAAACACTACAAAGGATAACAACAAGAATAAGAGCAGCAACAGCAATAGCAACCATTCTAATAATAATAACAATAATAAGTGAAAATATGCTCTTTGCAAATATGTATATGAATGTGTATGTGTGTATGTGCATATGTATGTGTATGTGTATGTGTAATTATATGTATATATGTATGTATGTAAGTAATGCATAGTGATATTATTTTCTAAAATTGTAATAAACTATTCGATATTATATTATATGCAACCACACACACACACACACACACACACATACACGCGCGCGCATTACCATACAAAGAACTGAAGTGTATTAAATTTACTTTTTCAAACTATTAAAATTACTTTTACTGCTTTTGCATTCACTTATACTCTTCATTTTGTTTTCCTTGCCTTTCCTTGCTTTCTTTCTTCATTTCTTTCTTTACATTTTATGTAAAGTTAAATAATAAAATTCAAAATGTTTGCAAGTAAATTTATACCGATATATATATACACAAACACAAACACACACACACATATATATATATATAGATATATATATACATAAACATAAATGAAGAAGCATATAATTTTAAATTAGAAGAGTGAGTGAGTGAGTGAGTGAGTGAGTGCGTGAGTGTAATGGAAGTATGTAAAGAGAAAAGAGTGAAATCAAACTGTAAATGAGCTCATGGCAATATTTATTTAATTGTTCTGCTTCTTCTTCTTCTTCTTCTTCTTTTTTCTTCTAGAAAATTTTCTTTTTTGCTTCTTGTTATCTTTTTTTATATTATTGTTCATGTGGCTTTTGCAACAAAAATTTTCCACTCATTTTTGCATTTTTTTCTCTCATTCTCTTTTCTTAACAATTTTCTATTTTTTTTCTTTCTTAGTATTTGTCTATCAGCAGATAAGTGGGCAGTGCAATTATATTTAACAAGAAATTACGAAATAGAAACAATAAAAACAACAAAAAAAAAACAATTACAAATAAGTAAGGAAGTTAAACTGATCTGAAATTGCAGCACTCTAATCCCGATCGTCCATTGTTTTCAAAATAATTCAAATCTTCAAAGCTTTTATAACGTTTTGCTATGATTTCTATGGCATTTAAATTTCGAGTGCCTAAATAAGTGTACATTATCAGGTAGTTAATGTTGCCCCTTCGAAATATATTTTGCCTCTACAAGGTTTACAGTTTATCGCCTTATGCAACATTTTATATACATTTTTAGGCAGTGGCCCAACAAATCAGACAGCATTTCAGAAAAGTATCAGAGACCTCTCATTAACTCGCGGGATGGCAATATAAATTTTTGGCATATTTTTAAAGTGATTCTATCTCTTCTATAAAGCTTCGTATGACTCACTTTTTCATTTCTTTTATCAGTATAACATTTTACATTATCAAAATAGACCGCTGATAGAGGCTGAAAAAGCAAAACTTTCCAATATGCACTCTCTTAATATAATCAGACTTGTCCTGCCATTTTTTTGAATAAAATATTGCCTTTTTTTATTCGGATTACTTTTAATATAATTAATTATTTTACATATTTTATATATTTTCTTAAATTTTTTGTGGTAGTTGCTTCTTTGAGGAGTGCAATTTAATAAAGAAAATAATTGACCATCTTAAATCTAAGTTGGAAATATTTAAAGGAGACCTTTCAAGCCAAGCACTATAAAAAGCTTCCGATTGTTGTGTTAAGTAAGAGGCACAATTATAAATTCATTACCGTCAAATGATGAAAACTAAAAAGTGGAAACATGGACCATCTCCGTTTCTACCGCTTATATTACATATTCGTCCATTTTGAGCTAATTAAAAATGCGTTTGATTAAAACGTGACAATAACAATTGCAATTCAATGTTTTTATTATTATTCTTACAGAAAGTGTAACTTATATCACAACATCTTTGAAACACACTCCAACCCAATAATTAAGGTGACATTATTATTAATTATTTGTAGTTATGTCCGATTATTTTCCCCCTTGTCCATTTGCAATTCTCTTGTTATTGTGTTAGTGACACATTTCAATAATTGTTCTCTTAAGGGATAAATTTTTTTTTTATTCTATCTTCTGATTCTTCCCTCTTTCTTTGCCTCTTTGCCAACGCTATCGTTCTGTATTGGTCTATACTTGAAAACAATTGCACAACAACAATAACAAAACCCATAATAATAATAATAACAATAAAATTATGTCATTCAGACATTGATTAATGTATATCCTTTCAATCACTCGCACTTTCAGATCAATTTTCATTGATTTTCATTTATTCTCAAATTAAGTTTACGCATTGAAATAGACGATGCTTTTCAATTTGGATTAAACATTAGTAAGATCGGTTTCTTGTATTGGACTTTGAGGGTGGTGAAAAAAGAGACCTTGTGAGCCTTGTGTACGGTCTCACAAATGAAGTCCCTTATTATGTAAGTAGATAATATGTATAATAATAATCTTTCCGTTATTAATTGCCTATATAAGAGCGATATTTTCTTTATGTGTTCTAAAAAAAGTTGATTTGTTCTGTATGAAATTTTGGAAGCTAAATTAAAGAGAAGTAAAGGTGAAAAGACGAATTTTAAAATGGTTATATAAATGAAAAACACAAGATTTTATGTTCCAACATCTTTCCAAATTGTCTTTAATTTTTATGTTACAGTTTCTATTTTACTCATACAACCATTAAAAATGTCGGCTCAAGCAGAAAATTTCGATGCAATTAATTGAATTTTCTTGGTAATATATGATAATTCCAAAATCTTCAAATACGAATTAATTGTCAACAAATTAGACTTATTAATGAAATGAAAGTGTTAGGAAGTAATTTATACTGAAAATTTAGTTTGAGAATTGCGAAATACATAAATTAAATCTTTGATAAAAATCATAATAAAAAATGTGAATTAAATAAGTGAAATAGTGAGTTTAGGAGAAAAGACCTAAAAGTCAAAGAAGAGTGTATAGAAGAATTGCTCAAGACGGTAAATGTAATAAATTGAAGTATAAATTAACAAATCACTAAAACAAAGGAGTGAGTTGTTTTGTGTGTTATATGTTGTACTCACTTTTAAAAATGCTCTTTACATATATAAGTCAGAGAATTTAGAGTCTCATCAGCACATCGGGACAATGGGATCATGTAAATGTTGGGCTGCTTTAATATACAAAAATTTTATTAAATAAACTTAACATTTGGAAAACAAATTTAAATTTTCCAATTTAAAAAGTGTTATATGTAAAATAGCTCGATTCGAAGCCACATTTGAATTAACTCCTTTGTCTTTGCAAAATTTATATTTAGTTGAGGCATCATGATTAGAAAATGCGAAATTGAAATATTTCGTCCCTGAAAATCTAATATTTTCTCAATATTTAAAGTAGTTTTTGGAAAGATTTATAGAAAAGAAGATTCAATTGAATAAAAAATACTTTTAATATATTTTTTATATATTTTTATATACAAATAATAATAACAATAACAAAAGAAAAGGCATCAAGAATAAAAACCTTAATTTTATGGCCCAGTTTTTTATTTATTAGATTTACGTTTATGCGTCTGTTATGATCATAAATTACCTGAGTAAATTGTGTGTAATTGAAAACTTAACTGATGTTAAATAATTATAATATAAATTCCATACAACACAACACAATGCAACAGCACACAGCATGATAATACAAACATTTAATTGTATGAACGGCTAAATAGAATTATCTTGTTATTTGTTGTAGAAATGTATGTCCAAATGAAAATTGTTCATAATTACTGTTTAATAATTAACATACACAATATTGCTGCTGGGGTAAACAATGACGATATTTTTATTATTCATTATTATCATCATTAGCATAATTATGTTAAATTATTATGATTTTCGTTATGATAATAAAAATAGGAAAAAAAAACCAGTTGATCGTAAAATAATTATTTTTCTTATTTTTATTAATTGTATTTAATTAATGATAAATATTATGTTTTAATTTTCTCTTATATAACAATAACAACAATAACAACAACAACAACAACGATAATAGCAATATTAATAGCAAAAATAATATTAGCGCAATATTTTCCTATTAATTTTTAATTTCTATATAAATTTACTTCATTTAAAGCTTTCACTTTAAGCCATAATTTTAAATGATTTTTTAAGGAATTTTGAGTGAAACAAATGTAGTAAAAATAATACTGACTTCTGAAAAGGTTCCATGTATTTCTTTATTAAGATTTATTTCAAATTCATGAAGAAAAGTTAAAGTAATAGAGACAGATTGATTTAATCAGAAAGGACTTCTGAGGATAAATCAACACACTGCCATCCAAATGGTGTAGACCACGGTTTTTCAAATTAAGATGCATCAAGGGTATAAAAACATTCACCTAATGAATGAAATTACATAATTTCATCTTTCTTATATAAAAAAATTTTTTACTTTTTGAAAAAGGTTCATCAATTATTTTTCTAGCAAAGTGAAAAAGCCTTCATGTGGCTTCCTCTTGACATTTTGGCTTAATAAATTAATCGTTATTATGTAATGTGTCATTTCTTAAAGTCTGCGTCCCTTCAAATTCCACTGCTTTTATAACATTCATTCTAAAGTGTCAAATTGTTATGACATTGAAGCTTTTCTTATCTTACTAGGAAATTTATCTGTGGAAAAAAACTAAGTTGATAAACTACCGTAAAGGCTTCAAGTCAAAGGCCTTAACAGATTCATATCCTTAGTCGAGACACGAAGAAGGAAGAAGTGCCAATTTCAGATAATTCTCCATTTCTGAGGGACTTTTAGGCAAAAAGCTTATGATCAACCTCATCTAAAAGACTCATCAACTCCTTCGAATCTCTATTAGTATTTAAAGTGCTAGAAGTATGCAACATAAAACATAAACTTTAGCATATTGATAGTATACATCTGGTTCACAATTTTTCTCAGAAGATCAAGTGATGTCCATTAAAGAATATTCTGCCAATTAATAAATTTCAAATTTTACAGATTCATATGGTTTATTTCTTTAATTATACATTTTATAAAATTTATATATCTTATAAAATCGTTTGCAATTATTTAATGGCAATTTTTAAATTTTTATTTCCTTAATTTAATGCATTTAAATTTTAACATGAAATTTGTCCATTTTATAAGCGAAAAGATGAAGAAAGTACCACGAAAAGTATAAGAAAATGATAATGAGATACATAAAAATAGTTGTTGTTTGTGTATTTGAAAATGCATTAGGTTGTAAGTGTATATATTTGGGTGTGAACAATATAAATTTTTACATATCCTTAACCTAGTTTGCCATGGACTTTCCAATATATTATTTTTTTTTTTTTTTTGTTTAATTTTTAGTTTTTTTTATTATTATTGCTTTGCTGTAAAAAAGCATTCATTGAAATCTAAGTACAATTTGAAAATAGAGATCAAAATTTCCCCTTTTATTTATTTCGCATTTATGAGCATACCGTAAGCAACCACTTGACAATTAGAATTAGTAATTGATGTCGAAAAGAGTTTGCATAATAAAAATAAATGTGACATTAATGAAGACTGCGATGCCCACCGCAACGGATATTAAACTTTTTGGGTTTGCTTAATTAGCAGATAAATTTTTCATTTTATATTTTGTGTACGATTAATTTGAGGAGAACAAATGCGAAGGAGTTTTTGCCTTTTAAAATTTCACTTTTAAAATATATGCCTAAAACATCTGTATCAAATTAGACAGAATTTTATGTCCCATGATTCGTAATGATTGTTCAAAATAATGAATTTCTAGAGTAATTTTGAATAAAAAAGAAACTTTATACTATAAGTAAAAATTTATTGTGTTAAAATATAAACTATGTCCGCGTTTTATACTATTTAAATCGGTATTACAAAATCAAGAAAAGCCCTGGAAAATTTAATATTTTTTTCTTTTGTAATTTTCGAATAATTAACAACAAATTTTAAAATTATTTAGATAAATCTCCCTTATTTCGATTTGGCTAATGGTCACGACTTTCTAATTTTCTCTCCAAATCTGAAATGGATGTACCGATATTTGCTATTGGTAACATGTTGACCAGAGACGGGTAAATGAATAGCTCATTAAAAATATATAATTAACAATTTCTTCTTCCGAAATTATCGATCCATTTTGTCATAGTTAGTGTGGGTACAATATTTAGCTGATGGATAAATTTATAGCTTTACACTAAGCGAACTAAAGTAATTGAAGTGACTAAACTGACTTATTTATTATTTGCTTCTAATTGCCCTACATTTATTCACCCTAACAATCTTTTATCTCCTTCTATTTATCCTTGTACATTTCTCTCCCCCATTTATATATTTTACTTTTAATCCTTTCTTTTTTTTTCTGTATGTCAACTTCAAATCGCTGTTACACAAGAAATTTTCCTTTTCTTTTTTGTACAAAAATTTTTACTGTTGTTGTTGTTATTGCTGTTGTTATTGCTGCTGCTGCCATCATTGTCACGTTATTTGCTTAAAATTTATTTTTATAAATTATAAATTTTAATTAATCCTTCGCCATCTACTTTCACTTTTTATTTACCCATTTTTTCATTCTTCTCTTCACATATAAAATGTACGTATGTACGTATGTACGTATGTATGTATGTACGTATGTATGGATGTATGTGTGTGTGTGCTAGTATGCATATATGCATTTATATGGTCCTTAATATCAATTCTTTAAATAGAAACAAATGAGGGGCAGGCAGGAGAAAAATCATTTTAGATTTAATTTCTTTTGCCTCTCTGACTTTTGTTACTTTTCATTTGTGATTATTTAGGTCATGCTATGTTATGTTATGCTATGTAGGGTGCATATTGTTTATATATACATATGTTTACATAGGTAAATAAATAAATAAATCAACAAACGTACCGTACATTTAAATATATATTTTGTAATATAACTGAATGTTTCATGCAAGTTGATAAAATTAGAAATTTAGATAAGCTTAAATGAAATGATTATATTTACTAAAACAGCTATAACAACAACAATAACAACAACAACAAGAAAAACAATAAATATAACAACAACAACAAGAAGAAGAAGAAGAAGAAGAAGAAAGTACAAAAAGTGGTGGAACTTGGGGCATAAAAAGTAAGGGCAGCAAACTTTTTACTGTTTTTTGTTTTATTTTTAAAACTTTTTTCTAAAAACTTTTGATTTTGATTATTTACATTTGTGACTCTATAGAATGTTATTTTACCACTTTTTAGAAGCAAACATATTCATGTTGTATGTGTGCGTGAGTACATGTGTGTGAATGTCAAACAGAATATTAGATTATGTAAACAAAATCAGGATAAATTTTTGTTTTTTTTTGGCTTTGCCATTCTATTTGTCCTTGTTACTACTGAAACTACTACTATCTACATTACAACAACAACTACTACCATTACCCTACTTTTACTTCTTCCAACTTATCCAATTTAATCTATCAGAGATAAAATATCTCATCCCATCTCATGTCATCTCAATTCAAATAGAATGTGGAATAATGATAAAAAAGGATAGATAGATATATAACTAAAAAAAAAAAAGAGAAAAAGAAAAGAAGAGAAGAGAAGAAAAAATAAGAGTAAACTGTAGAAGAGCAATATAAACGAATAATTTAAATAATTAAATTGAATTTGTTGCACAATTATTTTGAAAAATATTCTACTTTACATATATTTTTCAATCTCCTACTTTCTAGAATATTCTGCCAGCGCTTATGATGCAAAAGATTTTAAGTTCTTGCAAATGTTTGAAGCATCCAAGAAAAACTTAGAAAAAGGTGACTGTATTTGAAATAACTGTCCATTATGTAACCATTTGTCAGCTCCTCCATCAGCCAATCCGTCCGTCTAATATCGGTTCATATTACATTGTTATTAAGCTACAAAATTTACATATTTTGATAAACATTTTTTAATGATTAAGATCAAATCATTAGATCATCGGATCATTTCAAACATTCCAGTTGGTTTGAGAAAACTCGTTTGCATATTTACAAAAAATATTCGGTTAAGTCCTACCGTTTGCTGTATTGAACTTTTATTTCAAATTTGAACCAGATGCTTCAAATTTTTGCGTCTCCGTTTTTATTAAATAATCTCTTTTTAATAAGGGCATTTTTTTAACTTTTTAATTTACTCAAGCAAAGGCCTGTAGGTTATTTAAAAGCCACCTCTAAAGGACTTAGATTCTTACATATTTTTCTAGTTGTTTAGATTGCAAAATATTTCAAATTTAATTCAAGTTCTAAAATGTTATTTAAAAGATCGAAAATTATATTTTTTCAACATATTTTCCCCTTTCTTCTTTTTTTCTGTTTACATTAAAATTTACCATAAGACAATGAAATTTTGTAATAAATTTTAAAATGGAAAATTACAGCGAACGTTAATAGAAAAAATCCTAGGCCAAAGTATAAGAATTCTACGCTAAATATATGCTGAAAATATGCTAAAAATATGCCAATAACAAGTTAATTCAAAAAGACCAGTTAATTAAATTTAATTAATTTTTGTGTAAATGCATTGTTCTAAAGAAAAATTTACAAATTAAATTAAACAAATTTCATAGCAAAATGCATAAAATGTAAGCAAATAAATAATTTATTAAACAAGGCGAAAAATGTAATAAATAATGTATTTATTTTTTGCAGAAGCCTTTTTGCAAATTTCTCTGTGTAAGCATTTTATGTCCATGTAAATTTTGATTGTGGTTTAGCCCAAAGTTGTTTTGGGAAGAACATGAGGCACTTCTCATAAAAAGTTTCTATCTAAATCGCTGCATAGTATTAAATAAACAGTTTCAAGTTTAATTCAAACCGATTACTTTTTTTTTAAATTTTCTCTCACATTGGAAACTTTTTTAAATCTTTTGAAACTTTTCCACTTTTATACCATTTTAAGATTCGCCTTCTTGACTTTTTATTTACATTAAATAAAAATAATGTTTGGTATATGAAAGTTCGGTCCAAATACACCATTTAGGTTTCTTTTGATTTTTCTTAGAATTTCACTTAAATTAAATTACCTTACTTTTTATTTACATAACATTTATCTACAAGTTAACATTTAACTTATGACTTAATTTAACTTATGATTGTTTGTTACATTTTCAAATCATTCATTACATATGTATGTATGTATGTAAATTTCAATTATACATTGATCACAATGATGGCTTAATAATAAACGTAAATTTCTCATTAAACACGCACAAAAGAAGATGTTTTTTTTTTCTTTGCTGCTTTCATTTTTTGTTTTCCCACCGGAAGGATAACTTACATGTATGATGTAAACGCCCCAGGAAATAAATGTAATTGCACTTTAAGTAAAAAATAAAAAGAAAAAAAAAGAAGCCAGTCAGAATAAACGTAACAAGTAGAATTAGGAATGTTTTCTTCGTCCAAAAAGAAAACAAAGAAAGTACCATAGTTTAGATTCATTACGCAAAAACTTTCACACAGAAAAGTTACATTTCATTCACGTTACACGTTTCCTAAACCAGAAAATAAAAATCGTTTAAATAGAGCGAGCTAATCAATCACTTAGGTGTTAATTAAGTTATACATTCAATCAAATCTAAAGTCACAAGTTAAATGTTAGTTATTGGATGTAAATATTTATATAAATTTAGTTCATGATATTCAGCCATTTTTCCCTGAAGCATTCGATTCTACAAAACTATACCAAAAGTTTCCGATTCCAATTAAGTTTTTCTTTTGTATTTTCGTATACAAAAATAATACTTGACTTAAATTTTACTTTACTCCTCAAGTTTGTAGAAACGATAGTATACTATTAAAGCTTAAACAAAATTTATTTCATGGACTCATTTATAATTAATAAGGGTCGGGGCAAGACCTCATGTAGAATTTTAAATATTTTCTTGCATATTTCGCTCAAAAATGTTTTCTGCAAATTTTGTTATTGTTTAAAATAGTTTTAGGTCAAATTTTACATTCCTGTCTTTACACTCTTTTACTTATATATCTAAAAGGAAGCAATTGCCAGTTTTGTATACATATAATGGCATTTATAATAGGATAAATTGAAAAATATTTAAATAAATTTTTCCAATTTTTTTTTTGTAACTTGCACAATGAATAACAGATTTTATTTAAATTTATGGGAAGTGTTTAGAAAAATTGAGTTACTTCAATTCCATCAAATTTAATTACTCTAAAAAGACCTAAAAGAGGAAGAATTCAAATAAGCTAAAATATTGTAATCAAGCGACACCAACTTTTAAATACCCTACACCATTTTATTTTATCTTATGTTAAAGTCAATAAAATGAATTTTAAGTTAAGGGAGTGAAAGAAAATAATTTTTCAAATGATATAAATTTATTTACGAAAATAGCAGAGCCAGGGGGCCCCAAAATAAATAAGCCGAATAAATTTAATTTCATAATCTTATTATGAATGTTCAGTTATAACGATTTTGATTAAAAAATCAATATTTTCATTTGTTGAGGCTTTCGCTCTAAAAAACGGCGTTAATTTAGGAGAGGTCTTAAAAATTATCCGATTCTTGGCTTCTATGCCAAGAGACATCGGAATAACAAGAAATATTTAAATTATTTATTATTTAGCTTCATTATAAATTTACAAGGACAAATATTAGCTGTTAGACGTACAGAAGGGACAGATGGACACACAGGCATACTTAAATTTTAAAGAGAGTTTGTCGTGTTACAGGGCTAAAGGAAAGCAGATTTGATCATTTAAATTTTTACACAGAGTGAACAAAGAAGAAGAAAAACAAGAGAATGAACAATGAGTTAGAAATAACTACAATATGAATTTTAGGTGACATTGGGTCAGATTATCATGATGTTGTATCATGATTTTTATAACAATAATATTCCTTCCTGTAAATAGGTTTGTTTAGTTTAGTAGGTAAGAAAAATAGAAAGAGCTAAAGAGATAAGAGCAAAAATTGCTCACGAAGAAAAAAAGGGAGGACCACTAAAAAAACTCCCAAAATTATTTTGTTAACCTGAACCAAAAAACGAAGAATGAAAAATGAAAAACAAAAATAAATGAATGACAAACAGACAAAAGACGGTCGAAAAACAATGATAAGACTTGTTCAAACAAAGGTGTCACTAAAGGAGCAACTGGAATGCGCTGAGAAAAAAAACATTTGTAGCAGTTTTTAGTTGCTGCAACATCCAACAGCAATATACAATAACAAACAACAACAAAGGCACCATACAATACAATATGTGTGTGTGTGAACAAGAAGAAGAAAGAATATCTCTCTGTGGTTTGTTTGCCTTTCATTTTTCCTTTTCCCTTTTTTCCGTTTAGTCTGTATTTTATTTCTCTCATTTGTTTGTTCTTTTTTTTTATCAGCAACATTAAAAGTTGAATGGAAAATGTTTACCCAGGTCGTGGAATATTCAACATTATGCGATACAAAGCAAACACAAACACAAACACCAACTCAAAATGGGAAAAATTTAATAAGAAAGCAAGAAGCCTGAGCAAACATGTAATGCTTATTCTTTTAGCCTTTCAATCCTTTAGTTTTCTAGTTCTTATGTCCTTACAAACAACATGAACAATTTTATGTGTCCACGTGTGTGTGTGTCTGCGAGCGTTATCATGCTTATTGTGGACAATTATCACAATGTTTATGATAAACTTGAGATAGTTGAAATAATTTTGTATTTATACATGAATAATAATTGCACACATACACATACATACCCATATCTACAATGACTAGTTAGCTTTTAGCATTTTTCTAGAAATTCCATTTTATCTAAACGTCATACAAACATTTTCAGTTTATCTATTTGTAAAGTTTCCCGAATCCACGGACGATTTTTAATGATCATCTACATTGAAACAAAAAATGTCTTAACAGTTTTTATTATACACTTATCAACCTTTCAGTTTTCAGAAATATGATTTTATCATGGAAAAATTGCCAAACTTAAAAAATGGGCATCACTTCTAATCGGTTAAAGTTTGATATTTCCCTAAAATACAAATGCAAAAGTTAGCAGTATTGCGATATGCAGTAGTATTGATTTATATATAACACATATAATTTTTTGTACTTGATTTAAAGCAACAATTGTAATAATTGCAGCGACCGAATTGAAAGGTGCCAAATAATCTATTCAATAGTAAAAAAGTGTTTCATAGATTTCGCAAAATATTTAACAATAATTTTTCTTATGTCATTAATAAAAAAAACATAAAATAAAAGCAAGAAATGAAAAGATTTTCTGCAATTTGATTTTACTTTCAATGCAATCCATAAAATGTCATGGAGCTCTCGAAATATCAAACCAAATTAAGTGGCATTGTAAACATTTATTTTATACGGTCTTATAACACTTTATATCTTTTCAATTCTATCTCTAGTTTTCTATACATATATATATATGTATATATATATATCTGTCTCTTTCTTTCTAATTATCCCCTTCAATTTTATTGTAAGTGGAATTTATAGCGGTATTAATTGTATTAGTTTAAATGATCATTTCTATTATAGCAATTGACAGTTATATCTCTATATAGTATCTCTATCTCTTTCTTTCAGATTACATTGTCATTTGCAGCTACGGCATAGACGGCATTATATTAACGGTCACATCTGTCCATTATTTGACTTCCCTCCTTAACACTTTCCTTCTTTTGCTTGCAACATTAATACACAGACAAACAATAAATAAAATCCTTATCTTATGGTTACACACACAAATAAATTCATAGTAATAATAATAATAATAGTAATGTTTTCCTCGTTCTTCTAACTATTGTGTTTTGCACATTTTACAATAACAAAATAATTGTATGTGATTTTTGAACTCCCAATTCCTCTTTCTCTTCCTCTATCTCTGTGTAGTAGTTCAAAAGTGTAAAAAAAAATATTTAATGTGAGTTATAATTTTATTTTATATTTTACGACAATATATCTAATTTTTTGCTACCCCTTTTTTCTGTGTTTACTTACACCCGACATTATTTGTGGTATGAAGTTTGCTACATCCAAAAAAAACCGAGATAGAATCAGGTTTTAATGTAACAATAGACTTAGAATCATTTGCTAAATAAACTTCAGTCTATCTGTAAGTCCGCTTGTCGGCTTATACCTTTTTCTTTATAATCTAGCATCTGGTAGAAATTATTGAACCCTATTAAAAATGGCTTTATTTTTCCTTGTAAAAAAAGTAATTGTATGAAAAAAAATGTTCAACTTTGTATAATTTTTAAGGTAATTCCAAATCTGTGTGCTGCATTTTAAAACCAATTACGCAATTTTTGAACCACTGCCATGACATGACATGACAAACCATTTAAATACCTTTAAAAACGTATAATGTTTTATTTTTATGGGGCTGCAACGTTACCACTTGTTTTTAGTTAAGATCATTTGCGTTTCTTTTTATACCAGCATAAAATTCATTCATATTCGATTTGATCAAATTTTGGCTATAAATTAGGTATAATAACTTTAGCATGAAACTATAATAAATAATAACTTTCCGATATTAATTGCATGGTATTTTTGGCCCGTCATATAACATTTTAACCTTAAAATGTTTTTTTCATAGAAGAAGTTTTAAGAATTCATAAAAAATAATGCGCTGCCACAGCGTTTCATATTTGATTTCATATATAATTTTTATTATTCTTAATAGTCCACTTTACTGACTTTAGCTCAAACTACATTCCTTGAAGAAGCACTCCGTTAAATAAATTAACTTGAAATATTAAAAATTCGAATACGCCAATCCCTCCCTTATTAATTATCACGGATTTTTTGATAAATTAATTTGATATTATATTCATTTGAAAGGATTGGTCCATGCATTAAAGAAACCTCGGGCAAATACTAAATAGCAATGCAAATAAATGTTAATGAAGTTAAATAAGCAAATCTTTTCACAAAAAAAAATATGACTCATCATGTTTGAGTTAAGTTAGAGAAATAAAAAAGAAAAAGAAAAGTCATAAAATGTATGAAAATTATATTTCATTTTATTACCTTATCCTTAATATAATTTTCCATATCCTTCCTTTACCATTCATAACCATTTGCATATTTCGTAATAATATGAATTCTTTGAAATTTCTATAAAGATTTTCCAAGAATTTATGCTTTTTATTACATTTAATTTCTTTTAGAAAATAAGTGCTTGATTTTTACTTTCATAATTTTAAAATGTTTAATGATTGTACAAAAAATTTTGCTTCAAATTAAAACTACTCACTCCTCATATAAAATTTAATTGATTTTGAATTCCTCTTAAAGTAAGATGTATCATCAAAAAAGAAATTGCTACAAAGGAAAAGGTAAGCGCTCTTTTACCCAAATCCAATTGTAATGAGTCCCCGCGATTCTAGTCAATCTTTTAGATTTCATTCATGTTTAACGCAGAACAACTTTATAAATGATAGTGATTGATACTCTACATCACTTGCGTTACAATTTAATATAAGACCTTAAGAACTTGTCTAACTGGTTGCGTATTCAACTAATGTATGATCATATTGATTTGTTATCAAAATAAAGCTTACATTTTTTGACACTTTCTATTTAATTTTGGTAAAAGAATGTAATTTAATCTTGGAATGAATCTAATTAAAAAAGGTTAGATTTATTTACACCTCACTTCCCACGTAAGGTTTTTCTACGATATATGAAAAATTATATTTTAATAAAAATTGTATCAACAGTAGCATTATTTTTAATAATTAATTTAACTCAGCTCAAGCCACCTTTAAAAAGTCGTGCCATGTAAAAAATTTTTCCACACTAAATTTTGTTGAATTTGTTGAGTCAACTCCGACCAACCACAAATTTTTTATTTATTTTCATGTTTTCATTAATCTGTAACTTAAATTTTTATTTTCTATTTTATAACCATGACTCATACTTTTATAACAAGCAACATTATTCTCGAATTAAAAAAAGTCACTTGAAGTAAGAAAATTTACAATTTAAAGTGAGATTCTTCGTTGTTTTCTTTTCTTTTTTTTTTTTTTTTTTTAATATACCTATTAACCATATCAATGGTAATGTCACAAATAAACATCACAAGTGCTATCATTATTCAGTAAATTTATCATTCCAATCTGCAACGTACGATAATGATGGCAATAATGACGATTTTATCCAACTTATTTACGATATGACTGATTGCGTGAGCATTCAATTATTTTTTTTACAATATCATTAAAATGGTTTGACGTTCTATTTTCTTGCTTTTCATTTTTTTTTTTTTGTTTTGTTTTTTGTATATGTGTGCTTATTGCCATACATTTCTATTTTTTATAACATTTTCCATTGTAACGTTCATAATGAAACACAAATATCTTAAACATAATAATCATGACTAAGTTAGATAGCGAAAAGAGAAAATGAAATAGAAATTGAGAGAATGAGATAGATAGAGAGAAAAATTTATGTTAAAGTAGGATATTGTAAAGTAAAGTAATAATTGTAGTTGTTAACAGGAAATGAGTGGAACAAATTTAATTTCCTTTACGAAATTGTGTTAGATGATTTCCTGTTAGTTTTGTCTCTAAAATCACTTACATTTTCTTTTTCAGCTTATTTTTTTTTTCTCTTCTTTATTTCTTGCATTTCATTTCTTTACTTCATTTTATTTTTTCTATACCTTTTGCTTTCTACTTTTCTATGTTATCTAATTTACAATCACTTTATTTATCCATTTTGTTTTTTTTTTTTACTTTGGCATTTTACATAATTTGATTAACAATCAAAAGACGTTGAAATACACCGATCAATTGAAAAATTCAATTGAGCGACTCAGTATTACTTTTTTAGTAGATTTATAAGCCTATTGATCTCTACGTCAGTCCGTCTATCTGATATTCATATCTATAAATTTGCCATCAAACTTTAGAATAGAATTTTTTCGATAGTTTACAGTAATTTTCTATGCAGACTTCTTTAAAATCACTTTCGAAAAAGTTATATATGAAACACGTTGGCTATTTAACAAACCACCCTCTTTCGATTAACGATCTTTTCAAATCATTCAAAAATCTCCATTTTGCCATTTTTCCGATTAGTTATTTAGTATTTTGATTTAGCTTATTTAAGTAGTATAATTTAGAGTATTTTAGAGTTTATGTCAATCGCTTATAACGTTTTATTTATTCTGTATATCCTTCTCTGTTCTTCACACTCTGTACATCTCAACAAATAAATAGATTTGTTTTTTTTTTTTATTATTGAAATTGCTCAATTTCTACTCTAATCTTATTATTGTTGAAATCTAATTCACAAAAAAATATAATTTATTATAATTTTTTTTTCTTGTGCATTTAATAATTAAATTATCATATTTATATGTTTATTGAATAACTGTATAATAAATAAATAAATATATAAATAAATAATAAATGATAAGAAGATTAAAAAAAAGTTATTGGTTTCACTATTATTAACTAAAATGTTTGTTTAATATTTACCATTTTAAAAGAAGATCCTTTATAAAAATAATTACTATTATTATTAGATAATGCAGTAATCATAAACAAAATTGTACACTCATGAGTGCAGTGCGTAATAAATAATGCAGATCCTTAAAATTGTCTTGTAAGGAAAGAAATTCTGGTCGATTGTTTTGATCTCTTAATTTATTTCTTTTTAGCGAATGATCGAATTAGATTGATAATAAGCCTCTAATTTTACTAATTAGAGCCTCTTTATCAATCTAATTGATTTTTCTTAAGGTAAAGTAAAATCAAATCCATTTTAGAAAAAATAATAAACATTTTCTTAGATAAAGTTTAAGGTATTTAAAAATAAATTCATTAATTCTATCAAATTAATTCATAAATTTAATTATAAGGCTTTTCCATGTGATAATTGAATGAAAGAAATTTCAATTAAAGAAATTCCATTTTTCATAATCACATTTTTGTTTTTGTACACAATTTTACTTATGTTTACATAATCGTTTAATCTTTTTTCTTATTTTTTGATTTATTGTGCTGTTAGTATAATAAATAATTTTTAGTTTATAAAAGAAAAAAAGTAAAAAAAATGTTAAACGTCGCTCGAGTCAGTTTTCTAAATACCTTACACTTGTTTACTTAATCTATTTCAATAATCACGAAAGTGAAGAAAATTATGTAAAATCATGAATTTAGAAAATTGTAATACCCGAATGATTTAAAAAGTTACTTATAGGAAAGAAAGTCCAAAAAGTGGTTCATCACGGTGGTGGACTCCCAAACTTTTTCATTTAACGAAAAAGCGGTTGATTTGTATTTCATTTCATATACAAAACTACTTCTAGAAAATCAAGGACTATTTGCTTCTTTCCGTATTTTTTTGCACTTCTTTTCTTTTTTGATAATGATTTGCTTTATAAATTTAATGTGTTTTTCATAATTTAATTCTTTAATTATTTAGAAATTATTTTATTAAGAAAAGTTTAAAAAATTTTGTCAAATAAAAAATTTTAAATCATCGGAATAATTGGTCCTGCCACATTCAGTGTTTTTTAGTTTGGCTTGTTCTAAAAAAAGTATCATCAAGCGAAATATATTAAATGTAAACACAAGCAGTGATATCACGCACACACACTCATACATATATATGTACATATAATTTAAAATATGAACCGTATTGTACACATTTTTTTTTACCAAGCAAGTTATAAAGAAAAAAGGAAAACAAGGAGAAGCAAAAATCGAGCAAATAGAAACTTTATGGTCAGTTGAAGCCGACTTGCACTGATGTGCTTAATATGCTCAAAAACTTAAAAAATCAAATTATTAGTAATGAAAGTCAAAAATGTTATAACGATTTGTAAAAGTCCTTTAAAAGAAGGTGGAGCCAAAGCTGTCACGTTGATTTACTGTTTCAATTAATTTCTTTGCCATCATTTTCAATAAAAAAATATTTAAAAATTGTACAAAACTTGACATTTTTAAAAACACGATTCTATGTTGAAGGAGTCGAGGTCGTTATTTGATCTTACACATCTTCATATTTATCACTTATCAAATAATCGGATATTTCAAACTGCGCTCTGTACTTCAGTAAAAGAAAAATTATTGGAAGACAAAATGGTAGAGTAGCAGACTGATGTAAATCGATTTGAGTAGCGATTTTAAAGCGCTTAGCCCGTTTCGAGAAATTCTATTCAAGCATTACTAGATCTTGATAGGCATTTAAGGGTACCTTTTTCATGTTAGCTTTCACTTGCACAATTCGCTAATTCCCAACTTACTGAATGATACTTCTTTCGAGAGTCAATTTTTTTAAAGATAATAAGTTGAACTACGGAAATTTCTTTCAAATGCTTCAATTGGTTTGTAAATTAATACAAGCTCAAATAATTATTTAGTAGCGTCAACTTAGGCCCATTTTGATTTTATTTAATTAAATTTAATTTTACTTTACTTTTAGCGAAAAAAGGGCCAACTAAATATTGTCCATTGCATGAGAGAATGTTAAAATATTGATGGCTTTCCAAATAAGCGCCATGTATACCTATTAAAATATTTTCGTCTGTGCATGCGTTTCTAATCGTAAGTTATACGTAAGTTATACACAAGTGAACTTTTTCTCTCTGTCTCCTCATTCACATTCTGTCATTAGCATATAAAATTGCATAAAGCAATTAGTTAAGTAAAACCTAAGGGCTTGATACAAAGAGCAATAAAAATAAAATAGAAATAGAAGTCTTGGTTTCGAAATATGAAGTAGTGTAGTGAAGCATGAAAAAATTGCAATAGAATGAAAGTCATTCAGCCTAAAAATTAAACGTTCTCAAAAGGTAACAATTCAATAAAAGCCAATACATTTGAATAATCATAAAATTAAAAATCTTCCAAATGAAATTTAACTAATTAACTTTTTCTACTCTGATCTATTTTCTATTAAGGTTGTACTAAATAATTTATCTGTCTGAAGAGTTCAATGATTTACACATCAATTAAGTTCAAAAATGTTACATAATTATAAAAAGATATAAATTTTAAAAGATCAAAATAAAAATTTAACTAATTTGCACAATTCATCTAAGACATTTGGACAGAAATGTTCATCCCAGTGAAATTTATTGACACTTAATAAGTTTATTAGCACGTTTTGCCTTGTTCGACTACATTATTACTAAAGAAATCATTGCAATAGTAGAACTTATAAGTTATAAGGATCAATAAATAGGGAATTTCTTTCGCTACATTTAGGGTAGGATTTGTTATAGCAAACATTTTTCAGAAATTTTTTCCAGTTACAAATTAATAAAACTGACAATTATAATTATCTATGCCAAAGCCTTACATTAAAATAACGCTTTTTGAGCTTGTAATCGAACTTTTTATTCAGAACTAATACACTTCTTTTTCAATTTTTTCTTTTATATATTACATACATATGGGCATGTGTGAATGAATATGTATAAACTAATTTGTAATACGCCCAAAGTTATGCTTTAGAAAGTAGCAAATGTTTAATCGTAATATAAAGTTAATAATGTTTATAAAACTGTGTGTGTGTGTGTGTGTAATTAGCATTATTGTACGATGGGAGAAAATAAAGTTTATGATAATGTAAAACCGAAGGGCTTAAAAACATAAAAAATGCATGCATGTGTATGTATGTATGTGTGTTAATATAAAATTAATTTGTTAATATTATAAATAGTTACATCAATGCAATGGATTTATTTTATACATCTATACAAAACCCAATATTATACACAAATTAAATACAGTTATATAATTTGATTTTTGTTCCATTTTAAAAACTATATTTGAGCAGAGAACATAGATGAACATCAAAGGAAAATCTAGAGGAAAAGCTTTTATTGAAAAAGTATTAAAATGCCATTCTCTTGTATATTCTTCTTCATATTACTAATACTATTCTTTTTGTAATTGTTGTAACATTTGTTTCACTACTTAAGGTTTATTATACAGATCGCTTCAGCATTACATTTTTAATTGATTTAAGCTTGACTGATCTTTTAATATCTATCCATAGGTAAAGGGTGCGATCAAACGCGGGAAGCACCATCTTAATTAAAAGTGGCTCATGAGAAGATCGTTTGAACGAGCAACTATTGGGGGCGATCGCCCCAAAGATTTAATTAGGTATCACAGGATAACTAGTTTCAATTGTACTCACTATGGTGTTATTGGAAATAGCTAATTGCGTGGGATGCCATTTCTTCAATAAAATGGGTAGCTGGCCAAGCTCATTGAGCAAAACGAACTAGGCTTAGTTGTTTTGGGAAGACTCTGAAGCTTCATATATAAGCTTTAAAGTAAGACATAGAGAGCTAAAATTTTGCACAAGTATAAAGGCTATTGGTCTACAATATTTATCAAAAAAATCATGCAAATTGGATACGCCTAAGCGAAATTATGCATTACCAAACTTTAATTTTTTTATGTTTAAGTTTTCAATTTACTTTTAAAAACTTGATAAGATTATGAAGCGTAATATCATGGTATATGGGTGCTGGTTATCCAAGATTTGGTCACAGCCAGATATACTTGTTATTTTTCTGATTTTTTGATTATTTTTTCACATTAAGTAAAGTCGTGCAGAAAATGCAAGGGTCAACATTTGTCGATTATAACATTTCAATTGTTTTGTTTTTTAATTTGTTTAGAAACAATTTTAAACTTTGAAAATAATTGAAATAATTTTAGATGAGAATCCTCTGCTACTTCCATAATTATTTAATAACATTTAAAAGCAAAAGCAAAAATCAAAACAAAAACGAAAACAAAAGTGAAAGTAAAACTGAACTTTGAACAAACTTTTATTAGCTTACTTAACTTGTTGCTAGAAATTTCCTTGTTTCTTTAATTCATTTTAGTTAAATTTTTTAAAATACTCAGCCAACTAAAAGAAAAAACTAAAAAGCAGTTTTCACACAGAGAAAAGCAAAACAAAAATAAAAATATAAACAAATGATGTAGAATACAGAAATAGATAGAAATTTTTAACAAATATCTTCATAAATGGATCAAAATTTGAATTGGTATTGGAATTAGAATTTGTTTATGTACATCGGTCAATATGTTTTGGGACTAAAAAATTCTTACTTTACAGACTGAGAGAGGTAAATTATTAAAAGAAAATAGCTAGTCTCGAAACATAATGACCATAATATTTGGCAAAGAATATTTTTAATTAATTTGTGTTAAACTTTCATTTGACATCAAATCAAGCCACGTACACTATTTACTCTATTCCTTTTATTATTAAAATGATTTTGTCATTTTTTATAACTTTTTTTACTTATATATTTTCTTAATTATACTTTTTTAAATTTCCATTTCTGTTCTTTGTTTGTTTTATTTAGCCTTAAAGTCTGCAATGTCTTTAGTTGATTTTAATCTAATTTACTATTATTTGTCAAGTCAAGGGGGTTCTTTGTTCTTTGTTCTTTGTTCATTGTTCATTGTTCATTGTTAGTTGTTGGTTGTTGGTTGTTGTTAGTGTGTGTATGTTCAATTAATGTTTCCCAAATTATGCCAGACAGAAAAGGTAAAATAAAATCATTTATGTTACACAAGATTATTTTCATCGTAAATTTCATTGTTTACTATTTTGTATGGTTAGTGTACATTTTTCTTAGGGTTGCTTACTAACAAACGTACATACACCCTTGCAACCATTTACATAAATATCTAACCATATGAATAGATAAAGAGAATATTTTATGATTATTGCTCATGTTAGATGGTTCTTGTTTCCATTTGCCATTTTTCCAGTTTAAATGAGTTAAGAAAATTTGTATACGAATGCTGCTGTTTCTGTCGTTTAATTTTTATTTGTTTCATTTTTCTAGGATATACATAAAAAAGTATGAAATTTTTTATTTGAATTTTTATATGCTTTTCTTTTCTGGGAAAATTTCAATTGTTTAACTTAAACTTGATTCAAATTTTACAGAAATAGAAAATTTCTTTATTTCGTTGTATACAACATTACAGTGAAAAATGAAACACTTTAAATGGGCGTGATCTAATAAATGAATAATGAATTAATAAGAAAAACCAGAAAAAAGTAAACTTATTTTGATCGATAGAAAGGAAGAATAGGAAAAGGAAAACTAACGAGTAGTAAAGCAATGTAAAATAAATTTTTGTTGATTTGGCAGAAATATTAACAGAAAAGAAAGCGAATGCTAAAATGTCAGAATTGTATCCACAATATTTGGTTGTGGGTAAAGAGAAATGTTCAAGTTATTGCCTTTGGCAGCATTTTCTATTGCTACTTTATTCTACAGTTTTTAATAGTAATCTAATTGAAAATGACCCAGAAAAAGAAAAAAAAAACAAAAGAAATTTTTATATTTTCTTTTGCGGTCTACTTCTTTTTGGTTTTCTCATACATTTCTAAAATGACTTTAGTTTCTACTGACCACAATTAACTGCTGAACAGCCAAAATGTTTTATTTTATTCGCTTTCTATTTCATTCCTTCCTCCTTTTATATTGATATAAAATTGCAATTTGTCCATCGGAGTATGAACCATTTAAAAAAATATGCATTCATATGAAAAGGGAGAGATCTTAATAGTAGACCTCTTCTCCAATTGTCATTTGCATTTACATACATGTAGAATTTTTTTTTTTCGCATAAATGATGCAATTAAAAAATATAAAAAATTAAAAATTATGAAAAAGCAAATTGCAATAATTAAATATTAAATAATTTATGAATTGCATTTATGAATTACGGATACTTACGTTCTATGAATTATGGTGAAACAATAATGTATGTATATTGTAAGCAAATAAGTTAATAAGTAAATAAGCAAATAAATGCATATATGACACACATTACAAATAATATGCACTTAATCAATCAATGGATCAGTTAATCATTTTATTAAAATGAATCGTGATGCTAGCGTTATAATAGTGTTATAAAATAATATAGTATTTTTTGAGGCTGTTGATGAAATAGAACAACTGATATGATAAGTGAAATTTACCGTTCGTTGTTCAAAATTTGGTTCAATTTGGACAAAATTAGATGCACTTATTTAATGCATGGCATGGTGTAAAAAAAATCCAATTTGTAAATTTTTTTAAAGTGGTTAGTGCGAGGGATCAGATTTTATCAATAATCAACTTTTAACCAAAAAACTGTCCCATACCAAATTAAATTAAAGACGGACGGATGGGCGGACAAATGGACAAATGGACAAATGGACATAAATTAATTTAAAAAATATTCTAAGTTGATCGTTTTAATAAAAACTGACTCTACTTCAACTGACTTCTACTTTTTAATTGTTACATTAAAAAAATCTGCTATACGTGGTTAAGAAGATAAGTAATATAAAGCAGCTATTAACACTTTTTTCTTTTTTGGGTTGTTGTCACGATTTTGTCAAAAACTCTTGTATATATATGTGACTTGGAAACTCCTGGACTGCTTTGCTTTAAACTTGAGAATTTTGTTTATAACTAGAGAACGCCTGGACCATATGGAAAACTGCATATAACTTAGGAACCACTAAAATGATTTACTTCATGATTTGCTGATTTGCTTGTTTATTAGAGCAAAATGTCCAGCATCATTTGGTACTATACTTTGATATTTGTAATGCCTGCTTCGGTATATATTTGCATATAATTGAATACAAGCAGTTAATCGTATGTATAAATTAGTAAGTTATGGGCGTGGTCATAAAAGTTTAGTCCAATTGGAAGGAAGACTTTAGCCTCTTTACAGTGGTACCAAATTTTTTTAAATCCACCCAGTCCTTTCCTAATTCTATACCTTTAAATTATTTCTAAATTAGTGGAAACAATAGCGTATAATTTGGGAACCCCTGCAATAATTTTTTTTGGATTTGTTTTGTTTTACAAAGTAAAACGTCTACTTTCTACTCCAATATTTTATTAATTTTTTGCTGCGCTATGCGACTGAAATACCAAAAAAGTAAGTATATCTCAAATGCTTATAAACTAAGAAGCTTATAAGCATTTTTCGAAAAACTAAAAAAATCCACCTTCTGTTGAGCCTGGAATCCTGTTAAAAAGTCAAAAATTTTGTAAAGTACAAAAATAACAACAATTACAAGAAAAAATCAATAAACGTAATTTTGTTTATAACGCGAGAACGCCTGGACCATTTAGTTTAGGCAGTTGTCATTTTTTAGATAAAAATATTCTCTTTTATTTGGCATAAACATTTATGATTTGCCACGCCCACTTTATTAAAAACGCAAATAACTAAATATGAACAGAAAGATAATTATATCTTATTAAATGATTGGCGGGGCTCCAAGGTTTTAAAACGATGGAAAAATAGACTTTGCTATCTTTTCATTGATATAAAATTTATCAAAATCGATGTAGGCGATATAAAATTTTGATCATATAAAATTGCACAACAAGCACATGATAATGTGCATGTCTAATAAAGAAGAATTTATGAGAGATTTTTGTAAAATATTTTTACCAATCACTCTTTACTTGATTCAGAGTGAATCAAATTTATAACAGATAAAATTTAGAAAAATTTCTTAGATTACAGTCTAATTTAAGATGAGACTTTGTAATCGTTAGAAATTGTGTTGCGTACAGATAAAAAGCATACATGAGCACACATTTTCAAGCAAAATACTTAAATTCTGTGGTCGGTTGTGTCATGATTATGTGTATTTCATCATTACACTCATCTTGAAATAAATAATCATTAAAATATTATTATATGAATAAAATTATACTTTTCCATTTACTTCTTTCATCTCTCCTATTTTTATACCCGCCATCCAGAAGTTAGGGATATATTCATTTTGCCATTATGTTTGTAACATCGAAAAGTAAGCGTTGGATGTTCTCCAAAGTATTTATGTTCTTGATCAGCATCAAATTTTGAATCGATTTAAGCATGTCTGTCTGTCTGTCTTTACGAAAAGACCGCTTGTTCATTAGTCCGTATGTTAACATTTTTCGGACCGCAGAAAGAATATATTGAGCTCATTTTTCGCAGGAATATTGGCAGTTTCTGCAGGCAGATTTGTATTGAAAATGGGCAAAATCATTCGAAGGTTAGGTCCACAGTGCACATTTCTAATTTGCTCATCATTACCCATAAACTGCAAAAGACCCAAAGCTAAAATTTTACACAAGTATGGAAACTACTGATCTACAAAACTTTCGGCCACGCTCATGCGAAATTATAAATTACCAAATATCCACCTTTTTATGTTTACGTTTTCTTTTTGCCAAAGAAAACCTGAAAAAGGATCTGAATATCGGTAATATCATGGTATATGAATGTTGGGTATTCCAGATTCAATGCTCAGCCAAACATAGCTTTTCTCTTTGTTATTTATTTTTCTCTCTCATTGTTACTTTGCGGCCAACCATATAAAAATTTCGTTGACATTTGTATCACTACTACAAACACTCTCTGTCATGACCCATTTTATTATTATTTCTCTTATTGTTATTTTTATTATTATAATGGGAAGCTGTTGGCGGATGGCAGAAAAAACGTGGATTAAGATGTATGTGTATATACATATAAATATATATAAGTATACATTGAAGCATAGAGAATGTAAGCACTTTTACATGATGAGCATGCATATTTTCTCGTAAATGCTTATTTATGTGATAAGCTTTTCAAATAAGGGAGAAAATTTATCTTACATTTATTTGTCTTCTTTTATTGTTGCCCTTATCCTTTCATTTAGACAATAAATAGTTGTCTTGATATTTCAGTTGTATTGAGAAATAAGTAGAAAACCAAAAAAAAAAAAAAAATAAAAGACAAAACAAAATAGAAATCCGCATGGAAAACGAGTTCCATTAGACAAATAAGCAACATAAACAACCCTAAATGGAAGGACAAATAAATAGGATAATGGCAGCTTGTGAGAGAAGAGCCAAAAAAAAAAAAAAAAAATAGGAAGTATAATTCACATTAATTGCGTAAACGACTTAATTTGATTCAACTTGAATTGTAGCAATCATTATTTTCTTCTTTCTATTTTGCGCTTTAATTGTTTTTTCACTAAATTGACATTCAGAAATTTCATGTCACTTATAAATAACAATTTGTGTAAATTCTTAAAAATGTAATAACAAAATGCGGGATTTAAAGAAATTGCTGATAAGAGAGAGGGAAAAAGGGAGAGAGAGAAAAGGAGTGAGTGAGGGAGTGAGAAAGAACGAAAGTGAAAATCATTTTAAATAATTGTAACAATAAAACAACTTAAAGTTATTTGTGGACTTAGAAGGCCTAAATTAATTATTTGAAAAATAATTCTAAATTCTAACAGTCTTACATTCTCATAGAAATTAATTGTGATTTTCAGTTTTAGTTATTGCAGAAGACTTTTGCTTGAATTTTTGTTTTGTTAAATGATATTTTTTCATAAATCAACATTCTCATTCTTATTGAATCGAAAATCGATGTTTAATCATATTTATTAAATTGTTTTACCTTTCCAGAAGACTGAATTTTTATGTTGATTATAAAACATTTGACTTTTTTCTGGTACACACCGACCCACGTACATACTCTAATTAATTCAAGATCATTTAAAGTACTTCATTCAAAGAAAGCCGATGCATTTTATTATCGAAGGCATTACACTCTCGAGAAATGAACAAATTATAAATACCAAGCAATTAATAAACGATTGTGGTTTACATTTGAAAGCATCACTCTGATGAGAACGCCAAAGGGAACGGTTTCAGAAACGGAACACCTAGATGTTGCCTTATGCCCAAAACCAGGAAAACTTCATTAAAGCGGGTTACATTATCAGAATTATAGTGGATTGCAAAATAAATTAGACGATGTGAAGAATAAAAGATGCCAAGCAACAAACTGCTGATTTGATGGAGCACTCTGCTACATACAAAATGAGTATTCGTAGAACGAAATCGCTTACTACTATAAAGCGTGCATACTAACAGAGTTTTAAAGGTTCATGACGATGGATTCGCAAACCAAAACCAAACAAATAAAATAAAAAAAAAAACAAAATGCAGTAAGTTATCATGAAGTGAATATTTTATTAGTGTGAAAACGTTCTTCTACTTTTATAACATAAAAAATTTTTCTACTTTCGCTTTAGCACATTTCACTAGATTAATTTCAGCATGCAGTTCACGTACAAATTCATATAAAATAATACTATGCATATGTATGCCTGGGGCTGGAGGGGGGTGGAAGTGTTTGTATAGTCACTTGAATGTGTTTTAGAGTTTTTGGCATACAAAGATTCTTAGACTCTTTTCCATTCTCTCGTTTTTTCCCAGCTCATATCGCATATCGCTTTCGTTCATTCATTCTGGTTGTAATGACATTTCAATCATTTAAATGAACAGATATATAAAATCGCAATAAAATTTTGTAAAGTGACTAACACTAACATTAAACACCAATACTAACATAATACTAACATATTAAACATTTTTTCATACAAAAAAAAAAAGAAAAAAAAGGAAGAAAAAACCAAATAAAAAAAATGGTTGAAATAGCAAAAGGAAATGAAAGCAAATTAAAAGGAGAGCGCTGTATAAATGAACACACCATCTTATAAAAAGATATATGTACGTATGTGTATGTATTTGTGTGCGTACATGTTGATTTTAAATAAAATTTATTACATCAAGTTCAGCTCAAATAATTTCGCGTATAAAATTTTGCGTTTTTCCTTTTTTTTATTATTATCCTCAGAAAGAAAGAAAGAACAAAGAAATAACGATATAAAATATGAGACGGAGATAAAGATAGAGAGAAAGTGTATGTATGTGTTTGTGTGTATATGAATTAGAGTGAAAGTTGAAATAACATGAAATAAATGTTAAGGATTTAACGGTTAAATAGAAAAAAAATAAAGGAGAAAATGAAAACCTTTAAATCAGATCGTTCAATAAGTTTCAACATGACACTTAAATAATACAGAAAATATATTCGCAACTTATTGAATAACCCTTCATTATAATCATTATTTTATCTTTATTTTTATTGTTTATTGTAATGACTGAATAAAAATTCAAAGTAGTGCTTAAATGATTTCAATACTTAATATAACAATAATTTATTATGCAATTATTATGCATGTGGGCATATTTTTTTTTTGTTTGTTACGTCACATTTTACTCTTTAATTTAAACTGAATTCAATTCAATTTGATTGGTTCATTTAAGACTTTTATTCATAACAAATGGCTAATTAAATGTTCCTTTAATTATAATTATGGTAAACAAATATCACATTGCTCTAAATATTCTTAAAATTTTCTTTTAAATGTTTATAGAGTTTTGGGCTGGCCAAGACTTTGGAAAGCATCTTTACTTTTTTGTTAAGAACCTTTTTTGAAGAAGCAAGCCTCTAAATTCTACAAAATCAAAATGCTAAGTTTGGCGCAAGTGTCTCTTTTCATAATAAATTGAGAAACGTAATAAATGAGGGAATTGGGACATTTATTTGCTTATAGCTCAATCAAGTGCAAGCTAAAGATTTTGCTAAGTATTTTACTGGAAAAATATGAAGTTGCAGCAAGTAGCATGTGAATTTGATTACAATCATATAAAAACTGAAATTTTGTTAGACATCAATTTGAGTTAAATCTTTTTGAAATGTTAAGAAATTTCAATAAAGTACTTATCATTTTCATTGCATATAAAATGAAATAAATGAAAGTCAAAGAATTATTTTCATATATCCATTTTATTCTCAATATTTTATTTCATTCAAATTTTTTATAATTTATTTTCATATAATTTTCATAAAATTACATTTCGTATCTCTCTGCGTAATGATGATTATATCAATTTCATTTAATCGGCTCTGTTTGTTTTTTCCATTTTTAATTTTCCTTTTTTCATTTTTCCATTTTGCAATTAGTATTTTGAATATTTAGTTTAACTAAAACGCAATTAAACGTGAAAATAATAATATAAAATAATTCATATAAATTAAAATCACTTTACCCTTTTTTTATTCTCATAATTATTCTTAATTTTATTCTTATTTTTTTTCATTTATTTATACTCTTAGTTTTTCTTTTTATATTTATTAATTTTATAAATTATAATTAATTCACTTTACACTAAAACGGTTTACGATAATGATGATTACAATAATAATTATAATAATAATGATAATAAAGTGCTTTTTAAAAATTCTTTTTGTTTTTTCATTATCCGTTTGCTTTTTTTTAACTACTTTACTTATTAATTTTTTGTGCTTTGCTTTTGTTTTAATTGGATTTTTTTTTGATCTCACATAACACATAAAAACGATTTTAAGTGGTTTTTGACTTGATCAATTTATCATTTTAGAAATCTTGATCAAGGATTATTATATAATAATAATTTATACTAATAGTTTGATTCTATAAAATCATGGTTTTATATTCCAGAAATTTTTTTTTGGTTTAGTGCCCGTCATTGAGCCAGATTCAGAATCAGGGCTAGGGCCAAGACTAGAGCCTGATTGAATCATTGGACGTAATAATGATGAACGTTGTTGTGTATCACCGTTACCGCCATTGCCTGCAACACCATTGTTAACAACAACGCCGGCGCCACTACCACTAAGAGATTGTTGCGTGTAGTTGATAAAAGGTGCAGTATTGGCTGGTATAGCATCATTGATAGGTGGTGTTACTAATGTAGCGCATGGACCTAATGGCGTCATTATATTATTACTTATACCTTGATCTTCACAGGAGGTGACGCTACTTTTTGAAGTGGATGTGCCAGATGCTGTTGAAGAACGGCATGAACGCATATTGTGAGGCAGTGTTACATTCTGCAATGGATGTTGTTGATGTTGCAGATGATGTTGCTGTATTAAATGTTGTTGTGGATGTGAATTTTGAAGTGGATGTGGATGGGGATGCGGATGGGAATGGGGATGGGGATGGGGAAGTGGATGTGGATGGGGTAGTGGATGTGAGTGCTGTAAATTGCTGGCGGCAGGACCGGTTTTGTAATAACGTAAACTTTCATTGTAACTGGCGCCACTACTGCTGCCACTACCACTAAATCCACTATCCAAATCACCTTCATCAAATTCTGGATTAATGCACGAACTGTGCGGATGATCTTTCAATTCCATGGAATTTAATGTTGAAGATAAATTTTCCAAACTGGCATGTGATAGAGTACGTTGCTGACTTGATGACACTGTTGATGAAGATGATGATGCTCCGCCTAATAAACCGCCACGTCGTGGCCTCTGCGAACTTGTTCTCGCTGATATACTGGTACCATTAGAGGCGGCTGCTGTTGCTACTATAGCAGCTGCTGCACTTGTTGATGGACCATTATCATCATCATCTTCATGTTCATTGGAACCGGCGGTATCGGGAGGGGTCTGAGGCATTATCAAAGCTTCCAACGATAAGTTTAATTGATCCAATACACGAAAATGATTGTGCTGTACTCGTCTCAATTCATCTTTAACGTTCGTAACTGCTATACGATTATCGGATAAAACCTTACGTATTTTTTGATCACTGACTTCTTCATAAAGATTTTCGGTGGTGCCATAACGAGTAGTATAAGTATGACGATTATCATTGTTGGGTGAACTTGAGGTCGATTGCCCATTATGCGATTTAGAGCGGAAACTTTTCGCTAATAATGCCCTTATGGAATTACGTGGCGGACTTTTTGAAGGAGGGCCGCCCGTAGCATTCGACGTTGTTGGAGCTGGCAATATGGCATTAACGTCATCTCTTTGGGGAACATTCGTATGACATTTGACTACACCTGGTTCATAATAAGCGTATGAATAAACATGATTATATGGTGCGGATGCAGTGGCTGCACCCTGATACGATTGCGATGGAGCTGGTGATATTTGCTGTTGTGAATGATGTGAAGGCGTAGATGATGGTGTTACAGCGTTCGCTCCAAATCCGTATTCTAAAGATGATGTTGACGATGATGAATGATGTTGTGTGGGTTCAAAACGTTCCATTGTTGCAGCAATATTTTTACGAGACCATTTGACCTGTTGTTCAACTTCCAGTTTATTATTACTCCGCCGACTATGCGTTCTCCTGCGACGTTCATTAAATGAATCATTTGAGCAGAAACTATTTTGCCCATGTATCAGTAATAATTCATTATTGATACCATGCCCCATGCCATGACCATTTAAAGGCGCTGGTGGTGGTGGTAAACAAAATTCTATGCTATCCATTTCATCGGGATATATTAAGTCACTACAGTGACGATCTAAATTATCTAAATTATCATCTTTTATGTTCATGTTCACGGTGCCTGATGTTAAACCCATCATTGCATTCATCATTGTACTTGATTCACTTACTAGATGATGGCCGGTTATTGGTGTTGCTATTGTTGCATTTGCTGTTGTCGAATTTGTACGTGCCTTTAACGCTTTCACCGGATGATGCATGGACATTGAAAAGGACGGGTGTTGCAATTGTTGCATTTGTTCATGTTGATGGTGCAATGAAACTGACGCCGGTGGTTGTGGTGGTGATTGGAGTTGTTGTTGTTGCTGTTGTTGTAATAGTAATGGTAATTGTCCTATTTGTTGTTGTTGTTGTTGTTGCTGCTGCTGCTGTTGCTGTAGTAGTTGTTGTTGGTGCTGTTGCTGTAGTTGTTGTTGTTGCTGCTGTTGCTGCTGCTGCTGCTTTCTATGATGATTATTATGATGATTTGTTATATTTGTGACGGCAGCCGGCGTTTGAGGCTGTGCATGGCCCGGATAATCTAATGACGTTGAAAAATTACTAAATGGAGGTGACACGGGGCGCCCTTGAAATTTCGCCGCTGCTCCTGGATAAATTGTATTATGCATGGCCATTGTAGCCCAGTTTTCTCACTCTCGCCTACTTATTTCTCTTATTAATTTTTATTATTATTTTGTGTTGTTTTTATTTTTGATATTATTATTATACTATTGCTATTATTCTTGATATTCCATTATATATATTATATTCCATTATTTTAGTGTCGCTTATGTATATATCATTTATATAGGAAATTCTTTCACAGAATTTCCTCCTTAATGTAAATCAGCTGCAAAAAAATATTAAGAAAAAAACACCAAAAATGTAAATGTGAAGAAATTAAAATATGAATTTTAATATTTAACATTAAACAGAAACGGATGTAATAGAGAAAGAGAGAGAAAAAGAGAGAATAGGAATGTAAGAGGGAGAGAAATGATGGCATAAGAAAAGTGTTATCACAGTTAATTTGCAAATTTTTACACACTTGTGCACCTTAAGATTGCAACACCATTAATAAAATAAAATTACAAAAAACGAAAAGAATAATTTTTGTGTTGAAGAAGGGTAAATCGGGGTAAGGAAATGATACAACTATGCAAAGCTTCTGCCAATAGTTTATAAAGCATATACAGAGGAAAATATATGCACGGCGCTATTTATGCCCTCCATCATCTTTGCGTTATAGTGCTTTTTAGGAGCGATGGTTGTGAAACCTAGAAGGGCTTGAGATAAACTCAACAATGGCAGCATATTAAAATCACTAAGCATCTCTGTACATCCCTTAATGGGGCTACTAATTCCGAGAAATATCAGCTTAACTGAATGTAGGTTTTTGAGTAAAGTATGTGGAGTAATTTAGGGGCGAAGCTCGGAAGTTTCATGAGATCGAAGCAAAACTTTCGAGGAGATTCCGATACCAAGTATAAAACGGATAAGGCGCAATACGAGTTTTCTTCCTCATGGGATTTGATAAAATGACGGAGGATACTTAAATGTCGGCTATGCGTGACTGTTTTCATAGTAGCCAAATACTCAAAAGCGGCAGCAGTAATTGAAACATTTGAAATAGTCGAGGCAGCAAAATAAGTCGCAGTGAATATTTAATAACAGCTGCTTTTAAATTCCAACAGCGTGAATGTGTTTATTACGTACAAATAGTTTCCATTTAAATTATTCGAACGAACATTTACTCATACATATTGTAAAACTGTTTATGTAAATGACTGAAACAGATTCCATATATATAAATACAAGAATGTATTTGTGCTTATGTAATTTGGCATATTATAAAGCATTACACTGAGAGAATTTATAAATAAAATGCTAGCGCATACATTAAATAAAATGCATAAATTAAATACAGTTGTTGAGCAATCCAAAAGAATGATATTGTTTGATGGGGACTTTGATAATAATGATGAAGGAATCAAGAGGAACACGTCGAGGCGAAGAAGAAGAGACAACAAGCAGGTTGGCAATAGAGATGTAAAGAAATTAATTAGATGGAGAAGAAAAAGTATGCCGAAGTATGAATTAATGAAAATGAAAAGTTGTTGATTACACCAGCAGTATATGCCATGAATTATGGCTAAGAAAAATATATGAAACGCAGACGAATTATAGACAAACAAAGTAGAAAAGAGAAGAGAAGAGAAGAGACGAGAAAAAAGATGATGACAGAGAAGTACAGAAATATTAATTGCCAACTTTTGGCCTCATGGATCTTTAATGTTGTCTATCAACTTATTATTTTTGTTATTATTATTATTATTATTATTATTGCATTCATATTGGGCGGATTCAATTAAAGGCTTTCATTATAATTATAGCCAAGCAAATGTAAAATAGTAAAACACAAAGCATATTAAACTAAATCAGACCAGGTCAGGCGAGACCAAACAGACCAGATCAGAATAATACGGAGTGGAGAAGGCAACAGCAACAGCAGCAGCAAATATATTACAATAATTATAGAAATATTCTACTTAATTTTTTTTTAAAAGCAAAAGAAAAATAATATAGAAAGCAAAAACTGCAAAAACTGAAATGTAGATGGGAAAATATACAAATCACATAACAATAATAATAGTAACAATGACAACATGTTTGCAACATTTGTAATTTGCTCCAAAAAAAAAAGCAAAACAACATAAATGAAAACGCAATAATTTATTTCATTATGTTTGCATTACTCTGCCGAACACTTTTAGACAATAAATTTTAAAACGATCCTTAAATAATGAATAAGCTAAAGCAATGCATAAGAAAAGTTGAGATTGAAACTTTATATTAAAAGTTTATAATATATAAAAATAAAACCAAAAAAAGAAAGAAGTTAAAATATTGTAGAGGACCGAGACTGATTCAGTCTCGGCCCTACTCAACTTTATTTATTGGGTTTATAAAATCAAAAAGTAGCTTGATAACAAATTGAGTTGGGCAAGCTACAGACGGACGGACGGATTGACGAAACTTTGTTTAGGCAAGCTTAAATGGTTGCAAAAAGTCATTCTGGGTCATTTAGTATAATGAAACGTTGGATTCATCTTAACTTTCTTTGAGCATTATAAACATCGATCAAAACTTATAAATTGTACCCCAAATAGTTTACGTAAAATAAAATTTCCCGAATGCGTCTTCTTTTTTTCTACTTCCTTTTTGCTTCTAATATTACGTACCTTAAAGACATGAAGTACGTCTCAGTCTTTAAAAGTCAATATGGAAAAGTTTCCACAAAGTTTTACAGGATTGATTAAATGATCTGGCCGATAAAGTCATAGTTTGTGTGGCACATTTTCACCAAGGACCCTTGTAAAAAATGTAAACAATAAGTTAATTGATGGGATTATCTACTGTGCCAAATGGGATGGCTTAATGTAGTGAATCGACTTTTTCGAGAAAAGTCATCTTTTTATTTAGAAGGAAATTTCAAAAATTAGCTTTGCTTAATTAAATTTTTTCACATTTATTCATTATAATACAATTTTTCACATTGCAGCACTATCCAATAAATTTTTGATGTATCTTAAAAAATCTAGCATATAAAAAATTACTCGTCTTCACTTTAATGTGTTTTACTTGAAATTTCAAATATTTTCATAAATTTAATGGCCATTAATATAAACATTAATTATCATTAAAATTTAATTATCATTAAAAAAACTAAAACAAGAGATGAAAAGAAAAAAATATAGATAAATACAAAGAGTAAGAGATAGAAATAGAAAGAGACGAAGAAAGAGAGAGAAAGAGAGAGACAGGAAATAAAAATTACATTTAGAAAAATGCATGAAAACCCAAAAATTACGTGAAATAGAGGAACATTTTTTACAGCGATTTATTTAAGCAATTAAACTTAACAATAAGTTCTAAAAAATTTTTTCTTTTTCTTTCGTCATTTAAACCATAATACTACATGAAATAAATAGCATGAAATTGATGAAGACGAAATAAAAGAAATTTGGGAGGACTCTAGAGGATTTAAGTGTAAGCCGATCGGATTACATTAACTTTCTAATTCGTTTCAAACGTCTCTTTCCTTCTACTTAACTGTACATTGCAAATCTAAATTCTTTTTTTTAAGGAAAACTGTCTCAGAGGTATTATTTAACATCTATCTACTAAATTGAGTTCAGTACATTTTTGGAATCTCCTTCTCTCTAAAAAGATTTTTTTTCATATTATTCGATTATTACGGACATTCTATTTTACTTATTTAATAATCAGGCACAACCATTTATCAAGCTTTCACTTAATTGACTTTTTTCAAAAGTCCAAATGATTTAATGACTAAAAAAATAAATGCATAAATAACTCAACTGTCTAATATAATCTGATTGAAGGACTAACTCACTGCTTAACTGAATGATTAACTCATTTTATAAATATATAATGAAATGAAGTAAAATGTAACCCTGGCCCAACCAAATGATATATATGAACATTCAACGCACTGTAATTTTTTTTATGTGTCAGTTGCATTACAAATTGAATTGTTTCATAAAAAATTATAATTTATAAAAAATGCTGGCCTATTTCAAAACACTTTATGTATTTGAAAAATTCCAAAACACACTTATTCATTTGACAAATGGTAAAAATGTTTGTTACTTAAAATGGACGTGGAGAGAAATTTTTTAAGAATAAATTTTAAACTTTATTTTCCAATATTGTTCCATTTCGAAGTCAATTTTAAAAGCAGGCAAAACGGATGGACAGATAGATGGACAGATTGTTGGACAGATGGGTGGGCATATGGGCAGATAGAGGAACGTGCAAATAAACAGGTGAACAACAAACAGGCAGAAAGGCAAACGAAGCGACAGGTTTCCATCGAATCAATAGTTCCTTCAAAATCGATTCATATAATAAAAATTGATCCATATAATAAAAATTTGTGTGTTAAATAAATTTTTATATATGCACAGTATACCTAAAGCCACCCATGGTGTACACTTTAATAACCAAATTAATACATAAAAATGGTTTTTGGTTGTGTTTAATTTTAAACTTAAAAAAAACTGGAAATTAAATGTAACTTTTATTATTGATAATGTTATTGTTGTTATTGTTGTTGCACTTCTCACTGTTATTATTGTTGTTTATATATTTCATTATTTGTTTTTCACACACAAGCAAATATACACATGTGTCCGCGTTCGTGTTGGGGTGTCCACAACCACATCAATGTCGACATGGTTTTTTTTCTTCAATGTAACATATTTTTATGATGATAAATTTTTCCTTTTTTATTTCATTCGTAACTTTCATGCATGTAACTTTCGTGCTTGCATAAATATTATGTTGATATGTTGGGTAGCGGTAGTGGTATGTTTGAAGGAAGAACGGCATCAAATTATGCCAGTCATACATAATTGTTTGTTCATTTTGTATTAATAATAATAATAATAATAATAATAATAATAATGATAATAATTATAATCAAACTGACAGTGACTTGAACAAATTCAAGGTTTCTCTCTACTTTGATACAATGATTATTATTATTGTTGTTATTGCTGTTCTTAGTTACTGCTGTTTGAAGTAGAACAGATATGACATTGCAACCTTCAGTAATTTGCAGTTAAAAATAATAATAATGAAATATGAAAAAAAGAACAGGGACAACAACAACAACAACAACAACCCCAATAAAACTACAAACAAAATTTATTTTTAATTATTAACATTTTGTTATTGTTATTGCTATATTTATAACAAGTTTATAGAAAGAACTTAATTCTAGCTACCTTTTCCCTTTCCTTCGTTTTCTTCCCCATTCACATTTTTTTTCGCTTGCCAAACCCGACTCATCAAGCTTTTAATGCTAAAGTTTTACATTTCACGACAATTTATGTAAAAAAAAGTTTCGTTGTAGTTTAAAAAAAGACCTATATCTTTTTAAAAATTTTAGGCATAGAATTACAAGTCAAGAAAAAGGAAAATATCAATAATTGGAACATTTGAAATATCATTTTTCATAAAGGCTACTCCAAAAAACAGGGCAAACTGAGATCTGGCCTTCAAATTTGGTACGCCCAGAATCAATTCTTTCAGAAAATACTTTGTACTTCGCTTTCCAAATTAAGCCTTTATAAGCTATGTAAGAAGGGCGTGGTAAAAATATACCGATTCTAATCATTTGTACTATGCTATTAGTTTTTGAACCTATAAGACTGAAATTTTATAAAATGTACCAAAAAGATGGATTTATGTTTTAAAAATAAGTTGGATGATACTAAAGGAAAAATTATTTAAATTTTTGAATGGTATAAAATTGAACTAAAATTTTATTATATTTTAGTTTTCACTTCATCATCTCGCTCTATTCTTTTCTCTTATTTTTTCATAATTTTTCCTCTAACTCAAAAATTAAAAGGGTTCAACATTCTTACAGAGAATCTTTATGTTGATCTTGTCGATCTAGAGCCATGTCTGTATATCTAAATGTCTGTTGTAAATATTCTCTTAACCACACAAAAAATTTAACTTGCCAAATTTGCCAAAAAAGTATTGGAAACTGATATTGCGATTGCGATTGCGATTGCGATTGCGATTGGGATTTAATGGATTAAAAGTTATGCTTAAACAGAGCCATTACAATTTTTCTTCAGAAAAAATTTCACAATTTGTTTTAGTTTTTATTTTGAAATTACAAATTCCAAGCACGCAAATAGTTGAATTATCACTTTTATTCTAAAATGTCTGTCCAAATATATAAAATAATAAAATTATAATTACATTCCTTTTCCTGTAATGATCTTTCAGGAGATTGGAGATTTATTATTATTTTCTTAAAACGCATGCAAAATATCCATGTTTGTCTTGTCCTTCCCATTAGGTAGAAATCTTAAAACATATCCATTTGGTGTAATCTAAATGGCAAACATTTCTTATTCGGCAATTTTTTCTTTACTCATTTGTAATAAATTACAAAAGAAAACTTTTAGAAATTTTCTACCAGCCTTCAATAAACCAATCACATTAAAAAATTTAAAAACGAAAAAAGCGCACTAACTGCACGATGGGTATTTAAGATTTCATTTTAGCTAAGCATAATTTACCAATTTTTTTTTTTATTTTTTTCCAGCACTTTTTTTTTCTCGATTTTTGGTTTTTACCAACATATTTAATAAGTACTTATTCTGGTGATGGATTTTACTTTTACAAAAATAGAAAAACGTATAAGTAAATCATATAGGTAAAACAAATTATTAAAGGTTTTATCATGGCGAATTGAAAATAAGCATCTTTGAACAATGAAAAGCTGCATTTATTTACAATTTATCATGTCTCCTAAATAATGCCTATAGCACAGTTTTTCGGTTATTAATAATAAATGAATGTCAAACACACCTCTTTTAGATTTCTTCATCGTATTCTTTCTTATCTCCTTCTTGCATTATTCATTATTTATCATTATAAACATCAAATATCTAAAACGCAACACGCATCATGAGCCATTCAATTGCTTTGCTTTATAACAAACATGTTCGTATGATGTTTGAAGCTAATCAATAGTTTAGCTTGCTAATAGTTTTTAATTTATATAATTGTAGTTTCATATTTAGCATTCTTCTTTCTCCTCAAAACTAAGCTACTTTAATCATATTACTTGACTTTTTTTTTATTGGGCCCCTTTCCCTTTTAGGAAATGACACAAAGTATTCACAAAATGCTAATAGAGACAAAGATGGAAAAAATGGGTAGAAAAGGTAATAAGAGAAATGTTCATGCATTTTACAAGGAGATTTTCTTCTTAGTTTCAGTGAATTCAACTGAAAATGAATTTTTTTACAAATTCCAATTCAAAAGTTTATTTCATCATTTCATTTTCAAGCAGAAAGACTTCCTTGTTAAAATAATTTTCTTTTTATAAACAAAAAATGACTTGGAATTGTTTTATATAATTAATAAGAACTTTAAAAGATTTCCGAATCAACTTGCTATTGAAAAATGTCTTATGTCTTAAATAAAATCTCTTCGAAATTCTTACAAATATCAAAAATAAGAATTTATGACATATTTTGTAACTATGTAGAAACGAAAAGATTCAAACATTTCAAAATCATTTCAAATTAACGCGAAAAATGGGAAGCTCATTGCTTTGGTTAAAAGAATTTTTTATTAAATGATAGAAACGACTGAAGAATTTTCAATTCTACTGTTTATTTTAAGGTTAGCTTCAAGAGGCTTGTGAGTACAACTAAAATTTGAACATGATCTGAATATTTAGTCGCTAATCATGCTTATCAAACAGAATTACATTACTCATTTTTTAGAAATGTTCATCTCATAAAATAAGTTGGGAATTTTTGACCTGGATGCTTCATGGGCTTCATATTTGACATTAGCATAACTTCGATTTGGCTGGATCTAAACTTCGAGTAAACTTTAAATAAATATATATTTTTATCCATCATTTTCTTAATTGGCCCCTTTGAGCTAAGAAAAATGTAAACTTTAATTGAATAAAAATATTTTTATAAGAAAGTTTGAATTTAATGGAATTAAAAAATTGGAAAAAATTTACATACAATTTCTTTTAGAGTTTCCTACATAAAAGTCAAATTAATAAGGTAGGTGGGAGATAAAAGACTTCAAGCAATGTATCCAGTTTAAGCTTAAGTACTCTTCAATTAGAATAATACATGAAAAATCAATTTGAGTTGACGAATGTCATTTAATAGTATATGTAAACTTTTTGATTTGTTTCTTTTCGTTTTTTTTTTGTTTTTTTGGAGTTCTCTATCTTTCTTTCCAACATTTCTTTTGGCTCTGTTTTTTATTTTATTGTTCTTCCACTACTCTAGAACTATCTTTCATGTCATCGTTTTAGAAGTAAGCGAAAAAACAAAACTAAAAGAAAAGAGATACAGTAAGATAGTAAAAAAATTTTAAGTAGCTCTGGCCAAATCTTGGGTACTTGCTGTCTAGTACTTTCTAAAATTATTGGTGTAGATAGATGGATAGAAAGTGTAGCACCCTACACATACACACGGCACACAACGATCAGACAAATTTTGCATAAAAGTTCTTTAGAATAAATAGAGTAAAATGTGATTTTGCATAACTTCTGGTAGGCGTGGCCAATTAAAACAATGGTATTTATACTCGTGCAAAATTTCAACTTACTGAATGTTGTAATTTTTAAGTAATGGATAAAATACTTAAAAAAAAAACTAAATATTTGGATTTTATATAATTTCTAGAAGGCGTGACCGATTTGCATCATTTATGGATCGGTATCATATAATGATTGTTTTAATATTTGTGTAATATTTGTGCAATAATATTTCTATCTTTCGTAACTTTTTCATTAGAAGCAGAAAAGTGTTAAGTCCTGTTAAAAATAAAGCAGAGTTGCATTCACGTTACATAAAACTGTGGTAAAGCTTTACCCTTTAACTGATTTGATCTAATTTTATCCCAATCCACATACTCCACAGAAAATTTTAATATACCTGACAAATTCAAATTAGATATCTAAAATTTTACAAAACGGAGAAGATGCACCAATGGACAGACAAACAAACTAAATTGTTTCAGAATTTAATGTTGATCAAAAGTATATATAAATTCTGAAGGGTCTCTGACGTTTCCTTTGAAGTGTTACAAGCATAATAGCCAAATAAATACAGACCCCTTTTCTGGGTGATGAGTTAAGAAGATCGATTGTATCTTTGATTTTATTATTATTATTGTTGCTGTTATTGCCGCTGTTATTGTTACTGTTACTGCTGCTGTTGCTATTGCATTATTGATTGTTAGTTGAGTTAACTTGGAGGCAATTCATTATACAATTAGAGTTACAAATTGTGCGCATATGTGTACGTACATTTATATGGCATTATAAGTGTGGCAAAATGTTTGTAACATGCAAACAAAGTTTCAAATAGATTTAAATAATGTTACTTTTTAAAGCAATTGAAATATGTCCATCCATCCAACCCTCCATTCAACTAAGCATACTTGTTGTTCTACAATTCGATTCCGGTTTTCGACCTAAAGATGATGAAATCCCTTTTAAATTATTTATTAAACTAAATTTAAGAAAATATCCCATAAAATTCCTTATCGCGAAAAAAAAAATCAATTAATGAAAATAATTTACAATTCCCTTTATTTTTTAAGGAACATTAGCTCATGAGTGACATTTGATTTATTAAATGTAGACTTAGTCTAGAACAATGCGCTTTTGTTCGAGTCTCATAAAACGAACTTCTCAATTCATTCGAAAACTCTTACTATTTTAATTTGAAATTTATGATTTTTCAAAAGGATTAAGCAAAGTATTTAAAAATCGAGTGGCTATCATGGTGAAGTTTTACTTACTCCATATGTATATATATTTTTGCATATTTATGTATGTATATAAAAATTTAAGTAAGAGAAAAATAAAAATAGAAGAAGTTTACGTGTCGTTTGGCTTATTCTTTCTTTTGCTTATAATTTTTCCATTATTATTTTGTTTTGTAAAATATTTATAATACATTAAATTTATAACAAGGTTGATTGTATGCACACACACACACACACACACACACACACACACACACACACACGTACACATACACACACTCATACACATGTGCATGCATACATAAATGCAAATAAATGTATGTATAATTTTAGACATCTGTCATATGCTTTTGACTTCATGTAATAATTTTATTTTCAAATCATTGAATGTAAGACAATCAAACTCTCTATTAGTCTGTCTATCTGTCTATCTGTCTGTCTGTCCGCTTGTCTGCTTGCCTGTCTGTCAAATAAGTCTATGTAATGGTCGAATTGAATTGTGTGTATTTAAGTCGACAATATCGTTTTATTGCTGCTTCTATTGTTGTTGTTGTACTTGTTAAGATTTTTATTATTATGTTTGCACAAGCCTGTCTCTCCTTCAATATTAACTGACATTTGATTGGACGTAACATGATTTCTTGTTTTCTGATTGAACTACAATTGTTGTTGTTATTGTTAAGGTTGTTCCTATGCTCTCTCTTGGTTTTTCCTCTTTTAATTTTTACTTTAAATTATGCATAAAATATCAAATATATATTTCATTATCTCTCAATCAGCGTTGGTGTATTCTGTTGCATTTACATTAACTTTCATCTAAAATTCTCTACTTAGATCCTCTAGTACAACCTCTATCATTTATCCACCATAATTTATAGTGCTGGATGTAATTCCAGTCTTAGTTACCAATTGAATTTTAGTTTGTAACTCAAACCTACACTTTTTGTAAAACAAAACATTTTAAATTGTTATAATGAAAAGATTTCTATCTCACCAAACGACTTAACGTTATACTTTTAAACATTCAGCCATACACATACATATATGCAAAATACACAAACAACCATTAAGAAAAATGTACGCACATATACACGCACATTTATTCTTATTTATAATCGCAAAAAAGAAAATGTAAAGTTTTTGAAGCAAACTTAAAATAAATGGCAACAACAATAACAATAAGAACAACAAACAACAAGGAAAGCAGAAGAAGAAGAAGAAGAAGAAGAAGAAACGCCATGAAAACGCCATGGCAAAAAAAAAGCACACAAATCAATCGATTCGACAAAGAAACCAATAAAGTCGTTTGAAAGTCGATAAACAATCTCAAAGTGTACACACACACACACACACACACACACACACACACACACACACACACACACACACACACACACACACACACACACACACACACACACACACATGCATACACACACGTCCCTTGTAATAAGAAATAAAGAAAAACGAGATAAAATGCTATAAAAAAAAAGTGACTGAATAAATAAATAAACTTCAGTTGAAGTTTAATTGAAATAGTTGGCCAACAAACAACAACCAACAAATAGCAAACAACGAACAACAAGCAACATTTTTAACGTTAAATATGTTACAATAACAATAGCAATAACAACAATAACAATTAGTAATAATTATAATAACAATGTTTAACGGAAATTTTAAACATTGACTGAAAAGAGCGAAAGTGTTAAAGCAAAAGAAAGCGCACAATTGACTCAGATGGTGGTGGAGACTGATGGCGAAACTCATAGAAAGAGAGAGAGAGAGAGAGAGAGAGAGAGAGAGAGAGAGGGCGAAAAATAAATAAAAAGAAAAAAAGCAGTAGTTAAGTAATCAATCAAACGATTTAACCTTAATAGTGAGATTTTGCAACTTTTCCTGTATTTTTCAAAAGAAAAAATTGTTTTCATTTAAAAAAATTTTTTTTAAATGATAAACATATAAATCAATAAGTCAGCAAAGTGGCGTAAAACTGACAACATCTTGCAACTTTTATATAGTCGAAACTTACATAGTAAATCCTAGCAAGTTTTAGCAAATTCGCATCGTCTTTTGTTTTTTTTTTTTTAAATACAATACTTTTTAATTCTTTTTCCATATTTTGAACAAAGAAAATAAATTTTTTTTTGTTCGAAATTCCAATTTTCCTAACAGCTACATTGATTTTGCAGAAGAAAAAATACAATTAAAATCAAATAATGTAATTTTCAAATTTAGACAAGATTGTGTAAATATCGATAATACGGAAAATTCTGATCCATCAAAATGGGCACTTTCTTTGAAAAAAATTGAAAAAAGGTAGCTGAGACTTTAAATATCTAAAAATACCTTAAACGTACGATTCGTTAGGATTGTTATCTATAACTGGCGCTCCTAGTATTGTCACTACTACCCAACCATCTGCCAGGCCATTTTATACCTTTTATATAAAATTAACATTTTAATGAAAAGTAGAGCTTTAGGCCAAATTTCTAGTGCAAGAGGGATGAGCTATTCAATTATTCAGATAAAAGAAATGGAACCAGCCTCAACATTATCAAATGAGCATTAAAACTTATGAAAGATGGGCCTCCCAGTTAGACTAGTACATCTTTGGACTGAATCGATAATATTACATTACAATGCGAACCACATGCATTGATCGAACTACTTGTTGGGACCAAAATTCAGCTGGCTAGATTGTCTAGATTGCGAAGTATGTATTACGGAACGCTTACTATACCAAACTTTAGGTTTTTTATCTTTTTCAAGATAATACTATCAAAAGTGAACTAAATCTAAATCTTCGAAGTGGGGATCTTAAGTATTTGATAAATAACGGCTACTCAGACCGGAGATTTCTTAACAGATATATTACATAAGAAACAGCTGTAATTATAGAAGTAACAAGTACAAAAAAAAAAGGTTTTAATGAAGAAATTAAATGCCGTCTAAATAAAAGTTTTATATATCAATCAATCTACGATTTATTGTTGCTGTTTTTTTCTTCTTTTTATTGTAATTATTGTTTTAATATTGTTCTTATTATTGTTAAGGCAAAATAAAGTGTTTATAAATAAAGTTCTCACTTCAATAAAAATTTATTATATATTTTCTATTTTACTTTCTTTTCATTTTCAATTTGTATTGATTATTCCTTCAATTTGATGATTTTCTTTTAATTAACGAACACAAAATAGAAATAGAAAAATCTGACAGATTTTTAACATGTTGCTGCACGTCAAAAATATAAAAATTGAAATATTAAAAATAAATATTAATGAAAAAGTTTCAACTTTACAGAAAATAAACAAAGCTGCACAAAAAAAAAACAAAAATTTTTTTTGTATTTCTTTAAATTGAAATTTAACACGTATTTATATAAGCTACCTTTTTTTTAATGTTTTCTCTTTTAGGACTTAAAAATTTAATCAGATTTTAAGTCGTTTTATACTCATTGTAATTTATTGAAAACTTGATTGATTGATTGATTGATAAATCAAATAACTGAAGAAGAATTTCATCAACAGCAAAAAAAATTTACCTTCAAAAAGCAAGAAGCGTATAACATCGGCTTGGTTAAGGAATTGTTCGACCAAATGCCTCTTGGAATTATACAAGTTCCCTATGAAAATCAACTAACTCAGTGTTACTTCTTTAGAAGATCTTATAAATACTTTATGAAGAAATACATTATTAAAAATTTGATAGCTTAACATAATTTTTAAAAACAATTCTCATTTTTAAAAGATTTCTTAAATGAAAAAAAAGGCTATAAGTTTATATAAAGTTATCTTATTCCAATATCATTTATAATGAGAAATTTGGTCCCATTTGATATTTTTCAAAACAACTTAACACTTTGAAAAAGAATTGTAATTTGCAAAAATGTCAATCATGTTTTAAGAAGGAGCCCGGCTTTGGGTTGATCCATTGATCAAATCAGTCTTTTGAAAATTTGCAATATTTTTCATTACGCATAGATGCGCAGTGTGTGTATGTATGTATAAGAGAGTATGAGAGAGATAGAAATATATAAGATTGCAACATGAACATAAATTTGAGGTAAAACTTTTTTTGTAAATTTTAGCTTTTCTACTTTTCCTTTTCTTTTTTTCTTTTTATGACGGAAGTGATAATTACTCCAAAATTATTTTATTATATTTTCTTTTTCATAATTTATTGTTATTATTGTTGTTATTGTTATTCTTGTTGTTGTTATTATTCTAATTTGTTGTTGTTAATGTTGTTGAGGTTTCTTTCCTCTTGCAATACTAATGACTCAACAGGGGAGCATCCATAATTGTTGTTGTTATTATTGTTGTTGTTTGATGCTGTTATTGTTGTTGTTATTGTTCACTTATTCATATTTTTTATTTTTCTATTTAGAAAATAAACTTTTCTCTCATCTATAAGTTTCGGGTTATTATATAATAATAATAATAAAAGACGCAAAAACAAACAAAAAAACTAAAAACTAAAAAACAACAACTATAAAACTAACAATTTTTAAAGTTCATGTAAAGTTTTTCTGTTTTATTTTTTTTTTGTTTTTTTCAGACTTTTATTTTATGTGCAGAGCAAACCAGACAAAAACAAATGGCCATGTCTACTTCTATCTATCTCTTTCTTCCATTTTATATGTCTCTCTCTTTCCCTCTTTCTCTCTCTCTCTCTCTCTCTCTCTCTCTCTTTCTCTCAAATATACTACTTATAAAATTTGTTTTGTTAATGTTGCTGCTTTTCTTTTGTTGCTGTTGTTGTTGCTGCAATGTTGAATGTTTGTTCAATAAAAATCATCTACCTTTTTCAAATAACTAAATACCTATAAAAAAGTAAAAAAAAAGGTAGCGCAATGGAATTGCTGTTGTTTTTATTGCTTTTTATGTTGCTTGCATAGATTTTTCGTTAACTTGATTTTTTATTATTTCGCATTTTCTTTTGTTTTTACGTTCTTTTATGCTTTTTTCCTGTTATTTTTATTTTTATTTTCTGTTCTATCTCGTCTACATGTTTTTCTATAAATTTTTACAAATATGAGGCGTCATGTGGCGCGCCAATTGTCTGTCTAAATATCTCGAACTTAAGAAAACGAAAAAAAAAAACGTAGATGCCAAACTCAATGGAAGAAAAAAAATGAGTGTTGGTTAAACTGATCAGAAGGTGATGCCTCAAAGATTTCAATTGAATTCAAGATAATGCAAAGCGGAATAAGACATATCGATGTGGATATTGTATAGACTTTTTTCCGATCCAATTCTAAACATTTCTTGCAAATATTTTTTAATTTTTTTCAAATAACTTAAAGTGTTATCTTGCCCAGTACTGTCTTGTTGCAGTGTCTTCTTCGTTCAGTATTTGCTTTCTAAAAGAGATATGTGGAGGGTACCATTTAATAAATTTGATCCAAAAAAAAAATTGGATATAAGAATTTCAAATACTTCTTGTGGATTTAAAATGTAACTCGATACTATTTACCTTTTTTCGGCCAGGAGAATATTACAATCAATTTAATTCTGAATTGGTCTAGAGGTGTCTTGATCAATTCAAAATTTAACATAGATCGAGATGACGTTGAACACTATGATGGACCCTTTTGATATAATGACAATAGTCTTTTAGACTGGTCTATATTAGTAATTTCAAATACCTACGAATAAACAAGTATATGAGAACTGGTTGTAAAAAAAACAAGGTTTAAAGACTGGCTCAAATTTTGTCCATCTACCACGTAAATCAAATAACCCTTCTCAGTTTTGTGTCAAAATTTATTAAAGTAACAAAAAAATTTTGATCTGTAACTTTATAGGAATTTTTTATGGATAGATAGACAACTGCATGAACAAATTAAAATTGTATGTAAAACTGATTCTGAGTCGATCGGTCTAATGAAATGGAGAATCTAGCTAAAGGACTTCACATCAGTACGAATTTCTAATACCTTGTGCCGCAAGTGCTTTAGGTTAAAAAAAGAACAACCGTGGAGATATATCTCATGGAAATCAGCATAAGTAGAAAAGAAACCCTAAGGGTAAATAATGAAAACAGTAATAATAGGAAGAGCAATATCAACAAACACAAACAAGGATAAACTTGACAACATGCAGTTTATTATTAAGAATTTATGAAGACTATGTTTGCAGGTGCATGTCAATGTGAATGTGCGTGTGTATGGATCAAACAAACATTAAAAATTTAAAAAAAAAATGAAGTGAATTGCAAGAATGAGACAACAACAATCTCGCTACCATCAATGATCTTTAATGTAAAGGACAGATTGGCACAAATTACTTATCATTATTACAACTGTTACAATTACAACAACAGCAATAACACTATTTGTTCAATAACATGATAAACATTAATAAGTAGGGATTTTCAAAGGATTTCATTTTAGTCCACTCTATACAACCATACAAACTAAGCATGTCCTTTCTGTTGCTCAATCTCACTCTCGTTCAACCTCATCTCTCGCCCATCACCACTCGAACTTACCACTCACACTTACTATATTGCATTCCACTATCTTTGTACTTATTTGAATTTTTTGGAATATTGGAGAAACAACAGCAGCAACAACAAGAAGCAGAACAACAATAAAGCAGAAGACCCTTGAACAATGTCATATGATTTTACAGAGGGCAAATATTCTTATACTTATACTTATTTTGCTTGTTGTTGTTGTTGTTGTCGAATATTAGAAAAATTCATTTCAAATATGCATGAGTTTGTATAAGTACAAATATATTTTCTTATAAATTTGTGTATATAAAATAAGTCCTTCAAATGTCCTGACTGATACAAAATGCGAACAGTAACCATCTAGAAAAATCGACCGCAACATTCAACACCACACCACACTTTCAAAGCTCTTCTCTTCCACAGACTACAAATTTTTTTTACGCTTCTCACTTAAATCATTTTATTCCGTTCCTCTGCCTTTATGTAGTCTTTTAGAATTCCAAAATGTTGGATCTTTAGATTCAAAATTATTGGTATATTTCAAAAATTAGAGTTATTGAAACCACTTTTGACGGCATCGTAAAAACATATTTCGCCAAGAAAATTGTAGAGGCTTTGATAAAATAATAAAAATGTTTCAATCTTTCAATTTTTCTTTTTGTAATGTTTTCATGCTCGGACTTATTTAAGAATTAAACTGATAATTTTTCAAAAATAATACATCTTTAAAAATACTTTAATTAAAAATTTTATACTAATTCTTGTGAAAGAAAACTGATATTACTCTTGAATTTCTTTTTTCTCAATATATTTTAAATATTTTATTCAATGAATTAAGAATGATTTTTCAAGTTGAAGAAGCTTTCTATTTGCTTAACAATGAAATCCGCATAACTTTCTGAATAGTTTATATTAATTGTTGATTATTGAATAATTTCATTCAATTTGTTACTCTCTTATGCCTAGCTCCCAGAAATTGGAGGTATACTCATTCTGTCATAACATTTGCCTTCACTCAAAAGGAAGCGCCAGAGGCCCTATATATAGATATATTCTTAATCAGATATATCTGTCAGTCCGTCCGTCCGTAAGTCCGTCCGACTGTGTGTTTTTGGCACTCTTCTAGTCGATATATTTGTGATATTAACATTAAATTTTGCAGGAACATTGAAAGTTATTACAGGTGGGTTGGTATTTAAAATGGGCTTAATGGGTTGAACGCTGCTTCTACAGTGCAAAGTAAACTGACAACTTTTTAGCTTTTTATGGTTTTTAGCTCAATAATCGCAATATGAAAGAAGTTAGAAAGCTAAAATTTTATAGAAATAATAAGGCAACTTATCCACAATGTTTTTCGAAAAATTATGCATATCGGCCACGCCTACACGATATTATATAACAAATTTTCACTCTCGAATTTTTACATTTTTCAACTAATACTCAAAAACTGAAGGAGTCTCAGTATCATAGAATACTTGTTGTTATTGTTAATGTACATAAGAAAAATTTGTATGGAAATTACTTTCTTGGCATAATTTTTTTGAAAAACATAAATATATGTCAACATGTAAATCGATTCAATAAGCAATTATATGGATTTAAGTTTATTCAAATTAAGTTGTATGAAATAAAAATAGTTCATCATTTTACAGGAAAGTGGAATTAGTGAAATGTTGTTTTAAAATAAAATTGTTTAAATAACCTTTTTTTTATTCAAGAAATTTTTTATGGAAAACAAAAATTTCAAAGACGATTGGAGCCAATAACTAAATACTGAACACCACTTTTTCAAAGAGTATTAAAAAGTTAGGAAAATGTAAAAGAAATAAAAAATTTTAATTTTGAAGCGTTTTAAAAAATTCGATTTATGAAGAAGGTTTCAATAAATAGACCAATTTGAAATAATTTTGAATTATTTTGAGCTAATTTTTTTTTATATATCAAAACGAGGCACAATCGTTAAAATTTCTTAATCTTTAACATTTTTTAAAGAGTTCGCCTTTTTAAGAAATTTCCACAAGAAAACTCAAAAAATAGCGATGTGTAACTTGCTGACAATAATCATGGACACATAATAAATGAATAGATTTGCTTTAATCTCGAATCCGTAAGTAATAAAATTTTGATACCCTTCCCCAACCCATGGCATAAATTTAGAAAAACCATAGCACAAATGATAGTGGAAAGTAATTTTTATGATGAGTAAGTGATTCTGAGTTCTTAATCATACATTTTGGACCGCCGCCTTTACTAGTTTATCTTGATTAGAAAAAAATCTTACAAAAAAAAAAAAAAATGAAAGGTAAAACAAGGAGTGAGGAGAAATAAAGAGAAGGAATAAAAAAATTAAAAAAGAAAACGATATGAAAAACGACATAAAAAAAAGTATAAAGAAAATAGTTACGCATGGTTAGAGAGGGGAACCCGGCAAAAATTAAATAAATGCCTTTGTCATTATCGTTATCATTATCATCTTCATGTTAAGGCGATGTACGAATGTTAACGTGCACGCCACGGGAATGCTTTTGATGATTATAGTTTGTGAGTAGCGACGGAATTGAATGATAGTTAGTAGATGAATTTCAAGTTAACTTTAACTTTAACGTTAACGTTAACGTTAATGTTAATTTTTGTTTAGCAGTGCGTGTTACATTTTAATTTCCTTTCAAGGTTGTCTTTGTTGTTTTTTTTTTACAATCAAAACTTGAGTTGTATAAATATTTAAAAATGAAATAAAAAATTATTAAGTAAAATAAAATGTAAACCACATTGAAATGATATTACAGGAAAAAAGGCGACAGACTAAATTTATGGTTCGCCATTTGATTTGACTAATCGAAAATTTAAAGGAAATTTTTTTAAAAGCCATATAATAGAAATGAATGTAAAAATTAGATGTACAAATAACAAGAAACAGTCAAGTACATCTCCTCAATGTTTAGCTACAGAGCTTCCATCCTTTGTAGAACTTATTTAAACGTAAGTCGAAACTTTAAAAACAGATCTTGCTGTATGCTACTGTATTTAAGTAGAGATGTAAAATCTACTTTTGTCACATGTCATGGTCACACAAACCTAAAATCTTCAATAAATTAAAATAAGAGGAAATGCATAAAACTCCTTAAATAAGTTGCAGTAAACAAAGAACAGCACTTTACATATTAATAATAATGAAAGAAATTATAATTGTGAATCTCTGGTGACTGACAAATGAATCGCTATATTATTTAATTCATATGAAATTTATTTCGCGTATAAGTTTGCCAATTTTGTTTCTTGAATTTTTATCAAAAATGTCCATGATTTTTTTATTCTTAGGCTTGCTTCGTCCTCTTTTCATCTCTCTGTCTCTTTCTTTTTCTCTTTCTTTGTTTCTCTAATACTAAATGATATTTTCTGTTGGAGTTTCTTGTTTTGTTTTGGCGAAGTAGTGAGTTTTGACTTTTTTCAATTTGCCAAAAGTCATTCATTATAAACTGAATACAAACACATACATATACAACCATACATATACATATACATATACATATACAAACTAACATATACAAATAGCATTATATACATAAATATATGAAAAATTGTTTAAAAAGTAATAAATAAAAGAAATAAAAATTTTCACCAAAAAGCCTGATTAAAGCTGATCATTTATTTTATGTATAATCATGACGTTATCAACACCAATAATAATCATTACAACAATAATCATTACAATACAACAATAATACAACAACAATAGCCAACTTATATAACAACAACAAATAATTTTCAAATCAGCCATAGATTTGGCACATTGAACGAATTGTAGTGTTTTAAGACTGCAGGCCAATACTATAAAATGCAATAATATTTATGTATGTATGTACATACATTTCTAAACAAAATCCCATAAACAATACAAGTATAATACAATTTAATGTTAATGGTAATAACAGACAAAACAGAAATCGAGAAGAAATATAAGAAAAATGAAAACTAAAAATCGATATTAAATTGAATCAATTTAATAATAATGGTTTGTGTATACACAAATGCCATATACAAATATACACACATTCACATGCATATTCGCATATACATATACATATACAAATACATATACATATGTAATTTTAAAATATATACACGAAAAAATATGTTGTACAATTGGATGGCATGGATTCCAATTTCATTTTGATTTTGATTTGCTTATTTGATATTATTACAATTATTTTTTTTTTATTGCTGCTGCTGTTGCTGTCATTGATTGTTGCTGCTTTCGGTGATTGCTACTTCTATAGCTCTTATCTTGATTCATTTTATTTCATTACTACTCTATTTAGTTTACCTTTTCTTTTTCTATGTTTCGGGCCGTTTTGAAATTTTACATTTTTTTTACATTTTTATTTACATTCTTCATTATATTTTCTTAAGATATTTTTGTACATTTTCTTTTATTTATTCTCCATTTTGTACATTTTGTTTACATATTTTTTTTTTAAAGAAACTTTTTTTTACATCATTTAATTGAACATTTTTTTTACATTTTTTACATAATTGTATTTTTTTTTTATCAATTTTTTACTTTATTTTGCATATTCTTGTAATTTTTGTCGTTTTATTTTTTACATTTTGTTAACCATTTTTTTTTTGTACATTTCTTTCATTTCCTTTTAATTTAAGCAAAAAATTTTCTTAATTGTTTACATTTTTTAACACATATATATTTTACGTTTTTTCTCTGCCCTTATTATCATGGTCGATTTGAATTGCTGGTATTTATGGTATTTATTGAAATTGCTTAAATTGTAGCTGCCATTGATACTATTATTGCTTCGATTTAACCCTGTTAGTGTATTGTATTCAATGTATGCAATTACGATCTAAGAGTTTTTTTTGGTGTTAAATTGAATCTCTAACACTTCACTTCAAACCAATCCAATTGAAATGGACCATTCATACAATACAATACACCATTATCATACTACTTATCTTTATTTCTTTCTATGTCTATCTATCTCACTCTGTAGCGTTTACTCAATTACTCTTTGTGTAGATTATTCATTTACATTTCTACTTTCTATTCGTTGAAAATTTGAATGGCATTAAGAAATAAAAATGAAAAATTTTTGAAATGGATGGATAAATGAATCGTTGAACTAATACAACAAAATAAATAAACAAACCAACAACAACAAAAACTATTTATTACTTCTTCTTCTTCTTCTTCTTCTTCTTATTCTTTTCATAAATTAATTTTTTCTAAAAATGCAAACGAGAAAAAAAAGCAAAAACGAATAAAAATCGAAAAATGAAATGAAGGAGAAAACTGAATGCAACACAATTGTGTAGCATGGCATGAAATTACGATAAAATTCAGAGAGTTGTATTGCAAGTGATTGAGTAAATCTAAATTAAACTAAAAGAAAAAAAAAATGAGGAAAAAACATTCTAAATGGATTTTCTACTGATTTGATTTTATGTAGAAAGATATCACAAGGTATAAAAAATTTTGTAATAAAAAAAAAAATATAACAAAAACAAATATCGAGAGAAGAATTAACACACAACATCTGGTTAATATATTTTAGATGTTATAGAATACAGACAAAATAATCTACATTTCACTCAGGAATTGTATCACACAAATATTACTCAGCTCAGGCGGCTTGTAAACGTTTATTGTTTGCTCTGTTTGTGTGTTCTTTACCCTCGATTTTGTTGTTGTTACTGATGATGATACTGATTTCTAGTGTTGTGTACTTGTTCATTTGTTCTTGACTCCAGCTGTCTGTCTTTCCATTCATCAATCCGTCCGCCCGTCCGTTTAACTATTGGTCTGTTAAACTGATGGAATTTTTTTTTTAGTCTATTTAGTCTATTTGTAGCTCAACGTACACTTTCAACTCAACGCTCACTTACATGGATGTGTGTGCATATGTATAAGTGTATCAAGAAGGGTGTATAATCCGCATGGATCGTTTAACTTATCCGTTCATCTCTCATCATTTTTCTCTCTTTAATTTGATTCGTTCTTTTTTTTTTTTGTTTTGCTAGTTTTTTATTTAGTTTTTTTTTTCTTTCATTCTTTTGGCTGACTGGCTCAATGGCCAGTTAGTTGGATTCATGTTGTTGTTGTGTTGTTTTTGTGTTTTTATTGTTTTCTTGTTTGTTTTTCTTTTTCTTTTTTCTTTTTTTTTGGCTCTCTATTTAGTGGGTTTACGATTTATATATTACAGAGAAAAGGAAGAGAAGTTCTACAAAAACAAAAAAAAAAAAAAAAGAAACGCATTGCATTTTATAAATCTTTTTCTTCATTCACTTCATTTCAATGTTCGTTTAGTTAAATCATATGAAAAAAGTAATACAAGAAATGAGATGATAGCGTGAAATTTTTACCGCCATCTTTTATAGGACAAGACTTTCGTTGCCTGCACTTTAATACTAAAGTCTAATCCACTTATAATCCACTAAAAAAAAAGCGGCCCATTAGTCATTTACCACAAAAAGCAATCAAAGCCGACTAATATCAACTGGTGTATTCATCCATCCATTACTTAGTTAAGTTATTCGATACTTCTACTTAATTCTCTCAATGTAAAAGAAAATTTTCTTAATTTTATATCAGAAAAGTTAACAATTTCACAAAATGGAAGCAAAAATGTTCTAAAATCTTTTCAACTCTACCATTTAGAAGCCATATTTGAGTAATTAATGTGAATAAACTTCTAACAGTTATTTGATTGTAGATTCATTGATCACATCAGTTAGTTGGATAATTTATGTTGCTCAATTATTTTTGCTTGCTATTTCTGAAAGTTGTTTTGGTATCATTTAATGCAATAAATGTTAGCTATTTTTTATGGACGGCGTCCAAATAGAAAAGAGAAAACAAATTTTATTGCTTTCTGTTAAAATTCATTAAACGATTGAAACAGAAAAAAATATAAATGAAATGGCAATAAAAGTAAACTTTAATGTTAAATTTCTTGTTTCTTTTTTTTGTTTTTGTTTTTTTTTTTTTTGTTGGTTCATTCAACATCAATTTTAAGGTTATTTTGGTATGAGCAACATTCGCTAAAAATTTCCATTTTATGATTGCCCGCTTAGGTTAAATGGCCTGGCTTTAAATCAATTTATTTTATATTATTTTATCGATACATCGATTTAGCATCACTGTCTGTGGCGCATTCAAATGTTGTCAATTATATTTCTGTTTGAAGAGTGGCCGCCAGCATATTCCAATGTTTACTAAATTTGTGAAGTAACGGGATTATGGAAATGGAGGAATATCAATCCAGATAACGCTTTATTTAGTAAAAAATTTTTTGTGATAGATCCATTTTATGATAGATCCATTTATTTTAAGTGACACATTGATTTTACAAAATCATTTCTTGTAGCAATTAAAACTGCTTAACGAGTTGCCTGTCTGTTCGGGTGGTCTTTGCATATTCGTCTTTTCAAGAAGTTGGAATGATGAAAATCGAATCACTTACGAGTTTTTACATAAAACTTGCTTGAAAAAGGCATTTGGTTAGAAATTTTCTTGTGATTTTATCGCGTTAAAGAATTTATCAAATTTGTGTAAAGAATTTATCAACTTTCGCTAAGATGTAAGTTAATTGAAATTTCAATGATGTTGGCTCAAGTGAATCGCGCTACGCTTATAAATTCATATTTTCAATTAAGAAACATTAAAAAAACGTACACGGTCTTTTTATTAATCTTGAAGTGATTTTTAATGATTTTCATAAATGTAAATTATAAGTTTGAAAGCTTAACTTCCAGGATTTTATCAATCAAACAAGTAAGAAAGTAATATTTAAAAGTTGTAGTAAAAAATTTGCTCCATCTAAAAACAAGTAAGCGCATTCCATTTTTTTTTTTTTACAAATAACAATTGAAAACTCTTTTAAAGCAAACAAAAACGCTAAAGTCGTTGGGGGCCTACACTTGAATACCCTAAATAAAGTTCCTTATTGTGAAAGTGAAACAAACGATTCAAAATATTTGTTAAATGGCAGATGATCCAAACAAATCAACTAACTTGATTGATGCAAATTTGGTGCATTTTTTATTAAATCAAATAACCGAACACTTCGCTTCAAAATAATAAGTTAAATTTTGTAATTGGGTGATTCAGTTTTTTATTATTCATAAAATCCAGAGACCTTAATGCATCTTTAAATTAATTTGGACAATTTTGCATAGAGTTGGCCACTTGTGGCCAACTCTGAAGTTGATCATAGCAAGAATGAATATTTCTCTTCTTGCTATTCTGAACACTTTAACAAATTTACTGCATTCAGAAAGTACTAATTTAAAAAATTAATGTTAAAAAAAGAAGAAAACAGATCTACAGATTCTCAAGAGAACAATTGTTAAAGTATGACAAAAATGAAATATTCTACATGTTGAAAATTATAGGGATCAAATGTGTTCATGAATGTATAAGTGTGTATGTGTGTGTGTGTGTGTATATATTTGTGCATTTGTATTAGTGTATTTATATGATAAGAAAACAAAAATAAAAACACAAAAATTTTAGTGAAATGTTACACCAATCCCCGTGTAAAAAGAGAAAGAAAGTTTAAAAAGTAACAGAATTATTTATTATTCGTATTTCACATTCAACTGAAGGCACGTGCTCGTTGTGAACAAATTTGTGTCAGATTTATCGCCATAGTTAAGCAGAGAGGCTAAAAGAAAAACAACCAAAAAACAGAAGCAAATTAAAATCCGTGTCGTGCGGCATGTTGTGATTAGTTTCACTCTCAATTCCATTTAAACACCAAAAAAAATAAAAAATAAAAAAGTAAAAAAATAAAAAATAAAAAAAAACCCACAAAAGATACATAAAAATAAATCAAAACAAATACTTTTATAGTGTCACTTCCCTTACCATTTGCCACCTAATCACCTCTACGCTTTCCATTTCCTTACTTCGTTATCACTTGACACATTCCATTATTGTGACAGACACATGTTGGCACAATTCAGACCGGGGAATACGATGAGTAATAATAGTTAAACTATTATGCATGCAACACACACACATGTACATGGCTCACACTTATACAATTGCCACTTGAATATATATATATATAAAAATTTTGTATTCAAATTAAAATAAACAGCTTGTTTTTTATGCTTTTTATATTTATTTTTATTTTTGTAGTCTTATTGATTCTTTTTCTATTTCTTACTGAATTTTTTATTCAATTGTTGCCTCTTTGCATTCAACTTTATTCTGTTTTATATAGCTAATGAATTTCTGAACAGTTCTCTGTCGAATATAATAAAGAGTGAACACATGGACGGATGGACGGATGGAAGGATGGAAGGATGGATGGATGGACAAAGAATAACATTTGTTTATTGCAAATTGTGTTATTCAAGGAATTTTGAGGAGTAAAAAATCGTAAAGAGATAAATTCTTGAGCCTTCATTATAATTATGGAAAGAATGTTTAAGAGTAACCGATCGATTATTACACTTACGGATGTTAGCAGTTTTTGAAAGTACAAGTTTTGAAATGATATATCCAAGATTCAAACCAAATAATTTCTACAAGCTATTATATTTTCTTAAGTTTCAGAGTTTTCAAAGTTTTTATATAAGAAACTTATCAAATGAATGGATTAGCTGATTTTTTAAACAATGCTTAAATGTTTAGTACGTTACTAATAATTTGCTTTCAAAAAAAATTAAAAAATTAAGCAAAATTTTTTGCTTTTAATAAAATTTTCTTTAAATTTAATCGTACTCGTAAAATATAAATTCAAGCGTACTAAATGGCTGCAGCGATCCAAAATATTAACTCAAAAATTAAATTTAGTCTAAAGTTCAAAAAATAGAAATTTTTTAAAGATAATAATCAAATTTGTTGTGAGTCCGATGAAGTGGTATACAACTGAACCAAATAAGTTTCATAAAATTTCGCATAACGGTGCTATTTTCAAAGGTGCGAAAAACGAATCATGGTGCTCAAAATAATTAGTAAAAATCAACAAAGTAAATAATTTCTAAATAAAATCTGGTTTTCAAAAAGAGAAAAACTTGTATGGGTGTAATCGGTCAAAACAAAAATAAGAACTTTATAGTCAGTTTACAGTCAGTCAAGGCCGTTTCCGTACATGCCCTGCACCACTTTGCTTAATGCGATTAAAATTTAATAAAAGAAAATTATAAGTCAACAACAAAATTGCAAAAATTTGCAATTTTTCATTCTATGAGAGTATGTTCAAAAAATGGACCTATCTGAATCAAATTTAGCGTACATATTTTCCAGGCTAAAATACAATTCAGCTTTCAGTACGTTAAAATATATTTAAAATTAAAACTTTTTCCTCATGTAACGACTTTTTTTAAGAAAGACGTTACATGAGGCCTGGCCAAAATAATAATGCGATTTTAATCATTTCCAATAGGGTTCCCCTGTGGATCAAAAGGCAACCATATACCAAATTTCATTAAAATATCTCAAAAATTGCGATCTGTAATGTGATTAACTATTTACATGGAAAGACATCAGATATGCAGACAGACGGACAAGCTTAAATTGAATCAGTAAGCGATTCTGATTGGATCTCGATCGTCTACACAAACTTCTAGTACTTTGTATCAGAAATATTGTAGGGTATAAAAAGGCTTTTCGCTTGCAAGAACGAAAGTTTAAAGTCGTACTTCCAGTTCCAGTTAGGAATAATTCTAAACATGGTCCACGAAATATTATTTATTGTATTTGAAGTCTTTTCCAGGGTGTACCATGGAAAGGTACTACAAAATTAGAGAGTTAAGGAAGGTTTCCATAATATTTTTGCATGAAAGTATTACATAAATTATGCATCGATTTGTTTTTTACAGTAGATACATATTTTCATTTTGGAAGTTGCTTGAAATTGTATTGAAAAATTATATTGAAAAAATGTATTGATAACTTGAATTAAATAATTTAATTGAAAATGCTTTTTCAGTTAAACTAAACCATAAAATTTTAGCAATTTTTTTTTCTTGATTTTTTCCTCTTGTGTAAATTATTTGCCTGACTGTCAGTCTACCTATATTTACACACACAGTTTACTCCCTGAATAAACTGTGTATGTAAATTACATTAATTACTTAGTTAAAAGTGTGAACATTTTCTTAAATTTTCATTAAGTACTACATAAATAATTCAAATTTTTTGCAAATTTTATTAAATTATAACTGCTGTGTTTTGTATCTGTTGCTGCTGTTAATGTTGTTCTTATTATTGTTGTTTTTAAAATTATTGTTATTTATAAGCCAAGATATTTGTTTAATAAAAAAAGTTTTATTGCATTGTATTAAATCGTCTTGTAAGCATTTTAAATATTGCACTTAAAACAACATGTAGATAAATAATGAAATTTGCCAAAAAAGAGTTGACCAAATTTTGGCACGCAAATAAACACAAACTAAACAATGGGATATATATTTTTTCTGCAATAATCTACACAAACAGCTACATTTTACACTTTAAAATGTAATTCGTTTCAATGATTATTCTTTGGAATTGCAGCAGCCACTAGGAGCGAACCTGGAATATTTGAGAAATTATAGAGAAATTTCTATTAAAAGTACTTAAATGATATTGCGAAAGATGAAAGAATATTCATGAAGGAAAAAATGAATTTTTTTAATTAGAGAATAGAAGGAGAAACTGGAAATGGAGGTGACAAGAAAATCAAACATAGACAAATAGAAAACGACAGAAGTTTCATGAAAGTTGAAAGGATATTAGGCCTCTCTACACTTACAAAGCAATATAAATATATGTGAAAAAAAATTAAGAGATAGATTGTAGTTATTAAGAAATGTTTTTGTAATTATATTTCACATAAAATTAAATTATGTAAATTTCGATAAAGAAATCGCTTACAGTAAGATTTTTTTTTATTGTTTGTAAATTTTTTCTTTGTTCTTTTTGTGTTTCTTTGGGAATTTTCTGTGACTTTTAAAATTTATTGTACAAGTGGGCCATCTACGATCTATGAATTATTGTTGTATTGCATTTTATATAAAAAATATTTATATTTTTGTACAAGTGTCAAGTTATTTATAGTTTCTTTAAATTTTTTTTTGTATTAAATTTATTTTTTATTTATTTTTTAGTTTTTTTCTCCATTTACTTGTATGAAGACAAGATGTTTTACGAGTTTATTTAATGGTAAGAGCATGTGTTTGTGTATGTGTGTTTGTGCATATGCTAACATTTATATAAATATTTCATAAATGGAATTCAATTCAATTCAATTCAAGGCAATTGAATTGAAAACGAGTGCGGTAAGATGAAGTATGCAATGCAAAAGCTTAATAAACATTTTCATACTTCATTAACACACTCTCTATATGTCTGTCCGTTTGTCTGTCCCTCCGTCTTTTTTGTTCCTCATTTCTTTTGTCCATTTTATCTCTTTTAGGTGAATCAGTCAAACGATTTGCACATGAAAAATTCAAAAAGATGTATTAAATTTTTAACTGTACAAATCTTATGCATTTGCCTTAATTGTTGCTATTATTATTATTATTCTTATTATTATTTATAGTATACATACAAATTGAATGGTAAAGAAAAAAAAACCAGAAAAATTAAACAATTCAAAATTTATGCAATTAAATTCTTTTATTTAGTCAAATGTTTACATTTTCAGTTATTCATTAAATGATTTTATTGCTGCTGTTGTTATTATACTGCACAAAGAAAAAAGTATTTAGGTAAATGGTCATATTCCATAATAGACGGAAAGCTCTTTGTTTTTCTTTTAGTATTAACAAATTTATAAAAATTTCTTGGATCAGCTAGCAATTTAGTCTTCATAACTTACATATAATCAACATAAGCTTTTGCTTTAAATGTATAAAATTGATGCCTAATTTTAAAATAATTAGTGTAGTCGACAATTAACGGACGAAGCTTGTAGTTTCAAATCAGTCTATTTCTTTTATTGCGAATGCATCGTAAATGCTTAGTTACCCAAACTGGGTAGTCCGAATTGGTATACAATTTTCCATTGGACCAGATCGTGCAATAGCTTTACGAATAATATTGTAAAAGTCAGACAAGGCTGCTTGAATACCATTGCAATTTAGATTCCAATCTTCCGAGGACAAATAAGAATTAAATTTACAATAATCAGTTTTACCAAATGCAGATCTTATTGAAAATATTCGTTTTTCCTTTTCTTAGGCAAACACAGGTTGTTTAATGAAACGCATCTTCTGGTAGCACAAAGGGAGCACTACGGCACATTTGTAGATTCGTATCACTACAGAATATAAGGTCAAGCAATTTATCGGTGGAATTGTGAAAAAAGTTCACCTGAAACAGAGACATATCATGCAACTTATCAAAAAAAGAACACATGGTTATGAAAAGGGTGAAAAAAACCAAGATCATCATTATATCCCCACAACGTGTTAAGTATATTGAAATCGCCAAGTATTAACAATCTATCACGCGAGTTTTGTATGACAACTACATTTTTGATTAGTTCAATGTGCTTCATATAAAACATTAAAATTCCATTTCAATTAAAAATCCCAAAGCAACAATTTAATACAAATAAAATAACTTGAAACAGCAGCAATTGTTGTGGCAATAAAAAACCACAATAATAACGATCTCAACATTTCCAAATACATTTGGGAAAGTGAGGGGGAAAGAGCAGCAATATGAAAGCATTAGAAAAAATGTTGACAGAAACCACAGGAAATTTGCCAAAAATGGCAGAAAAAATTTTGTAAAATATTGCAAAAAAAAAAATTTGAAATAACTGTAAAATTAAATCAATTTGAATGTATAAAAAGTGATGGCGGTTTTGAAAAGTTTCAATTTAAAAATAATAATATCGAAAAACAAATGATACGAAAAGCAACCATTAACATTTTGTAAAAAGTTCAATGCTTAGGAAAAAGTAAAAACCAAAGAGCAATTTGTAAATTTTTCGTACAACTGGGATGAAAAAAAAGTTTCTTGGCAGTCTAAAATACTCCAACATGTCCTTAAAACTTTTAATATAACAAAAAAACAATTGCTTGGTAAATAAACATTTTTCGTAAAAAGTGAAATGAAGTTTTGCCCGCAGTGAAGTTTTTAGGAAAATCCCATTAATCGACTGCAATTTATAGATTTCACTTACGAGGACATTAAATATATAAAATTTCTTATAAGCAGCAACCATTTAAGGGTATTGCTTAACTCCAGAAATAAAAACCAATTCACTAGACTAGAGTCCGCCTTCCTTCCAACTTCCGCCATAACTCTTTAATTACGGTTTTTAATTTTGCATAATACCAAATAATTAATGTTAATGTTTTTCATTTTTTTTTTTTGTTTACTGTAAAAAATCAACTTTAACGTGTGTGTTGGTGGTGTTGCAGGTGGGAGCAACATTTGTTATCTTAGTGGTCACACTTCAATCTTACAAAATTATTACTTAAGGCAATTTGTAAGAAGACAAAAAAAGACAGAAAAAATACAATAAATATGAAATATAATTATCTATTATACGTTATTTTAAGTATTTACTAGAATTTAGCAATAACAAAATGAATAACAAAATAAAATAAAGTAATAATTATTATAATTATTTTAATAATTTTTTTTTTCATTTTTATTAATTTTTTTCCAAACAAAGTGCTACTTAACATTTCTGGATTTTCTCACGTTATAGCAAATATGAAATGCCACGCCTTGTTATTATATTCAATAAAATTTATTAGGAAATCAAGAGACTTATTATCCCTTAACTTAAGCCAACAGTAAATTATCAGAATCGTACTTTTTTCCATTCAAGATCTCTAAAACCATTAAATGAATAAAGAATTGTTATCTGTCCATAATAAGTCTACAGATTTAATGGCTGGAAAAGAATACCCTATTCATTGAAGGCAACTGGAGTTGACTTTTAAATATCTTACATAACATTTTATACACGACGATTAAAAATTTGAGGTTCAATAATTTGTAGAAGTTATAAATTTTGAGTGTTTTTAAAAAGATTGAGAAAGAATTCAAACAATTATTTCATCTAGACTGAATTTTATTTATTATATAACATCGATCGATTTTCATTGAAAAAAGCGTTACATAAGGTCTGATTGGTCGCCCAAATTATCTGATCTATATAAATTATGCGAGAAACCCTAAATCACAACAGAACATATTAAATTATAAAGCTTTTATATATACAAAATAACAAAAAATTTTTGATTAGAGAAGAAGGCGTGGCATTTAGAAATACAATTTTTCTTTCTGCCATCTTAATGAATTCAATTTCAATTGACATTTGAACATTAAAATCAATAATTTTATCAATTTATCTTCTACTCTGACATGATCTGTGTGATAGTGTGTGCAGGCATTCAATTTCGATTATAAAATATCAAAAAAAAAAAAAAAAAAACGAACAACAAAAAGACAAAAGTATGAAAAGCAACAATAACAATAATAGAATTGCATCCAATCATTTATTGTTTAGATTAGACTCTAATGCGATTTGATTTATTTGACGCGCAATTTTTGCCCAGAATCTTGCTACGAATAAAATAAATAGAATAAATCAAACAAAAAAATAAATAAATAAAAATGAAAATAAAAATGAAAAAGCAAAAGCGAAAGCATAAATAAAATTTGTGTTATTTTATTGTGAATTGAATTTTGTCAGTTTGAAAACAATAGCAGCAGCAACAGCATCAGCAACATTAGTTCTAACATTAAAATCGTACATAAAAATCATTATTTTTCCTTTACATAGATATAATTACACGCAAGCACACACAAACGCAAACACACACATACACACATACACACATACATACATACATACATACGCATCCTTAGGTATACATTTGCAATGTTTGTATAGATTTATGTATAAAATAGAAGGCAATCAAGCATTGCATTGTGTCGTACATTGTTTAAATATGTTTGACAGGCATGTTGACATTTACATTTAAATCCATGACAAATCATTTGTAAATATATTTATAATATATATTTTATATTGCTATTGTTACTATTACTAACACTCTATGAATTATTATAAAAGCAAGAAATGTGAAAAAAGCAAAATATTAAATGAAAGAAATTTATGCCATTAGTATCAATCATTTTGAATCATCCAAAGACTTTTTCCCTCTTAACCTTTTAACAAGGACTTTCACACTATCTCTATCTCTTTCTTTCTCTATTCCTTACTTGCTACCTCCACAGTTATCTCATTGTCGTCCAAGGAAATTTCATGTATAGCTCTCTGTTACCTTTCTTAGTCAATAACTTTGGACTCCCGATGTTTCTTTCACACTTTTTTTATTACTTCTCTTTCTCAATTTATCTCTCTTTCTTATAAATTTGTCTTCTTTATCTTTTTCTCACTCTTTTTGCTCATTATTATTATTATTCATCCTTTTCCTTTCTTTATGTTAAAGATTCATTTGTGTAGCATTCTTTTGGTATAGAAATAATTAATTTAGACCAAAACAAAATTAGGTTTAGCTCCAGCCAAATCTTGGATACCGACCATCCAAGTAAAGTTCCGTACTTTGTAATAGAGACAACATAAAATCGCCTTTAAAGCTTGCAGATGAAATGTAGACGTCACTAGGCAATGAGATAAATATAAGACAAATTTTTTTTTCTACTATGCAAATGGGCGTGACCAATTTGAATTATATATGCACATCCATTTTATTGGACAATGTTTTTCATTTTCATGCGAAATTTCCGATTTCTATCTCTAGAAGTTCTTAAATAAGAATAAAGAAACTTAGAAACATCATACTGAAAATTTGATATTGTATAATTTTTAGTAGGCGTTGCTGATATGAATCAATGCTGCATAGATATTGCAAGACAATATCTATGCAGCAAAATTTGAATCTCGTAGCGTGTAGCAGTTTTTGAGTAATAGATAGAAAATATGAATGAATAAAAAATCAAAATTCCCCACAAGCGTTGCATAATTTCCGATAGACATTGCCAATTTGCTAAATTTTTCTATAATAAATAACGGTCTAAGAGATTTAATATTATTATTACAGAATGTTAATGAATGTTAAGTTTCCATACGTTTTTGCTTATAAAATGCAGGCCTGATCTCAGATTACTTAGCACAATGGGCGTGTTCTGTAAATAATTTGCTCCATTGTCAATATTAACTAACTTACATGAATTTCCAATATTTTTATAAACTTTAAAATCTCAAATTTCATCATCAGAAAAGTGGAAAACAATAATCAGATGTACAGACGGACATGCCTGTCTAATATGATCCGAATTTTAATGTTGACCGAAAATATATATTCTCCAGATTTTTCGACAATTCTTTCTACGTGTTACAAAAATAATCATAAAATGAATATACCTTCAATAAATGGGTAGTGCATTTAAAAGGAAAAAATTGAACATTTTAAGGCCATCGAGAGTAAAGTCTTTTTCGACGTTTTATGGAAATTTTATTGACCGACATTTAAAATTGTATTGCATTTTTATTTGTATTTGTATTTTTCTTGTCCTTTTTTTCTTTTTGGGCTAAAATGAAATTAAATTTATAATTGAAAAAAAAAACAGTGCTGCACATTTTGCCAGAAACTTTTTATTCTGGACATTCATTCGTTGAATACGTACAATAAATTAGTTTCACTAATTTATTGTACGCATTCGTGCATATCATTTAGTTTTTATACATTTCCATACAACACACACATTCGCATGCATGTGAATTTGTATATGTAAAAATATATACGCATGAATATGTTCACTATTGACATAGTGTACTTCCAGTTTAGTTCCATTTTTTTTCATTTTAATTTTTAACAGCATTTTAATGCAACAATTCATTGAAGTAAATAATCAAACGTACACACACACACACACACATATATATATATATATATATATATATATATATATATATATAGGGTCGCACGTGTGCACTAGAGATGGAAGGACAGGCGGACGCTTAAATACTTAGCCACAAACATAAGAAGATTCATTCTTTATTCATTCATTCATTGAACTAATCATTCATTCAACCATTCAGATTGAAAGATAGAACGCATAAAAGTAAGGGAAATGTAATGTTCACATATATAAATGAAGGAGTGAAAGAGAGAGTGAGATTATAACAGAAGAAGAAGAATGTCTTTTAGTGATATCAGGAATTTTACTCTGTGTGTGATAAAAAAGGTTTATATGCTAATTATGTGGCATAGATTGAACATTTCAGCGCAACATCAATTTAGCGTAAAAGTACAATTTAAAAGAAAAATAGAAAATTTTATAAAGCAATTGCAATTACAATACCAATTACAATTACAATTACAATACCAATTACAGGTACAATACCAATTACAATTACAATAGCAATTACAAATACAATTACAATTACAAATACAATTACAATTGTAATACCAATTACAAGGACAATTACAATGACAATTAAAATTACAAATACAAGTACAATTACCATTACAAGTACAACTACAATTACAATTACAAGTGCAATTGCAATTACAAGTACAACTACAATTACAATTACAAGTTCAATTACAATTGTAATACCAATTACAAGTACAATTACAATTACAACTACAATTACAATTACAAATACAATTACAATTACAAGTACAATTACAATTACAAGTGCAATTACAATTACAAGTACAACTACAATTACAATTACAGCAGGAATTTTCTAGTAGAAACTAACTAAATCAACACCAATTTTTTAATATGAGAAGAATTTTCTTAAATAGACCCGAAATAGAATTGTTCTATTTGCCTTCTTTAGATTTATTTCCAGAGCCGTCATATCCCTACAAAAGTAACCACAAGCAGGTTGATTCTTTGCGTTTTACTTTTTTCCCACGTTTTATATAAAGTGGCAATTAATTTTCTTAAACAACAATCGAACAGTTTTAAATGTGCATTAGATTTTATAACATTCTATTTTAAAGGCATTTATTTGAGTTTTTTTCAAATCTAGATACGCTTGATCCATTTCAATATTTTAGTGCATTCGGTTTTACCAAAATATTTAAAACGAGTTATGTCTAAATATTACAAGTTGAAAAAAAACCGGAGTCCATTTTACCACTTTAAACTAAATTAAAAAACGTAATTTTTCTACTTTTCTAAAGTATAAAATTCTTACAAAGACCTTTGATTTTTATTACAAAATCAATCTGTGTTTCTTTAATGTTTACTACGAATTCTAAACAGCGTTAGACCAGAATTAAACCTTTCAGCTGCATTTTTCATTTATGCTATTAAACGTTTAATAAATTTAAAAGTTGCTCAAAGTTAGACTCACAAGACGATATGCCCCCATTCACATGGGAGAAGGTCTATGACGAAGAGGCTTCAAAATTAATTTAATATAAAGTTTAAGAAAGTAATCATTTTTAATCTTCTAAATTAGTTCATTCTCTAAAATCAGTAATAAACCAAAATCCTATTAAGGAATTCTTTTAAGGAATTCATCTAAATTATCTGAAGCGATCTGAGTTATTCCAAAAAAAAAAAAAAAACAAAGAAAAACAAAAATAATAACACTAGATGTTAAAATAATAATACTCTTAGTCAAGTAAATCGAATACTTTTCAGTCGATAATTTTCTGCATATATATTCACCTTGTTTGAAAAGTGATCAACATCATTCATCATCATCATTCATGGGTTCATTGAGTCGTTGAAAAATCTGCATCCAATTTGGTGCAGAATTTTTTTTTAAGTTGAAATTCAATTAAACTCTAATTTATGTTAAAATATATTAGGAAGTGTAATTTTTCCCACATAACCAGTTTTTTTAAAAAAAGGCGTTACAAGAAGCGTGATTGTTATGGTTTGAATTTAAACATTTTCATCTCTAAACCAAAACTTACCCACACACCATGTTTTATTAAAATATCTCTAAAATTGCGATCTATAGCTTGCATACCAACAGACAGACAGACAGACAGACAGATAGAAAGGCTTAAGTTGCATTAAGGAATGTTGCAAAACTTATTTTGAATGTTACAAACATTCGCACAAAGTGATATAAAATATAAAAACCTCTCTGTCATTTGTCATTTTAGTTTTTATATTTTTATCATATTTTACAAAAGGATTTTTTATGCTTTTTAGTGCTTTTCCTTTTCATTTTGTTTATTTTTTTACGTTGCTGCCACAAATGGTATTTAAGCTGTTATCCTTTAGACGCTCGTTTGCCATATGCCATATGCCATATGCCAGTAGTCATTATCATTTTCTAGCAATTTCTGAACAATAATTTCATATTTTCCAATTGTTATGTGAATCATAATTCATAAGAGACTTTATACAGCCAGCATATATTTATCCACCTCTCCCTCTCTCTCTCCATCTCTCACCCACTCTTTCGAATAATTGATGATGTCAACAGTATAAAATTAATGAATGAAATTTTATTCTATTTATAATCAACCTCCACTTCTCCACTTTATGGCCACTTCAGCACTTTATATATACAAACAAAATAATTTCTTTAATCAAATTTCTTACATACTTCGTCGACTACGAACTTCATCGTTGCCTTTAAAAAAGTTTATAAATTTTGTTGTGCTACAATAGAAAATGAATAGCAAAATATTTGGAACTGTGCAATTAGCTAAATCTAAAGTTTTACCATTCTGTTAAATTGGCTTTTGAAGTTTTTTCTGCAGTGCATGCCCATTTTAAATGAAAAAAAAAAACAATTGAAGTTGTAAGCGGACAGTGCTAACTTTTAAAAATGCTAACTTTATAAAATCATTTAGCCTTTCTGAACTTTTATGGCAAACTGAGTTTTTCAAAATCCGCCTTCCAAATTATACGAAAAGGAATTTCTCCATACGTTTTATATGGGTTTTTCTTTTTTTTCCTCTTTCATTAATAGAAAGAGTTTTCGGATTTTTGAATTATACAGAAAAATTCTAGAGGCCCTTGTATGGGTCTATCATTTTCTTTCGTATATCAATTTCGGCCTGATCGCATAAAATTAATATGTTCGGCTAAAAAGAGCAATAAAATTGAAAGAAGATTCGCAATAATGAAAATTCCATGTGGTAAAGTTAGTTTAAGGTGCTGTCACATATACTCACACATACTAACTTATACAATGATATTTAAATAATGATAAAAATGATAAAAAGTGAAAAATGGAAAAAAATTTGAGAAAACTGAGTAGACTAAAGAAATTGATATGCTTTCAATTTATAATGCAATAGAAAACAAAGAAACCCGTAAAAAAAATTGCCAGACGAATTCAACGCGAACTTATGCTACACCTTTATAAATAAATAAATAACAATTTTAAAAAAGTTTAAATAATTAATGAAATGAAGTTGAAGTCAAGAATGTGAAACATTTTTCATCTAATTTGTATAATTTGAAAAGTTTGCCTACAATTTGGATTTTCATGAAAAGATATAACTTATAATCTCCGCTCATTTAGTGATATATATTAATTTTTTTTTTTTTTTTTTTTTTTTTTTGGGAAAAAGCAACATGCCCAAAAGCGTTTGATTTATCTTTTGGGCTAGAACGCTCTTGAACGCCCAAACGATCCCTCGATCCCTAAAAAATTGTACTCACCAACTTTCTTACACATTTACATGGACAGACCATAGACAATACAAATGTACGGACAAATGCGATTCAGCAGGCAGGCTTAAATCGAGTCAAAAACTTAACAAATGATGCTGAAATGTATCTTAAGCCATTTTAAGTGTTACTTATTTCTACATTAACTTATAGTACGACATAAGGCAAATGATTGTAAGGTAGTAACGATATAAAACACAAGTCTTTCTATTTGTTAGATTTGCTATTTTCTTTCTATATTTTTTAGTTTATATTTTAAAAGCAAAATGCAAAAGGAGGAAAAAATTTAATAATAGTAAAAAAATAATGTTGTTGAAAAATAATGATTAATGAAATGTTTCCTAAAAATGTAAATGTAATTGAAATTGACACATTAGTATTGAAATATGTGTATCTACGCAAAGCAGCGCATACACACATATAAAAAAATGTCATGAATCATGATAATAAATTTTATACAGATTTAAATTCAATTATCATAAAAGTAACTCACAATAATTGTTAATTCTATTGCTTGTTATTGTTATTGTTATTGTTATTGTTATTGTTATTGTTATTGTTATATAAGCAATGAATGCCACACCACTACCATCATCATTTTCTATGATTTATTTATAACAATTTATAGATTTATAGAAATATAGAAAAGAGAAAAGAAAAACATTGTAATTTATAATTCTGATCATAATCAGCATTAAAATCAACAAAATGAAATGACAAATGTTATTTACTATTAATATGACATTCTGTTGCTGTTGTTGTAGAGTATAAAAAAAAAATTAAATAAAAATAAGAGTACTTACCATAAAGAAAAGAACGTAGCAGTTTTTTTTTTTAAATTGTTTCTCTTCTCTTCTCGCTCGATTCTCTCTTTAATCTCTAAAAATAGAATAAAAGAAAAAAAAAGAAAACAAATTCTTTTTATTAGCAATCATTAATAAGTAGTTAATTATTATTTCAATATGCACATTATGCTTTATGCTTTAGAAAATGCATCAAATAAAAAGCAAAGTGAGAGATTCATTCTCAGTTGTGCACAGAAATCTCAAACTCTCTACAATTTAGAGACTCTATTAAGTATTTATATATAAACATACATAATTTCTAGATCAGCATTAATTTTGATATCAATTTAGTCATAAATATTTGTTTAATCGTTTTTTGTGGCATTCTTGTAGATATCAACTTCAAATTTGGCTGGAAACAATAAAAGTTACTGAAGATGGGCTAATGCAAATCAAAAAAAAAAAAAAAATGTAACCACCTTATAACATAAATTTAAGGAAGTTTTGATTTGTTTTAAATCAAAGAAAATTCTTACTATTTTCTTCATCTTAAAATTCTTATCTAAAAATTAAGCCACATCTATTTTCTATTTCAAGTTATCAAATTTTATTTTCTTTGCTAATCATTCGCTACTTATATAAACGAAAGCAATCAATTGGCGGTATAAAAATATTTTTATGCATTTTCTATTTTCTCAAGAAATTGCATTAAAAAATTTACAGCAAACTTTTAAAATGGAAACGAGAAGCACACAGTTACAAAAAATACGAATTAAAGTGCAAGAATTTATGTATAAATAAAGAAAAGCTTTTTATAATTCAAAATAATTTAGTTTTACATTTTGATTGGTAAAGTGATATTATTTGGATATTTTATTTCTTTTCTTTTTAGTTGCTTTTTATTTTGCACCAACAAATAATTCATCATATTTAAGGAATAATGAAAAGTTTTTCTCACATAAACGACGATAAACCCCCACCATTCGCTAGCAAATGTGGAATATTTTAAAAGAACAAAGCAAAAAAGAAAATCATGAAAAAAAGGGCATAAAGAGAGAAAGGCAAGAGAGATAAGAAAAGAATGTATAAATGAATAAATGAATAAATGATTGAATGAATAACATGAGTTGGAAAAAAAAGGGAAGGGCAAAATGTACAAGAAAAATAAAAAATATTTGAACACCTTTTTTATTTGATACACAGGCACACACCCATAGAGAGAGAGAGAGATAGAGAGAGAGAGATAGAGTGAGTGTAAGAGTAAGAAAGGTAGACAAAGTGTGTGAATGAAAGCATGAGTTATAGAAATTTATGACTTGTCATAATTTTTGTTTTCCTCCATTTGATATTTTTTTTTTAGAAATGTTTCAATTTTTCTCATTTTTTTTTTTTTACCACCACCCCCTTTTAGTAAAAAGGTATTATATGTTTATGCAGATGTTTGTGATATTGTTAGGGTATTGGAATGGATCCCTTTAAAATATTTTATTAAGAAAATTCATTCCGATTTATTTTTATAATTTAATTTAAATGAATTTGTCCGTTCTCCTAACCAAGAAAATTTATTAACACTTAACGAATTTGATAAACAGACGTATTTACCTTTCCAAAGCAAATTATTCTGGAAAATGTTTAACATGTGAAACATTTGTACAACCATTGGAAAAAGAAAAATCCAACATTCGAGAGTTTTTAGTGAAAATTGTGTAATCAATTGATTTTTTTTTATTGCTTCATTTTATATTCTTTCTTTCTTCATTTGTTTTTTATGTTTTAATTACTTTAATCTAAATGCTGTATTGGTGGTGTTTTTAAAAATCGATCATCACCAAACAAACCATACTTTTCCATGTTTTGTGTTTTGTTGTGTTGTTTTATGTGGCGCTTACGCTACGCATTCATAACACTTGATATGCCTTTCTTTGTCTATACTTTATGCTTCATCATTCTTTCCCATTCTTATTAATTTTTTCTCTATTTTTCTCTTTCTCTATTTTTTTTTTGTCATTTTTGCCTATTTTCAATTTTATCACTTGAAATTTTTTTTCTAGTTTTTGAATTTTATTGATATTTTTCTCTGCCTTTTGCCATTTTTCCTTCAACGCATTTTATTATTCTTGTTGTTATATACTTCTACTTATCTAGTGAATGCTTATGCGAGTGTAAGTATTTCCTTTTAGAAAATTACGATCAAAGTGGTAATATATCATAGACTCTCATGACTACAATTCATACTATGCCATCGCTATCGCCATCACCGTCAACCGTCGTCTCTACCTGCCATCGTCATTGCCATCACACAAAATTTGTGCGGCTGCAAACCATTTATAATTTTAGTCAATTAAATACGTGCTATGGACGAGTATGATAAAGTAAATTGTTGTTTGTATGTAGCAGTTTGTGGCTTGTGGCTCATAGAAAAACGCAAAATTTAAAACTCATATTAAAGGTGTTAAAAAGTGAGAAATGCCATTAAAAATCTATATGTTTATATTTATATGCAACAATGTATATAACTACCTCCCACCTCTGATGCCTTTCAACATTTCCAACAAAAATTTCAATCACTTTTAAAGTAAGCACAGAGAAGAAAACGTGACAGAAAGAAAAAAGAAGAAAACGCTATTAAAAGAAACAAAATGAAAAATGGAAATTGGCAAAAGAGGCATGAAGGAATAAAGATTGACAGAGAGAGTTACAATCAACTTGGAATATGTGTGTGAGTGTTGATTGCAGCAAAAAGGAAAAAAACACTTAACAATCTTATGATATACAAAACAACAACAATAATAATAATAATAACAAGAACAAAAACAGCATCTAACAGAACAAAAAACCAAAAAAAAAAGCCAAACTAAAAGAAAACGAAAGAAAAATCAAGTAAATACGTTAGAGGCGATAGGAGCCGACTATTCAATGCCCTATAGCACATTTTTTTAAAGGAAATATCCGAAATTGTTATATTTTCTATTTAAAAAAGATCTTTGCAAAATAGTTTGTTGCATGGGGCCTGGTCGTAAAAAGAATCTAATCTTTATCAAAATTATTTACGAGTGCTTTTAAACTAAACCACGCCTACATACTAAATTCCAATCAAATAGCTTGAATATTGTTATATATTGTTAATAAATTTACATAGACACATAAGAGGCAGACGGACATACAGTTAGTGTTTTACATGCAAACCTGCCGCGTAGGCTCAAATGCATGGTACACAATTGTACATTTGATCGCTAGCGTTGGTAGACACGTCACACAGGGTGCATGCTAGTGTCACGACTAGCTTCCAATTTAAAGCCTGTATCGCATCTTATATACATGGCTTAATCTTTGGTGTAAATATTCGGAGCCTTCTAATTACTCCTCGGCTTAGATTAGCTTAGCCCAATAAGCCTACCCAGCTAGCCATTTTATTCGGAAAATGGCATCCTGCACGACAAGCATATAAATATGTTTGAAAGAGCGACGCCCGCGACATGGGCACCACATGGGCACCACGAAGCCAACCTCAATATCACCACTATGGGCATATTAAAACTGGTGATCCCGTGGCACCAAATTAAATCTTTGGATCCGATCTCGTGAACTCATGATGCACCCTGATGGCCGGCATCAACAACGACCATCTCATGAGTCACTCCCAGTTGAGCAAGTGCTTCTCGGGACTGGTTGCCCCCAGGAAGAGGGACAGGCGGATAGACGAATGGGCAAACAAATTGTATCAGAAAATGATTCTAAGCATTTTATAACGAAAGATTTTTACACACTGCTCGCATGCGATGCATTTTAACATATCGATCAATTCAAAATTATTTAAATCTGGTACACTGACTGTTCGTCCATTGACGGTTTGTCCATTTAAAGTCTAACAATTACAATGAATTATCTTATATAAATTCGAAACATTTAAAATGCAAAATGTGACGTGATATTTTATCTTAAAAGAATTTAAACCCAGATCAATAGGTATTTGGCATATTCCTTCTAAAAATGGAACGCTAGTTTTATGTTTCTAAAAGTAGTAGTGTTTAAGAAGATTAATTTACAATAATTTGCGAATTCATATTTATAATTTTAAAAATGGAGGAATAACATCGATAAAAAAAGGACGAATCTGTCCCAGAACATTAAGCAATTAGACGAAGCTTAAAGTAGAAATTTAATGGGCTCATTTCATTCATGATAAATTTTTTCATAATTTTGATGAGTCTTTTTCCATACATGAGTTATGCACCAGGCTTTAATTATGCATTAACTTTTTTTTTGGCGAAAATTTTATAAATGACACTACATATAAAAAAAAATATATATATATATATATTTGTGTTAGTGTTTGTATATGTATATATAAATTTAAGGGCAACACTAAGGCCAACAAAATCTCATAGCAATCTCATTCATTTCAACATTGAAAGCATTGACTGGTTGTGTATGTATGCATGTATGTATGTGTATGTATATGTGTATGTATTGAAGCTGAAAAGATTTTCTCTTGTTAAGTTTTATCTTTATGGCACAATTGTAATCAATATTTGATTTATGAATGGTAAACTTACAGCTTAGATTATAGTTTGTGGCCAAGTCAGAGAAAAAGTAAAAAAATGTAAAATATTTACAAAATTGCCTCATAAAAAGTCATAGTTTTCAATCTCAGATAACTAACTAATGCTGCTGCTGCTGCTGCTGTTGCTCCGGTCATTCTTACATACTTCTCATTCTTATAGTTCTCTATTTTTGGTTCTTCTTTCACAACATGCTTTCCATATTACAATGTAATATGAATAGGTAGCTATAAAAGCATGGAATCTAATACTGTGATAAAGTGCATGAATTAATCGTTAACTGGAATATTAGATTCTGATATTGTAGATATTAGTATAAGTGTGAGTGTGTCCAGTGTGTGCAGTGTGTGCAGTGTGTGCAGTGGATATCGAATATAAATTGCTATTTATGATAATCATATTATCGTTAGGTAGATAGTCGTCAAAAATAAAAAATATTGCAGTTATTTTGAGAAAAGAGCATATAATTAAATAAAAAAAAATTAATTAACAAAATAATTGAATATTTTTTTAAATAGATTTCATTTACAATTAACGGTATAAAATTTTTCAATTTATATGCTTAGTAATTATATTTAAAAAATTTTCATATACAAATTTGTATGATCATTTTTATCGGTTTTCAAATTTTTGTTAATTTCTCATGAATGAAAGAAATTTTTTTCCCATTTGAGTTTTGTACTTTAATCAACTTTTTACAATTTTAAGCACTTACTTTTAAGCTCTCTGCTGTAAGCTGCTGGAATTATAATATTTTATTTTTGCTTTCTCATTTTAATTAAGAATTTCTTTTCTTTCTTTCTTTTTTTTTTTGTTATTCATTTAATTTTATATTTTAATGTTAGTTTTTTATATATTTGAATTGTATGTTTCATTTGCAAACTTCTATTCACATTAAAAACTTAATATAATATTTATAAAATTTTTTATTGTAAATTTCTAATTCCGTAAATAGAAAAATTTTCAAATTTTACAAAATCTAACTAAAAACAAAAAAAATATATAAAAATTTTATTGTTAATGGGAATCGACACTTGTATACTGTACACTACTTCACTTACGGCTCATAAGGAAAAGATAAAATTCTGTTATTTAGAAGAAAATAGTATTCAAATTTTACATTTAGAAATTTGCTCTAGAAATTGCTTACAAAATTGTAATTTTACTTCTATTTCTATAAGGTTTCTTCAAACTTCTCATAAAATGGTTCAATTGGTAGAATTTTCTATGATTCGGTAATGCTTAGACTGGATCAATGCACTATTTTGAATAACTTTCTGAAATTGTAAATTATTCTCTTAAGAGAGGACATTATAGGGCCAATAATTTATCTAACCAGTCTGCCCTTGAAATATTAATTAAAAATTATTAATTAAGACTTTTGACCCATAACTTATTCATAGACTAATAAAAAGCGGAAACAAGTATAGAATGGAGAAACTGGTGATATTTTTAAATTTATCAATTTTTTGTATGCTCCAAACTGATACAAAGAATAAAAAATGTTGCATATTATTGGGCTCTATTATATTTATAATAAATGATGTATACATTCATGTGAAATAAGCATTGTTTCTTAATTGTGTTTAGTATAATGTTTCTCTATTTGATTATTTTCAAAAACCAATTACCGTAATAATCATAAAATTTTTAATAACAAAAATAACAATGCAAAAAAGAAAAACAAATGAAGATTTAATAATATATTGGATATCGTAGAAATTATTAAAACAAAAATACTACAATTTCGTAGAAATTCATATGATTAAATTTTCAATACAAAATGATAATTAAGTATTTCTGGATTGTACTTCCTGGCAAATATATATTTCGTGACGGATTTATTTGTCTCTGAATAAATGCAAATTATGTTTATAGAAATTTATTGTTGTTATTCCGGATTGTACTTGCTTCAACAAAATCGATTTACTCTCCAGAAATTGTGTTAGATTTTATAATTAAAAAAAAAAGGATTGTACAATGTAAAGCAATTTGTTTATTTCAATTTTAATAGTTTATTATCCTTTATAATTATTCACACACACACACGCATGCATGTTTGTTATAAAAAGAAAGGATTTTGTGAATTTCTTACGGCTGAGAGAGTATTTTCATTTGTGCTTGAAATGAAAATTTTCGCAATTTCTGCTTTCATTCTGCAGCATTATCATGAGCTTCCAAAATATGTAGAAACAGAAAAATTACAAATCTCTGTATGATGAAAGCATTTTAACTTAATAAATAAGAATAAGGATTATAGTGGAAATAAAATAAATGATTGCGCTTAATTGACAAATGCTTATATAAAACATCAACAATAATTGAGAATTTATCTCAAGAGTTCTATTAATTCTTAAATACCATACAAATCTAACTTGATTTAAGACGACATTACATTGCTAATAGTGCAGAATCATTTGATGTAGGAATTTTATTGCACTTATTAATTCAGAATACTTTATCAAAACCTGGTTGCTCATCCATGAAATGTCTTATCAAATTTTTGCTAGCAATTTTTATCAAATTTATTATGTTTGAAAATGCATAGAATCGGACCATTCTCAATAATACGTAATAATTGGAAAAAAAAAATACCGTACATTAAAAAAAATTTCCATGAATCTGTAAAAAATTTGACATAAATTGTTTCATACATTAGATTTTAAATCACCAAAAAGTTTTTATGCAAAAGGAACTCTATGAAATTGTTTGATAATTTTCTTTAAAAATTTGCCTATAACATTTTACTGCCCGAGCCCTTATATCTTTTCAATATCATTCTATATTGGTTGATATAGATCCATTTAGAATCTGACTCGATTTAAGTTTGCTTGCCCGTCTGCCTATTACTTGTCCATGTGTAGGGCACAATTTTGAAGATATTTGAATGAAATTTATTATGTAGGCGTTGTTTAGCCCAAAGATGCGCGGGAATAATTTTTGGTAAAATTAGACTATTATTACGGGCACGTTTCATACAAAAATTTATTTTACAATGAGTTTTGTTATGGCAAAATAAAAATTCTGCATATTTCTTTATAAAAAAGTGATGTAGGGCATTTAATGGGCGATCCCGACTGATTATAACGTTAATACTTCTTTTGTGTTTTTTTGAAAGCACAATTTATCCAAGCTTTTCTGAGACGTGTTTAATTTTGGTAAAGATTACAATTTATTTTTTGTATTATTTTCCTTTCACTGGCACGATTCACTACGTTTATAAAGCATAACGTTTTATCATTTGTTAGATGAGAGTATTTTTATTTATGTTTTATTTACATTTTATTTACACGTTTTATTTATACATTTTTTTATTGTTCATGCTGTCGTTGCTGTTGCCGCCGCTTTTAAAATTTAAATTGAGTCTTCTTCTTTGTCATTTTTAAAGTAACTTTATAATTTTATAATTACAATCATTGGTCCCTTGGTCCCTTGGAAAACAGATCAACCAGATGCCTTAATATTGATATTAATGGAATGGAATCGCCTAAAACAAATTTTGTGTTCGTTCGTTTAGACTAGAGTTGCCAAATTTTTGGATAACTTTTAGTATGACCCAATACAAAGGATTTGTCTAACGATTCACATGCACGTAATGTATGACTCTCATACTCTTTGCCTATCTTTGCCTGTCAGTCTGTCTGTTGAAAGCATTTACGACATTTTAATATGTAAATTCTACAAAATCCGCTTAAAATTTATAAGCTTCCTGCTACACTCTTTACATACCACATATAACTATATGCCTTTTTCTCTCACTTTGGTATTCGTTCAATGGTTTACTTGTACACTTTTATCGCCATAACTCAAAAGCGGTAAATAAATGTGGGTCATTCGATTAAGATTTATTTTTAACAAGAAACCAAAAAAAAAAAAGGCAAATTTTTTCAGCGTTATGAATATTTTGGTTTTTGTTGCTTTAGTTTTTGCACCTTTCAATTCCAGATTAAAAATTTTACAAAAATTGTGAGATTATATTTGTGCATTTGCTATTTGAAGGACGAAAATTTCTTACCGAAATTTTTACCCAAATATTCCCAATTAAATTGACATAAATAAAATATCAACTGATGAAATATTCTACCATAAATTGATACTGATTGGTAATAAAATTTTTATACAAATTCATAATCATATAAAGAATTAAAAAAAATTTTTTTTTTAGAGGTCCAAAATTAATACTTCGATTTTGTATATCGAATGAATTCAAATTAGGGCGTTGAAAGAAAAAACAAAAGAAACGGTTAAACAGTTTGACAGCAGTGCATCTTTTAAAACTGTAGCCTACCTTTAGGATAATTTATAAAATATTTAGAGAGAAAAAAAAAAAGAAAAACTAGTGAAACGTTACGAAACTGTTTAAAACGAATTGTATTGATTTGAATTGAATTGAATTGAATTGAACTAGAAGACAGACAATGAAAAGGCTTCATTATCAATTCTATTTGTTATAAAAGTGAATAAAAAATGAAAGCAAAACAAAAATGAAAAAAATTAAAAGAAAATTGAATGAAAGTTATTCTTCATTTCATTGCTTTCAGTTGATTGTGTTTGTGTAAAAGGCACCCTGATGTCCATCAATGTTTTATACATTTTGATTTGTTATAGAGAATCTATAGAATTTCAACGTTCAACATTTAAGGTAACAAATGGACAATAGCAACAGTATTAATTCATGAAGTTGGTGCCTTTACAAAGAATTATAAAACAGAATGCTAAAGAAAGTTGAAAAAGTAAAATATAAAAAAAATAAATAATTTTTTTTTTAGAGAAAACAATACAATTGATAGACTTTTCACATTTCACTTGAATAAAAATGACTTGACTACATATTAGCAGCAATCATTGTTGTTATTATTGTAGCGTATGCTGGTAGTTGCAATCAAAATAAAATTTATATATGGAAAAAAATTTAAGTACAAAACAAAAAAAAAATTGCCCAAAATAAGAATTTAAAAATCACATTTGCTATTAACTGTTTATCTATCTGTAGATAACTGTATTAACTGTATTCCATATTCTAAATTCTATGCTATCAATCCATTTCATTGTTTACCAGTATGTTCAATATAAATCAGAATAGAGCAGCACTAACAAAGCACAAACTCTGGCATATTCTATGCAATAAGTAAAAAGGCCAACAAAAAACCCAACAAAACAAAAACAAAATATAAGTAAAAAAAAACAATAAAAATAGAAATAAAAATTGAAAAAAATGGTAGGTAAAATGTACAAAAATATTAAATGGATGGAATGAATGAAATCTATTGATTCAAGTTTCCCAACTAAGCACTATTTAAACACACAACAGCAACACTGTCCGTGGAATATAAAATAAACTGTACATACATTCACATATATATCACATGCATCACATTGATCATTCCAATTAATTTATAGAATAAGAGAACACAAAGACATTGTAGACGAAGAAGAGATAATTCGATATTGGCCTCGAGTTATACGAGTTATTAGTCTAGTCTCTGATATAAACTCTTCTGTCAAAGAATGTATATATATATGAATGTACATACCAAATTTTTGGAGAGACTACAAGGCAAGTATATTTGTTATAGTAAGTCCTGGACGACTATTAAATATCCTACATCCAGAATTGAAGATTTTTTCAACCATTTTCAAATTAGATCAATGTAGAGAACATGATCTTTCTATTAAGATCACGCTCCATACAAGATCAGACTATGCTGTTCGAACTTTACCAGGATCAGTAACTTTGATACACTAATTCTGCATGTCTAATAACATTTCTTTATAGTATAAAGCTTTACAGGTAAAGTGGTTCTAAAAAAATGTCCAATCCCAACCATTTTCAATAAGCTACATGGTATTGAAAGTTTGTGCGACCGTTCATAATACGCAGAAGGGGACTTTTCATTACATCGATTGACTCAAAAATGCAAATCCCATTTTTCAAAAAACTTTTATGAAAAACAAAAATAGAAAAAAATAGAAAATAGAACGGAATACTTTTGCGTATAATTTTTTTTATCAAAAATTGGAGTTAAAAATATTGATCTCGGCAATATTGGAACCTCTTCCAATATTTTATAAACTAAAATCTTTTTTACTTTCATCACATACTTCAATTTGTTTTAATTTTTGAGAGTGGCGTAGGGTATTTGAAAGTCTGCTCTTATTTGCTTAAATCTATAATGGAAAACACGGGAAATTACAGCTCCTCTGCTTAGATTGTTTGAACAATCTTCCTAAGTATCAAATATAAATTTAAATCCTATTTTCTGACAAAGCTTTTTATCGATGGCAGAGTTCTATGCAAAAAAATATAAGACGAAGTTTCGCAGAGACTTTCCCTTTCACGTCAGTTTTCTGTAAAAAAGAATGGCAGAAAATGAACTTTTCTAACCGTTTCATTTCGGGCGCATCTCAATCGTGTGATAAGTTTCGAACATTCATGTTAATTTCCTAATATTTTTTTAATAGAGAAATTGATAAATTAAAGAATGGAAAATCCAATCTAGGACTGACTAAAACTATAACTAAAATTTTTCTCTTAGTGCGTGACACGAAACGCGTAACTAACAATTAAGGCAAGTTCAATGGAATGCAATGCCGGAAGCACTCTAAGTGGAACATTAGCTAATAAATGGTCAACTTATATTTCAGTGTAAATATTCTTTCTTAAGCAATTTGATCACAAAATGTCACAATCAATAGAATATGCCTTTTCTTTAAGGACAAGAGATCGATAAGCGTCAGTCTATTTTCATTTTCATAAGTTGGTAAACTTAATTATAAAATATTTTTATTTTATGTAAATTTTTTATTTTAAATTTACACAATAAAAAGTAAAGAATTTTCCATTATTTTGTTTTGTAGCAATTAAACTGAAAAGTGCACTAATGATCATTTTATTTTAAGATAATAAGATAATAATCTCAATGATACCAAACTAAAATAAGTAAAAAATCTTAAAAATAGGTTAAATTCGAATCTTAAATACTCTACAACACTTTCCCTTAACGTAATTAAAAAATCGCAAAAACATTTAACAAAAAATATAAAACATTGAAATTTTCAAGTTATTCATGGTAAAAGGTCCAAAAGGTACTTCGTTCTGAATTAAATGTGATATATTAATTATATATGGAACGTGATTCAAAAATTGGTTCATTCTAAACTAAATTTAGTTTATAGATTCATTATTAAAAAAAGTTGCAAAAGATGGTTGCAATTTCAAGCAATTTTGGTGCACGAATTTTCGTTGGAAGAAGAATCAAAAACTGATTCGATTTGAAATTTGATATATAGATTAATTATGGTACATGGTTCAAAATTTAGTACTTTCTGAACTAAGTTTTCTATGAAAGTTTACAATTTCAAATAACGCACCTGAACCAAATTTTTTCACTGAAAACATGTTCCCAGAAGAAAAGCTTTATGCAGATGGAAGAACAGATATGAAGAAAAACTTAAATCAATTCAAAAACTCATTCTGATCTTGAGCTATTTCAAGCCTTTTCTAAGTGTTACAACCATTTGCATCAATTTATTATGTTTGCTGTAGAGTAGAGTCTAAATAGTCTTGTCTCTGTTCATTCAATCCCATTCATAGTTTTATATGGACTGGTACGTATAGTAAAGTACTTTAAAGTGTTTGTGAATTGAATAGAAAAGTAATAACAACAACAGCAACAAAAATAGCAACAGAAAATTTTAAGAATCACATATTTAAGAAAAATAAAAAAATTGATACGACAGATGACAACAACGGCAACAACAATGGCAACAACAATAGCATTAACACAACAATGACAACATAGCGTAACGTAACATAGCGTAACGAAACGTAACATTATATATGATGTCAGTAGCATCATCTTTTAAGAGCATTTTATCTTTATTTATTTCATTCTTTCCTTCTTAATTTTTCTTCTTCTTGTCCCTCTTACTTTTTATGATAAAGTACGTTATATAAACCAAAATAGAAAAAAAACGGCAAAACAAATATTTATGATAATTATGTAGACTTAATATGCTTAATTTCCGAATAAATTACACGTAGAAGAACAAAAAAACCTAAAAAAAGAAAGGGAACTAAAAAGTAAAAAGAAGGAGACAAAAAAGAAACTTAAAAAAAGAATTCAATGTATGTTTTAAATGTTGTTGTTCAAGTGATATTTACAGATAAAGAAATTACACAAACAAACATATAAACAGAAAATATGTATGAGCATGCCAAAAAAAAGGTAAAGAGACAAAACCACAAGAGAATAATAAGATAAAGAAGAGGAAGAACAACATGAAGAAGGATAAGAAGAAGAAATCAACTTGAGCACTTGTTCCGTTTGCATCGTTCATAAATTTATATATGTAAATATGTATGTATGTGTATGTATGTGTGACATATGCGTGCATTTAATGTTTGTTGGGCAAGAACTATAACAACAACAATAATAATAATAACAATAACAGCACCAATATTTAATCATGTACGCACATTTTCATTTATCAAAATGAAAAAGATCTGCTTTGCAATGGGCCATCAACAAATGCTCAGATTCACCTAAACAAAAAAAAAACAATAACAACAACAAAACAAATACAAAAAAAACCAAAGAGACAGATATACAAAACAGACACACAAGCACACACACAACAGGCAATACATTAATTCAACTGAAAATTTATGAAGTAAAATTTTTAACTTTGTGTTATTTATTTATATAAATTTATATATATACATGTATGTATGTATGTATATATGTATATATGTATGTATGTATGTAGTAAAATGCTTGTTTGTAATTGCATCCATATGAATGATACAGAATAAGTATGCGCTCGTCTCCAACATTTTATAATGTTTTCTCAGTTTCAGTTTTTTTCCAGCGTTATTTATGTATTTCATTTGTCCTTGTTTGCTTTTTTATTATTGTTATGTTTAGTTATCATTTTGTAATTAACGGAAGCGTTACAAAAAGAAAAGGAAAGTAAGGAAAAGAAAAGGAAAAAAAATCATCTTAATATTTCAGCAACGGTGACATCGACAGCAGCCTCAGTTTCTTAATTGTGAGTGGCATCAAAAACAAAAAAACAAGAAAACAAATCAAAACAATCTTCATAGAAAATATCAATATAAATCTAGGCATATACACACATACATACACATACATACACATATACATAATAACATATAAATGATTTAAAATTTTATACAAAAAGTATGTGGCTTGCACTTATTTGTTATGTCTCTAAGATTATTATGCTAATATTTCAGATGCACAAAGTTACTGAAAGAATCCACATGCCGTACACATACACATACACACACGCATATACAATTCCATATAAGTTTATTTGTATAAAATTGAAATTTATTGTATCGATGAGTGCTTGCAACTTTGTAGATAGTGCTTGCATATATATACCCTACACCTCAAGGAGATTCAGTTCAATGTGTGTTTTACATGCATACCTGCTGTGAAGGCTTAACTGAATGGTACACAATTCTACAAATGAGCGTTAGCGTTGGTAGGCATGCTAAGCATGGTACATGTTACCGTCGCGACTAGCTTCCAATTTAAAGCCCGTACTGCACCTTATATGCCAAGCTTAACCTTTGGTATCTAGGTTCGGAGCCTTCCTATTACTCCTTGGCTTAGTTTAGCCTAAAAAGCTTACCCAGCTACCCATTTTTTTAGGGAAATGGGACTCTACACGGCAAGCATATATATGTTCGGACGAGCTACGCCCGCAATATGCACACCACAGCCCCCACGGAGCAAACCTCAATATCAACACAATGGGCTTTATCCCGTGGTATCAAATTAAATCTTTGGTCGGATCTCGTGACTCATGATGCCCCCTGGTGGCAGGCAACACCAACGACCATCTCCTGGGCCACTCCCAGTTGAGCAGGTGATTCTCGGAACTGGTTGCCCCCCCTCCCAAAGAGATACAGTATAATTATGTGTGAAGCTTAAGGTATACCTCCATCTTTTTATTACATCGAACAACTCATAAACTTTTTCCTAAATCGATTTTAGCCTGTCTGAATATTTAGTCATCCCTCTAAAGTCAATCCATGCGAAATTTATTATCCAACTACAGGTTCCAAAATATCAAGGAGATCGGCTCAGTTTTTGCGAGCACCTTCCGCATTATCCGCAGAATAAAAATTACATTACAATTACTTCAATTTCAGAAGTTTGGGTTGTCATTTGGCATATTGAATAAACATTCCAATTTTGGTTTAGATTGATCTATTTTTTGCATTATTTGAGTTTTTTGAATATCAATAACTTCTTAAATCATTCAAAAATGTTAATTCTTCAATTTCGTAACTTGTACTTCATAATTTTTATAATTTTTAATTATTTTAATAACGAGACGTAGAGTAATTTTCGAGCCTTCCTCAATCGACAATAAAAACATTTTTATGGTTATTGCAGCTCGTTGTAATTATATTTTGTTGTACTTAGGTTGTAAACGCATGTTAGAACATTATGTTATATCCAGATTAACATGTAACAGCAACAATAGCAACAACAGCAATAAAATCACATACATAACATTTTTTGAGAGATAAGATAAGATAAAAAATGTTTTAACTTATTACGCAAAATATTCGCAACATGTAAGTACATGCAATGGACCATGTTTTTCAAAAGGATCTCATTAAACAAAAACATTACAAGGCGGTGTACAACAAAGCAGGTAAATCAGTAAATCGAAGATGAATCTTAAGTAAATTATATCAATAACAGATCCACAAGGGGCTCGTAAGAAAATAAAAAAAGTTTAATTCTCATATGAAAAGAAAAGTCTGTTCTATTAAAGGAGGTCCCAAAAAATTGAACCGATTTGGATCACATTTTTATATGTATATGAAAAGTGATCGTAATTTCTTGGACATCTTTGCCTCAAACAGCGTCCATACAATGTCTCTAAAATTACAGATGTTACAGCAACTATGATACATAGACAGACATTCAGTCATACGTTTATACTTATTGGCATACTCTATCAGGATGAATATTTTGAGCCAATTAGTATAATAATCTTATGGCGACCCCTAATGAGGTCAAAATGGCCGTGAAATGACCATTTTGGTTCTTAAACAAGAAGAAATTTTGAATAAAGGGAAGGTTGCTTTAATTTTAAGCGTCCGAAAGAAAAAATTTTTTTTTATGTAAATTCATGCGATGTTGCCAAATTTACTTTTAGCCCAAAATTTTTGAAATTACTTCTTTTAATCTTAATTAATTCTATTTTATAAGGCCTTCGGATATTATTGCTATGGAATTATCGCTGTTTGGAGAATTTTGTATTGTATTTTACGTAATCATTGAAGCAAAATGTCGCTCTAGCTTGCTTAAAAATTTAATATTATTAATGAACTATTGGATCCAGCTTAATATTCCAGAAATATGTGTTACAATTAATTAAGACTTTCCCATTGAGTTCTTTTACAAATATGTAAAAAATTGATTAGAAAGAAATTGAGATTAGATAATTAGTATTATTATGAAAAGTAGATGGACATATTGTTCCAATATTAAATGAATTATAAGAAACTTTGAACTATATCGATATAAATTCAACTTTTTTTTTAATCCAAAATTTATCTTTAAATTCCGTTTGATTGTACACTCTGCTTAATTACTTTTGACAATATATGATAATGATCAATCAGAGTAATTGAACTCTATGCATTAAACGTCATCTTTATTTTAATTGAAGTAAAAAATCTCCATTTTCACTTGAATAACAAAATAAAGTGCATCAGTGAAATGTTATCCCAAAAAAAAAAAAAAAATCACTCAAAGATTTTTATTTAAATTTCATGATACGTATAATTTTTTTTGTAATTTTTTTTTATCAATGAATATTAATATTGAAAAGAAAGGACAAAAAAAAGACAAACAAGCAGTTGAAAAAATGACAAAAAAAATTAAGAATGCCATTGAAAATTGATTCGAAACGAGTGACATCAATTAAAGTAATTATTTACGAATAATTGACAAATTTACATGAATTCGTTTTCACATACAAACATTCTCACAAATATATTAAATATGTAAAATTTGAAAGCCAAAAGGAAAGACAAAAAAAAAATAAAAAAAAAATAATTCTAATAAAATGTAAACAAATACAAATTAAGTAAATGGAATGTAATTGGAAATTTGAATGAATTAAATGAATGAAGAATAAATTTCGTGGGCAATTAATTATTTGCAGGGAACATTACATTTAGTCCATTTAGTAAAATTTAACTGGCACAAATTCCAAAATACTGATCAATAAAAAATTAATTCCCATATAAAAATGAAATTTTATTATTTAGAAATTTAAAACGAAATTAAGTCTAAATTAAGTTCGGTTTTTTTTTTTATTAAATGAAGTTCTAATTTCTATACTTTAAACGGCAGGGCATAATAAGTTTATGACGTGAAAAGTTTATGACGTAACACCCATTTTAACTTAGAATAGAATCATTTTTTCTTTTTTTGAATCGTTTTAAGGTTGCCTGCAGATTGGTTTGTCTGACTTCTGCCCTTGAAATTATTATGATTTAAAAAAAAAAAATGGTTAAGATATTTGAAATATGGTTAAGATACACAAATTTTTACCACTTTATGAACATATGAAATTTAGAATTTCTATCAGCTTATATTTCTCATTTTTCATATCATTGAGATAACGAGAATTTTTCATTTTTCAATTAACAATCATCTGTGTGACCTGAAGGATAATTTTTATTTCTTATCCATTTAGTTTCTGCCATTATTTGTAAAAATTTAAAAACAACAAAAATTTGCTCACTTTAACCGATTAACCAAATAAATACGAATAGTGTTATTAAATGAAATGCTAAAACTGATCAGTTTAATAAAATAAATTGATGTTTCATTAGCATTTGAAATCTTAAAAAATGTAAAACTTTTAATATGTGGAACTAAATGACATATGACTCATGCACTCCAACGAAAAATGTGTACAAAAATCGACATTAGCTGAAGGGTTAAAACATGAAATTTTCAATATCCATGGTTCAACATCCATGCTGTACAAGGAAGATAAGAAACAATGAAAGGTAACGGAAAAAATTATAGAAAAGGCAAGCAAAAGGAGATTAAGATAAAATACTTTAATTTCAATAATAGTTTTCCCTTCAATTATTATGGAAAATGATGGCATTGTGTTTGAAATGAAGGAAATTATTACAACATGCATACATGCACATACAAATATACACTTACACAAATTTGAAATAATATAAATAATTTGAAATAATTTCAGAAAATTACTTTTGCTTTTCTTCTTATTACAAATTGTAACATTTTACACAAAATCAGATTAAAAAGTCAAGCGCAAATATACATTTATAAACATGAGATATTTACACGTGTGTGTGTGTGTGTGTGTGTGTGTGTGTGTGTGTGTGTGTGTGTATTTGTTGTTAGGGCATTTTATGTATATTAACACAAATAAAGACAATTATAAAAATTTGATTTTATTTGATGATTAAAAAACAGAACAGAAGAAAATATGATTTTCGTTTAATTTCTTTGCTCATTAAAAGGTGAAAAAGAAAACAAACTAACTAACACTAAAGATTCATTAAAAAGGGAAAGCAAGCACACACACACACACACACACACACACACACATAAATAAACAAATGATATCGCTTAGTGTTAGTTGAGATTTGTTGTTGTTGTTGAAAATACAAAATGCAGAGCATGTCAAAAATAATTTGTCATTTGTTTTTTATTTACTTTTTTTCATTCATTTTATTTTGCTCTTGTTATTGTTATTGTTATTGTGATTATTGTTGTTATTGTTGCCATTAGTTTGGCTATACACCATTTGCCATTATGTCACTCCTCAAGAAGTACAATAATTACTCAAGCAAAACTTCTATTTAGTCACAACCCTTAACCACATAAACATTCCCACACAAAAAATTAAATACAGAAAGCGATATAAGAAATAAATTTAAAGATAATCATCATCATCATCATCGTCATTATTATTATTATTATTATTATTATTATTACTATTGTTATTATCATCATCTTGTCCATTAAGATCGCTATCTGGATCATTAAGAGAATTTTTGTTTAAATCATTCTACCGAGAAATCGCAATGTCGTCAGAAAAATATAATCAGGCACAGGAAATCAAATATTTATTCTAAACTAACTTCAAGTTCACTCAGTAACTTTTCGATACTTTACTATAACAAATGCAGAGCTTCCAATTAAATAATGTAAAGTTAAGGAACCCATTTGAAATATTTTTCAATTTTAGATGAATTATTTAATTAAATTTCCCGCGAACTCTTGGCAAAATAATTTCAATTTTTTTCTAATGATTTCATGTAAATAAATTACAAAGACCTCTTTCTACTGAACAACCCAAAGACAGAAAGCTCTTTCATAAAATTTTGCCATACTATTTGCAATTAAAAGCCTTAAGAAAATCTATTCCCAAAAAAAAAATTTTAATATTACACTTAAGGACCATCAGACTTTGATCTTCTGTTAAAAAATTTATATATATTAAAAATATTTCTACTTTTATGTTCAACATAAATCACTGGAAATGGTTAGTCTGAAACAATAGCCTAAAATCTCTAAAGCTTAATGATGAAATGGAATTTCTAGAATTGATTTTATTGGATAACAGGCTAAAAACAAATCTTTTCTTATTCAAGAAACTATTTAAATAAATGGAAAATTTGCTTAAAATATTAAAAAATTAAGAAAGAACATTTAAAAATCTATTAATTTTCTTAATTTAATTACAATTTAATTTACGGAATATGCAGCTCAGGCTTCAAGATTATTAAAAGAGCCGCACGTTCAACCGTGAAATTAGTTGCATGCCTAGAAAGTTGATTTGAGAAAACAAGAACAAAGGGCGAAAATTTCACTCTTATTATTTCATTTCGATTTATGCTCATTTGAATTCTATATTTTATTAAAAATTTATCCGGTTACTGGAAAAGCGATTATTCCATTTAGAAATTTAGAAATTAAATTTAGATATTTTAAGAAGACTCTAAGACTCCACAATTTTCATTCCAACAAACAACTTCTTACAAATATTTTTGGTGGTAGAAGGCAAATTTGTCTATCTCCTGGACTAATCTTCCCATTCATAAACTCAACATTTTGTGTAATAAATATTTTTATAAAATTTTTCTTTCGTTCCAACATATTTTCTCAATTTTATAATTTATAACAGTTCGATAAAAGATGCAGGCAGAATTGGCCTGCAAATGAATTTCATAATTTTAATTGATAATGATTTTCTTTCTGTTGATCTATTTAAATAGTTATTTTTTTTTTTTTGGTTCACCTTTTCTGTCATTTTGTTGTCCATACGTTAAATATGTTTATCTAATTTCATTTTATTTTATTATTATTATTATTTGTAATGCAATGTAATTTTCTTAATCATTTTGTAGAATCTAAAATTTTATAATTTCCGGCCTTATGAATAAGTAATTAGTTTCATAAATGAATAGAAAAATATCACTAGAAAAATATAAAAAACAAATTTTTTCTCTTCGCATCAATTGTCACTTTTTCTTTGCTTTTATTTTAAATCTCTAATAAAGATAAATAAACAGATGGCATTGTAAACAATATTTTTAGTTAAAAAGATGAAAAAAAAAAACGAAATTGCTGTTTTCCTTTTTATATTCTAAATGCATGTGAATAATAAACGGACATTTATGCGCCTTTGTTTGTTGTCTTTTTTGCTTTTTTTTCATTTTTGCTTAATTATAACTGAATGAATAAAATGAATGAATGCATTTACTCATTTAATTTCATCCATGTACCTTCTTTCAAGAGACTAGTTAGAACAAGAATGTAGGGCTTGGAATGGAATGGCATGGAATGGAATGGTATGGAAAAATGTTGCTTTATTTTGTTAATGTATTACATATTTTCTTGTGTGCATTTTACCATTTTACCATAAAAGTCAAATTAACATCAGTTTTGTGTCAACCATCTTCTCATTCAACTTTATTCATCTTCATTCATCTTTCCACAACCTTCACTCAATTGTCTCACATGTACACATGTTACGTGGCAGAATGTAACATAATAATAATAATTGTTATCTTTATGATTGCTTTGTATATTATTTCATATTATTTTTATATTCTAATTACCAACCAGCTGCTGCTGTACAATTCAAGTTTAAGTTTAAGTTTAAGTTTCCATAAAAACCCGTCATACAAAGTTTATTCTTTTATTATTTATTATTTTACTTATGGGATTTTAAGCATTACATACATTTTCTTATTTTGCTTATTAAATGAGGAAAAAGGAGAAGAGTGGAGAAGCCAGTATAAAAGTTTGAAGAGAAACCTAAATTTGCGCTCAGAATCTTGCAAATGCCTATTGCAACAAACTAAAGCGGCCTCGTTAGATATTCATTTGGGTCTGCGTCTTATTTAATAGATAGGATTGGAGAGATGGGAGATGAAATTCCATGGTTTGAAAATATTTAATATTTAATGAAGCAGTTTTAGTTGGAACATTTCACAATTAACTAAAAATTTACTCTAAAATGTCTCTGAATCAAAATTAAATGGGCATATTTAATTTAGAACGTGATTTTTTGAATTGGAGAAGAGTTGATAAAATTTGCCAAAATCGATTTTATAAAATGAAATCATATACAAATGAAAGCACCCAAAAAAATCTTTATCTTTCATGTAAGAAGAATTTTTTAAAAGTAGAATTTAGCCTTTCAGTTACTAATCGAACAATTGAAATTTATTTGACTATCCAATAGAATTATTTTAAAGAGTGTGAAACCTTTTTAATGGCTTTATATAAAGTGTACACTTAAAGTTTAAGTTTTCTTTGTCGCCTTTCATTTTTGGTTTTCACATCGATATTCAGCTTTTGAAAGTTTAAGACGGCCTCAGACTACAATTCAATTCAATTCAGTTGAATTCATTTCAGTTCACTTAACACTTGTTTGTTTTAGTTATGATTCGTGTTGCGTTTATTATGACTTTTATAAGAAAAAATAAAAACACAAATAAAAAAACCAAAAAAAAAAAAAACAAAAGAAGCCAAAATAAAAAATTATATGATAATTTCATTTTATTGTTCTTATTGTTATTATTATCATTAATTGTGAAAGGACATGCAATATTGCCTTTAGGATATACCCTTATAAACATACACAAACAAACAAACACACACACACACACACACACACACACACACACACACCCAATGTCATATTATCTGTTTACCTTTTTTTTTATCTTTTTGACGCCACCAAAGTACCGAAAAGTTTCGTTCATATCATTCATTTTGTTACATATTGTTGGTTTTGTTGTTGTTGTTGTTGTTGTTGTTGTTATTGTTGCTTTTATAATTTTATATAAAAAGAAAAAATTGTATAAATATAAATAATAACGCCCATTTAATCAAATAAAAACTTGTTCTTCTTATGTTGCCGTTATTTTGAAAAAGTTTTTATTGTAACATTTGAAAAATTGCCATCCAGAAATTTTTTAGTATATTTGTCAAATTTGTCATATATCCACCAATCAGGCAACTTTAGAGACCATCAGCAATAACTGTAGCGATATTATTTGGATGAGACAAGTTAAGGCAACGCTCAGTCCATAAGTTTCAAATGATTTCATAGCGATTCTATATAATCGAGTTTATTAATTTTAGAATCATTTGACGTAGAAAGTTTCTTCTAAAAATTATACCGATTTATGTCAGCCAAGTCCTTTAAAAAAGACGAATTTCATTTTTCAAAAAATAAAAAAAAAAAAAGGAAAAGTCCATGCTATTCAAAATTCCTCGTTTTTCTCAAATTATATCCAACATTCCAATATTCCGTAGCATTCAATTCTTAGAACTTAGCTTAGAACTTTTATATATAAAGTATTTACAAGTATTTATAAGCATTTACAAGTCATTACAAACGCTTTAACATTTTAAGTTGCATTTCATTTCAAGCTCATTTTTGGTGCGGTTTTAATTTGAGTTAAGTTTGGTTGTCGCCCCTTCCGCCTTTCCTGCAGGTTGCATTTAATGAAAAAAAAAGGAGTTTACTCTTGCAACAAATGATATAATTATCAAATTTTACAAATGTTACAAATGAGTAGTAATACTCCCCCCCCCCCCCCCCCCCCCCCCCACCCACCTACCAAAACTTCACCCTTCATCAAACTTTCTTAGTTATTTGTTGCCATACGCTTTTTCTCTTCCACATTTTCATTACACTTTAACAAAATTACAAATCTTTTTCTCTCTCTTTCACTCTCTCTTACCGTCTATGTGTGTGTCCGTATTCATAAATTTTATGAATAGTTTCTGTCGTCACATATTTTAGCGGTTTTAGTGGTGAACATTTCATTAAGTGAAAAATAAAGGAGACCAGATAAAGTACTTGAAAAAGTAACTAACGTGGTAAATAACTCTAACTTTGTCCATTGTTAATAAATGAGAAGAAATGAGAAGCTCATAAAGAACAACTGACCTAAATGAAACACTTTTCTATTAATTGTCAATTTATACATTTTAGCTACAACAAACAATGCACATTTCAGAATTATGGCGTTTTGAAACTTTCAAAAAATCACCTTAATGATTTTTGATCACTTGAGAAGCTAAAATATATTGATTTTATTGGAAGTATCAGAGATTGGTGATATATTTATTTTTCATTATTATTTTTCTAAAAATCAAATGGAAGTGTTAGAGACCTTTTTGTATTGATTTGTACATGCCTGTCTGTCCGTCTGTTTAATTGTTCATTCGTTTTTAACATGGAGGACAAATTTGAAGGTTGACTTCAAATTATTTGCCAGAAAAAAGAGGGAAAAAAAAGGGAAGACTGCCAAGAGCCGACTTTTAAATACTTGAGAGTCGACTCTTGGTGGACACATTTATACAAAAATAACATAAATAGATAAAATAATATTTTTTAAGTTTATATTGTAAATGAAGCCTAAGGGAAAGATTTCATGAACAACAACAACAACAACAACAACAACAGCAGCAGCAACAAAGAGGACTTTATACACAATAAACGTATCAATTATTTAACTATTGAACTAATTTCATTTAAGTGTTTATAAATAATTACGCATGTGGTGTGTAAGTGTGCAACTGTGTAAGTGTATGTGTGTGTGCGCGCTTATTTTTATATGTATTTGTGTGGATTGATGTACGTTTGCGTATGAATGCGTAAGTATGTCAAGTCACCTAATGAATGACGGCCAGTAACTAACGCATTTGTACAAGAATAATGCAAACGTAACGTAACGCAACGCAACGTAACGTAACGTAACGTAACTTAATGCAACTTAATGTTAAAGCATGAACGATAATATAAAATATATTTATAAATGTCAGAGGATGTACGCTGGTGTATATGTGTGTGCGTGCGTCCTTTATTTGTACGTGTGTTGCATGTCACGTACTCTAAAAATAAATGAGCCATATAACAAAGAGGTCAAAAAAAGAGAAAACAAAGAAGAATAACAAAAAAAGTCATCATAAAGAAATTCGCATAATGAAATAAAGTTTTCATGGGAATTTTTACGTAGCAAGTTACAGGTAACATCAATAAACATAAAGGTAACATTTTTCTGTAATGATTATGGTTTGGTTTGGCTTGCTTTGTATTGTATTGTTATTATTGTTGTTTTATATTTTATAAATTATGCCAACAATTTTTGCGGTTACAGCATACGGAACATCAAAACTGATGATCAGGCAGGTCGTTCTACTTTTCATTTTCATTATTTTTTTTTTTGTTGGGGCCACACTTACCAGCTAAAGGCAGATAATGGAAAAATATCAACCGTTATAATAAGTACAGCAACACTAGCAAAAAGCAAAAAAAAAAAAAAATAAAACAAAAAATTGGCATGAAAAGTAAATTCTGTCGATTCAACAAATTGTTAAAAACAAATGATTGGAGAAATTATAAAAATAGGAAATAAAAATTGAACAAGTAAGAAACCGTTAGTCGGAACCAACTTTCACAAATACCATACATCAATTTACTGAATGTGATCAGAAAATCAAAAAATTGAAAATAAATTAAGAAAAAATCTTAGTTGTGAATGATTTTGAAAAATTGATTTAATAGAATAGAGTCCAAAAAATGAATCGATATGGCTCAAAATTTAACACCCCACCTACACAGTACATTAAAGTATTGTCTTTCATAAAAAATTATTTAAAATTGTTTCGGAATAAAAAGTTATGCGGAAAGGGGTTGTAAAAATGAACCGATTTGGTACAAATTTGGCATCCACATTTAATAGATTAAAATGTTATTTTTAATAAAAATTATTCAAACTTTAAAATTATTTTAGAATAAAATGTCATACGGAAAAAGATCATAGACATGGACCAAACTGATTCAAAATTAGTACACATATTAAATGTGTTGGATGATACTTTCAGATCCACTTTTAATAAAAGTGAAATATTAAGTTTCTAAATAATTTTAAAAGGATTCGTTTTAAGATCAAAACACTTTAAAGAGCTCGTTGAACTTAAGTAAAAATTTCGCTTTATAGTTTGATGATAAGTCCACATGGATAAACAAGAGACAATTAGACAAATAGGCAGAGATTAAGTGATCAAGCAATTAAGAAAATAATTCTTTAAGAAAAGGATTCTTAATCGCTTGATAAAATAAACAAATGGACTTATTTCAAGATTTCCTTGGGGGATTACCAACATCCACCCAAACTTACAATATCGCGTACCACAAATGGCATAAATGTATAATGTATAAAAATAGTTATACATGGGGCGTTCTTTTATGCTGATGTTTATATTGAATTACACATTATTGTTGTTGTTGTTATTCTGCTTCTTACTTTAGCTATTTTAATTGTAGTTGCTATTAGTAGTTGTCCCTGGTGTCGTTATTTTCACTACAAGTTACATAATCAACCATTTGTTGTTGTTGTTGTTGTTGTTGTTTATAGTAATAGCTAATGGAGTAAATGTAATTATCTAGTGATAATTATAGATTGTAAACTTACACCTACCGATATTTTCTTTTACCTTCATGCCCATAATACAAAAATCATACAAAAAAAAAAAAAAGTAAAAAAGTGGGAAAAAATTGCGAAGCAAAAAAAAAAAAGAAAAAAAGAAATGCATAAGAAAAATATGGAAAGTAAAAGGCAAAAAAGGCAAAATAGAGGAGGAATAATTTGTTAGTCCTTTATCATTGATGGCAACAAGTGTTTCAGTTTTCTATAACAAATAAATCGAGCAGTAATGCATTTAATTAAATCATTGAAACGTTAGACATTTACAAAAAAGTTATTATTATCTATTGCTTTTCAACGGAAAATAAATCACCATCAAGTACGTTTATTGTTTATTACTTTATTTACTTCTTTTAATGAAATTATTTTTTTTTTGTTTTTTTAAATCAATTTAATGGACGCTATTAATTCTGGATGAATGACTGAATGTTTTAAAAAATGAATGCGCAAACTTAAGATGATCAACCATTTACAGTTACAGTTATTAAAGTAAAAGTTTTGTGCTTGATGAAAGCAGATAAATTCTATTCAATTGAATAAACTTGTCAATTTTAACAGAGATTTCAAAAAAAAAAAAACTTTGGGTTGTCCAGAAATGATTCACAAAATCATTCGCCTTTAGGACTATACTTTTAAAGAGAGGTACACAGATATCAATTTAAAAATTCAGATCGATTCTCAATTTGATTTATATTTCGGATTTATCTTTCGGAATATGCTTAAATTGGACTTAAAAACTTAAAAGTAGCAATTAGTTATTTGCTTAAAATTTTTCTAACATGGTTTCCTTAAACTTTTTAATTTATAAACATCAGTTTAATTAGGGCAAATGTAAATTTTAATTTAAAACAATTAACAATTTTTGAATTTGTCATTTTTTTTGTACTTATTTGCTAATTTTTTTTTTCTGTTGCAATAAAATTTTAGTGGCTATTATTTTGCAAATTATTTATAATAATTTGCAAAATAATATAATACTATTAGTAAAGTAATATGCGTACACAAACACACAACACACACACACACACACATACACACTCTTACACATTCAAATCAATTAGAGACAATTATCTGTTAATATTTAATAATGATGGCATTGTAGGACCATCAACCACCAAACCACCAAACCATCAATAAAATTAACACAATGAACTTACATGTTGAAATTGATATAACTGTCTAATTAATAAGCATTTTTATCATTATCAAATTCTCAATTAACGAAATAGCGATGATAAGTTAATGGCAGCAACTTTTTTACGCATTCTTTTTTTATAATTTTTTTTTTTAATTTTCATTTGATTAGACAAATAAAAATGTAAAATCGTTTAGAATTGCGTATATATGGACATTTTCATAAATAGTTGTTCAAGTTTAGACAAGACTGCAGCCCATTATTATTCTTCTTATATGGACGTTGAAGAAACGATAAGTGATATACTTTTTGATTATGTAAAATTTGCTAAAATTATAGATTTTGCTAAAAATTGATACTAACGAAATGACAACTGATAGGGAATCTCATAGAAATATTTAATGTGGATGCTGGTGCGTAGAAGTAAATGGATTGAGAAGCCTAAACGTTTAGACAAAGTAGTTAAAGAACGAGGGATGCTTACTTAACAGTGCAGTAAGAGTTTCATCAAGGAGGCTTAACTGCATGATACCCAAAAAAAAACAAAATGAGCGCTAGCCTTGGTAGTTATGCCAAGCATGGATTCAGAGCCTTCCAATTACTCCTTGGCTTAGCTTAGTTAGTTCATTAAGCCTACCCAGCTACCCCTCGGGAAATGGGAGCTTGCATTTATATTGTATTTTACGGTCACGACTAGCTTCCAATTACAAGACCGTATTGCACCTTATATATTGAGCTTAATCTTTGGTATCTAGATCCGAAGCCTTCCCATTACTCCTTGGCTTAATTTGGTTAGCTCAATAAGCCTACCCAGCTACCCATTTTATTGGGGAAATGGCACTCTGCACGGCAAGCATATATATGTTCGGATAAGCTACGTCTGCTATATGGGCTCCACAACCCCCACGAAGCCAACCTCAATATTACCACATTGGGCATATTAAAACTGGTGATCTTATGGTACCCAATTAAATCTTTGGATCCGATCTCGTGACTCATGATGCTCTCTGATGGCAACGGAACACCAACAACCATCACATAAGCCACTCCCAGTTGAGCAGTTGCTTCTCGGGACTGCTTACCCCCATGCTCACTTAACAGAAAATTTGAGCAAATTCTAACCAAAGAGTCTCATGACCGCCATAAGAGAAAATTTAAGCAACGATTTAAGCAAAAAACAGTAAACACCAACGATTTGTGATAAAATAATAATCATGAAAAGTAGTTGCAGAAGGAAATTTCTCAAACAACCGAAAGTGGTTTGGTGTCCATGAATTACTTAAACCTTTTGATACATCCACACATATACAGAGAAGCACATACACATTATGTATGTTTATATTAAATATTATAAAGTGAATAACAAACAATAATAATGTTAAAATTATTATGCAAATGTACGAATAAAGCAACGACACTTAACTTTATGTGTATTGTAAATATTTTATTTTATATGTATAATTTTGTATATATAGATTTGTATATACGTATATATATTTATATACATATTATATATGTTAATCATACGGCATGTATTAATAAACAAATGAATTACAAATGAAATAAATGAACGAATGTAAATAATGAGGGGAAAAATTGTTAAAATCATATAAACGGTTAACGTTGTAAATAACAATAATTATAATTAATGTTTATGCAACAATATACAACAACATTCATACGCATATATTCTCATGAACATATTTTTCATACTTTTTATTTATATGAAATGTAAATGAATGATGCTCTTCTTCTTCTTCTTCTTATTATTATTATTATCATTATTATTATAATTTTAATTATTTTAATTATTATAATTATAATTTTTGTTGCGCCTATTGTTCTTGTTTTCATACGTTTTTATCAGTGTTGTTTTTTGTTGTTGTTATTATTATTGTTATTGCCATAGATGTTGTTATTTTAATTATATAACTCATAATTTGCCCTCAAGTAAAATAAATTTTTGACGAAGAAATGTCAGACAAATAGAAAACAACGATGCAAAAAAATTAAAATGGAAAAAAAATTTACCCATTTAATTTATCATTTAAATGAGCTAATTAATAATTTCTCTTTGTAAATATAAATCATTATTATTTTAATTATTTTTATAATTAAGAGAATACTTTACAATTCTTAATCACAATTCTTAATCACATTTTATTTACAAAACACTTGATTGATTGATTATTGAATTTTTATGTTTTTTCTTGTTATTGTTATAACTGTTATTACCATTACGTTTACATAATAATTACGATTGATACTTTATGATTATTCCTTAATAATAAAAAGAAGAAGAATAATAATTAATCACGTGTCTATCTATCTCCATCTCTCTCTCTCTCTCTCTCTCTCTCTCTCTCTTTCCCTATCTCTCTCTTTTTCTTTATTTTTTCTTTCTACCTTGTAATATAACAATTACTGAATATAAAGTGTAATGTGCAAATGTACACATACACGTTTATATACACACATTCACACAATACAATTTTTTTCAGAGAGCAAAAGATTTAACTGTTATAATTATTTTATTGTATTAACTTTACACATGTAAAACTAATTAAATATATTAATAACTTTGTATAACAGTTAAGTATAACAGTTTGTGTGTTAGTATAACAGTTTATAACAGTTGCAAAAAGTATTACATTTATATAAACAAATGCTTAAAATGGACAAAAAAAATAGTGTTGTACAATTTTATTTTTATTGTATAACACTTTTTGGTTTATGTATGAAAACGGGTTCCATTTTTTCTTAAGCGATATAACTGTTATATATAATTGTTAAACTAACCAAAAGATAGTTTCAAGCATGTAAACATTCTAACAATATATAACAGTTAGAATATATAATAGAACAGTTCAAATAATATAACAGTTAATTTATACAAATTAAAAATAAATTATTAATTAATTAATTAATATTAAATAAAAAAATAAATAATTAATACACAACACACTTCGGTTTGAAGTAATTACTCAGATTTCTTTGATCTATTTCTGCTATTGGTCCCTTTTTTTGTAGCTTCTTAGGAACTAATTTCCTTGTTTCTTTGAGATTTTTAGAATGTTTTGGATGGATATATAACTGGAAATTGAACCATACGTCTTAAAATCAATTTTGAGTCAATTTAAGTGTAAAATATTTCAATGATGGGCTTGATTTTGGTTCAAAGACAAATATTACTAAATATTGAAAATGAATAAGATCGGAAAATGTTTGAAATGATTAAACATCGATTTAAAGTGGGTATTTGATATATCGTTCCTAAAAATGTATCAAGTTTGATATATTTTTTCGAATTCCTTTCATATCGTTTCATATAAGAAAATTAGAAAATTTTCTTGTCTATTAATTTTTTAGGTGTTTTAAGCAAATTGAGCAGAGCCATCGGCTCCAATTGGCCGTATGCGTAAGGCTCAAAATTTTTTGTCATTATTTTAATTGTTATTGTTGCTTTAAACAATTATTGTTTGCTCTACCAATAATTTATTTCTATAAATTGTTGATTACATAATTTTACTTTATAAAAATAATTGCTTTCTATAAGCAAGCAACAAAAAAACAAATAAATAAAGACAAAATTTCATAGAAATGCATTCATCTCCAAAATAAATAACAAAGAAATAATTGCATGAAAAAGTGTTAACAACAACAATTAAACGATTTACAAAAAATTTATCATGAAATCAACAACACAAAAATTTAAAACAAAAAAATGTTGAAAGAATGCGACAACAATGCATAATTTTCACTATCTGCAATTACAACAACAACAACAACAACAACAACAACAACAACAACAACAACAACAACAACAACAGCAAAAACAAAAACAAATGCAACTTTCTAAAAAAAAAACATAACAATAATAAATCGCTAACGCAACTTTCTCCTTTGACTACATTCTTTATTTTTTTTTGTTTTGTGCTCGCCTTAATTTTTTTTATTTTTTATTTTTTTATTTCTATTTTTTGAATAAAACAAACCATGAATGTGATAATAGAAGCTTATGATAGATATTGGGGACGAGAGAGAGAGAGAGAGAGAGAGAGAGAGAGAGAGAGAGAAATAAAGACTAAGAGATATGGTTAGATAGAATAAGTGAGATGCAGTTACTTGTTAAGATTTTAATCGATGCTTTAAATTATGCCATAAATTTACATAGACAATTAATTTCATTTTATATTATAAGAATACAAATACATATACGCGCTTACCTTATGAAAATCAACAAATCTGCCCAAACAGATAAAAATGCACGACTCATGTTAAATAATAAAAATTCAAATGCGATGCGCAAAAAGAAATAAAGAAATTAATTGTAAAGTATTACACACACACACACACACACACACACACACACACACACACACACACACACACACACACACACACACACACACACACACACACACACACACACACACACACACACACACACACACACACACACACACACACACACACACACACACACACACACACACACACACGCACCACACACATATATATATGTAAATAAATCCCCATAGAAAGTCAGTGAGAAAGTGATGGAACATATGTAAAACAGACAAACAGGTAAGAAAAATGTTGAAGTTAAGTAGAAAGTAACAGATAATGCCAGGGAGAGAGAGAGGGAGAAAGCGAAAGAGAGAGAGAGAGAGAGGTATAACAATAGATAGATTTAGGTAAATTGAACAGTAAATAGAAATATCATAAATGGCGCAATAAAAATAAAGATTTTCCAGAAAAAAGTGAAAATTTACATTAAGAAAAAAACGACAACAACAACAAAAGAAAATCTAAACAGAAGCAAAGGACAACTCTATGAAAATATTTATGCGGGATTTAACAAAAAGAAAAAAGAAACAAGAAATTATAAAAACAACATCAATAGCAAAAGCAACAACAGCAATAGCGAAAGCAACAACAGCAACATTAATGAAAAAATACTTTAGAGGAGAAAAAGTAAAACAGAAATCAAAAAAAGTACAAAGCAAAGCACAGCATCGTTTTTCATTAATGGAAAATTAACATTATAATAAAATATCGTGTAAAAAAAAACAACATAACAACAACAACATCAAGAATCAGGATAATTGCAACAATAAAAATCTGAAGAATGCAAAAAATCCACATGACACAAAAAAAACCAAAACAAAGCAAAAACATAAGCAAAAAAAATTCTCAAATATTTATTTAATTTGTTTCATACGATTTTCTTTTTGTTTTCCTTTGCGCGATTTATGCGAATATTTAAAAAATTTTTTTTTCATTTTTATTACAGAACTTTGCTTATAATTTTTTTGTTCTTTTTCAACTGTTTTTCTTTTTGTTTGTTTTCAGTTAAAAATATATAAACAAGTTTTTGTTGTTGTAGTTGTCTTTTCTATTGCTTCACAAAACATTTTTATTATTATTATTATTTTTTTCTTGCTTTCAATTCTCGCACTTTTTCTAGTTACTACTTTTTGTGGCGATTTAAATTTTTTTTTTCAAAATATTTTGTGTTTTTTTATAAATTTGTATATTTTTCCTCAAAGCGTTTTAAATTGAATTTCATTTTTATTTGATTTCAAATATGTTAAAAATGTTATAGAGCCATTGTAGCCTACTTTTAGCTATTATATAATTGTAGCATACATTTGGGAGATAAAAGAGAAATTTTCTTCTCAATTTAGAAAATAAAAATAAGGGGAAATTGTTTGAATTGATTTATCAAAATTAATAATGTAATGAAATAAAAATTAGATGAATTTTTCTCATATGGCAAGAGAATATCTTTCGATATATTAATTTTTAAAAAATATTTTTTTATGAATTTTCAAGTATTCACGAAACAGATAGAGAGATTTGCATTATCAATGGTGATCAAATTACAAAATTTTCAGTTATCATTTGAAAATGCTTAAAATCAGAACATTTGTACAACCACGGCCCATTTTAACAAAATCGTTTTTTGAAAAAAAAAATCTAATTTTACATGTTTTTTAACATTTTAACAAAAAAATATTGTTAAAGTATTTTAATCTAAAAAAAACTTTTATATTAAATTTAGACTAGATGGGTCCACACTTTTTCCCATATAACGCTTTCTATGAAAAAACTCATTATATGAACAAAAGGTTTAATTTTGAATCCACTTTAGCTATTATTGGCCCTACCATGTATTTTGACATAAAAAATATGCGCACCAATACTTGCTCTAAATTTGAAAATTTTTTTGAACGTCCTCTCATATAACGAACTTTGGAAATAATTGAAAACTTAATGTTTTTTTCAATTTAGCTTACTTTTCATTCTCTTCTTTGATTTTAAATAGTCTAAGCAGAGTACGGTATTTAAGACTCAACCCCGAAAGACTATGTACCATCCAGCGATGTACAAAAGCTTCTTTCATTGCAAATATTTAAAATTCTTGAAGATGGGAGTTAACATTTTTTGGACATCGGAATATAAAATTTAGAAGCAAACTTGAACGTTGTACATGTAAAATTCTATATTTGCGTTGTAATGTTTCTGCTTAAAACAATCTGTGAAAAAGCTCAACGCACAAAAATTTTGATTATTTAGCTTTTTGCCTAAAATTGAATTCATACGTCAATCAACATAAATGCTAATTTGTTTTTTGTATTTCAAATTCTTTTAAATTTATATTTTTTGTTTTCTGTTTCATATAAAAAATTTTGTAATTACAAAAGAGAACTTATTTCTTTTTGCTATGCATACGCATAACAAATAATAATAATAATAATAAATCACCATGTAAAAAATAAAAATTTCAAAATGTTTATTTTTGTTCTGTAAAATGTTTTATCTACATAAATATTTTAAAAAACCGAAATATCCCAATTAGCAAATAGAGATAAAGAAGCGCCAGCAAAAAAATGTTATGGCCGCTTGAGTTAACTGTTCATTCCCTACGCTATTACGCCAAATATAAAAGTTTAAAGTATTAAAATAAACGGTATAAATTTCCGGAATATCCAAAATTTGGATATAAGTATCAAATAGAACCAAACTGTATTGCAATTTTAAGCGCTTTAAATGTCAACGCTTTTTAAAGTCTTTCATCAGTAAAGCACTTAAAAGAAGAATCGCATTCGGGGCTATGGGTAACAAGCTTATGAGGGTATTGCTTGGATCAAACTTCACTATAAGCCCAATTTCCGGAAATTTTATCGACCATAGCATTAAGGCATATAAAGATGGTGTTACTTGTTCTAACTAGAAAGACTTCCGGTTGAGGTACCACAATTTCTGATTGAATAAATAAATTTGAAATTTTTTAATAAGGTCCTCTGAAATCACCTCAAACCTGTACGCATATTACGTATATACCTATAAAACTATGTCATCCAATAACACGAGTTGAGGATGATTTGACATTTCTGTAAAACGGATGACACATAAAATATTGCAAATTCTTAGGGCAAATTATCTGAGAAACCTAGCACAATGAAACTGTATTTGCTGAAAAGCCTGAAAGTTTTCAATTCTTAGTTTAAATTATAATGTAATGAAAATGAGATATTTCCAAGGAACCCAATAACCAAGACCAGGCTTAATTTTTTAATGATTTAATACGTAACATATCTCTGAAAGACAAAGTTCCAGAAGAAGTTTCTTTTATGCTAGAAAAGGCTTGATACTCATAAATCTATCTAATTTTCATATTTTGGTGAACAATAAGAATGAAAAAATGGAAAATGTTTGGCATCAAATACAGATGCACTTATCAGCAGAATAGAAAGTATCCACTCAAAATGATTATTTTGTGTTATTTAAAATGTCTCCTTTTTAAATAGAGATTTTAGAAAAGCAGATTAAAAAAAAAAAAGAAACACAAAGAAAATAAAAAATATCAAAATTTACAAATTAATAGAAAAGTCAGCAATATTTGTGTAGAAAGCATAAAAAATAATATAATAAATTGTTCAAATATGCATTTGTTACATACGCCCAAATTTAAAACAATTTTTTATGGGACCAATGAGGCAACTTTTTTCACAATCTGGCATTTAAACATTTTAAATAAAAAAAAGAAAAATAAAACTATATATGAATTTTTCTGCAAAAGTTCATTGTTCATCTAAACACAATCGTTTTAAAAAATCTATTTTGCTTTTATATGCCTTGCATCTATAAATATTAGGGCGTTTGGTAAGATAACTCTTTTGTTTTTTTTTTTTTTTTTTTTTCAAAACAAAGCCAAAACAATTTTAGCGTGGTCCAATCGCCAAATAACTAAAGTAATAAACTTTGTTGTGTTTGAAAGAACTAATTTTCGTATAGACAACTTCGAGTCCATGACAAATAATTCAAAAGCCGCATTGCGGAATTATTGTAATGTTAAAAAAGGTCTTCAAGCAAATTAAAAGTTATTCAATTTAAGTTAAAGTGAAAATTTTGATTGGAGAATTTTAATGTCGTATTCACTTTAAAGTCAATGAAACTAATGGAGACACAATACATTTTTCAAGTTATGCAAATCAATGTACAGTAATTCTCAAGGTCGCTACAAAAATAAATTTATCGATTCTGAATTCGCTTAAGTAGAAGAACGTTCTTTATATCAATCACAGAAAAAAACCATAAGCAAAATAATATTTTAATGACCTAATATATATATATATATATATATATATATATATATATATATATATATATACATATATACTAATGTGTGTGTGTGTGTGTGTAAATTGTAATGTATATTAATCACATCAATATATTTTATTGGATTTTATGATATTTTATTTATTTATTTACTTATTTATACGCATTTATTTTATAGCGTTGAATTGTTTTTTTTTTCAATATATTACAGATTTTTCTTTGTTTCGTAATATATTTATTATTCAATTTAATTTATTTTTATATGATGGAAAAAAATTAAGAATATTAAATCGTTTTAATCCGCAATTGAAACCATCTGCTTTTATAAATACAAATATTTCTTATACGTTTTATAACAAAAAAAAAAAAAAGTTTATATATTTAAAGTGACTTTTTTTTTGAACTTTTTGTTTGATTCTATTTTTACATCATTTGATTGGCATTTGCCTTAAATAATGATATAATAACATTATATTTTATAATAATAATCGATCGATGCGCTATAAATCTTTACCAAACTCTTTTATAATATTTTTAATTATTTCTCACTACTTTTGTTGATTCTAAATTGTGGTAAAAAGCTTTACTGGTCTCTGGAAGGATCAGGTCAATTGAAATGCAAGATCAGTATTCAAAATTTCATTTTACAGTTAACTTAATGATGACTGTAACGGTTCATATCGCAAGTAAATATTTCTACAAATATATGCCTAGCAAGCAGGCTTGCTGCCAACTAAAAAATTGACTGGCTGATCTAGTTTGTTGCGAAAACTTTTAAGAAGACCTCGATGCTAAACAAATATGAAATTTACTTAATAAATTGAACTTTAAGTTGATAATTTCTCGAAAGTTGATAATTTCCATGCCTAAAATTTTACAAACACTATCATTTGTGAAATTTTGAGAATGTCTTACTGAAAATTGTTTCAAGAAATTTACTTTAATAAGCAGTAAAAAAAAATTGTAGTAGATGAAAAAAGTCAACTCAAGCTAAACTAAAAACTTTTCACTTAAGTAAATAATTTTTTGTTTTTACTTTGTTTACTCAGCTTTAATGATAAAGTGTTTTGTTTAACAAATAAAAAAAAAAAAAGAATACAAAAAAAATATTAAATTTGTATATAGAATTAAATTGTACACTGAAAGCAAATAATTTATAGTTTTACTACCAAACAATACTACCAATGTAAGTTGATACCACAAACAATAAAAAATGGCAGCAACAGCATATAAAATACAAAAAAATACAAAATAATAAACAAAAAACAAAAAAAAAAACAGAAAACAGAAAACAGAAAACAGAAAACCAACCGACTAATGATTGCTATTAAATTGAAATTCATTACATTTTTAAATGGCAAGCAAAATGGCCCATTAAAATTATGTTTACTAACTTTAAGCCACTAATTAAAACCTAAAAAAAAAAAAAGAAAAATAAGAAGCAGATGGGAGATTTTCCTCAGTTTTTTATTGTATATTTATTTTATTTTTATATCAACCACCAAGAAGAAGTTGGTGGGTATATTCATTATATCATTATGTATGTAACCTAAAAAAAGAAGCATCGAAAATCCTTGATCAGTAACAAAATCTGAATTAAGTTTGATGTGTCTATCCGTCTGCCCTTGCGTCATTAACAATGCTTTAAAATAGTCGCAAAAAAATATATGGAGCTCAAATTTGGCAGAAACGTTGGCAGTTTTTTTTTAGGCAGCTTAGTATAGAAAATGGGCAAAATCGGTTTATGGAAACGCTCACAGAGCAAAGTAAATTGAAAAGACCTCAATTGTCCAACAAAATTTTTGCAAACTGTATACCAAAAAATTATGCAAATCGGTCTACCTGAAATTATACAGTAATAAATTTTCACTTTTTTATGTTTACGTTTTCTATTTACCACTGAAATATTGAAATTTTCTTTGAATTGTAATACTTTGATTTATGAGTGGGGGGGATCCAAGATTCGACCCCAGTTACTTGTTAACTTTTTTTTGGAGTTTTTCTCTCTTCTTCTTTTTTGTATGCGTATAGTAAAGAAACAGAAAAATTTTATATATTTTATATTTATAAGTAGGATATTTTCAATTTCATTAAAATGGAATGAAGTTTTTCAACAGTATAATCTCATCGGAAAGCTGTTACTTTAATGAAAAGAATAAGTAAAAATATTCTACTCGATTATATTAAACTGTTAAAGTGCCTTACAATATTTTTCGTTACATCAATTAAATAGTTAATAAAATGAAAAAATTTTTGTTTTTTTTTTAAAACTTGACAAGTTTGTAAGGTGGCAGTGAGTTTTAAAAATGGATTAATTTGGATCTAATTTAATATGAATAATTAATTTATCAATTAACTATTGTGAACTGATTTGCATTAGAGAAAAAATATCAAGCAAAATTGTAAATTTCTTCTTATCAAAATAAGATCATAAAAATCTAAAAACGGTCCATTTTTTAGCATTCTACATAAAAGTTGCAAGAAAACATTTTAGTAATAGATTCATTAAACGGACAAACAGATGGATGAATTGACAAACTAACAGACTTAAATAAATTCAGATGATGATTCTTTGCCGTTGGGTTATAGAAAATTGCACTTATCTTAAGATTTATCTTTCAAATGTTTCAAATATTCGCATAAATTTTTAATATCCTTGTACACCAAGGAGCAAAAGCAAAAGGAACATGGTAAGTCTAGTATAAAAGTATTCTTTTGAAAAGAGTTACTTGCTTATGTTAGAAGCAAGATAATTTCTTACCATTGAATTATAATAAGGATATGCATCAGGATATAACCATAAAAAAATACGGTGAAGAGTTCTAAAAGTAAACTAAATTGAAATAAATTATAAAAGTAAATGTAACCTCTTGAAAATATATTATGCATTTCTTTTGGTAAAGATATCCTTTTAATGTTTATAATGAAGAACTGCCAGGATGTAATTTTCATTTTCATTGTTCACCACCACAATTCAATGTCATTTAAAAAGTTTATGCATGAAATTCGTTGGAGCTTCTTTCTTTGCCATTATTCATCAGAATATTCTATTTTCATAGTTTTGTACTCTCTTAATAATATTTCAAGTTTATTTAAGTGTAGTAATAATAATAATAATAATAATAATAATAATAATAATAATAATAATAATAATAATAATAATAAGTAGAACAAATGAATGAATGAATTCAATTTTTAATATAATTATTTATTTATGCTTTTCATATATAAATCAAATTGTTATTGCATTATTGTTCAACAATTCTTACAACGGAAATCAGGAAGAGAAAGAGCAAAGAAAAGAGAAAAACAAGATAACAGGACATGTAAAAAACAAACAGGAAAACACGAAGATGTTAAAGGAAATGAAAAATGAAATTGACAAAGAAAGATGCATCATTGACAAAAAATTAAACAAAAAAGAAAACAACACAACAAACGAAAAGAATGCAAAATATGACAGAAAGCAGTGAAAGATAGAGAATGAAAGAAAATAAAGAGAAAAAAATCTATAATATGCACAAATATTTCTTGATATTGCAAGCAGATGCAAATATATCATATTGTTAACATAATAAGATTTCATTCAATAAGAACACTTTATATCCAAAATATTTCAGATACCATGCAATAGAAATTTTGTAACAAAAATCAATTTTCCAGTTGTACAAATGATATTAAAAAAATTATAGTTGGCTAGAACTTTTTTTTATGCATTTCATATTCAATCAGCATATCTGCAGGCCTTAGCATTTAACCGACTTTCCAATATCTTCCAATATGTTCTGCTAATCATGCATTTAAATCTCTCAAAGTTGTAAAAATATTAATGGTAAAGTGAAAATGATTTTAAAAAATAGGAACTTGATATTAAACGTTCCTTATTTAAAGGCATAGATCTCTGCAATATCCAACTCTATAAACTCTATGAACTAATTGGAAACTTCCCAATTGTTTAAGTGTACGATCATTCTCTGGCATGGCGAGAAAAACTAATTAGCTTTGATATTTTTGAACCATCTACTTTTAACTAATAAACACTCCAAATGAAAATGTATAGTTACAAGAAATGCGCTTCATATCTTTTGATTAGATTTTGAGTAGTAAATACAATTTTTGTATGACAAAGTCTACTTTCGCCTTTTATTTTTATAAAATGTAATTCTCACAAAACATTTTAAGTATAAAACGCTATGAAATTTGTTAAGAAATTTTTGTTATACAAGAGGACTAACATCACTGGGAAGGGGTTAAAACTGGATTGATTAAAATGGTAAACGTTGTAACAAGGAAAGTAAAGGAATGGAAAATTGATTCCAAAGAAAATATGTGAAATGAAATTTAACTAAAACGAGAAAATTAAATTAAATAAGAAGTGACTTCATTAATCAAAAGTAAAGAAAACGGAACAAGAAAGAGTCTTAGTCTAAGGTTCCATGTGAAAAATTCTTTGCTTTTATTAATTGTAAAAAATTTTGATTGATTTCATTTTCTATTTCATCTTAATCTATAAGATCTATAATCTCCACAAAATGTTCACAAATTAACTGAAGATTATTAAAATAAAATATACTCAAGAAAAATTGCATGAATAAGAAAAGTTGCATGAAGAATGTTGGATGTAAAAAGTAGAGTGCTCAGGTAATTCTTATGCTAATAAAATTATTCATATGCATCATCTTCTTCTTGCTTTGTTTTTTTTTTTTGTTTCTTGTTTGTTTTTTTTTTGACACTTGACACTAACATTTCTCTTATAAATAAATTTAATCATTGAATCTCTTGTCTCTTTGTGTTGTATTGTCTTGCATTTTATTATAACAAAGTAATTGAGTATAAATAAAATATTCGTAATCCAGTATTTTCCTTTATTATTCTTTAACTATTATTATTATTATTTTTATTATTAAAAGTCCATACACATTGTCCTTTAATTTTATGTAGATGTATAAATAAATAACCAATAAAAGAACTTATTTTTTGAAAGTCTGTGCCTGTTGCAATATCTGACATATGTTTTTCCTGTACATACATAAATGTATATATATGTATGTATGTGTGTGTGTGTGTGTGTGTGTGTATCCATGTATATATATGAATTTATTGCATATAAAAAAAGAAAAGAGAATTAAATATTCTTTATAAAACAGAAGTTTTCCATTTTTCCTTCTTTTTCTTATTTTTTATTTTTTTTTCTTTTTTGTTGCTTCTCCTTTTGGCATTTATATATAATTGCATAAAATATGACATAATAATATTGTTGAATTTTTTTTCTTTCCTTGTACTATTTCTCATTTGTTGCTATTGCTACTACTTTCTTCTTATTATTACTTTCTCTAACGTTTCAGTTTTTTCTTTTTTTTTCAGTTTTTATAAATTTATTCATGAGTTGGTCTTTTATACGTTAAAAATTCTTTTTGATTGTTACCTCTTGTTTTCTTCATTATATTTCCTTCTCCAACAAGAGAAATGGCCTTTTAATATATTTATATTGAATAAATTTTAGATACTTAGGCAATTTTTGCAAGTTTACTCTATTTTAAACTAAACCATTGAATTATTACTCATTCAGCCCACGATTAAGTTAATTAATAATCCTTCAGCATTTTTCTTTTTATTCATTTGTCGTTATCGTGCAACTCACTAGTTTCGCATTCACTATTTAAGTGCAATATCTGAAGCGAAAGCTAATCAAAATTAGTATACGTAGCAGAAACCACGTTTCAATAATTTTTGTCGTATAATATAATTTCCAAAAATAATTTCCACGAAAAGAATAATCCGAATGTAAGACTTTGCAGCATTAAAAATGCACTCTAGAAGAATGTGATGTAAAATTATTTAAGGAATGGTGGACGTAGAAGACCTTTAGAATTTTGGTCATGCAATTGATTTTAGACAAAAATCTTATTAGAGCCATACTATGTCATTTACCAAACAGAACTGAACGACTGAACTTACAAAAAATTTTTAAAAAAAAAGATATTTCCGGAATTTTTTGGACAAAGATTTAATGAAAAGTCCAGAAGCAGAATGTTACAAGCCATTTTCAAAAGTCTTTGGTAAAGAAGCAGTTAGAATATATTTTATATAACCATACCAAAAAAAAAAAAAAACAAATAGAGATAATTCTATTAGGCTTGAGCCAAATTTAGATACACACAATCTATAAACCCCGATATTACGATTCAGAGGCTCTTTCAGTAGTACACGGAAAACGTTAACATAAAATAGTGAACATATAATATTATATAATTCCGCGTAGGCGTGGTCGATTTTCAGAGAGACATTTTAGACCTCCTTAGAACTTTCGGTGTTTTGCAGTTTGCAAATAATGCGCAAAAGAAAGCTGAGGTATCCTTAGTTTACGCTGCACTGTGGGCGTGTCGTTAAATCGATTTGGCCCATTTTTTATAGCAAACTTTTCCAATGTTTCTGTCAAATTTTAGCTCCATATCTCTTTTTTTTGCTACCACCGGCCGCGGACAGACAGGCAGACACGTTCCAATTGATTCAGAATTTAATGCTGACCAAGAATATACATACTTTCTGCAGTCTTCGATGCTACTTTTTGGAGGTTACAAACAAAATGAATATACCCCCAAACTCTAGATGGTGGGACAAATATTTTGAAAAATAGTTTGCGGTAAATTTGTCTAAGAAAAATATCTCTCGCCAACAAATATTAGCAAGAAGTTCTTTAATGTTAATTTAGATAAAATGCCAGATAAAATGTTCGAAATAAATGTATAAAAAGTTAAAGTGATTGAAGTTGTAAGGATATTAATCGCTTGGTTTCTTTTGCCATAAAAGAAATTCTCATCCGCATTGGAAGTGACAGTTTGTCTTTTACTCGTTTGACTTCTCTTTTGTGTTTATACCGGGAATTTATTTTTCATCTTTACATAAAAAAAATAACAAAAGTTACAACTAGTATAAATTTTTTAATAAGTTGATAAAGACTTTCAAATATTCTACATTATTGCATTTAATGTGATTAAAAAGTTAAAAAAAATGCAGAGAAATTAAAAAATATAGAATTTCTGAATAATTTGAAGAATTCTTTAAATGAGAAGCAGAGGACCCCAAAAAAATCCATCGATCTGAACGAATTTTAGCATGCAAATTCTTAAGACTATTCTGCATCAATTTTATTGTAAGAATAAACAAAAACGTAATTTTTTTTTTAAAGCCTCGAAAGTGTTTTTAAAGCATTTTCCTGAGTCCCAAAAACTCTTAAGACAAAACATGCATAACCATTACTTTTTAATTTAACAAACAAAAAAAAAAACATTTATACACAGATAGACACACAAATGGGCTTAAATTGAGACCTCAAGTGATTCTGAATGGATTCATTTTGTAAAAAGTTGGCCCATCTCCATTCATTCTGGATATTTCGAACATCGGCAAAAATTTTTTGTCTTCACAAATGTTTTGCATGGCAAAAAGTAAAAAAATTCTGAAAACATGAAGGAAACATATGTCGTATGTGTAGGCATGCTATATACATGATACACAATGACACACACTCAAACTCACACTCACACATATACATAAATAATATATATATATATATATAAATACGTGTAAACCCATAGAGAAGGATTGATTGTAATTTGTTGATAAATAAAATTAAGTGCACTCTGAAAATACAAAAAAAGACAGCAAACACGAAAAAAGAGAACAAAACAAAACAAAACAAAAAAATATGGAAAAGTGTAAATAGAACAAGAGAATCGAATAACAAAAGAGGAAGAATAACAACAAGGAAAATATCTGATTTCTCTACGTCCTCCTCAAATTCTTCACAAAAAAGGAACTTAACTTAAAGGTTTTATCATAAAATAATCTTGTTACAATATAACACACACACACACACACATATATATATATATATATATATATATATATATATATATATATATATATATATAAGATTATTTCACATAAATACCGATTTTTTTTCTTCTTAATGGCAGGTAAATAAATATTTATAACTAAAGAGAGAGCCCCCCTTTAAAAAAAAAGGCAACAATGCAAACGAAGTAACAGAAACAATAACAATAAATTTTATGAGAAATACATTTAGTAAAAGATATATATAAGGAATATTTTTCTGCACACACACACACACACGCACATACACAAACTGACACTCACTTCTATACCTTTATCTCACCCACACATGAACCCAGTACTTTTGTGTTGCCAATTTCAGTTAGCCACAGAAAACTGTAAGCAAAACTTGATTCAGTGCAAATATTAATTTTAATATAACCGAGAGATATTTCAGTCAGATTTGTTATACAAATGATTGACTGAAGAAATAATTTTTGAAAATACGTGAGACATATAAGACAATTGGATTGTTAGACGGATGTTCGACCTAAAGCGTACAAATCAATTTTATCATTTTATTTTATTAAATCTATTAAATTCCACGGGACATTTTAAATTTTTTGAAAATAAATTCTCTCATAAAATTAAATGTTAATGCAAATGGATGATTATTGAAATCGATTGAAAAATTCCAAAAGAAATTCAGTTAGTTTTATGAACTCAAAGGGGCAGCAAATAGTTCAAAGTGTATAAACAATTTAATTTTAATTTAAATTGATTATAATTGTTAAAGGTCTGATCTCGAGAAGCTACAGCCACAGTGTTTGGGTTTTAGTTTGAAAGCGCATTAAACAGTTAACTTAGGATCACACGTTTTAAGAACCATAAGTCGCTTGAAGTCGAAGTTGGTTTCATCGCAACTACAAGATCATAACACGCTTGAACCTTTTAGCGATTTATTTATATTTAGCGTAGGAGGTTTTCTTTTCATTTAAGGCATGGGCACTTGAAATGCTTTATGCTGAAAATTTACCGTAGGACTTTTAGAAAGTTTACGGTCCTTCCTAAAATTTAAGTTTCATTAACTACGAACGTGCCTACTTTTTTTCAACGCACAGTAGAACTATGCATTTATATGTAACATATGGGTCAATAAGTTATTAGTTTGCCTAATCGTTGTCATTGATATTAATTCAATCGATCACATTTGAAGCTTTTAACTTTCACAATATAATAAGTAAATAAGGTTGCGTTTTAAATGAGCCAATTGAAACGGAGACTTAGTGACCTATATGTATATATATCATAAATACATATTATGTGAAAAATTAAGTAGAAATTTCGATCTATTGTTTTATGAACAAAATTTCACAATATCTTTTGTCTCCATTTCTATAATTTTAAAACTCTTACGCCATTTTTTTTAAGGGGCCCATAACTTTTCTTCAACTTAAGGCTCTCGCTATTGAAGGCTCTCAATATTTAAGCATATAGTTATGTATAAATGTTTATATGAATTTATTTAATATTACATATTGACATAAATGCATCATACCATTTTGTGTGCGTAAGAAAAATGTTTAGTTCAGTTTTTTTCAGTTTTTTTTTTTGCTCCATCAGCAAAATAATATAGTGCGATTTAGCTTCCAAAAAAAAAAAAAAAAAGAATGGCAAGAAAATTATAAAAGTGTTTTACATTCAATCTTTATTTATTTGTCTTTTTCACTCTCCTTTTCACTCTCTCTGTCTTTCGCAATCATTTAGTCCTTTGCTGTTGCTTTTAGCAAGAAAAAGAAATTTTTCTTGTTACTTTTTTTTTTCTTCTATTTTTGGGATATTATTATATTATGAACTATTTTAATAGTTTTGCCCCTAACTGTTTCATACATACATATACACATGTAAATACAGACACACATACATACACACACACACACACACACACAATACAACTATGAATATTTTATTATGTACTTTTATCCGTAGCATGAAATTTATTAAGAAGAAAAATTGTGAAGATGAAAACGATGAGGAGAAAGAGACCATAACTTGCCATAAATGATGATGAGGTTGCAACAAATTGTGGATATTCTTTTCTTTTTATTGGTTTTTTTTTTTTTTTTTTTTGTTGAACAATAACAACAAAAATAAACCTAATATTCTAGAACTAAGAGATGCTGCCATAAAAATGTTCCCTCCTAAACAATCATTTAACCCTGACTGGCATAAAACGTAAACAATAATAACAAGTATAGAATTTTTATAAGATATCAAACAATAACAACAATCATGACACCAAAAGAAATAAGCAAACGAAACAAAAAGGAAGCAGTAAAAACGTGATCTTAACACCAAAGAAAAATTTTTTGAAAGAATCAAAATATTACACAAAAATGTAAAAACCAAAAAAACTAATAAAAGCATTTGAAAGGGTAGAAAACGATTTCCCAAATACACCCTACACTTCTAATGATTTGAAAAGTTCGATATATAAGAGATTGGCAAAAAAAAAAAACTAAAGCAATCTGAAGCGATAGCGCCCGAAATTTCATTTAAAAAAGAAAAAAAAAGTAGAAAATTTTTATCTTACTTGCTTTACTTTTTTGCTTTTTGAGATCAAATTTTAGAAACTTTCTCATTTTCTATATTTTCATTTCTCTGGATTCAAGCACCTAAAGTCTAAAGAACGTTATTAGAAAGGCTATCAAAAAAAAAACAAAGTAACAGAATCGGAGAATCGGATGCACAGATTTAAAAAAAAACAGAAAGCGATTTTGAGTCAAGCCGTTCAATGGTATGTAAAATTTAAGTCAAAAATATTTGAGCATATCATATAAATCTGTCCGAACAACCCCCCCCCCCCCCCTCCCCTAGTATGGACAATAGGGCCGGACGGAGTGATGTAGAGTGTAAAAATCATTTCTTTGGAAATCGCATAAAAGTGATATCAAAAAATTAACTACTTCAAAAATATCGCTTAAGAATAAACTTATAAGTGCCAAAATAAAGAATAAGGCCAATAACAATAAGGCCAACAACAATAAAGCCAACAATAATAATCATTGTAATAATAATAAGTATAATAAAAATTTAAAGAAAAAGGGCAACAAAAGTGTAAATGAATTTTTCTCAAGAAATGCAGCAACACCAAAAGAAATACTTCCTTGTATTTATGTGGGCAACAAAGAAGAATCAAATTGTAAATAACATAATTTCGAATGGTAATATTTGTAGTTTGTAATGGTGGTTAATGTTGCTCTCTTAATGTTGATGTTGCTGGTAGTGGTAATGAAAGGCACAAGGTCATGAAATGCTTTCATAATTTGAATGATGAAATGATGAATGTTTCAGCCTCTGCCACATCTGTCTAACTGCCTACTTATACTTGCTGGCTGCCTATTTTAACTGATTAATGCATTTCAGAAACTAAGCGAGAGCTACATTTTTTAGCATGAAAAGCAATTTCTTTCTTTAAACACACACACACACACACACACACACACACACACGCGCGTAGATATATAATACAAATCATATTAACGATTCGCATCTCATTTTAAATACCCTACAGAATAATAACTATAAAAAGTAATTAAAAATTTTAATATAAAAGAAAAAAAGGTCAATAATTTTATTTTAAAATTCATTAATATTACAAGGCAGGGGATACAAAATGTAGGCTTTACCTATTTAAATATTTTCATAAAATTTTTCAATATAAAAACTTTGATAAGAATTTTGAGGATTTGAGAAATTTCCTAAATAAAAAGAGATTCTAATAAAAAAAAAAATGAGCCAATTTGAAATAAATTAAACACATTTTTGTATTTTAATATTTTGAATAATCGATGTGTCATATAAATAAATATGAAAATATAAATTAAAAAAAATTTTTTGTCACAAAAATCAGTTTGAAACTGATGGACTGACAAATGGACAGACATTATTTAATCGATTTAATTTAATTGAATTTTATTTAATGTCACAACAACAACAATAAACAAAAAACGATATAGAAATTGTAGTAAAATATAATTAACCTTTCAATTTTTCACTCTTTGATCTCTACGTGGTTACAAAAATCTAATAAAGAGGCAAGAAAGAAATTGAGAAATGTGAGTAGTTTTTTTTTGTCTTTTTTATTGTTTTTGTTTCTTTTTTTCTTTCTCTTAAAGCTTTTTTACATACAACCTTCCAGCACATTTTAATTCCATCATTTTAATTAGTCTAATCCTAGCAACTATTGCTACTGACTGCTCATACCAATCACTATCATCACATCAATTTAGCAGCAACACAAATATCAATTTCAACATTAACTTTAACACATTGCAGTAAATTTAAAGGTATCACAGTTTGTGTATTTATATACGTTGAACATGATTTTGCTTTCGCTTTAAAGCTTTGATGCATTTACAACTCAAAAGTCTAAATTAACTCAAACTAGCAGTAAGTCTTAAGCCAATGCATAATGCAATTTATTATGCTTTACATTACAAGCATTAAGCAAAAAGGACAAAAAAAGTTTTAATAAATAGAGAAGTAAATGTAAAAGCAGCCAAATATTCAAAGGACAAAGACAAAGGATTTATACGATAAATCTATGCAAAGTGAAAATTTTGTATGGAAAAAAGATTGAAGAACCATGGGCGCCATTCGTTGCTGGAATAAAAAACATCCATGTATCAATTTTTACTTAAATAGCTCAAAAAATGGTACCCTCTAGCTTTAGAACAAATTAACATGGACAGACGGAAAGACAGGCTTACATCAAATCAAGAAAAGATTCTGATCTGATGGGCATAATAAAAATGAGGTGTATTATAATTCCTTTTGAATGTTACAAACATATGGACAAACTTATAATACCCATATACCATAAGTTGTGTAGGGCAATTTCAAAATCTAAATCTAAAATATATTAAAAGTTTAGTTTAGTTGGTTCAATCACAAAATACAATTCTTTCCCATTTTTATTTATTTATTTTTTTTTGGTCTTTTTGTTTTTGGTTTCATAATTTTTCAATCCTTTTCATTGATTTTACCGATTTCTTTTAAATTATATTTTTCAGTTTATTTCTATACATTGCCCAATTTTTAGTTATCTTTTTACATTTAAGAAACAAAAAAATTCTGCTTTTTACTTAATTGCAAAATTTCATTACCAATAGATTTATTTGGAGAATGTTGAAGTTATTACCACAATAGTTAGGTCAAAAGTAGCTACCAACCAATAACAATAGCATTTATTACTTTCAAAAAAAAAAAAAAAAAAAAAAGTAAGAAAAGAAAAAAAAGAAGGAAAAGAGAAAGATCAAGAAAAATTTCAGCTCTAAAAATATAAAAAAGAAAATCAATTTACGAAAAAAATTTTTTACATATGTAAATGTGTATGTACATATGCATTTAGGTTTGTAAGGCACATGTGTGTGTGTGTGTGTGTGTGTGTGTGTGTGTGTGTGTGTGTGTGTGTGTGTGTGTGTGTGTATGTTACAGGTTTGATTTGACTTGTAGAGATTTCTCACCTAAAATTCAATGTTTGTCTGCTGTTTTCTACCAACTGCTGATTCGATTGCCTTAACTAATCTTTCACACATACATGTACAAATACATACAAACATATAAACATATAAACATGTTGATGAATATTGAGACATGACCATGGACATGAACATTTAAATATTAATTTTGGATTTTACGCTAAGTGAACGCGTCTATGTAGGTGCTTGTACTTATGCGTTTGTATGTGTGTCGGCATGTGTTATTAACGCCCTAAATTTTATGTTCCTCACGTTGTTTCTTTTATATGCTTCATATTTATATAAGTTGCTTTTGCTTTGCTCTTACATTTCGATTTTGAATAATCTTTGCTGCTTTTGTTATTTTTCTGTTCCTTTTTTGAAAGATTTCTTTCTACGATTTTATCTAGAGTTATCTGCAGCGTAACTAAATGTTACTGAATAATATTAACATAAACATATACACATACAATCACACACATATACGTTTGGTTAATGTTGCATGTTGCTTGTTGCTTGTTGCTTTTGTTGCCACAATAATTTTTGTTATTGCGATTGTTTTTTTGTAACTTCCTTTGAATATAAATTCTATAGAAAAACAACGCCTAAAATCTATGGAAGCAAACAAACATGGACACACACACACACACACACACACACACACACACACACACACACACACACACACACACACACATTCACACTAAATACATTTGGAAAACACAAGACGGATAAATGGTTGAATGAATGTAACGATTTTAAGATGGACGGAGAGACAACCAGTAAAACAACACAAAACAAACAAACGAAAAAAAAAAACAAAACTGAAATTACATGAAACATCAATCGATATTGAAAATCAATATACAAAATTTTTTTCAATCTTGTTGTTGCTTCCTCAAAATTATCTTTATATAAAAATCAAGCAAACAAGAAGCAAATAAACAAAATAGAATGTAACGCAAACAAACGATTGCAACAGCAATCGGACAATAAGCATAAAACAAAAAAAATTGCATTGAAATCTCAATAAATTGAACAATATTTTATGGCATTAAATATTAAAACGTGCGGCGTTAATGGACTAGAAAAATACAAATACGAAAGATCTCTTACATTTCTTTCTATTCTTCTTCTTCTTCTTTTTCTTCTTCTAATTCATTGCTTCTTCCATCAGAATGTGCATCTTTGCTATTTTTTTTTTACATACTTTATTTACTCATGTTGGTTTTTTTTTTGTTTTATTGATAATACCGAAAAAATAAAGAACTATAAACGAGAAGAACAAGAATCAGAAGAAGTAAAGAAGTAAATGACATTAAAAATGCATTTTATGCCAACGACATGTAGTTCAAGAATTGAATGGAATGGTTCACGTGGAACAGAGAAAGATATAATAAAAAAAATTAGAAAGAGAGAGAAAGAGAAAAAGCTAGAAAGAGCTAAATAAAATGGAGAAGAAAAAAACAGAAGAAAGCTAGAATAAAAAGCAGACAAAGGAAGTAGAAGAGAAAGAGACAATAACATAAGACAAAAGAAGTCAGCATGAGAAAAAGTGAGGTATATATAAATGTAGATGTATGAGAAAGGATGTCTAAGTAGCAGCGCAAAAAAGTGCTTCCGATGAAGCAGCTTGTTTGTGTATTTTATATTGTTAATAATTTTCGTTCGGTGCATTTATATTAAAGTATTCAAATAACAACAACAATAACAACAACAATAACAACAACAACAATCATAATAGCGTATTATATAAACAAAAAAAAGAACAAGCGGCATAACTTAGTGAAAGATGAAACTTTTCGTTCATTTTTTATTTATTTATTGCTTGCTCTTCTTCTTTTCTCTTCAGATAAAAATTCTTTTTCTTTTTTTTTTTTTTGTAAACATTCGCTCAGTCATTAATAATGATGATAATGTACATATGTGCATGTGTGTGTACATGTGTGTGTGTACTATACATATTTTTTTCTTTCATAATGTATCGTTTATCATGCAATTTTCTTGTTGTTATCGATGACTTTTTTTTAACCATTTTTTCCTCTTTATACCCTAAACTACTTGTGGTATATGGTATATGGTATTATAAGTTTGTGCAAATGTTTGTAACATTCAAAAGTTGAATTGGGCTTGATCCATTTTTTATTATATCAAACAACTTAGATTCATGGCCACATTCGATTTAAGCCTGTCTGTCCCCGTCTGTCCGTCTGTCTGTTCATATAAATTTTTTATCAAACTACAAAACGCAATTGCTGAGATATTTTAGTGAAATTTGGTAGGAAGCTGTGTTTTTGGCCCAGAGATGGATTCCTCATTTCGAGCACTTCCCATGTAACGCTTTTCTTAAAAAAATGTCGCTTTATGCAAAAAAAAACCATAATTTTAATTATATTTTAAAGAAAGCATATGTTCCAACTTTGGTCCAGATAAGTTTATTTTTACGATCACTTCCCATAGCCTTTTTCCAAGGCCCTTTTCGCAAAAAGTTATTATTTGGGAAAAAGTTTCAATTTTGAATATATTTTAGCAAAAATTGGCACTACCTTGTGTTTTGACAAAAAAAAAAAAAATCTATGTGTACCTTGTTTGGGCCATTTAGATCTATTTTATGAACCTCTTTCCATATAACGAACTTTTTAAATAATTTAAAAATTACAATTTTTCTCAAATTATTCACTTGTAATTCTTTAACTTTTATTACATTAAGCGAATTGATGTAGGGTACTAAAATGTCGGCATCGAACTACTATAAAGTTCTTAATTGTTTTGAATTCAAAATTGTTTAAAAAATTGTATAAAAAAATAATAAATAAAAGTAGCTGTTTGGTTGTTTGGTTAAATTGAATATTTACAAAGCATCAAAAAAAAAAAATTTTAAATAATAATATCGAAAAATTATTAACGATATTGTACAACAATTTTTAAAAATTTTCCATACATACGCACCCACATTAGCAAATGTAATGGAAGGCTTGCAAAACTTTTCAATTAATCAGAAATTTTGAAAGGTTTTTTAAATGCGAGAAATTTTAAAAGTAAAAAAAAAAAGTAGTTTAAAATTTTATGCTATAAATTTTTGAATCTCTTAAAAAACCTGGGAGTGAGTAATGCCAAAGAAATCTATAAAATCACAACCAATGTAGCTTTTTAGAGATCGTTAACTTTTATTTAATAATTTTTTGTAAAAATTTTCATTTTTGATCGTACAAAAGCAGTCTGATCTTAAACCTCTTGATCAGTCGACTGTGATTTGAATTCATCCACAATCAAGCGATGTCTTTCAAATACATTTGTTTAGGAACCTTCCTCAAATTTTGATATAATTTGAATAAAAATCTATATGGACTTTCATTAAGGAAGCAAACAAATTTAAATCGATGTAGATAATTATTATAAATTGATCCAAGTTTTTAAAGCACAAGTTCTTCAGAAGACATTTTGACAGAGTTCACTCTCCATGTACTGCCTTATTTTGAAAAATTTTCATATATAATCTGATTTTTTTTTAAATTTGTATACTTTTCAAATGTGCCAATTCTTATACCTTTTCATAAAATAAACTCTTGAAGTATCTCAAAAGTTACAAATTTTATTTTTTTTTGGAATGTTTCAGAAATTAAGTACCGCGTAATTAATTTTGTTCTTTGGATGAGATGATGGCAATGAAAATACGATTTGAGTTTAATCAACCATAAATTATTAATTAAATAAAAATGTATATAAAATTTTTTTTATATTTTATACATATGATAACAACAATAATAATAATAATAATAATAATAATAATAATAATAAAATTTATTTTTATTTAATTAATTATTTTCAAATATTATTTATTTATTTTGAAGTTTAATCAAAAGTTAAATTTCAAAAATATTACAACTTATGAGATATAAACGATATTTTTATAATGACTCATATTCAGATTTTTACGTATGCATACATAAATATATTTCAGATGATTAACATTATTTTAAAGCTAAGAAAATGAAATAGAAAGAGTACTGAATAAATGAAAGAAGCTTGTAATGATGTTTTGTAATAATTTCAAGTCTTACAGTGAAGCTATTTTCATTTAGCAATTAGTGTAATTACAGAATATCTACATAAATTTCAGGACTAAAGATAGATAAAAATTATATATGTATATATGTATTAATGACATTTTAATAGTCCTTATTAAAATATTCATCAAGTATCATAAAACTCTGAATTAATTATAGACTGTTTTTTTTATGAATGTGCATAAATATATAATCGTCAATTATCCTTAAATATTTTGTAAAGTAAATGCAATGAGGCAAAAGAATGAAGCATAATTCTTAGAATCATGACATGGATTAATATTTTACTTAGTTTTAATTTCTCTTCAAAACTAATAAAGATCTTATTTAAACTTAATTCTATAAAATGTTATTGCAAATAGCTAAAGAAAATCAGTTGAATATTTTTTTTTAGTTTGTGGAAAAAGGGTAAATATGAATTGTCAAATATCTGATAATTTAGATGGTCCTTAAATATCAAAATAGACAAAGAAAAAATTTCTCTCGGCCTTAATAAAACTTTTTGCAAGGAATAATTGAAAGCGCTGGCCATTAATGATTCCATTTTACTGCCATTTTTATTCTATCTATCAGATCATTTTGTGGTTTACTTAAATGCCTGTTGTTTTATTATATTTTCCTTTTTCCTTCCATTTTTCCTTCCATTTTTCCATACATTCATTAAAGTTTTTAATTAAAATCCCTAATGGTTAGTCCTTATGTTTATATCATCAATTTTAATATTATACTTACCAAGTATCGTGTTATGAATTACTTTTTTTTATATATATATATATATAAATATATATTTTTTTATAAATATACAATCGCTAAAGGACGGTCAAGTTAAATAAATAAAATTAAACATGACAAATATGAAAGTAAACAAGCAGGCAGCAAGTGTAGAAGGTAACAAGTAAAGAAATTATACTTAAATAATTCTAAATGTTAAGTACCCACCACGGCATAGTATATTGCAGCAACTAAATGTAAAGGCTTAAATTAAAATGCTTAAACTAAATGCGAAAAAAAGCTCTCTAATCAAATTTATTTAATTTTTGAACTCATAACGTAGACTTTTATTTAACGAATAATGAATATCACTTACGGCAAAAGGCCCATGATCCATGTGAATGCTTTTTTTCAATGTCTCTGTTAAATTTTAGGTCCATATTACAGATCCACAACTTAATACCTCGAAATTTATATATTTCTATATATTTCAATCTTTGTCTGACATTTAGTTAGTGTGGCCTTAATCGTGTGATACATTAAGTACAATTTTTTCCTGGGTTCCATTTTTTTTTTGTTCAAAGATCTATTAATTTGGCACTTAATCAAAGCAAAAAAGTTTCCCTTGATAACTAACAAGCATATGCCCTTGATATATGTTAGACATTCACAGTTATCCTGGAGTCACATGCAATAATCTTAATTGATTATGAAACAGTTAATACCAAGTTATCATTTTTATATATTTTATTCAATCTCCGATCTGTTTAGCAGAAAATTTAAATGCCAAAGAAAAATTAAATGCATAAATTTAATACCAGATCAGGACTTGGGATTACCCTAAAGAATCCAGATAAAATGTTTAGGATGGTTAATACGTCTAACAAGCAAATGTAATGAGAATTTCAAACTTAGTTCATATAAAATGTTTTATTTTATACAACAATAAAAATATACCTGAAAGTTTGACATGATGAAATTTTATAAAATGAATGTACAGATAAAAATGATAAAAACGAATATGAATTACAAAAGAAAAAGAAAAAAATAAAATGCATATATGTTATGTTGAATTTAAGAAAGAACATGGCGACATATTTTACTGTTGTACATGAAACAAACAACAATTATAAAAGCAACAGCAGCAAAACAATGAACAATTATTGTTACGCCAAAAGTAATGTCATGCTACTGCTTGTACTTAATTATTATTATTATTATTATTATTATTATTATTGTTATTGTTATTGTTATTGTTATTGTTATTGTTATTGTTATTATTATTGTTGTTATTGTTATTGTTATTGTTATTGTTATTGTTATTGTTATTGTTATTGTTATTGTTATTGTTATTGTTATTGTTATTGTTATTGTTATTGTTATTGTTATTGTTATTGTTATTGTTATTGTTATTGTTATTGTTATTGTTGATGTAATTATATAAAACAAATGAAGAAACATGAACATATTAAAAAGTTACCGAATAGAATAGAACAGAAGAATAGAATAAAGTGACGTAAAGTGAACTGGTTTGAATTGGAATGGTGGGGAATGGTGCGTTGTATATTGAATAGGTTTTGCTTGGTTATGTAATAGAATGCTGTCAAGGTGTAAGATTATCATTTATCTTATGCATTGTTATACATTTAGATTTTGCGGTCTCTCTATCTTTCCTCTCCTTTCTATTTCTCCCCTTTCTATTTCATTTCTTCATCAATTGTACATTTGTGTATGTGTGTATGTGTGTGTGTGTGTGTGTGTGTGTGTGTGTGTGTATGTGCACGCTCTTGTATCATTATGTAAACTTATGAACAAAAACAAACATTGTAAAATTTACAATGCAATACAAACAAAGATATAAATAAAAAGCAACAATAATAAGCCAAGCAAAAACAACGATAATAATAATAAAAATAATAAAAAAAAGGTAAACACACGTTACAATTAAACTCTCTATTAAATTTTTGTAAGAACTAAACGGCAAACAAAACACAAAACATCACATAAAGTAGAGTTTAACAAGAGAGAGAGAGAGAGAGAGAGAAAGAGAGATAAAAGCACAGAGAGTGATAAAGGAAGATAAAGAAAAGGAGAATGGAAAAAGCAAAAAAAAAAATTGACATTAAGTGTTATAGAGTAACAATAACAACAACAAAAATAAAAAACAGTAACAGTAACAATAACAATAACAAAAAATCTTGCAACAAGAACAACAAGTTAATGATAAATTCGTTTAAGTAGATAAAGTAACCGCAGCCGGTTGCAAGACCACAAAACTTTGCCCTCCAAAATCAAACGCTAAATATAAAGTAACGTGAAGTGTTAGCAACGTTCCAAGCAAACCATTACAATCATTATCATTATCAACATCATTTTCATTATCATTTCATTAATAATGAAATTAGGTAACATTGACAAGAACAATAAAAATAAAAATAAATTTACCATCAACCACAATAAGCAAAATAAACTGAAATCAATGTAACTGAAGATGGCAGTAAATTGTAAGGTGCCATACAAAAATACAATGATCAGTCAGACAGACAGACAGACAAACAGACAGACAATAAGAGACAAAAACTTAACAATAATAATAAAAGAAAACGAACAAAAATGAAAAAACAAGTTAAGGAATAGCAAAACTTTAATGATTATGATGATGACCATTTTCAGGTAACATACAAAAACAACACACAAACACTAACATAAAACAAAAAAAAAAGAAAGGAAATAGAGCAATGTAATAACAGAAAATAGTAGAAAAATAATAATTTAAAATGGAGTTTATGGACGAAGAATGACACATAAAAATAAAATGCAAGGCGTTTTTCTTTTCTTTTTTTTTTTTTTAATGGAAAACTTTGATCAGCCAAAAAGAAACAACAAGCACTACAACACAAATGTCCTTTAAATAAATTGAAATATCATAAAGAAAAATATAAAGAAACAAAACAAAAAAAAAATGCTAGAAAATTGGATGAAAAATATAAGCAAAAAACTCAAATAAGTATGAAAAGGACGGACTATAAAATTTTGTTTTCTTTTTGTGGCGCCACATATAAAAAGACAAGCCATGATAATAGGCCAAATTTTTCGATACTTAAAGCCCATTTAAATGAGATATCAAAAACTAAGTTAATTGTAAAATTTTTCAAGTTTGACAAAAAATTCAAGAAATAATCATGAATGAAAGTGTTCAAAAAGTAAGTGGTAAGAAAACAGAGAGAAAGAAAAAACAATTTTTTTTTTATTAAGCAAAGAAAAGTTATTAATAAAAAAAATTTTTTGCAAAATGAAAAGTAAAAACTACTTTGCAAATTAAAAATTTATAAAGGAATTAAAGTAAAATGAGATGGGCCAATTTTCAATTATCGAATTTAATTAAGATATTCAAAAGAAGCCATTTGTAAAAAATTGTTGTTTATGTAAAATAAAATAAAGAAATGCAAAATTTATCTGACATGGTCTAAATTTTGCATAAATATCTCATAGGACTCCTTGAAAACTATTACAAAAAATTTTAACTGAATTAAGCACGTTTGGATATACCTTTCGATTACTGGCACGCCCACATGCTAAATTTTATTAAAATACGTTAAAACTTGTGGCCAATAGATGATTAGACAAGTTGGAATGATCTTGCCAAAGTCAAAGCTCGTACATTTTGCAAATTCCGATAGATAAATCATATTTTTCCTTAACAAAGTTACATGGAATTTTATAAAATCTAAGAAAGACTGTTAATAGCACCCAAACCAATTCATGTCTTTCTTTTTAATTTCTTACGGCGCTAGCTTTTTCAAAAAGGTTTAGTACCATAAAATCTAAGTCGTCTCTGCTTTTGTCATAAAAAATAAAGTTTAATCTACAAACTGATGACATTTACAACAAGCATAATTTTTTATTAAATTGAGTTTTAATAGATTATGGCCAACTATGACAATTTTATCAAATTTTATTTTTGAAAATTTCTGCCATTGAAATTTATTTAGAACTTTACTCTTTAAATAAGCGTATCTGCCATTCAAAGTTATATTACGCTTGTTTTTTTTTTTCTCCTTTAGTTCTTCTTATTTGCTGTTGTACTTATAAAAATTTTTTTTTTGTCTAGAGAAAACATAAATTTTATATTGAGCTTGTGTCCACCCAAAACTACTGAAAACTTAAGTAATTTATTAAGAAAGTACCGAAAAATCAATTTAGAAGGGAATACGAAATGTTGGGCATAAAACGGAAAAACCAAACTGAAATGAATGAATGAATGAATGAATGAATGAATGAAATGAAGAATAAGAGATTAAAGAAAGCTGCATTGATGAAGAGAAAAAGAGAGAAAGAAATAACTGACAGAGTTGAATGGCAGTCCATAGTCAAGATATAAGTAAGTAAACATATTTATGGAGCCATTTGCCACTTGCTATTGGCCAAATATCTAAACATACACACAAATGTACAAATAATAAATGAAAAAACAAAACAAAGCAAAATAAAAAATAACGAAGGAATTTCTAACTGAATGATTTTCTGTATGTTTTTTTTTTGTATTTATTTAATATAAATCCCGACAACAACAACAACAAGCATTTTATTGCATATAAGAAGGTATTAGGGTGAAAATGTAACATTCAAGTAGAAAATTTAATAAGAAAAAAAAAATCAACACTGAGAAGGAAAACGAAGCATTGTAAGCAATGAAAGAAACTTCATCAATATTTTACGATTTTATAAAATAGCAAAAATCATAACGCATAATGCACATACAGGCATTTACTTATGATAAAAAGTACGCCAAATAGAAGATACAAGGGCTGTAGCAAAGTGAGAGGGCGCAAAAACTCATGTGAAATTGTAATCATAATGAGATATATAAATAAAAAAATAATAATAACGACAACAATCAGCGTAGCAGAGATACCAAAACATAACCACATGGACATATATAATTGCGATATACACAAACACACACACACACACACACACACATTTATATATGTGTGTATATATATATATATAGATATATCCTTAGACATGGAACCGTAAACATGCAGTTGCTGTTAAAATTGCAAGACTGAAATTGTTATTGAAGTTGAAAGGGCATAAACCGTAATTCAAGAGAACAAAATGTTTAGCATGGCGTAGCATAAGAACCATAATAAAGACAAGAAATAAACTAAATAAAAATAAAAAATTGAAAGTTAAGAAGTTAAGTCAGTCCAAGAGGTTTGCTTTTAAAAACCATGCACATCAAAATTTCATCATTCCAAAATCATTCTAAACAAAGTTAAAGAATTGCAAGTTTTTTGGCACTTTTGAATGATTGAGAAATTTTTTTTATATAAATCCTAGTCCAAATATTCAAATGACTTGAACAAAATTTGTAAATAACTTTTGTAATATTTTTAAGTATAAACCTGAGCTGATTTTTCTATTAATGTCGTTTTGGTTCGTTGAAATGGTCCGATTAAAATTAGAATCAGGCTTTACACCAAATTTCATTCAAATATCTTAAAAATTGCAAAATGTAACTTGAAAAGCATGGACAAAGATGAGACGGATGTATGGGGGAACGGTTAGATGGATCACTTCTAAATATGCTTCTGATGGCATTGTTATAGAAATCCATTCTTTTGTAAACGAAATTATAAAAGGTGAGTCCATCTCAACATCTTTTCTGAATATTTTAGAAATAAATACGCTATCTCTATCTTTCTATCTCTTTGCACTTCGCAGATAATGAGCCCCAAACCTTCCAGTTTTGCTTAAGGAAACTAAGATATTCTCAGATTATATAGCATTATGGGCGTGCCCTTTGAGCGATTTTTCCCATTTGTAATACCAATCTGTCTGCAAGAACTACCGATGCTTCTTGTCAAATTTGAGTGCGGCCGGAAAAATATTCATAATACGCGGACAGACAGATAAAGGGACAGTTCAAGAATATATTTTCTTTGTAGGGGCTTTTCTTTTAATATTACAAACATAATGACCAAATGAGTGTATCACCAACCTCTGGTTATAAAAATAAAAATAAAAACCAAACACTCTTATTTACTGGGTAGACTGTTTCTGCTTCAATCTATTATAATTTTCATTTTTATTTTACAAAAATTTCGTTTCCGTTTTTGAGTCTGCTTTATTATTGATTTTTAATAAATATTTCTTTATAAATAATATCAAAAATTGGTAACATGTTTTCGTAATAAGAAAATATTATATATAATTTTATTGTACGAAAGCAACAACAATGAACTACTATCACGATAATTGTTTGAAATATGTTTCCGTTCGAGTATAATTATTTGCCACCGAAGAATGAAAATGAAAAAAATGTATAGAAATCTTTACTAAAATTTAGATAATAACAAAGTTCTACAAATTGTTTAAACAATTTACAAAAAATTAATAGATCGGATGCTATGCGTTCAACTGGTTTAACCAAAAAGTAAAATCTGCAGTAAACATAAAAGATCGTTGCCCGCAGACCACTCTACTAAAAAAAAAAAAATTTGCCTTTTAAAAAATGTACATTTTTCCATTTTTTTAACAATAAAAACTCGTTAGCCGTTGATTATTTATATCCCTAGATCCTTTATTTTTTGAATACGCTAACGAATATGTAACGAACTTTTCAAATTAATTTTATACTTATAGTTCAGCTCATGACTTTATATTCGATTGAAGTAAAATGATGTAGGGTACTAAAAAGTCGCTCTTAATCGATTGCAATATCTTCCATTTATTTTTATTTGTATATCAATTTTTACCAGTTAACCACAAAGTTTCAATTCATTTGGTCTGCTCGTTTTTCTTTCTTCTGAATCTGAGTTAACAAAAAGCGAAAAGAAACGAAGGAGCTTGTAAATTCATAAAATGAAATATGATAAATTGTAAATCACATGTACCATAATGATATTGATAGTGATATAGATATTTAAACCACAAGTAAAGTGAACCGAACTTAACAACGATGCGAGATATGGCGCCTTGAGATACATTCATGAAAAAAACTTCCTTCTATAAGAAATTGTATACGAAAAACTTTGCGAAATGAGACTTTGAATAGAGAACGAAATGTCAGTGGTTAGCTAGAACTCGTGCCATTTGAAAAGCTACTTAAGTGAGAAAATAGTTTTGATATGGTAGGATGGTTCTATACATTTCATTGAGGATTGACATTATCTATGCAAAACCTATACAAGGCTTTAATCCATCAAAAGACGTAACCGACTGAAGTTCACATATTCATTTGCCTATTTGAATCCTCTCCTCAAAAGTAAGCCGTACGTAAAAAGACAAGTCGGAGCCAACTCTCAAGTATTCTAAATCATTTTGTTTGCGGGTAATTAAAATATGAACAAAACAGATTTACCAGTGATTTAACAGAAATTTGAAACACTTATTTAGTATGCCAAATAACAAGCCTTGGCCGATATTTTAGGCTTTCTTCATAATAAGGCTTAATTTGCTATGGTCGACGTAGGAATTGTGCGATTCTTAATCTTAAATTGACTTAAATCATATCAGAAAGTAATTCCATGTTTAAGTGTCTATTCCAAACTTTTCTAGATATCTTCCATTTGTAAGATGCAAATATGTATGTACATATGAATTAATAGTTCTTACCTAAGATCCACTTTTTAAGATACTAAAAATAATCATTCTTTAGTACGGCGGCTTATAACTCTATCTCTCTTTCACTTTCACTGCTCTTATTTGACGGTTTATAATGTTTTGCTGCAAAATTGTTGATATTATTGAGTGGCAAAGAAAATTTTTATTCAATTCACTTTGTAGTAAACTTTAGGCGAGAAATTCATACTTAATAAAGAAGCGTTTGAAGGAGGTTGCTCTGCTATCTACTGCTGGTATATTTCACTTTATAAACGCAATTTTACACGCTTACACATTTTCTAATTTGTATTTAATTATATGAATTATATTTCATATAAAATGAAATAGTTTTATCTCCTTTTCTGTCTCTCACATTTGCTTTATCATCTTTTTAATAACTTCCCAAAATATCATTCATGTACATTTTGCCAATTATATTAAACGGATGATAATTACACACACCTACACATAAACTCACAGATTATTATCATCATCATTATGGAGCTCATTAAAGGTTAGTGTTATACACCTGAAAATAGAAAGTGGAAAGAAGGAAAAAATAACATGAAAAATGAAATTTCATTTTATTGCAATTTAAATATAACCAATGGCACCCGTAATGCTGTTACTGAATGGCGTTGGACTGTATAGTCATAAAATTGCCATAATAAGAATTATATTGTGAAAACAATTTTCAATGGTTCATACAATTTAATCTTATTTTATGCGTATAAAGATAAAGAAAACGGGAAAGTAACAAGTAAAAATTTTATAATAGATCAATGACGATTCTTAAGTACACTACACTTCATTACTTAATGTAATTAAATAGTTAATAAAGTGCACAAGTTAAATTTCCTGAACTTTGATAGGGTCATTTTATATGGGAGGGTCTAAAAATTGAAACTATAAGGACTAAACTTCCTAGAAGTTTTTTTTTTAAATCTTAAATAAAACAAAAATGCTTCGATATGCCTTGAAAAATATTATCAACTTTTTTTTTAACCTAAAAATAAAGCATTGTATGGCGAAAGATTACAAAAACTTTTACATCTTCAAAATAAACCAAGCCCTCTTAATTTGCATTTCTATACCAAATATATATGGATTGAAAATAGACAGACGTAACGACTACAGAAGGACCTATTCTAAGTGAGAGTTAATGCAAACTTTTGGTTATTAAATACATTTCAATAACAATCACAGACCCATTTTAAGTACCATAAAACATAACGAGAAAAAAAAGTTGTAAATACCACCTGTAAAAAAGTTTAAAAAGTTCCCTTTAAAGGAAAGCAAATAGTAAGACAGTGCCATAAAAATTATGATTTGTAATTGAAACATGAAGAAATTTCTGTAAGAGCCAAATTGTTTTGAAAAAAAATTCCATAGATATTTTAATAATTTCGGATGGATTCATTTCTAACCCTTTGGATGGGTAAATTACGAAATGTTATTTACCCATCCAAAGGGTTAGAAATGAATCCATCTGTCTGTTATGAGATTATGAAGGCATCTGTCTATTATGAGATTAAAACATTTCAACGTAAATAATACATGTGGGGGAGTATATTTAGATAATGGGGCAAGGTGTTAGAGAGAGGATATAGATATGTTTGTTTTATCTAAAACCATAATACTAATAATGGATAAGAATTACAATTGCATTTTCATTGTAAAGATTGCAACTTAGTTAACAGAAATGCATGGAATTATCTATCCGCAATTTTATTTTAATGTTTCATTTAATGTGAACTATTAAAAAAGAAACGGATACAATGATCATATAAAGGTACATTATTTGAACTAATGGATTCACTGACATTTGTTTTGTAACTATCACAACAACAACAAAAACCTAAAAAAAAAAATATTATGAAAGAAATTTAGACTATTAAAATGAATAGGAAAATAGGAGTAGGAAAAATAGAATAGAAGCCATCTTTAAGCTTTTTTTATAAATTCTAAATGTTTTTTTTTTTAATTCAAAATTTCAATGTACAGCTTGAAATGGCTTAGACAAGAATGAATTTAATTTAACAATTTAAAATAATAAATATTCGAATGTGTTATAAAAATAGAAGATTATGGTTTTGTGGACGTTTAAATTTTCATTTAAAATACGAATCAATTAATCAATTACATTGATAAGGATTCAAATTTTCATGTGACTAAAAAATAATTCGCTAATTATGGCCATTCAAGGCCGTTTAGTCTATCTATACTGAATATAAAACGAAATATTACCAAAATCGATTGAAATTGAATGATACTAAATAGTCTTTTCTTTTTTTTTTTTTTTTTTTATAGAAAACCCCTAAAGTAATTAAGTCAAAAATATTGCTGTTTTCATTTAAAATTTTTATACATAATTTTGCTAATTTTTAAGAGAATCTTATATGCTAGCATCCGTGCAATATGGCATATAATGTGCGAATAAAATCTAAGACAACTTGAAATAGCCTTGGCCTTTTATTACAAGGGTCCTCGCGAAATTGTACGGGCATTAATAAATCTAAGACCATAGAATTTTGGAATTTTAATATAAAACAAATTTTTTTTATGTTAATCAATGTACCCTGGATATTTAGAATAATGTATTGACTTTAAATATTTTATTATATTTTACTTTCGAACTCATAACTTTTTAATCACATTTAACCAAAAATTTTAAAATCGGCACTGGTGGATTCTAATATTTTAAGAATTACGCTCTCTATCTTTATAGGTTCTCGTCAAAAGAAAATGAAAGCATTTAGCTGGGGAAAAATATTTGTGCTTTATCTCAAATGGTCATTATTGATGAGTTATATTAAAATTGCATGAACACCAATTAAAAAATTAATTAATATAAAAAATGATGTCTTAATTCAATGACATATAAATGACATTCAAAATGTTGCTGACTTTCACATAAATTTTTACAAGTCCATCTAACCGGTTATAAATAATCAGTTTGATGGGTGTAGGGTACAAAAAATTATAACATAAATTATTATACTAATAATCGTCATCATCATTTTATATGAACAATTTATGAATTCACTTCATGGTAATTGTAAATTTTTACAATAAATTAATTTTCCTTGGATTTTCTTATTATACATTTTTATTACACCAAAACAAAAAAAAAGCAAAAAAAAAGAGGAAAGGAAAGAAAACTGACTTGATTATGAATTATTGTTGCCATTATTGTTGTTATGATTGTTGTGGTGCTTGTTGATTTTTAATTTCGCCATATTTGATTTTTCAATAAAAAAAATATTTTTTATTGAAATTAATGACCTTTATACAAACTCAATTACATTATGCCAAAGTAAAAATGAAGAAATCAAAAAATGCTTTTTCTTTTTTTCTTCTTCTTTTTTTTTTTTTGATGTGAAAAAAGGAGCAACAAAAAGCCCAGAAAGATTCGTATCGTGGATCATAAGTAATAACAATAACATCAGCAGCAGCAGCAACAAAAACAACAACAACAACAATAAGGCTATTATTTTTTTTTCATTTTTATAATTTCTGTAATGATGATGATGACGATTAAGATGATTATGACGATGGCAATAATCATAATGCAGGAGAGCATCTAGTTCGACTAGTGGCAGCTGCTTCATTTAGTCTAATCAATTTTACTATATGTATCTGCTTCTTTCCCTCTCTCTTTCTATCTGTCTCTCTCTCTCTCTCTCTCTCTCTCTCTCTCTCTCTCTCTCTTTCTCTATATCTCTTTCCCTTGTACTATACATAATACCACCTGCCTTTCCCCATCCCACACAATTTCTGATATTTATATCATCAGCAACAACCACAAATTTTTTCTGTATCTTTCTCTTTCTCTCTCTATTGTTTTCTCTGTCTTGCAATATTCAATGTATAAATATATGTCTTTGTCACTCTATCATTTCTATCTCTTTCTGTCTTTATATGCATATACGTATGTATTGTGATTGTACATGCTATGTGAGGGGTCATAAACTAAAGTGGCCTTCGAGTCATATACAAAACAACAATAACATTGATGAACAGCTCAACATATAAAATAATACAATAAATATAAGCAAATTTAAATAACAATTTATAAAAAAAATAAGGATGATTATGAGCATGAGGATAAAAGTAATGGTGTAGCAGAAAGACGACAGAAACACAGTCGACGTTGAAGAGGAAGGGAATGCAGAAGACAAATGAAGAAAACGTTTCGAAAAAAATTATTATGATTACAAAAATTACACTCAATTCAATTTAATTCATGCACTTATTCATTCATTCACTCATTTTCTTATTCATTCGTTCATTCATTGTTAAGGTTGTCTTATTCATTCTTTCTTTTATTCATTCATCCATTTAATGAATAATGAATGCAACAAAGATCTAATAATAATAATGAAATAATTTACAGTTAACAAATTTACAGTTAACCTAACAATGAAATAATTAACAGTTAACAATCGTAATTATTACATAAACAGTTATTTTCTATTTCGTTTGCATCATTTTGTGCTTCCAAAATACAATTCACAATACAGTTCAAATTTTAATTAAATAAAAATAAAATATAAATAAAAAAGTTAAAATAAAATTAAATTATTTTTTGTGATATTTTTCGTTTTATACTTTTTCCTAATTTAATAAAAATCATCATTAAACATTCCATTATTTATCCATTTGTCTGTCTGACTGGTTGTCTGTCTGTCTGTTTTACCAATTTATTATATGCCAAGTCTGCCCATTTGTCTCTTTTTTGCTTTTTGTCTCATTCGATTATCAGTTCCATTCCATTTTTGTTTTATATTTTGTGTAAATTATAAAAAAAAAAAAATGCGGTAATTTTATTCTTTTATTACATTTTTTGCTTCCATGTGTTTTGTGCATTTGACATTTCAAGTGTCAAAATTAATTAACCTTAAATTTGATTGGTGAAGACAATCTAAATACAAAACAACAATAACACTAAAAATAAAAGACGTTTTGTAATTTATTTTACCTTCTTTTTCTTCTTCTTCACACTCTTCTTCTACTTATTCTTATTCTTCATCTTTTACTACTAAGCTTCATCTTTTTCTTCTCTTCAATTATAAATAATATTCCATTTGATTTTTATCTTCCTCTCTATCTGTTTATATAACCATCTATATGTCTGTCCATAGTTGTACATCTTATTTTTTTGTTCTTTTTTTGGCTATTTTATTTGTTCATATTGACCTGAGAGCATGCAACCGCAACATATTAAGCAGGCGTAAATTAACAATAATTTTTTTTGTTGCTGTTCATATTTCTCATAATTTGCTTAGCTTACGTTTCATTTCCTAATTTTCATCAACTAATTTTCATATTATTACCGTTCACAATTTAATTTTCATAATAATAATAACAAAAATTTATATATAAGAAAAAAAAAACAAATATGAAAGAAAAAATCATTATTAATAGTAATTTACAATTGTTCAAAGTTTATATAGGAATGTTATAGAGAAAAAAAAAAGAGAAAGAAGTAACATTGAGCCAACAAATATTTTATATAAATTTTCTTATAAAAAATTCAAATTATTCTTAATTTATATGAAAAATTAAATTTTGGTCTTTCTTTCTTTAAATCCAAAAAGAAAAAAATAATAATAAAACAATCTTGAAATTTTTCAATTGATTTTGTTTCACTTATTTTAATTATGAGTAAAATTATTATAATAATAATAAGTATAAACGACATTCACTATTTACTTTTGCTTCTGCTTGATCATCCTCTTCTTCTTTTTGATACACACTTTATTATTATGATAATTTGCTTATTTTTATATCTAACAACCAGTGACTGACGCTATATACTTTTTGTCATTATGTTTGTAACAATTAGAAGAAAGCATCAGAGACCCTACAAAGTATTTTTGAATTCTGTATCGATTTAGACATGCCCGTTCTTTTTCCCCTTCTATGCGTGAGTTGTTAACATTCTTCTGATTGCAAATGGGGAGATAAAAAGTTGCATATTTATTGGAATTTTTTGCAGGGAGGTTGGTATTGAAAATGGTTAAAATCGTTCAAAGGTCACACCCACAGTGCAATATAAACTAAGAACAACCCGGTTTTTTAAGCAAACTTTGGTAGTTTCTCTAGTTATTTGCCAACAACAAAACATAGAAAGCTGAAATTTTATATAAGTAGTAATAAGGTTATTGATCTGCAAAAGCATTCCTAAAATCAAGCAAATCATCCTTGTCTACGCGAAATTAGGCAATACTAAGTTTCTACCTTTTTATTGACGTTTTCTATTTACTATTAAAAAAAAAATTGGAGAAGCAGGCTGCAAATCGTTATATCAGGGTGTATGTGTAGTAGGTGTCCAAAATTTGGCCTCCGGCAAATGTACCTCTTTTACTTGTTTTTAAGGGATCTACTAAAAACTAATTTCTAAATCAATTTGAACCTGTCTGTTCGTCTGTCTGCTTTGGTAAAATGTTCTTAGAGGCTGCAATTTTAAAACTATTTTAGTGAAATTTAATATGTGGACATGTTTTTTTTGATCCAACAACGAACGGAATAAAATATGGGCACGAAGATAGGACAATTTTTTTGACCACTTATCGTTTAAAGCTCTATTTTGAAAACAACCGAATTATCGAAAAAAATTCATAATTTTGTATAAATTTCTTTTGTTAGAAAAATCTTTTTAGAGTGATTCTTTGATTTTAGAAATAAGGACATCAAATTTGGTTCACGTGGTTTCATTTTTTAAACTCTTCCCCAGATAGAATGAATTTTTCTCATTATACAAAAGTTTTACATTACTTTTCATTTTGTAATACAATTTTTTGACTTTTCAATCACTTTAAAAGTAAGTGTTGTGGCGTATTTAAGGGTCAACTCAAACCGAAACTTTAAAACTTTAAACTCTCCTTCATGATACTTGATATTAAGTTTCTACTTTGTTTCCTTTCTCTCTTGTGTGGCGCCTTTGATGTCCTTTGTTTGTTCTACATGGCAAAAGCAACAAATAACATAACAACAACAAAGAAAACATTAACAACAAAAGCAACACATTAATAGTGACAGTGAGAACAGCAGCCGGTTGTTCAGTGAGTTCACAGGTTCCCAGTTCACTTAAGTACAAATGTTATTGCAATTCGTGGAAGTCACTTGCTTAACTATTCAAACACTTACTACTGCAGAAGGTCCAATCGATTTGGAAGAAAACTTTCGAGAAAAATTTTTTTCTAAATAATTTAAAAGTACTAACAAATATGTAAAAATTTAAGGGCCCGTAAAATTTTGAATAGATGTAGCAATTTTTTCAAAAATTCTCAATACAAAATGAGTTACTGAAAATTTTGCAATTTACGTATAATAAGCAAAATTTAAGTTGAATTGTATTTTTGAATTTAATTTTTCAATTTTTTACAATGAAGCAAAACGTCAACGAATCGCAAAAGCTAAATTAGCTGCAAATTTCGATACGCTTCAAAAGGCTTTACAGAGATTTAAGTAAATGAAGGAGCAACCTTTAAAATGGTTAACGTTGAAAGGTCTTAACTTTAAAACACTTCACAATACTTTGCTTAATGAAAGTCAAATCATTAAAGAAAGTTTTTCCGATACGAGTCAAATTCAGCGCCACTATTTGGTATATCAAAGTACAATTTTATAATAAGTTAGATTAAAAAGAAACAGACATTTTAGAAATCTACTTCCCATAATCAATTTTTTCAGTGAGAAGCCTTTTTCAGACAAAGGCGTTTTATGAAAACCCTTTGTAAAATTGATTAGACCTTTCTCATTTTCAATAGTGCTTTTTTTTGGGTCACAGCGCGTTAGTGTTCCAAACACAAGAATATAAATTCTTAATTCATCGGTTTAATAAAAGTTGGTTCTATATCAAGTCCTTCTTAATGTTACAAATATTTTATGACAAATAGTGTAAGGTAACACAAAATAAACAAATAAACAAATAAACGAAGGTTAAAGAGAGAATGGGTAAAGATTTTGGTAAATAGAATGGAAAATCATGTAGAGCGCAATATTTTTCTGCATTTTCATTTTCGCTTCCTTGTTTTCCCATTTCTTTTCCCATTTTGCCCTTTTTTCTTTTGCTTTTCCTGCTTTCTTTTTTCTCTTCTCTTAAGCTTTTTTTTTTTATTTTTTTTTTTACATTTTGCTCGCGCTTAAAATGTCATTGAACTTGGTGGAGCAGCGCCCCTAACATGATTATTATTCACAAATTTTATTATCATTACTCTCTGATGCATTTAATACTCGTAATGTTGAATGGAATAATAATGATGATGATGGTGATGATGATGATATGATTATGATATTGTGGTTGATGCTGAGGCTGATGTTCGTGTTAGTTGAAATGTGAAATTTCTTTATGAATAATAACAAAGCAGTTATAAAAACAATAAGTATAAATAAAATATAGAACAAAAATAAATGAGCTTGTTTGCATAGCAAAATATGAATTCACTTTGTAATTTAAAGGCAAATTTCCTTGTTTCCGAAACACCTCTTAAAAAAAAAAGAAAAAAAGCTTTATCAAAATTACAAAAGAAGCAAAAAAAATAGAAAACACCATTAAAATAAGCCACATTAAGCAACACTAAACAACAACAACAACAACAACAACAACAACAACAACAACAACAACAACAACAACAAAAACAAATATAGGCATGTTAAATATCTGTATAAAAATCGTATGTAAAAAAGCTGAATAATTTTGTATGAAATCCGTTTGGTGTAATTGTTCTGAAAAATTTAGAAAGAACAAAAAAAAAACAAAAGAGAAAAAAAATGAGATTCTCATGCACAAATTCATTCATTGCATTCGTAAATGGGCTGATCCAGGTGTAATTGGAATGGAGAAAAATAAAATAAAAATACAACAATAACAATGAAAACTGTAAAAATATTCTGTTTGTGCTTTGTTGAAACACTTTTTTTCTTTATAAATAACTACAAAATTTATAAAAGCAAAATAATGAGAGAAAGAAAAAAAAACTAATTTGAAATGAAAGTGAAAAAAATATGCTTTTGAAATTTTATTTATTAAACGCAGAAAACATAAAACAAATTATATTTCAAACAACTTGAAATATCTTTGAAAAGTATTTATTATGGTTATTAACAGAACGTGAAACGTTTACTCATTTGTTTTGGTATCGAAATTTTTCTATATTCAAAGTCCAATAATCAATTTCATTTTAATGAAAATGGAAAATTTATACTGAAATGACATCGAAATTTTGCATGACAACCATCCAAGTAGTTTAAAAAAGTGCAAATAAGAGAATTATATTTGACTTGGGTCATATCTAAAATACCCACTACCTATAGGCCCTAACATTAAGATTCAAAACCTGATTCAGTTTTTCCGGAGTAAATTGAAAAAGTAAACAAAAAAAATGTAAGTTGCGTATTATATAATTTCGCATAGGTGTACCCGATTTGTTTGATTTTTGGACAGACATTGTAGATCATTAGATTCATGTGCAAAATTTTAACGTTCTATCTTTTGAAGTTTCCAAATGATGAGCAAAAAACTACCAAATTTTGCTTAAAATAAAAACTGAGATGTTCATAGTTTATGTAGCATTATGGGCGTGTCGGCCAACCCATTTCACCCAAATTACACCCCAATCTGCGTGCAAGAACTTCTAATAATTTTGGCAAATTTGAGCTCGATATCTTAAATTTTACGTCGAAGAGACTGTTTACAACAGCCAAATACACAGAGGGACAGGCAAACAGACATATCTAAATCGATTCAGAATTTGACACTGATCAAGGATATATATATACTTTATAGGGTTTCCAAAGCTTCCTTTTAGGCCTTATAATTATAATGACAAAGTGAATATACCACCTACAGTAATGAGGGCGCATCAAAAATGCAAGGATTTCGATTAAATTTACAAAACTTATTTCGTATTATTTCGTTAAATAATTGTGACGCAAGGAATTTTTTGTAATAAAAATATTCTTTAGTATTATTTTTCTAAAAATGGAACTTTTTTAAAAGAGGGAACTTTCTATGGGGACTGATCATAAACACCTTAAGCGACCTAAGCTATTTTCTATAGAATTTTTTTTTTGTTTTCCGACCAATTATTACATTTCTTTGGGCTATTTTTATAACTGTAACCTGGACTTTGCAGTTATAAATAATAATAAAGTAGCATGGATAAATGTAAAGACAGATGTAAAGACATCTTTTAAAGTTGCTTCAGAATATGAAATCAAGTTGATCGATTTGTTAAAATGTGAATTTATTTCAAGTCACTTTCGAAATCCAAATCAAGTTGATCGATTTGATAAAAACTCTACCTATTTCATGCCATTTTTATACAATAAAATAAAAAATTTTCATATTCTAAATAAATAAGCAAAATAGTACAATTTTATAACAGAATAGTTTTGCAAAAGAAAAAAAAAGATTTTAATTTAAATATGCTAAAAGAATAATAAAAAAAACAAAGAAATTTACGTTCCGCTTTGGATGCAGTTGTAAGAGAGTAAGGTAAGAGACAGAGTGAGAAAGACAGAAGGAGAGAGAAAGAGAGAGTGATAGAAGGAAAGAGAGAACGAAACAGTTATAAATAAAGAGAAAAGAAAAAAAGAAAAAGTTTAATTTAATTTAATTCAAAACTCACGGCTCGTTCCATTCATACCATTCTCTTACACTTTCACTTTGTTAGCCGTAGTCTTATTTTTGATATTGTTATTGTTGTTGTTATTGTTGCTGCTATTGTTATTGTTAATATCAACAAACAATTCACTTTACTGTAAACTAACTTTATTCTTTCGCTCCTTCATTCTATGCAACAGCAGGAATGCGTATGCTATATGTGTGAATTTTGCATGTGTGTGTGTGTGTGTGTGTGTGTAACTTACTATATTGCTTAAAGTAAATATAAAAATATTGTATGTTTATATTGTTGTTGTATTTAAGCTTCTTCTTTTTTGTGAGCAGGATTAACTGGAATGTTGGTTGGCGATGCATGCATTTGTATGCATGTATGAGTATGAAAATGTGTATATTTATGTGTGCGTTAGATAAATTATGAAAAATGTTGCATACATTTTGGATTAAAACAAAAAAAAAGCAAACAAACAAACAAACGAGTAATACAAATGAAAGAAATGAGAAAAGGAAAGAAGAAGAGATGTAAAGCACCGAGAGAATAATAGGAACAGTCTTGTGTTCTGATGCTTTCTGTATGAGTATTGTAAATTTATGTTTATGTGTAACGCATACAGCGCCTTTGCCGCCCACACACCAACAACATTTCATAATTTCAGTTTCAGTATTACGACAATTACTCATTACATACATATACACACGCACACATAACATACATACATGCTGCTGCTTCTTCTTATTCTTCCTCTTCTTCTTCTTATGTTACTAATCATAATAACAATTGTATATACAAAATATTGTTACAACTTTTTGTTGATGTTTTTGTTTTTGGTTTTCTTTTTTTAAATAAAATTTTATTTCTGCTGCTTTTGTTGTTGTTGTTGTTATTGTTGTTTGCATTGCATTACATGTCATCATAATTCTAAAATGTTGACTTAATAATTTTTATTTTTATTATTAGTATTATTATTATTTTGTTTGTAGTTGTTGCTTTTATTGTTTATTTCTTATTTCACTTACTAACGTTTCTCCTTGAACCATATTTTTTATTTTCTTTATATGAAACACTTTTAACATAACGCTTTTCCTTTTCTCATTTATTTTTACTTATTTATTTCATTTAGTTTAATTTATGTATATTATTTATTTATACAACAACAACAACAACAACAACAACAACAATAATAGTAATATTGTGCTTCTACGTTTATAATATTTTTATTATTCTAGTTTAAGTTAAAAATTATTTCCAATTTACATGAAATGTCGAAGGAGCTAAACTAAACAATTCTATTTTATAACAGTTCTAAAAGTAATAATAATTTAAAACAATAATTTTTATATATGTATAACATATTATTATAATTATATATTTGTCATTTTCTTTATAACTTAACTGTTGGCTGATTATCGGTTGAAGTTTAACCAAATTGATTTGAAGCGGCTTTTCATTTAACAACTAAAATTTACATTAAAATAAAAAAAGTACAAAAAACAAGAGACTTATGCAATATTTAACTTGGACTTTGAAACAGAAAGTTTCAAAAATTTTTTCTTAAAAGTCTTCACAAATTGCCATGAACCTCATTTCACGTCAAATCTTCGTCTTATCAAATACGCTAAAATTTGAAATGCTCCATTAAAATTTGTTCTAACCAACCGTTATCTCGTAACTAACCAATCATTTTTATGCATTGCCCTTGATCCTTGTCGCTTGTCCCCACTTGACCCTTATGGGACCCCACTTAACCCTTGTGGGGCATAATAAATTTGTATGGATGTTTTGTAGCAGCCAAGAGGGCTTTAAGTACGTTTATCTCAGATTAGCTCGGAATTAAAATCCGATTCAATATAAACCTATCTGTCCCTCTCCCATCTGGATGTTCGTCTGATGTTTATCTAAGTTAGTAGAGAACTATTTACAATGTTTAAGATGGAAAAACGTAAATAATAATTTTTCGATGGGAATTTGTTTTTCATAAAATTGCACTTTAACGTTTTAATAAGTGTACAAAGTTTTGGCTTTTATAGGTACATGTTTTAGGCTACCTCCGTTATTAGACATTTTATAATTTACTTGAAAACTACAATATTTTTATTTCCTTGACTCCTAAACTTATTGTCATGAGTTTTTTAACACATTAAGCAAAATGGCCAAAGGTATTTAAGAGTCACATTTAGCAATCGATCTAGTAATGCTTGCGGCATTTTTATCTAATAATTTTTCTTTAATTCTCTTATAATAATTTTTATTTTTATTTTTTAAATAAAAGCATAAACTTGTCAATTGATTTTAATGATTTCTATGAAATCATTACTTGAAATGTCACAAATCAAGTAGGTTCCACTTTTAGTAGTCGATCTCATGCCGTTACTCCGTTATCTATCTCCTAAATTAAACAATGTTATATTTTATCTAATAACGACATTTACATTTCGTTTTAAACATATTTAAGTTTATGTGGGGGGAGGTAGTGGCATTCACGTTTGTAGATTTTCCTGCTTCTGATGTTCTTCTTTTTGTTTGTGTGTACGTATAGAATATATGTAAAATTTATAACAGTACATTTCATGTGTCACATTCATAAGAGTCTTAAAAATTATAACAAGTGCATACAAACATAATTCTCATAATTTTTTTTTTCACTTTATTTGTTTTTCTTCATTTTTTACATCATATTATATGTAAGTGGTGTTGTGCCACCATGCAATTTTCATTCTGGTATTTTAACTATTTGTATTTATGCAATTTACTCTTGCTTTTGGTTTTGCTTTTGCCATTTTTTTCCTTTCAGAATTCCACACTTTGAAACATTAGAGAGGAAATTTATAAATGTATTATAAAATTTTATTTCATATCATAAAATGCTAATCTCATTCGTTTCTTTTATCTCTATGTCATCCCATTTTTTCTTTTGAAGCAGTTTTAATACATACATTTTACTTTTATATCTACATATAATTTTTATATCAGTGTAATGCATTATTTGTCAAAAGGTTTTGACAAATTTTTGCCCACATATTTTTTTGGATCATAAAATATTTACTTTAAACAAAATATTAGAACTTTTTTCAATTTAATTTGTAGCAAAATTATATTGTTGATATTTTGTGAACGATTGCGTCCAACTAACTAATTAAAAAAAAAAAGTTGGCGGGGTCTACTTTTAGATAACTTACAAAAATTTGTCTTATGTCATTAAAAAATTTTTTTTTTAAATATATGCAAGGAAGGTAAAAAAGTTACAATTTTTGAATGGGCTGGAAAGTTTGTTATACGGAAGGAAATATAAAAAATTGACCCAACTGGAAGAAATTTTTTATACTTATTATAGATGCCAAATACCATCCTTGAGACGATTTTGGTAAAAAAAATCTCAAAATTTCACAATTTTTTCTTATATTGGCTTTTATCAGTATAATGGGAAAGTGGAAAAATGAGGAGTGCTGGTAAAAATTATCCGATTTTAACCATTTTCAATAGGTCTTGCCTTAAGGAAATATAAAAAATGGCCCCAACTGGAAAAAATTTTTTATACTTACTATGCATGCCAAATACCAACCTTTGGACGATTTTGGTAAAAAAAATCTCAAAATTTCACAATTTTTTCTTATATTGCCTTTTATGAGTATAGTGGGAAAGTAGAAATATGAGGAGTGCTGGTAAAAATTGTACGATTTTAACCACTTTTAATAGAACTTGCTTTTACACCCAAATGCATCTGTGCACAAAATTTTTTTTAATATATTTCAAAAATTGCGTTCTAAAGCTTAAAATTTATCTGGTTGGATTTCAGACGGCCCATCAAATGTAAATCGTTTCAGAAAGTACTTCTAGGTCTATTGGTATAATAAAAGAGTGTCTCTAACTCAAGTCTCAAATATGCTACAAACATATGCACAAATCTTATAATGCCACAAACGGTGTAGGGTATAAATATTTGATTGAAAATGTTGCGTAAAATTTTATAAAAGATTAAGATAAAGTTAGCAAGTAGAATTTTGTTTGATCTAAACTCTTCTATTCCAATGTATTTTTCTTTAATCCAAAAAGTAGGATATTTCAAGATTTTCTGAGTGATGCGAAATTTTGATAGAAAATTAATATCCCAGCCAATCACATTCTCGATCTGAATAATTTCAGTATATTTTTATATTTAGTTTGATGGATTGCATAGATGTAAATGTAAATTTTAGAGATAAAAACTTTTAAAACAATGATTGCCTTTAGAAAGAATTTCAAAAAATTGTCCGAATATTAAAAGTTATTCACAAAAAGACAAATCAATTATTTAAGATAACAAATGTTTCTAGGATTTTCAAGAAAATTATTTCGATGAATCATATCAAAATGGATGGGATAAATGTTTTTTAAGTTCAATTAGCTTTAAAAAAAATTATTGGAAATTTATTATTTGCAAACGATGCGGCTTTTTCATATAATTAATGGCAAAATTTTCTTTTTTAATCTAATTAAATGTCAAATCGATTGTATTTGTAATGAAAGACTTTGACTTTGACTTTGACTAAATAGAGAAAATATAAAAAATAAAAATTAAATAGAAATTACGAATAATCTAAGAAATGCAACAACGACAATAAAAAATAATAATACTTAGAAAAATAGCAAAAATATTAATGATTTAATTTTAAGTTTCTGTTGTTTGGCTTGACAGGTTGACATATTTGTCCTTTATATTAAACGTCTTAACGGCAGCAACAACAACAAAAACAACAACATCAAAAATAAGTAAATTTTATTACAAAAAACAGATGAATATGTGATGCATTAAAGTTAAATAAAATTACAACGCTCGTTAACTACAACAAGAGGCAGTCACCCAGTCCGCCATTTATTTATTTATACTTTTACAGGGTAAATGATTAAAAGAAACAAATAAACGAGGTAATAAGTAAATAAGCAACCGGGCAGGCGAGCAACCAAACAAATCATCTAATCAACCTCAACTCATCTAAAAGATTTATAGTTACACCATCTAAAATAGCATGAAACAACAGCCCAATAAAATGCATCAGTACAAAGAAGCATATGTAAAAGCAAAAGGAATAAAAAGTTCAAAACGAAAACTCAAATAAGAATGTTTTAATCAGCTTGGTCAAATCTAACTTTTCAAATATCCTACTTCAGTTTGTTTAATATGAATAAATTCTCAACTTAATAAGCAAAAAAAAAAAAATTCCAATTTGCGAATGATATGAAAACTACGCTTAATGGAGAGAGATCTAAAAAAAAAGAAAAACGATGCAATCGGCACTAAATTTTGTTTATTTATATAATAATTTCAAAAAACGAAATTTTTTTCTCCATATTCTTAATTTTTCTTCAAATTTTCTCCGATATTTTTCATGATTTAAGGATATTTTACGGAAGAATGCTTGTAATAATGGTTCCAATGTTAACTATTCTTATAATGGAACCCCTTTGAATCAAATTTTCATTAAATTATCTCAAAAAATTTTTATTTGTACTAACATGGACAGACAAACAGATGAATAAACAAACTTAAACTTAAGCGTTACAGTAAAACACTATGGATCTTGTTCAAGCGCTTTTCGAGAGCCTTCAAATAGATTTATGATATCGTACCTACCAAATGTTGTTAAGTTAAATAAAAAAGAAGTTACTATATGGCAATAATGGCAAACAACTATAAATAACAATAACAAAAACAGAAAAACCAGTTAAGGACGTTCTTTATGCTTGTACTCTCAAAGCAATTAATTAACGTTCATTCTTTTCGTCTATAGAAAGATATATATGTACATTCATGTATGTATATTTGTATATATGTGTGTATATGTATGTGTGTGTGTGTGTGTGTGTGTGTGTGTGTGAACATGTCAGTGTCAATACAATGTAATAAACAGCAAAAGGCAAAAGCATATTTAACAGAATGAATAATAACTTGAGGTATTTAAGGCGGCACATTGTAAACTATTAATATATTAGATGAACAACAACAACAACAACAACAACAACAACAACAATAGCAACAATAACGAATACAATGCAATGCCATATATATATATATATATATATATATATGTATGAGAGTAGAGAGATAAATATGACTAACAAATATTATACAATTTCAGCTCGAAAAGTGCATGCAAAACAAAGTATAAGAAGAACATGCAAGGAAAAATAGCATTTGGAACAGAGAAAATTTATAATACGTACATATACAAAAAAATGCTTGAACATGTTAAAGATTTATATGAATATGATGATATGTATGTATGTAATAATATGTAGCATCATATAAAGCCAATGCGTCTTATACATTTATTTTTCGTACATAAAAAATGTGTAAGAAAATGTTACTTGTGCGAAGAGAAAAGCAAAAAAAAAAAACAAAGAACTGAAGAAAAATGTGGGTTTTTTCTTATATCGCGCTCACATTCCCGAGCAGAAGTCAACAGAGCAAAACAACAAATGAAAACCTTACAAATAAACTTGGCCGGCTTTTAAATATTCCATCCAACTTTGCTTAAGGCCCTTAAAAACCTAAGAAAATCAATAACAAAGAAGGAAAGTAAAATAAAATTGATAATGTAGTTATTTAAGGTTGGGAGGTGGTTCCAGAAAGTAGGCCTATTTAAAAAAAAAATTTAGCACATTTTTTTAGTCCATTAAATAAATACAATGCATCAATTTTTATTAAAAAAGAATTCACATTTTCATCATCGAAAACATTTTCATAAATTGGTAAAAACTTCCAATAACAAACTGATCTGATCTAAATTTCGGGTAGCAGACAACTTTGAATTCATTTGCATTAAAAAAAATAACGACAATTGTTAACTTCTTCCATATAAAAATATTCGCCAAATAATGAAAATCTGGTCTAAATTTCGCCCATAAATTTAGCGTGCCCAAGTAAGCTTTTGGTACCGAAATTGTTAATTTTTTTTCCATATAACTTTTTAAGGATTAAAACTTTTTACTGATCACAAAAATTGCTCAATATTAACTAAAATTCTATGCGAAAGCCTTTGAACCAAAATTCTTCAAGTAATTTCAAGCGAATTAAAAACTGATTTAGCATTGATCGTTTCATTAAATGGCTAACTCAAACTTAAGTCTTAAATTTTGAGTGTTACATATTTACATAAGTTTTTGTTATACCCACAAATGAAGTAAGATATAAAAATTAAAGCAGTACTGATTTTCTAGCTGAAGTGAGGCACAAACAGATAGTAAAACAATTTCTAAATTTACATAAATATTTTCATTTTCTAATACTCAAGACGTTTTGAAATAAAATAAACAAAAATTATAATAGACCAAAGGTTATTAATTAATTAATTATTTAATTATACGGTAAATGTGTAAAATTACACTTTCCAAAATGTTTAACAATTTTTTGAAAACTTCTTTCTTTCTTTAAAATTTTATTTTGCTTATTTTTTGTCCAAGTTATTTATAATGAAATGTATGCATATGTGTGCGTATTTATTAGACCCTTACTCTACTTATGACATGTATTTAGTAGGCTGTTACAAATTTTGTGATTTCTAAAAAAAAATAAAGCATTGTTATTTGTAAATAATTTAAAAGAGAATAAGAGAGAGGGAGATAGAGAGAGGGAGATAGAGAGAGAGAGAGAGATAGATAATTTATTATTTTTGTATACCATAAGTTTAATGAAATTTTATATATTTTATATTAATGAAGTGTTAAAAACCATAATAAAATGGCATAAAATAAAATTGTAAGAAGAAAAATAGAATCGTATTGCGCTTTTTTTAGGTTCATTTAATTAAAACATAAAATTCATATCCATGAAATTTATGACTATTTAAAAATTCAAATACATTAAATATCTACAAATAATAACATAAAATTTGTTCTAAAGAATCATTGATCATAAAATTTGCCCCTTTTGCCTTTTCTTTTTCCATTTTTCATTTTTCATTTTTAATTTCCTTTCTAAATAATTCCAGCGTTATTGTGCATGATGAGTTCTATTCTGATATGGTCAATATATGGCACTTAAATTGCTTTTATTTATCTAAGTCTAAATTCATTTGGAAATTTTCTAATAAAATTTTTATAATAACGGACTTACCGATTCATCTAAATGAGAACTCAAAATTTTATGTGAGAATATCTTCTTACATTCAGTTCTTTAAAATAAATTTTAATTTTGTACAGTTTTCAAATTTTTTAATGGAAAAATAATATCCACTTACATAACTTAAAATCACTGCAGAAATTTATCAATAGAACAGCGATTGTTAGATCAAAAATTTCACTTGACAAACATCTGATTCGACTTTTTCAATTGTATTTTATAAATTTTTTCCATCATAAATTTAGTTTGGAATAAACTTCTCATTTTTTAATTAGATAAAGTTTTGAAAATCTCCCTAGAAAATTAAAACCATTACTACTTATGTTATGTGGAAATTTTTATTTAAATAGTGCCGAATAATCATGTCCCCTAAATCTTATTTGATCACTAAATAAGACGTCAACTTTAGTCTAATTTAGTTCCTCAATATTTTAGTATATATAAGAACCCAATTTGGCATTACCTGTCTGCCTACTAATAGCTCTAAAACTAATGTCTTTATTATTTCTCAATCCTTTTAAATAATCAGCACATTTAAGTTTTATAACTTCCGGTATATGAACAAGAAATTTAGTTATTTTTGATTGCCTTGAGAGATATTAAAATTTATTTCCACTTACCTTTTAGAAATAAGAAAAGGATATTTGCAACATTAAATAAAAAGTCTTTCAACCACAAAAGTTATTACTTGAGAAATGGCAAACTGAAATGTATGTAAAATAAATGAAGCAAAATATTTCTTATGAAAACAAAATATACTTTTCGTGTAGATCCCTTCAAGTGTCCATGAATTCAAAAATTTGCAATGGGTCTCAGAGATAGCAGTAGAAAAATAACAATTCAATTGTTATTTTTGTGGTACGGGATTTATTAAGTTTACAAGAATGGTCCTAAAATCTTGAAAGGTTTCAGTATGAACCATCTTTACCAGATCTATGCGAAATAAGTTTCAAAAATTAGCGTAACTCTACAGAGTTCTGTCAAACTATCAAATAGTGTTAATTTTAAAACCACATCTAAAGACCCAAATTGTTGGGTCTTATTTCACTTGACCACAATCGAGGCAAAGTAGTAGAATTTGGTATGGTACAACGTTATATAAATTTTTTTATCTGGCTTCTTGTCCCTTTAAAAAACTGCCTACTGGGCAACTGCGTTTTACCGCACGTTACTGACGAACCAAGGTATAATAGGCTTGTGCGGGTATATATAATTCCCGGAATTATTGCAGACAGACCGATCTGCTCAAAATATTTGTTTATTCACCTAACTGTTCTTTGACCATGTAAAATGGTTATCAAACTACAAGATGCACGACTACGGTGGAAGAATTTTTACAATTACTCACCAAATAAAGCCAAAAAAGTCGGTTTGTGAAAGAAATTACAATTTCAAATATTTTACAGAGCTACTTTTTTGACATTGTTATTGTCTGGGTCTATTTCGGTCTATTTTTTGCGAAAACTTCCCATATAACAAATTTTCCCAGTGGTTCAAAAGTTAAAATTTCTTTAAATTCTTTCATATGAAGAAGCTTTTTAAATGCATTAAGAATAGTGATGCAGGATAAATAAGAAACGTCCCCAAACGTATATAATTTCTGCCTTTACTTATTAAAAATATTTTCTACGTTTTGCATTAAACGATATTATTAACAAATTTACTTTTCTTTCGATCATTTCTTTTAAGTATTACAAAGTGAAATATTATATAAAATGCAAACAGAAATTACTTTTTTGTATCGTACAATTCTCCCATGCCTTTTAAATCGTTTATCATAAGCGTTTTAGTCCCTTTCATTTTAAGTTAGATGATTTCCCAAGAAAACAATTTCAATTTCATTTCATTTCATAACTCGTTGGAATTTTTTTCATTTGTATCGTAAATGCCATCAAAATATTATTACATTTTATAATGAAATGAAACAAATTTAGTTTTTAAATGATGATGAGATCCTTTCAATGGCAAAACTAAATCTCAATCTCTCGAGTTTTATCTTTCTTAAGCAAAGCAACAACAACTTCAATACAAAATTTTAATACATAAAAAAAAATCATAATTTCTATGGCGTGTTCTAAACATATTTTGTAGTTAGATAATTTGAAAGATAGATATAGATATACAGGAAAAAAAGCCAAGAAAAAGATAACATGATGCTGCAATAATACTTCAGTTCGATTTTCACTGGGTCAATACTTTGGGCACTACTTTAAATTCTCTTTTAAAAAAAAGAAAAATCTAAAACAAAATTTTATGCTTGCGACGCATAAATTTTAGCGAATTTGGCGATTTCTGAAATCTATAGTAAACGAAATAATCGAACCGAAATTTGGAGAATGCATAAAGTGACTTTTAAAGTAGGCGTGGCATATTTTATCAGATGATCATAAATTACTAAGTAATCAAATCGATGATCGGTGATCATTAAACCATGCAAAATTATATTTAATAATAATTATTATACTATTGTTGTTGTTGTTGTTATTATTATTATTCTTATTATTATTATTATTGCGGTTTTGTTTTGTTTAGATGAAGAAAAAAAAAAACAACACCTGAAAAACTTAATGAAAATTAATGCTGGCTTTTTGTTTTGCCCAATTACTCTTACTATACTTTTCTCTTTTCCGCTCTATCTATGCGAGCATGTTCTTATATGTGTGTGTATGCTTCTTCTTCTTAGCAATTTCTCTCGTGTCCTGTTGCATGATACGTTTAGAATTTTTTAGAAATTTTTTAAAAAAGACAGTGTGATGGAAAATATGTGTGCTTGCGTGCATGATAATGATTTTAAATAGAAAAAAGAAGAAAATTGAATAAAAAAATAAAATGAGAGGTAAAACAAATGTACAGAGTTTTCTTTCCACACGATTGTTTGTGCGGTATTATATTGAAAATTAGTTTAGTTTAGTTTCGTTTACTTTAGTTTAGTGATTTATTTTTCTTTCTCTTCCTTCTCTCACTATCTCTTTCTCGCTCTCTAATATCTAAAGTTATTCTGTTGAGTTGTGTCGGGTCACACACACACACGCACACACACACAAACTTCTACTTCTCAGCCATCAGATACCAGCACCATCTCGAACAATAATTTAAATTTCTATTTATCCAAACGAAAGTTTGCAAAAAAGCAGCAATAATAATAATAATAATATCAATAACAATAACAACAACAACAATAACATTAAGCCACAATATCATTATTGCATTATTCGTTTATAAAGAGCATGAAAGAGTGGGCTTCGGTGTTGAAAGTGAAAAACAGAGGGAGTGCGGTTGTTTTGAATGTTTTGTTGGTATAATAAAACCAAAAAAAAAAAAAAAGAAAAACAGACGGAAGGTTTGAAATATTAGCAAAACGGCAAACAAACAGAACAACTGTTATAAATGCAATAATGATAACAGTAACAGTAACAGTAACAGTAACAGTAACAACAACAGCAACAACAACAGTAACAACAACAACAAAAACAATAATGCAATAATAATATGAAATTTCTATTAAATCACTGCCATAAAATGTGTTTATATGTAAAATAGAGAAAGAAAGAGATAGAGAGAAAAAAGATAGAGACACTGAGTATGTTATACCGAATACACTGATAGTGCGGATGAAAGTAAGAGATAGAAAGTTTAAAAGAAAGTGTGAGAGAGAGGGGAACAGGAAGAAAAACGATAAAATGTGTGAAAGAGATAGCATGATAGAATTTTATAAAGAGATCAAGGAGGCAGAAGGTCACGGGGTGTGTTGCATAAATACAATTTATTTTGAAACCCATAAAAAAACGATTTTTACTTTTCTCTCACTCTCAATCTCACTCACTCACCCTCTCACTCTTACATTCCATCTGTTTCTAACTGCATTCATGCTTGTGTGCATTTTATTCTATTTTAATATTTTCGTTTTTTTATTTTTAGTTTATTTTTATTTCATTTTTGTTATTCTAAAAATTTGGTAATTGCAATACTTATGCACAAACACACACACACACACACACACAAGTCACACAAATTGTTATGTCAAAATGAATATAATAACAAAAAATAATAATAATAATAATAATAATAATAATAGTAAAAACTACTAAAAATAGAACGAGATAGAATATGAATAGAGAGAAAGAAACAAATGTGACCCTGGCTTCAGTGCTAAATCTAATTCTGACTCTGACTCTTTTGGCTAACATTTGATAAATGTTTTTGCGTGTCACACGCAACATTTGTATTATCGAATATGGACATAACAAAATCTACACACACACACATGCGCAAACACACACCTATACAAATACCAAAGCATATGTAGCGAAATTATTGCCTCCGTGTTCAAGGAACTAAGGGTGTCCGAAGGGACCAGAAGAGTACAAGAAGGACGATGATTGCATAACTACGCTAACCAGCCCCCTAACGGCAATGCCCCGATGGAGTCAACAGGGTGGACAGCGGGGTGGAATGTGTTTTAGTGCGTAGGTGTAGGCAGGAGTGAAGCCAGATCCAGCCTTGTCTATGTGTCGTGCATGTCAACATACGGCTGTTGGTACCTATGAAAGTTTCACACTACTTGGGCGCACACCAAACAAAAAAAAAAGGAAAAAAAATATAAGTGCACATACACAAATGAACAAATACAACCGGAAACTAAACAAAAATGTAACAACAGCAGCAGAAACCATAACAAAAAGAAGAAAAAGAAAAAGAAGAAGAAGAAGAAGAAGAAGTAAAGGTAGAAGAAGATAGGTGAAGGTAAAAAGTAGCAACAACTGCAAGAAGTAGAGAAAAAAAAGGCAAATGATGATGAACTAAAATTAAGTTGTATTTTTGTGTAGGCCCTTTTGTTTCATTCATTTTTTTTTCTAATTTCTACTTTTTGTAATGCCTCCATTCGAATGATTTGTATCATTTATTTATGTATATGTATATGCGAGTATGTGTGTATGTATGTGTGTATGCATGTTATATTATTCTATGAAACTCTAGCATTTTATACAAATCGTCAAGCAGTCAGGCAGTCAATCAGTCAGTTAGTCCGTCAATCCCTCAGATCCGTTTAGTTAAACATTCAAGTCTGTACGTCTGTCCACCCTATCAATTTACTTTGAAAAAGTCATTCTAATAATTTCATTTTATTTTCCATTTTCAATTGCTTTCATTTACATCTATATCTCTTCTTCTTCCTTCTTTAAAGTTTCTTCTTATACTTCCTTATCATTTCTCTATTCAGTTTACTGTAACTTGTTAGACGAATGTTTTGTGTTAGTAAAAAAGCATAAAACTAACACACAAAAACAGAAAAAGGAGAAGTAGCAATGAAATAAAAAAAAAATTGAAGGCGTTTACTCAAAACTAAATAATAATAATTTTATGAATCGTATGGTGTGACAGAATATCCTTAATTTACATTCGTGCGCATTAGAAAATACGAAATGTAAATAGAGTTTTTGTTGTTTTTTTTTCTTTTGTTTTCGCTATTTTTTTGGTTCGTTTTGTTTTGCTTAATACGCGTTGTACAATATTTGATAAGCACTTTACTTCACTTTACTTCACTTTACTTTAGTTCACTTCACATCACTTAAGTTAATGTTAATGCTATTTTTGTAGTTTTTATTTTCTTTTCTTATTTTTTTTTCTACCACTTATCCAGTTTTTATCCAGCTTTTATCCATTTAAATTATTGCATGATAGCATGAAATCCATTCAATCCATCCTAAGAACTAAATTTGATATAAAATTTGTTTCATGAGTTTTTTTAGTCTTTCACGTCAATTTTCGAAACTAAAAATTAATGTAATGCAGTTATGTCAAAATATTGGCCCGCAGTTCAGGGGCAACCAGTCTTGGAAAGCTTTCGTGCAACTGATATTAGAACCACATGTTGGCAACAACATTCCCCAACAAGATTTAATTTCGTATTATGGGTTTACTGGACCCCACGATAATATCAAGTGTGAGGTTTTAAGGGGGCTTACAGTAACAACATTACTAGCAAATATTTCTAAACATGCCAAAAGGGTCTCCGGACTTCTTATAGTAGAATATTATGAATATATGGAAATTATAGTTGGACTTTCTATGACAATGTGATTATTTACCTATGAAATGGTGGATATTTGATGGTTTGGTTTGGTTTTGGTAAATCCTCAGCTCTTAAAATCTATAATAAAACTTTGAGATTAAAGTTTAAGGTGGCCTGTAGTGCTAAGCAAATATTTATTCAAATATTGATATCATTAACAAAGGGCTCCTTTGCTGCTTTCCTTCATATTAAGTAAAAATATTACATTTGCCAGCACTCAGGCTCTGATTACTATTTGATGAACATAGATTATTTGTTTCAAATTTGACATATGTGAAAGTGTCCTTGACCGATATGTCCCATATTCAGTAACAAACTATGTGCAATTACTTTAATGTTTCTGCTAGAATTGAGCTTCGTATATCTTTTTTGCGATTAGGAGAATCTTTACAATACACGAATGGAAAGACAGACAAATAAATATATCTAAATCGACTCAGACTTAGATGCCCGAATATACTTTACGGTGCCTTCGGCGCTTCTTTTGAGGCGTTAACAATAAAATAAAAAAATGAGTGCATTCCCAGTCCTTATGTGGTGGATATTAAAAGAATTATCTCCTATAATTTTGATTCATTCTTTTTTTCTCCTTCCACCGCATTCTCTTGTAACTTCTAACCATCCGAAAAGATATCCAAGCCATCATTCGCTGATAAAATTCTGTAATTATTGCTCACTCGAAACAATATTTCAGTAGATATTGGAAAGAATCATCATATTCCGTATTGGACCCTTGAATAATCATAGCATTTTCACTCTTTTTTGTTGTTGGGGATCTTGAAGTGCTTATAAAATTGAGGAATGCTCTATCAATTAAACTTAGTTTAAAGAAACTATTTTAAAAGAATTTTTTTCATATCAATTTTAAAAATAAATATAAAAAGTAAATTCTGCATTCAATCTCTTTAGTTGCTTTGCCCACTTTTTTAAAAATGTTCATGTAATTAAATTCTACATGATTTCATGCTCAGAGAAGACTGATATTATTAGAAATTCTTAATGTAAATAAGAAAAATGACAGGAGGTGCGGTGCATTGATAAACAATAAACAATACTCTAAAAAGAAAACAAGAAATAATCATAGACGAAGAGGAAATAAAATAACACAACTAAAGAAGTGTGAGATAACATGAGATGGATGGCATTTTACTATTTACTTCCTGTTGATGTTGAACTTTTTGTGAAATTGAGCCAGTTAAAATGCACTTAAAAAAGTTGTGTTTAAAACAAAAAAAAAAAAAAACAACGAATTCATTAAAGCAATATCCGGTTTACAGCGCAGCACTCCTGCCTTCTTACAATTCCTATATAATTTTGCTTTCCTTTAAGTGCTATAATATGAAATGTATTTCGCCCTAAGTTATTATTAGAAAATAACGCGAAGAAGGGAAATGAGAATGAGAACATATCACTTCACAAACGACAATCGATACCCTTTCAATTAACAATATTCACAAGTACACGAGTAACTTTTATGTACGTAGTAGTGGATGAAAAAATAATTCTGCCGTATTATCATTTCGGTTTTGGAAAGGACTGTTCTAGCATACAAGCTGTTTCTACGATAATAGAAATAGTAGCAGAAGCTCTTATTGATTCTCGTAGGAATACTACGAATACCCACATTACGGCAATAACATGGCAGCATAGCACAATAGTGCATGGATTCGAACCCCATTAAAAATTTATGCTTTATGTATGGCACGTCAAAGCCTCACATTAAATTACCAATGGACTATGTATATGGCATAGGCAAAGCAGTGCGTCCGCCAAGAGCTAACGTTTTCAGCTCTGTATCAAAAAAGAAAACGGGAAATTTGAAACCATGTATTTTCATATCTTACGTAATTCTTTGCCGATCACAAAACGAAGTCTATAAAAAGTGTTTCTACTAATTCAAACATGGAGTCTACTCATCATGTCCTTTAAGCGTTTTACAATTCGCGTTTTAAAATCAAACTCTGTTTCCTCAGCTATACTGGTCGACCATGATATTTTAGACTAGATGCTACCAAAAACGCTTAAAAGTAAAGATAACTCTTTAGCTATAAAAGTAAATACTTGTTGCTACCCATTTGTTAGAAGTGAAGACTTGGAGTATTTTTAATGTTAAAAAACAATTGTACACATTTTAGAGTGTATCGGTTTGTAAGAAAGTCCTTAAGGATCTTTATTGATAATCAAATAAAACTGTAATACTATAAAATAACGTACAGCTCAAAGAAAAGAAAATGCAATAAAGAGAATAAGTGGGAAAAAATATGGATTTTATTGTGGTTTCTCTTTAAAACCACAAATGATAATTGCAATAAAACAAAGTATTTACAATTATTTAAACAAAGAAAATACATAACTAAAAATTAAATAAAGTAAAATTCATTAAAATATTGTTGTTTGCATTTTGTCTCTATTGAGAAATTTATAATTTTTTCATCTAAACTTTTAGTTTTAAATTTAGTTGAATTAAATGTTCCAAACAAACAAAAAGAAAGAAAAAAAACACTGAACAAAGAAACCGGTTTTTAATGATTCTGATTTATAATTATTAAATATTTAAATTCTTCTAAGTGAATTCTAATTCATTGTGCATTCCATATGCCAATCGTTTTTACTTGAAAATAATCATAAAAATTTTATATGGAAAACTAAGAGCAGAAGCTCTAGAGAAGGAAACAAGATTAATTTTACTTCTTCAAGTCAATTCTACATTTATAAACCAAAATATTTAACAATATTTCACTCAATTCCAGAATTAGTTTTATCCTCCATTGTTATTCTGATTCAGTTAAGTTTTCATGTCAAATGAATTTGTTATCGTCTACTAAATAATAGCTGATCGGATTCTGGGCATCTAAATTACTTCCACATATCGTAAGTACTAGATTTTGAAATGTTATGGGGACCTAAGAAATATTAGACATTTGAATCAACTTAAATTTGAAAATTATTATTTATCATTGAAATAAATCCCTTCCATAAGACTCTTACATTCAACGCTTAGAGAAAGAATTTTGGAGAGTTCAAAATGACATTAGACGTATCACAAACTTCTGACGAAGCAAATATTTTTTTAAAGGTGAAACTTTTTTAATGTTGACCTTGACAAATTTTTTATAAAATTATTTTTTACAAAAAGCACTTTTCTTTCATAAATTTTTATAATAAATAATTTAAAGTAAATTTTGCATAATCAGTTAATTTTATATAATTTTATTTATTTCATACCCAGTAATTTGATTTGCCCTATTTTTCTCAAATTTTTTTTAACATTTAATAAAAATTTTAAAAAACTTTCAGCAATGGATAATTTTTTTGAGGATATACAATTATTCTTGTAAAATAATATATTTTGAATCTCTGGAACCCATTTTTGTTTACCTGTCCATACGTTTAAATGAAAACTTCCATAATCCGCTTAAATTTAATGGAAGCAATAAAAAAATTACATATCAAAAGATTTTTATTGAAAAGGCCACGCCCACCTAAACTGAAAATCTTTGTTTTCTTCTTGTTGTAAGGCAGAAAAAAATTTGCTATTTTTAGTTTATAACTGGTTATGTCTCGTCAGGTACTGCGCTAAGCTTAAAATTAAAAGTCAAATTACTTGTTTCAGTTATTTATACTTTTTCCTCTTTTTCTGACAAAGTACTTACATTTAAGTACAAAGGCATAAGTAATTTAAATAAGATGATCAGCAAAAAAGAAAAAAAAATTATAAAAGATATTTCTGAAATATTTTTCTGTCAATTTAATTTGTTTTTTGTTGGCAAAGCGAAGGAAGCGAAGGAAGCGAAACAAAAGCTATAAATGTCGCACAATTTTTAAAGTAGATTCCTACAATAATCTTTGAGTAAGAAAAATTGCTTGTTCAATTAAGACATTTAATGAGAGCATCATTTTTTTGCATTATTGGACAGACAAAAGCACACATAAGCACACTTATTTGAATTCACATATTAAAGCGTATATTAAAATTTGCTTCTTTTTTTTTTTTGTATAAATGTTGCTCTGTTTTGCAATTTTTATTTGGAGCTTAAGTCGGGCGGTTGTTTTTTCTTCTTGATTGCAAAACAAAAATAACCCAAAAAGCAACGTAAGATTTTGCTTTTTATTTATTTATTCTTTTATATATTTATAAAGGGGCAGCCAGAGGAAGAGAGAGATAGAGAGAGAGAGAGAGAGAGCGAGAGAGGGAGTGATAGAGATAGAGGAGGGAAGAAATAGGAAAAAAAAGGAGAAGAGACAATTGCCGAAAATAATTTATGAACCATTTGCCAAAGTATCATCCACTTAATTGCATATTTGTTAAAAATTGAAACGAAAACACAAAAATTGAGAAACAAAGAAATACAGAAAAATGAAGAGTAACAAGAAATGAGTACAACAAATATCAAAAGCAGTAACGTGAAAAATAACAACAATAACAATAATAACTATAAGTTTACTTTGCTATTGTTTTTTGGTTTTTTGTTTTTTTTTTTTTTTTTTTTTTCTTTCTTTGTTTTATTAACAAACGATTTACGGCTAAAAATTGTGCATAAATCACATAAATCTTATTGTTATTTTGCACTTTTTTTCTTCATTTATTTATATTGTTATTGTTGTTGTAGTTTTCATACTTTTCTGTGTAGTTGCTTTTTTTTGTTGGTTTTGCAAATTTTAAATTTATATGTAAGGATTTGAAACATGAAAGAAGGAAGTAAAGCCTGAAATATATTGCATACATAACAAATATAAGAAAATTACCCTAAAATTGACTATTGGTATATAACAGCAATAGCAACAACAGTAGCAACAACAGTAGCAACAACAACAACAGCAGCAGCAGCAGCAATGGAAACAGCGATAGAAAAAAACGGCAGTCGATATAAAACAATAATAACAATAACAACAATTTTGTTTTACTATACAACAAAAAAAAACTAGTTTAACATGACATTTATATATATATATATATATATATATATATATATATATATATATATATAATACATATATATCAATTTACATCTACATCATATGAACACACACTGCACTTATGAGCACACGAAGAATTTGATTAATTTAGTTTCTGGCAAAAGTCGTATTGCAACAAGCAAACAAGAACAAAAAAAAGAGAAAAATTCTTTAGAAATTACTGAATCCATAAAAGTGCCTTGAAATTTACAGAATTTTATAAATTTATGCCTAAATTTGTTACATCCAAAACAATTTGAAATATATTTGCTTATCCCTCTGTCTGACCGTCCGTCTTTCCATATGCCTGTCCATCTGTCTGCACGTCTGTCTGTTAAGTCATTTGAAAAATTCCTACCACTTGATGTCAGTTCTACTAGATATTTTAAATATATTTTGATAGGTAGCCATATGAAGATAACCGAGAATATATTTAGGCAAAATTGACCTATATTTATTTCCACTTTCAATGTAACGGCGTATTATGCCAGAGGTTTTTTTAAGGAGAAGATATACATTAATAGCTAGTTCTAAATAAAAATCGTTATAAAGTTATTCTTTGGTGCCAAAATCTATGATCAAAACTTAAACAATGTCCATGAACCATTTTTTGAACCTCTTTGCTATTTTATACAAACTTTTTATATAAAGAAAATATACTTTCGAAAAATTTTGTTGTTATACCTATCTCCCGATCCATTTATTGAAGTTTCCCACAATTAAGTTTACGAATTATTCGAAAATAATAATTTTTTAATTTTCTTAAATTAATTAAGTAGAAAAAGTTTAGGGCATTTAGGATTCGGCTCCAATCGATTGTGTCATGTAAAGTTTTCGCTTATTTTTTGATTGAATAGAATAATTAAAACTGAAAATGTGAAAGGTAAAATATAAGAAAAATATAATATAAATTTTAGTTTATAATAAAATTAAAATTATAATTAAAAAAATGTAAAAAAATTAATATGGCTCTTCAATAATATTATTATAAAATATTAAAAATATATAAAATTTTTTTGTGGTAACCGTTATACGTACATGCAATCATTAAAAAAAAAAATATGGTAATTAAAAAATTTTATATTATAATTAAATTATTTGTATGTTATAGCAATTAAAAAGAAAAAAAAGTTGTGTTTAAATATAAAATTCTTTATAATAATTGTTATACAAAAATGTTCATACTAATTTAATTTTGAAAATTTTTCAGTAATATTTACCATAATTTTAAAAAACTATACAAAAAAAAACAATATTTTTACAACTGTTATACTATTATAATTTACAGAATTTATGATTTTGTAAGACAAAAACTTATACAAGGAAGCTCATTTATTATAACTGTTATATAAAAACATATTTTTAAGTGTTAAAGTGGTTTAATTGATCATTTAAAAAATATTTATAATGATTACACATGACGAAGAATTTAATAAAAAAAAAAGTCATTTATGATAACTATTACACAAGTAAAGACTTTAATTGTTATACTGTTATAATTTACAGAAGGTAGGTAATTTATGATTTTGTAAGACGAAAACTTGATTCAAGAACATTCATTTATTATAAGTGTTATATAAGAACATATTCTTAAGTGTTATACTGTTATAATTTACAAAATCATAATGGTAAATTTATAATGGTTTCACAAGATGAAGACCTTTATAAAAAAAACTTATTTATGGTAACTGTTATACAAGAAAATGTTTTTAATTGTTATACTGTTATAATTTATAATTTAAAAAGATTTTTAGATTAATATAAATAACATTAATTTTCTAAAGCGAAGATTTTTACAAAAAAAATTTTTAATCAATTTAATTGTAACTGTTATACAAAAAAATATTTCAGCTATTATAGAAAAAAAATTTTAGTATTCATAAAGTAACGTTACAAAAATACTGCATAAATACAGCACAAAAAAATTCTTATAGAAGAATTTTGTTTATAAAAAAAATGTCCTAAAAAAAACTGCTTAATTTGCTTTTATTCATTTAAGATTATTTTATAGAAATTAGGCAATGTAAATTTTCTAAATCCATTTTATTTCATTTCTTCCAATTTTTTTTTTTTTTTGGTTTTTCTTCCTCATATTGCCAATTTGCAAATTTATTTACGTAACTTCCCCTAAATTTACGAACGTTAACAAAAGATTTTCAACTGAAAGAAAAAATCCCAATTGTATTGGAAATTTTTGAAAAATAATAATTATTTGTACTTTTATGTGTGTGCGTATGTGTGTGTTTGTGTGTGTGTGTGTGCAGCACTGCCAGCAGTTTTCTATTTTATTTTTTTTTAGCTTTTATTTTCACTTTTTTCTATTTTTCAAAGCTAATTAAACTAATGACCTGTTGAGATTCTGTGTAAAAATTGCTGTTGCTGCTGCTTCTGCTGCTTTTGTTTTATTTGTGCGGCTTGTTCTATTATTTGAATTTTGTATTAGTTTGTTGTTGTTGTTCATTTTTTTTTTTTTAAATTAAAAATATTTATTCAACTTTTGACCTTATAATACAAAGAATTCACGAACGCTTATTCACTGCAATCGCTCGCTCTCTCTCTCTCTCTCTCTCTCTCTCTCACTTTTTCTCACCCTCTCTATCTATCTATCTATCTATCTATCCATCTCTCTCTTTCTTTCTTTCTACACTCAACTGGATTTTATGCTACTTTACTCGAAAGTCATGCCACTTGAATCCACTTACTTTAACTTGTGTGCGTGGTAACAACACTCGAAAGAATTTTCTTTTATTTTTTCTTCTTTTGTGTATTATTATTATTTTTACTGGTGCTGCTGCTGCTGTTGCTGTAGCTGTTGCTGTTGCTGTTGCTGTTGTAGTTGTTTTTAAATGAAAAATGTATGTATTGCGTTTAAATGAAAAGGGAAGGAAACAACTACAAAAGAAAGCAAAAATTATGTATACACACACAAACACACACACATAAACACACATACATACACGCCCGCGTATATACATGCATACATACAAATAGACTTCAATTACTTTTATCTATTGTCCAACAAAGCACTTTATTTTTCTCACATGCACACACATACACACACACACACACACACACACACACACACACACACACACACAGGAAGGGAGTGAGAGTGAGAGAGAGAAGAGTAAAGGTTGATCTGCATTACACATAGCACAGATTTAATTTATATATGCATGTGTGTGTGTGTATGTGTATGTGTGTCTGCAGTAATGTTATTGTACAATTCACCATCAACACTTACACATCTCTACTTTTAATATTTTCACTTTGGTACTTTATTTAATACATAATAATTTTGCGCTGTGTTTTACTGTTTTTATATGCATTTTTCTCATGGCAAACAAACAAACGAATGCACGTCCATTTGGCAGCAGCATATAAATATATGTTTACCTGATTCTTTGCTATGCCATGCTATGCCACGCTAAGCTATTACATAGTTCTGTATATGTGTGTAAAGTGTGTTTCATAACAATGCGTTTGTATGATGAGATGAAAAACATAATACACAAAACATGTTAAGCTGACCATTATGATGTTTGATAGCAATTTACCATTGGCCTTTATAACATAAAATATAACAGCAATAATCACAACAATAACAGCAACAATGGCAAAATATATTAAAAAAATATATATTTAAAAAATATTTAAAAAAAAAAAAATAATAATAATAATAATAATAATAAATAATAATAATGGTAATATTGTTAAACAACACTAACATTTTGTATGCCATGCTCAACAACCAATTCAATCAAAGGGTATTTTCTACATTATCCTGTGGTGTCCCGTTATCCACTGTTTATACAATATTCAAAACATAAAACATAAAACGCAAAAATCAACGATTTGCTATATAATATTAAAATAAAGGTAGAAGATTTTTTCAAAAATTCGAAATGACTTTAATTTCGGGCTTCTCCTTTTTCTTAAAGTTCACAAAAACTTATTCAAATCAAACTTGAAGCATTTATTAATGAATGGTAATTTAATTCTAAATTTTCGAAGATAGAAATAACGTAAGAATGATATCTCCGACAATTTACATTCTTCATTGATAGAAACAGCCTTCTTAAACAAATCATACGCAAAACCCTATAAAAAAAGAAAGGGCAATTTAAAGTGTTGCATTAAGCGAACTGAAAATTTTTTTATAGTATCGATATTTGGTAATAAATGTATTACCAAAATTATATAAATATATCAGAAATAGTTTTGATAAGACTGAGCATTAAAAAAGGGTCTACCATTCAAAAGCAAACATTGCCAAGATAATGATTCATATTTCAAATGCCTATGGAAGCAATAATGAAATTAAATAGACTAGATCTGTGACTAGGAAATATTTGTACGATTCTTAAATATTTTCTTGGAAAATTTTTTCGAATTTTCTTCAAAGAATCAAAAAAAAAAATAATAACTGAAGAAATGAAGAAATGATTATTGGAATGAAAGCCCTTTCTTTTTGAAAATGCAAATAAATCAATGGTTTTGCATTAAGAGCAAATGATGCATTGAAATTTATGGATGACTCTTGAAACAAAGCACGAGTCTGAGCAAAAATGAATTTTTTTGAAAAAAGATATTTATTGACTTTGGTGTTAGGTCTAATATCTATTGTATTTTAAATATTGTAAAATTTTTTTGTATAATATTTTTGTATGAATGTGTGTGTCTATGTCTTTATGTGTGTATATAAATCTGTGTATGTGTAGTTCTTAAATCTCTTGTTTGATACACTTAAATCTGTATGTTTGCGGGGAAGGTTTGCTGGGCAATTCGTTTATTCCTCTCTCTTTCTCTCTCTCACTGTGTGTGCGTGTGTGTATGTGTGTGTACAAAAACAGAGGTCAATTTTCGTTACTTTAATATTTTCCATTACATTTCCTTTTTTCTATGTTGCTTTCTTTTAGTAATATTTTTTCGCTCTCTACTTAAATTGTAGAATCTTTTATAAGGTTTTTAATATTTAGACTTGCATGACCCACATTTATTTTAGCATACAAACAGACACAAACAATCGATCGATTTAAACACTTAAATATAGAAATTTCTGTTTATTATTTTATTAAATGTACTTTTAAGAAAACCTTTTCATTGTTTTACTTTTATTCATTCGTTTATTGGCTTAATTTTTAAACAAAATTTCATTTTGCATTTATAAACATTTGCCATAATATATTGCAGAAATATTTGCTGATAATTACAATGACACTTTAAAAATTAACAATATCACATAAATTTATATATTTTGCTGCAAAAAAGGAAAACAAAAGAAAAAAAGGAGCGGCAAAAGTAAAACTTACTTAACAATTTTTCGGTGCTTATTTTTCATTTTCCTGTCTCATCTCATTTATTTATCATGTCGACAACAAGAAAAATAGCAATAAAATAAACTTCAAGGACTCCTTTCTTTAAGTAGCAACAATTTTGTTTTTTTTAAAACAACTCAAAATTCTCTTACTTTTTGTTTTAAGTGTAGAAAACTTTAGGACTAAGAAATAATATAAAGAACAAACAAATTTTAGTGGGTGTCTTCTTTTACTACCCATCAAAAATTATATACAAATTTACCATTTTCACAAACATTTTTGTTATGTAATATATAAATAATTTCAACTTTAATAAAAGGAAAAAAATGCAAGCGCATGTTAATTGCTTAACAGAATAATGTAAAAAATAGAATTTTTTCAAAATCGAAAAAAATGAAAAATCAATATCACATCGATATATCTAACATAAAAAATTGATTTTAGTCAAAGTGGCCTGGTAAACTTTGACTTTTTCAATCCAACAATTTGCACCCTAAAAATAGTCTCTTACTAAAAATTTTAACAAATTAAAATAATTTGACTTTTTTCATTTTTCTATAAATATTTTGAAAAAAAATTTTTCTTGGATATGCCAAATTCATCAAAAGCATTCCAAAGCAGAACTAAACAGAACTCTATTTAGCAGTTAAGTGAGCTCTGCTATATGTTACGGTTTGTGTCTTTGCTAATAAAATCGCATTTATCGTCACACCCTTTTTCTTTATTTCTTTTTTTGGAAGCATTTTTTTTGTTGATTTTCTAATCAACTATTTACTATAAACTTTCTGCACATGCGCTGGGAAGTAAGAAATTCAGACATTTCAGACATTCAGACATTTCAGTCAAAATTTTCTTTAATTTTCGCAAAACTTTATATATGCCAAATTGTTTAAAACTGTACAGCAGTATAACAGTTATCTTGTAGCAGTTAATGTATAATAGTACACAGCTTCTGTACAAAAATTACAGTATAACAGTTACCATATGAAAGTTGCAGTATAACAGTTACAGTATACCACTTATGGTATGACAATTACAGTGCAACATTTACAATATAAAAGTTTCAGTATAACATTTATAGTACAACAGTTATAGTATAACAGTTATAGTACTACAGTTACGGTATAACAGTTATAATTCAATAGTTACCGTATAACATTTTTTGTATAGAAGTTACTGTATAACAGTTTAATAGTTACAATATAATAATCTATTATTCATTATAAAATTTATTGTATAAGATTTATTGTGTAAAATGTATTGTATTATATAAAATTGTAATATTGTATAACAGTTTAACATTTAATTGTGTAACAGTACAAGAGATATTATGTAACACTATAAGATTTTTATTGTATAATAAGTTAATAGTGTGTACAAATGTAATTTTTATTCTATTACAATTGAGCAACATTTATTACTTAACGGTATAACAGATATTGTATAACAGTTCGATTGTTATTTTATAAACGTGTTTTTAGTTTTATTTTACAAAAAAAGTCATAGTGTATAATAGTTATTATACAATAGTATAACAGTATAACAGTTTAAATTAGATAAGTTATGTATATAAATATATAAATAATACAATTTGAATTATATAAATGTAAATCGTATAACTGTTATATTGTTAAATTCTAAGTGTATTTATATTGCAAAATAATGCAATACAAAATAATTTACCCGCATCATTAAATCAAATTAACTAAAATATTTATTTATTTTTCTATGCCATAAAATTGCAAAATTATTATGAACAACCTCCAAAGCGCTCTTTTTTTCACAATTGAAACAAATAAAAGCAAGAAAGTTAGCAAAAGAAAAAAAAACAAAAACAAAAGAAAACCGAAATGAGAAGCCAATAGAAAACTCAGTGTGAGGAAATATGTATGAGGAGATTTTGAAAGTGTTCCGCATTGTTCAAATACTAAAATTTAATAATTTATTTATAACATAAACACACACACACACATACACACACACAATTACCACCACAACAAAAGTAACATCAGAATTAAATCAATTTTAACATCATTATTATTATCATTATGATCATTATCATTATGAATGGTTAAGTTAATGGCCAGAAGAATCGCATCATAAATATGTACATTTTAAATTGATTTCTTTTCTTTTCTTTTTTTATTCACAGGCATTCCAACATCTACCTCAGACAGCCTAGCTCTCCTTATTACTCTCTATCTCTCTTTCTCTCTTGATCCTTGTGAATTGTTTGTATGATCAAATTGATCATGTAAAGAAAAAAAAAAATAAAGAACTTATTTGCAATTGTTTATATGAATAATGCATATTCACACACACACACACACACGCACACGAATATACATATGCATATGTATATAGATGAGATAGTTGTGGAAAGAGAGATAGACACACCTTTGTATTTTATTGAATTTCCTCTTATTTAACAACTTGATTTAACCAACATTAATATGCATGAGACACACACACACACACACACACACACAAATACACACATACACAATCATATAAAATACATCATAGATAAATATTAATCATGAACTGTAAAATTATACTTCAAACATATTTATTTATTCGTTTACATAATAAACGAATTTACAGTTGTTGTTGTTGTTGTACTTGCTTTGCTCATTCTATTTGTTGTCGTTGTTGTGGTTTTTATCGAAAAAGAAAAAAGCTTAAAAATTACGTTATTTTTTTGCTTTTATTAATAAAATTTGTTGTTGTTGTTGTTATTGTTGTTGTTGTTGTTATCCGTATTACAAAATGTAGGAAAAAATCACAAGGCCAAAAGCAACAATAAATAACAATAATAATAATAATAATAATAATAATAATAAGGACCACCATCGTCAGCCATCGAAAAGTTTTGACTTTAAAAATAGAAAACACGAATATACAAGAAAAAAAATCAGTCAAAAAATTCAAGACTAATAAAAAAAAACTATTGTTGTAGTGTTTGTTTTCTCAAAAATAATTAATTCATTACTATAAATTTTAAGGTTAATTTTTATAGTAGAAAAATCTTATATAAAATTATTCTCAGTGTTGTTGTTGTTATTGCTTTCATACTTTTCAATTAAAATTCATGAAATGGAAAGAAAACCTGAACAAAAAGATACCAAAAACAATGACAATATGTACAAAAAAAACACTTTCTTTCTAATTGAATTATCAACAATTATACAAAGCACGCAATCACACGCACACTTTAAAAAATTTCCTACCAAAAAAAAAAAAAACAATTGAAAGAAAGTCTTAAAGAAAATGTCAGAATTTTTCTTTTCTGTTGACTTTGGCATTATTTTTGTTCGTTTGGGTGTTTTTTTCTTCTTCTTCTTTTTCTTCGTTTTGTGACTACTTCATTTTACATTGTCTCTTTCTACCTCTCATTTTCTCTTTCTCTCTTTCTCTCTCTCTCTCTCTCTCTCTCGTACTCTTCCTCATTCTTACCTTATTTTTTAGCGTTTTGTTTTATCCGTTTTTTGTCTTGTTTTGTACTTTTTTTTTCCTTCTAATTACTCACTCTTTAATTGCTTCAGGTGTTTAACGTTGTTTGTTTTACATTTTACATTTTATGTTGTGTCGTTATTTATTGTTGTACTTGTCATTCTCATTACTGCTGTTTTTAGTTTTGTTGCTACTAAGTTAATAAAATATAGTTATAAAGCTACGCCTTCAAATTCATTCGTTTAAAATGTCTCCCTCCCGATCTTGTACAGGAAGTTTTTTTTGTGTTTTTTTTTTTTGTTTACATCTTAAAATAGTTTTTTTCCTTTAAAAGTTTCCAAATTACACAATCAATTTTTTAATAAGAAAAGCAGGTATGAAAATTTTAGTCGACTTTTAAATCTGCTACATCATTTTGCTTGATGGCAGCAGAAATGATCGTACAACATTTCCATCTATTTTGTGAATGTATTGGCCATCTTCTTATTGGCAAGGTGCTTCAAAAAATCTACCAATACCTTCTTTGATTTAGAAATCGTATTTTATGATAAGCCTTAAGTCAATTTTTATTAAAAAAATATCCAGAAATGTATACATTTACTATTTTTAATGTGCCTTCTTTTTTCAGAGAATGTTAATTCTCACGATTGCTTTCGGTACAAGAAAAACCGATCTAGCAATCCATTTTGTTCAAAATATATCTAAAATTGTGGCCGCGATATTTATAAGGAAATTTTTAAATGGGCAGATATTATAGACAGACAGCCTGACAAAACTATCTATCATATTAAGAATTATTTGCTAAATTGACTTAAACTTTGGCATTGTCCATAAATGTTTAATTAATGAATTTAACGCCGTTTATTGCCATACGTTTTAGAAATTTAAAAATGGTTGTGATCCGATAATAATTTCTAGAGCCATATACTTACTAACCCAATAAAATTTTCAATAAAATTCAGAAAGTTATGTGATTGCTTAACAACAGATCCATTCTTTAAGTATTAATTTAGGAAGCAAAAATCGCATGTAAAATTTTTATATGCGAAGTACTTTTACTTGAAGCGGAGCTTGAAGCGGTTCATCTTTTGTACCCATTTTTCTACGTCGAAAAAGAATTTATAAATTTTAAAACCGCAAGGCTTTCAATTATCGGTCTATATCGCCTTTAATGTTCAAGCAACATCTGATACAATATAATAACGGTAAATTATGAAAATAAAATCAACAAACGATCAAAAAAAATTTTAAAATACTAAAAAAAAAAGCAGCCCGTTTTTTTAAAGATTTCGTTTCTTTTGTAGTTAAAAATAAATAATTAGTTTCATTAATAATTCTCGTAGATTTCGCTCATGATAAAAGTTTCTTGTTTCGTGTTTTCGAATTTTTTTTTTTTGCTATAAGGTTTATTAACATTATAAAAAATTTGTGCATATCGCTTATATTTATTGTATTTTTCTTTAATCGTATAACCAACACCCCAAAAGCGTAATCACAATAAGAAATAAATTAGGAAAAAGACAACGAGGCTAACTCGGAAAATTAGTTTTAATTAAGTAATAGATAAATTTTCTTTAAAACCGATTTAATAATTTCTTTTCTTAAATTCAAGAATATTACAAAAATTAATGGGCACTGCTGTTTGGTACCAACCGATTTTGCAAGTTAAATTAAAATGGAGTCCATGGAATTTTTATCGACATACAAAATGAAATTGAATGTAAAATTTATTTTAAAAAAATGAGCTGAACATAAAATATTTAAAGTGTTAAAAATTGTTGAAAAAAAACTTAAGAATTATTGGATATATTTATTCTAAATATCAAGAGGTGCACAACTGGATAATTAAATACTTGAATCATTTTAAAATTCCTTTTGGAAATGTTAGATTTTTTTTTTTTTGAAACTGTTAGAACCCTTAAAATGATAACTGCTCTTTAAAATTTTGCAATTAGTTTTCCATTAGCTTGTCTTTTGACCTGACTTTTTCAAAGAAAGTTAAAGCAACAGAGTTCCCAAAAATATAACATTTTAATCAAGGGCCTTCGAGTCTTAAGGGCACCAAAAAAAAAAATTTTTTCTACAAACTTCTATCAAAGAAATGTTTCATAAACTAATTTAAGGGACCAAAAGCGTACTTCCTTAAATTTAGTTAATCATTTCAGGATCTATTTTCTAAGGAGTTCTTGTGGCTTCTATTTTCTGAAATGGTACGACAAAAAATGGGGGCACACAAATGTAAACTTCAGGAAATAAATTAGTTCGGCATATAAAGAATAAATAATCCGATCAATTCGACGACGAATTGAAATTCGCCTTTGTTAGAAGAACGATCAACAAATAATTCTACAATGCTCTGAAATTCAAATGTTCATATGTAAAGTTTGATGAACTTTAAGTAAAAATATGTTGTCACATAAAACTTTTAAGAGAGAAGAATCTGGAGAAATTACGCAACGCGAAAGTGTTCTGCCAAATTCATCTATTTCGTGAGTTTTTTTTTTGGGTTTTTCGTTCCACATTTCAGTGGTCGTTAAAGGGTCTCAGTGCTGTTTTTATTTAAATAAAAATTCAATCGTTTTAAGTTTTTTTTTTTATCTACAAAAAATGAGTTCAAAATAATTAATAGAAGGTTTAATTATTTTTCTATTTTACCTTTAAAATTTATTTATTTTATAAGTTAATTATGAAAAATTTCAAATAGAAAAAAAGGTTCCAATTACATTTTCATTTTCAGTTTTTAAAATGCTTAATCAAAACATGCTTTGTTGTAATTTTTCATTTGTTCATTTGCTTGGAAAGATTAAAATGTTAAATGACATTAATCGGCCATGACCGACTGTTAGATTTCTACATGTTTAAAAAATCTCTTTATTTTTCTCCTCGTTTATTCTTTGTTTTGGATTCCTAACTTTGTATTCTCTTCTATTGCTCTTGCAATGTTGTTTCTTTTATAATTTATTATCCTTTACACCATAATTTACGGTGACATTTTACACAAAAGCAAATAACGAGAACACAAAAGAAATTGTAAAAATTACAAACGTACATAAATAAGAAACATATAAATATGTTATTATCGATCAGAGATGACTTTAAATTACGTTACACCACTTTATTTAAAATAAATAACGAAGATGACAAATTGCATGAATTAGAATTTCAAATCTTTGAGGAATCTTAATTTTCGAATAATTTGTCAAAAATTCATTGAAATGAAGAAATCTAAACTAAATTTAACATTCAAATTTTCAATATGAAATAACTATTTTGAAACGACTTTCATAAAAATCTAGTAGTTGAAAAAACTTATTCAATTTCAAGCACTTTCAAAATAATTGGGGGTCTTAAGGCCAAAGCAAGTTCTCCTCTCCTCCTACTCCTAATTTCTTTAAAAAAATATTTCAAACTACATTCTTTATTTTCAAAATTAGCTTATTAAAGCAGATAAATTGTCAAATGGGCATGAAGTTATTCAGGATTTAAGTCCATTTAGATTATTCAAAAGAAAAATTATTGATTTAACTAAACTTTGCCTGCTTGTTACATAAATCTATACAAACTTATTACACTGCAAGAGGTGTAGGGTATAAAAAATAACTACATAAAAATTTAGGCATAAATAAAAATCTAAAGCCATTAAACTGCATATCAATATTCTTTTGTTAGTTAAATGTAAATATTGTTCAATAATGATTTTTGAATTAACAAAAAAACCATTTTTATATCTTTCTTTGTTTGTTTGTTTGTTTGTTCGTTTATTGATGTGATATTTCTTTGTAAGATTTCTATCAAGTGTTAATAAGTTGGTCAATATTATTCTTCAATTTGTTTTTTGCTGCACTTCAAAGTCATATTTCTTAAAGTTTCTATTTTATAAAATACAAAGAGAAGTAAAAGAAAAGAAAATGGATGAAAAACTTAAAAAAACATACCAAACCTTTCTTGCTCTTCTTGTTTTTCAAATGTGCTTTCAAAAATTATATTTACGACCTTAAAAAAGGAAGTTTTTTTTTTTTTTTTTTTTTTTTTTTTTTTTTTTTTTTTGTAAAAATCGAAAAGCAAAATAGAAAGCTTGTCATTGGAAAAGTGTGGGTAGTTGAGATGTTAATGCAGAAGACAAACGAAGCAAATGACAGACTTTCATCTAACAACAATAATGACACAAAAAATGCTACAAAAAATTACCAAAAATAAAAAGCAAAAAAAAAAATTCATCAAAAAATAAAGAGGAAAACTTCAAAAATGTAAAAAGGAAACAATGAGAGAAAAAGAACAAAAAGAAGGAGAAGAAAAAGGAAAAGAAAAAAAGCAATTTAAGAACAACTCAATAAAAGAAGGGAAAACCACAACAACAACAACAACAACAACAACAACAACAACAACAATCAACAAAGTCTCTTGTCTTGTGTTTCTTTTCTTGTTTTTCTTTGTAAGCTCGCGTTAATATGTATGTATCTGGGTGTATGTGTTTGTGTGTGTGGCAAGGCACAAAAGAAAGCAGCATGACAACACTTGTAACAAGTTTTTGTTTCATATAAATGTATGTGTGTATGTAAATCTCTAGTACTTTTCCAAGAGATGAGAGATGTCAATGCGAAACCTACTCTCAAAGTCTATTCAAGTTTATCTACAACCCCTAATAGAATTAATGTAGCATTAGATTGTACAATTGTAGTTGTATGCATTTCACTCTCGTTACAATAGTAAAAACAATTCCAAAAGCAACAGCAACAACAACAACAACAAAAATTCCAACAGTAACATTTTTAAGCATCTTGTTAAATTTAAAATTTATTATTGCTATTGTTGACTTCAGTGTGGCCTTCACATCCCACCCACCAACTTTCATCTTCTTCTTCACTTGAATTAAAATTATTTGATGTTGTTGTTGTTACTGTTGTTGCTGCTGCCTTCACTTTTTTCTTATGCTTGTTTTTTTTTTCTTTTCTTTTAAGTTTTTATTTCTTGTTTTGGTGAAATTGATGGCATCAAATTTTCCACTAAAAGTAATTTTGGTTAAAGAAAAAGAATTTCAACAAGAACATAAAACAAACCTAAAAAAAAAGGCACACACAGAAAAAAAAATGAAGCAAACACGAGAACCGTCACGAACACGTGAATTAAACAGCAGCGAAAACTTTTCTAGTCGATTAAAGTCGATCTTTAAATACTTTAAGCACTTAAGAAAGTTAAGTACGTGAGAGGAAAATAATATTGAAAATTATCATTTACGAATAATTAAAAGAATTCATTCAAGTAGTACTTTTGGACTGATTCCTTTTGAGGAAATCTTCAAAAGTTTGCAAATTATATTTTTTTTTCATTTCGGGCAGATTCTAACTAATTTCAATAACGTTAAGCTTTGGCGTGAAAAATTTCCCAACTTGACGAAATTATATTAAAAATTGTTGCCTGCTCTGTCATAACATGAATGCATAACGCAGACAGTCAAAGTTTTTCTCTCAAGACGTTTTCAGCGTTTGGTGACCATGCCCACAAACGTTTTAAAGTAAAAATACTCATACGATAAATAGTTAAAATAGAATATTGAATGTTAAAGTAATTTATCCAAAGAAATACATAAAGTCCATATAAAGAAATTTGCTCCGTAAATTGTGCGATAATACTTAACTTTAACTTAACTGTAACTTTTTTTTGTCAATAATCAAAAGACTTGTCACATTTTATAATTGTCCCATTGTACGGAAAATAAAGCATTACGAAACTATGGAACTAAAATTTCAAGAGTATTAATTTGGTTAAGGCATTTTTAATGGTAAAAACTAACTTCAGAGTTTTACATGATGTTAGAAAACAGAGACCATAGAGAAATCGAACGCCTGATGCTAAATGTACATTTTTTTTTGATATGCCTTAAGCTTCAAGAATGTTCAATAAAACATGCGATTAAATCAACTTAAAAATTAAAATTTTAACTATCTTCTTAACTAAGTTTGGTATGACCGTCATATCATTAAGAAAATAATTGGAATAATATGTTTCTGTAAGCCTTACAAGGTAAAGAAGATCACACTATCTTTATATTGAATTTAATTTATTTGTAAGATCTAAAAGATCAGTGAATGCTTTAAATGCTTTTCATGCCAAAAATTCTTCCATGCTTTGGCTTGAAAGATTTCCAAATTAAAATTAACAAATTATAATGGTTTTTTTTTTTAATTTACGAACGAACAAACCAAACCAAACCAAACCAAATCGAACCAATCAAAATCCACCCATTTTTGTTTTCCCTTTTACATACAAAATTCTATCCATAAATTCACTTTAAAATCGTATAAGTGAATTTGCAGTAATAGAGTTAAATCTAAACTTTTATAACTCTTTCAAATAAATTTTTCTCAAAAGCAATTTCTAAAAAAAATTAAATATATTCATCATACGTAAGTAGAAAAAAAAAGCAAAGAAAATTAAAATAAAAACTTTTAGGAGATACATTAAAAATAAAGAGAAAGAAAAAGAGAATGGAATATGTAAATTGAGTGCTTTGGGTGTTTTTCTGCTTTAATGGGCTAAATGTATTTACATTGTATAACCTAACTTTAGTGTATAATGTACACATACATACACACACACATACATATAAAAGTTACTTCAAAGGCCAAATCTATGCAAACACAAAAAGGGAATGAAAGAAAAAACAGCAAAACTTTAAAAGAAAAAAAAGGAGAAAGCAAAAAAGTCCAAAGGAGAAAACAAGGCGCCGTTATTTATAATGGTATTGTTTATATGTATACGTGCATTTTACGGGTATATATAAAAATTATACTTTAATTGAATTCTATTTTTTTATATTGATCTAAATGGCATAAAAGGCAGACTTTCACGCAAAATCAAAGATGAAATTTTCCAACTACAATTAATTAATTAATTAGTAATTTAATTAATTTTTGAAAAAAAGAAAAAAAAGAAAACCTCTGGCCTCTATTAATAGGAAAACTCTCTCTACAACTCAACCAAACAACTGCAATAAAATTTTACTTAGCAATCGACTTACACATTTGATAAAATGAATTAAAGGAAAAAGGTTTCTGCTTTATTTATACGTTGGATAAATATTAACAACGTCCATAAAGCTTCGTAGAACTTTGAGCAAAAATTATTTAGATATTTTAGAAGTGCAGACTTCAGCATCAAAAAGGTAGAGTTTCAAAGTAAAAGCAATTAGAAATAATTAGCAATAATTTGATGATTCGATTAGTGTAATTTGTTAAAAAATAATGCAAAAGTATTAAGTCAATTTTATGGACTCATGAAATGCCATCATTGATATTGCGGCAAAGAGGTAACGATTACGTTCATCAAATTATTGTTACAAACGATTTCAATCACAATTTGTCGAATTTTTATTATTATTGTAATTATTATTATTGATTTATTATTTCCTTTTCCCAAAAAAAGTAAAAAAAAAAACGACCAAGTAATTTAGGTGTTTGGAGCCGCCTCTTCAGAAATCTACACTACTTTACCTAATTTTATTAAAATGTCCAAAAAAATCCATTACAAATCAAGAAGATAAAACAAGATGACTTTTATGTCCAATATCCAGAGTTTGGGAATATGCTCAATTTGTCATTATATTTTCAACATTTAAAAGGATCGGCATCAAATTCTGAATCAAGTTAGACATGATTGAATGTCTGTCCGTATTTATTAAGCGACTTAAAATTTGACAGAAACATTAGAAACCTCCTTGTACATTAATAGGGTTTGAAAATTGGCCAAATCGATGAAAGAACACGCCCACAATGCAAAGTAAACTGAGAATGGCAATAAAAATTTCGTAACTTGAAGAGTTATACAGATAAAAACTAAAATTTTATACAAATATTAAGACTATTTTTCAACAAAGTCTATTAAAGAAAACGTGCAAATCAGGCACGCCTACACGAAATTATACAATCTCAAATTATTCATCTTCAGCCAAATATAATTTCCTCACTAGTTAAACAGTTTTTATATAAAAAAAGGAGACCAAAATATGAACTAATTTGGACTAACTAACTTTGGCATAGTCGCACAAAAGCGTAAATTACTTAAACCTTTTAATTTTTGAATTTTTGTAAATTCAACGGCATATGTGAAGTATTTCTAAAAATTTTGAACCGTTTTTAGTTCAAAGTCCAATTAATGTACCAAATTTCATTAAATTATATCAAAAATTGAGACCGATAATTTGACGACAATTTTATATGGACAGATATCAAACAAAGAGACTGGCTTAAATCGAATCAGAGTGGTGGATCTTGTTCAATTCATTCTGAGTATTACATTTGTTTATACAAACGCATAATACTCTGGGAAATGTAGAGTATAAACCTAAAGAAAAAAAAAGGAAAAGAAAAGAAAATCTAACACGTCAATGATCGATTACAAAGTGTAATTTCTTTTGCGACAATTGTCTATTTTATACTTTTTTCTACGTTTTATACATTTCCTGATTTCCTTTAAAAGAAAAAAAATATATATATTTTGTATTCTTAGAAGAAATTACATTACACATGCGACAGAGAATTCTTCACGACATTTTCCAATTTTTATTTATAATGCGATTTTTCTTTCTTGTTTCTTTCTTTTCTCTTTCTTTTTCTTTGTTTTATTTGTTTGTTTAAGTTGCATGAATGTTTACATTCAAAGGATAAATAGAAATAGAAAAAACTTTTTATAAAAAAAAAAAAAAAACGAAAATTATAAAAAATTGAAGTTCAATTTATATTCTAACATTTTATTCATCAGAAGAGCAGCACAAATCATTAAATTGAAGTTAGAATGATTTTCATTGAAACATTTTTCCAATGCTTCTTATCAAAGAGTTGAACCCAAGAAATTATCAATGAAATTTTATGTTTCTAAAATCAAATATTTATACATAAATTTGCTGTTTGTTTTTTTTTTTACATTCATTGTCATAAAATCTATATAAAATATTTATAAATAATGTGTCATATTTAGAAAAGTTAGTGTATGTCACATAACAATAAATATATTTTTATATTATAAAATATTCTATTATTTTATATTATAAAATTTCTATTGTGATATATTTATAAATATTTCATCAAATGCTCTAACATTGACTATCTATTTCAAAGCGCTCTACAAAATATATTCAATTAAATGAATGCAACTCCAACTCCATTTTGTTACATGAATCAATCTTTTTCTACAAAATAGTAAAAAGAAAAAATGAAAATTATCCTGGAAAATTTTGTTCACAATATCCTGATACATTCAATTGAATCTTTTGAGTGCATTTTTAAACAACTTTACAAATTATCTGCTCAAATAATTGATTGAGTTTTATTGGTAAAAGTATCAAATTAATTTTTCTATGGATTTTTAAAATAACTTAGAATTTGATATATTTTTCCAATTTGAAGGATCCCTTCAACTACAAAACTTTTCTTTCCTTACATTTTTGTTAGAATTAGGCATAACTATGATTCAAGTGTAATTATGAGTACTATATTCAGTTTGAATCAACAATAAAATCAACATTATTTTTGACATATGAATTAAAAATTATTATTTTAATATATTTATGAAAAAAAATTTTTTTGTCCTTTTTTACCAAATTTTTTATATTATTTTTTGTATAAATTATTCATTACAAATCAGAATGTTACAATGCGCCGTCATCTAAATTTAAATAGCCCATTTGAGTAGTCCATCAAGTAGTTAAGAAATCAAAACGAAAATTTCATAAAAATCAATTCTCGATAAACTTAAAATTTCCTTTTAAGTCAAATGAGTTGAAAAAATGTTTCACGTTGATTCAAAATTTTCCTTACATATTTGAAAAATTTTTAAATAGATCTTCGCTGCTTTTCTCTTATTATAGATCTTTTAAGAATAGGTTTTTTCTTGGATCGAACATTTCAAGTTATATCCTAAAAATTGCGGCCTACACTGAATCGATAAAGAAAATAATAGAACTTTTCCTTAAAGGCAGCCAAAAATATTGAACTAAAAAAAATTATTATTTTTAAAATAATTAATGCACAAAATGTCCACTCAAAAACCTAAAAGCATAAAATGCCTTTGATTGAAATGGCTTAATAAATATGAAAATTTTTAATATCTATATGGAATTTGTATTGAACGAATGTTTCATAATTGTCTTTGATAAATCTTCTAAATTTTAGAAATATTTAAAGAGACATTAAATTATTTATTTCGGATACTAAAAGTATGTAAAAATATATAAAATTATAAGTAGACTGCGTTTGGAAATTTGTTAATACTGAGACATTAAAAGTTCAATGAACTAAAACTACATCATTTAAATTCCTTACAATTTGATCTTGTCTGCACTCTCGCAGCACATTTAACTAGTTTTCTCGTTGCCAAAACAAGTACCGTATAAGTTTTCAAAGCTTTTCTGTTTTTTTTTTTTTTTAGTTAAGTTAAAATTCCACTACTTGTATTTCAAAGGTTTGCATGTTTAAATACAATTTATTAAAAAATTTCTTCTTAGTAATAACGGGTGCAATTCGATTACAGCAAAACATAGGAAGAAAAATATTTTTAGTATTCTGGAAACAAGTTTATGTAAAAAAATCTTACCCCCTTTCTCTTAATTTTCCGTTACTATTAGAATTCTCTTCTAAGTGCAGCTAAATACTATTGGGCTGCTATAATTTAACCAAAAGAAAACTTTGAAAGCTGTCGAAGGCACTGCGAAATGCCTTACATCAAGTTTATCAAAATGATGAAAGAATTAAGAATATAAATTGTAAGTCAATTAAGAAAAAAAAATTCGTTGCATGGAATCGATCCAAAGCAAATTAATTGAATGTATCAGTTAAGGGAATTCAGCTTCTATTTTCATAAAGTATCGGGAATTGTAGAATATTTTCAACAACGATAATTTTTGGAAAAATTGCAAGGGAACTTAAAAGTTATCCATTCTTAGCCACTTTTTAATATAATTCGACCTGCATACCATAACATCTCAATTTGCAGTTTAAAAGAAATATATTTAAAAGGATTTCAAATGGACGGACGAATGGACAAATAAGCTTAAATCAATTCACAAAGTGATTATAAGTCACTCGGTTTAAAAAAAAGGATGGGGTCTAACTCAAGTCCTTTTGGGCTGTTACAAACGTAGGCACAAAACTTATAATACCCTATACCAGCAATGATGTGCTTTAATATTAAGGAAACACCGCTTTTATGTTAAGAGCCTCAGGTTTCTTTCTATGCCTTTCCTTTCCTTTCCTTTCCATCATATTCAAGTGGCTTTCTTTTTGCTTGCCGTTTAATTTCCATTAATCATTACGGAACATTTTTTTATTCAAAGTAGTTCGGAAATAAATAACACTTTAATGATGACTTTAATGATTTTTCTAATATTTTCATTCAAAAATCTCTTGTCTTTCTCACAATTTTGTTTTATTTTTCCCTCTTCCATTGATTGTGAACACTCAGGTACATATTCTAAAACTTAATCTTTTAGTGCAATATTTTTAAAGACACTTATCATCTCTATGACATTCTGAAAGTTATTTTAAATTAGTTGAACTCCTTATCAAATCACCAAATAGAACAGAACAATGTACTTTAAATTTTCTTTCATAAAATCATTGACTCTCTATGTGATTTACCATTCAAATAGACAGTTAAATGTCAATTGTCATTTCTACTTCATCTGCTATCATCTCGAGCGCATCTCCCTCAACAAAAGTAGAAATATATTTAAGAGATAATATCAAAGTTGGCAATGAATGGGGAATATTTAAAAGAGATAGACTAAAAGACAATCAAAGTTGACCATTTTACTTTGCTATATTTTTCATGATTCCATGACATTAATATTGACATTTCAAATTGAGTTATTTAAGGATGAACATTGAAGTGAAAGCACAAGAAACGAATGAAGCGCACAAAAAAAAGGACAGATATTTACAGCAACTTTAATCACTTAATAGTATCAAAAACGAAAATTTGCCAAATATCAAAAAAATAAAATGAACAAAAACTAAAATTGTTTAAACTGAAGAGAAAGAAAAGAGAGAAGAGAGAAAAATGAGCAGAAAAAGACTTATTGATGAAAACCAGAGAATGTTGAAATGAAAGAAGAGGAATGAGGTAAATAAGAAAATACGAAAAAAAAAATGTCACGGAAAGAAATTGAGGTCAACGCTGCAGATTAAATGACGCGTTACTAAAAGAAGAAAACTTTAACCCCGCCTTCACTAATATACACATGCACACACACACATACATATATATGTATAACTTGTAATAAATGAATGAATGAAATTCCAATATAGTGGACATATATCTCGGAAATTTTTTATATAAAATCCTTTTCCTTTTCAATGAACGCTATTAACACTAATCCAAAACAACAAGAGAATAATAAATAAGAGTTTAAGTGATTATTGGATTGAAACGAATATTGAAAACCCACCAATTTCCCATACTAATTTAATGAATGGATGTGAAAATAATGAAAATTTGAAAAAATAAAACGTTTGATATTTTAGAATTTTACATAAACTTTATAGTTAAGCAGACAATGTAAGATAATTATTAGAATACAGAAGCAGAGAAGAAAAAAAATTTTTTTTTTTGAAAAAAGCAGAGGTCTTCTCTATTTAAGTTGTACTCTGGCCGTGCACTTTTTACGATTTAAACCATTTACGCACTACAAATCTATACATATTTAATGTTTCTGTCATACTTGGCAGATTAATTTATGGAACGGATTTGTTGTACACTCTTGAACCTTTCCTTCTGAGTAATGCAAATATTTTGACAAAATTAACTTATTGTCAAACTCTGACCATATTTACACTTACACTACGCTGTCTTAAATGAAAGTGTCCTGCCTTCTGAAATATTTTACATTCTACATCGTTTAAGTAAGTAAATTCAAAAAATGTAAGTACAAATTTGTGAAGATCCAAAAAATTTATAGCCTTTTAACTTTTTGTACAATTAAAAACTGAGAACTGCTTTGTAATTAAACTCAGCTAAACTCTCTTAATAGAACTTTAGACTATTAAGAGAAAAATGTAATAATTATCCTACATGAATCATTTAAAATATGACTCACCTTTCAAATGAAGCTTTTGTAATATTCCAAAACAATTTCGATTAAAAAGTTAAAGTTAAGGGTAACTAAAGTCTTTAGTCTTAGGAGAAATGTGAATTCAATAAAATCCAACAAAAATAAAATATATAATTTCTCACTCTTTTTCTCAGGCCCTTCCGATAAATAACAATTAATTCTGTGGCATGATTTGCTAGTTATCGCTAGCGCTATGATTGTTATTATTATTGTTATTGTTACTTTTAAATTAGAACCATTAAAATATATTGGCCAGACGTCAGAATAATCGTATACATGCAACAATACTCGCTTTATATGATAGAGTTAAGATGCACATTGAATTGAATTGAATCGAATCGAATTGAATTGTAATGGGAATTTTACCCCTTAGTCAATGTCTGTGTTTATGCGAACAGGTAAAAGGGAATAAAACTGTAAGAAGAAAATAAAATGATTACATAATGCCAAGTTGAAAGAAAGAAGAACAATAAAACAACATGCCTTTAACAAACAAAAGACGCCAAAGAAATCCTGAAAACCAAAAAATAAAATGAATATAAAATAAAAGTAAAAATGAATATAAAATAAAAGTAAAATAATGTTAAAGGAAAAATGTAGGAAAACTTGAATTACTTGAAAGGAAACACACAAAACGCACAATTCTTTATATACAATGATGTATATTTTGGTCTATAATAATGATAATGATAATGATAATGATGTTAATGATAATGATGTTAATGATAATGATTAGATTAGATTTGAAATATCTCACTGAAACTATTAAAATATAATTACCATGAGACTACTAAAATGGCTCTTTACTATTTCATTTTAAATGCACTTACTGTAAGTTAATACATAAAAGAAACAAAAAACAAATTCAAAGCAATCAAATGAAAGCAAACTAATCAGGCAACTTTTATTGAAGCCTACATTACAATGACAAAACTCTTTATACAAAACAGAAAGATGACGAAAGAAAACAAAATAAAATTATTATTGTTTTTTTGTGTTGAATAAGAAAATTATACATTTAACTTATAGAGGTTTATTAAAGGTTTATTAATTATATATATTTATAAAAAAATTCATATTACAATTAATACGCTATGAATGATTTTTATGATTAAAGAATTTTATACAAAGAAAAATACTACTCCAATGTGAAACCATTGAAGATTTATAAAGGAAAATGAGAGTAAAAATATTCGCCTGCGGAGCTTTAATTAATTGCCTTTAAGTTTTATGATTTCCTTTATTCCTTTTCACAAATAACAATCATGGATATGCAAACTTTTAAAAATAAACTTGTAAATTTTAAATTTGGCATAGAAAAGAGAGATTTTAATGTACTAAAAAGTGTACTAAAAACTTATCAAACTGTACTAAAAATGTAAAACTGCATTAAATATGAACCACAATGCACTGAAAATGTAAAAAATTTCAAATGAAAATTGAAAATATAAAATTTCAATGTACTAAAAAGTGTACTAAAAATATATGAAATTATATTGAAAATATACAAAAAGTGTAATAAAAATATACATTTAAAAATTTTTTTTTTAATGCCTTAAAAATATTCTAATCATGTACCAAGAGTGTACGAAAAATGTACTAAAAAATTTCAGCAAGCCGATCTTTTCTAAAATGTGCCTTAAAATAGAAGACACAATATTTTTATGTATGCAGATGTATGTAACATTTAGAAAAATTTGAGGTGAAGCCTTTTTGGATAAGCCTAAATAGCCATCTATACCTCGATTCGCAATCTGAGATTCCAACTAGGATTTTAAAATGCATACTCTAGACAAAGGGCAAACTCTATTGAAAAATTGTAAACTTTGATTATATTCCCGAGCAGTTGCTTTGTAACGCATTAGAAAAAGGCATTATCTAAAACAAAATGTAGAATTTTCAGAACTTCAGTTCAGATTGGAGTATTTTTTGAACGCCCTCACTTATAACGAACTTTTCAAATTACTTCAAAATTTTTAATGTTCTTTTTTACTTTCTTAAATTTTAATACAACTTCTTGACTTTTTTGTTAGTTTAGGCAAAGTGTTATTCGATATTTTGGATTAATTTTTTTACTTATAAAATCTGATATAAGTCAGATATAAAGTTTCTGCAAATGTCTCCATAAGTACTCAAAAGGCACAAGGCACAATTTGTGAAGACCTTTTAATGATACAAATGTACTTTAATTTAAAAATAAGCCCTTTCATAGTTATTCCCTAAAATTTTATCAAAAGGAAAAAGATTTAGAATTTAGAATCTTTGACAGAGAAATCGGCTCTTGAAAACTGAATCTATTTTAATAATTCTAAGAACAAATAAAAATGAAATTTTTGTATTTAATTTATACTGATTTGAACTTTGAACGAACCATGTTGAATATTTAATAATTTAATCCAGAATGTTTATAAAATTTCTAATGATTTGTTTTAGCCTCTCTCTCTCACTCTGTCTCCCTCACTCTCTGTACATCACTCTGTCCCTGTTTCTCCATTCTTTGTCTCTCTTATTATCCACAATTTGAAATATCTAAATAAATTTTATTTTATTTTCTTGTTTGGTGTCATATAAAATTAAGTTCTTTAAGTTATTGTTAGTTTTTTTTAATTTTATTGTTGTTGTTATTGCCAATTTTAGTAAACTTAAATTTAACACAATAAATAAACGAAAAATACAATTAACACACAAACGTGTTCATTCTCTGATGCATTCATTTTCACTTTTTCTGCCATTTCCATTATTTTTTTTTTATCATTTTTCTTTCTGCTTTTAATTATTTTTCTCTCACCTTTTCTCATTTGCACTATTTTCCTTTACTTTTTACATTTCACTTTTCATTTCTCACATGAATGCATTTACAATGCAGCTGCGCTAAAATTATCGTTGTTATTGTTATTATTATTGTTATTATAAGTTAGTTGCTACAAATGTTGCTTTCTAAATAAATAAAGCAACATTTTCTTCACACATGAAAATCTTTTCACAAATATTTTTTTTCAATTTGATAAGATTTTTTGGCTCTTTTACTTATTTGTTTCTCCATACCGCTCTCACGCCATTCTTCTCTTTTTCACTGTCTCTCTCTCTCTCTCTCTCTCTCTCTCTCTCTCTCTCTCTCTCTCCCTCTCCCTTACTCAATAAGTTTCTATTATACGTGAAAAAAACTGTATGAAAAAAGCCAGAAAAATTAAAAGTTACGATTTTCTCTTCCTTCAATGAAATATTCATCCTTTCAATATTGTGGTTGTAGTTGTTCCTATTGTTGTTATTTTTGTTATTGTTGTAATTGTTTTTTTTTTTTTTTTTTTTTTTTGTTATATAATTACCCCTGTTAACCGGAAAATGAAGTGAACATTAAAGAAACTGAAACTACAAGAGCATAAAAGTACAAAGTTTCGAGTGTTTAGTGTTTCAAAAATTTTTTTTAATTTTTTTATACCCTACAAGACAATACAAACTTGTTGGTATGGTTGTAACATTTAGAAAAGTTAGATGTATCTTCAACTTCTATTACATTGATCATCTCACTTTTTGAATCGATTTAACTTTATCTATCTGTCTTCTATATTGTCCATACCGTCTGTCCATGAAGTTGTTAAAACATGAATCTCAATTTCAGTAAGTTTTATTCTAAAATTCAATGTAGTTTAACTCGAAAGGTAAAGATTACTAAAAGTTATTAGGATCGCAAGATTTTTCAAATCCCCTCCCCATTTAAAGCTTTAATTTGAATAATATTTTTATAGAAAATCGTTTCATGCATAATATTTCTTAGAAATAATAAATGCAGCAAATACTCTCCAAAACCATTTTTTTTTTTTGAAAGATCTTGCCATATAAAATGGTTTTCATATCATTCCAAAATTTGCAATTTCTTTACTTCTTGTTTTAATCTTTCTTTTTATTTTTGATCTTTAAATCATATTAAACAAAATGATGTAGGGCTATTTAAAAGTCGTCTTAATACGATTATAATACTTTTAATTATTTCTCTTTTTCCTTATTTTTACAGTCACTTGTAAACATGAAGGACTTCTTTTAACGTTAATTATTGCAACTACTAGTTATTGTCGTTTGCTTTTTGTTTTTATTGTCATTGTTATCTTCCTTTTGTCTAGTTTGTCATTTGTTCCTTGTTTTTCCAGCTTTTTTATTTTTGTTTTTGTTTTTTTTTTTTTTGTTTTTATTTTTTGGCTTGTTGTCTTTCTTTTAATTATGTGAAAAGTATCAGATTTCCTTAGATTGAGTACACTTCTTTCTCATCTTCTCCATCTACCACCATCCTTTAGACTTTTACTTTACAAGAAATAGTGAAATTTATTTCATTTAAGATTTTTTTTTATTACATTTGAGAGAAGAATGAAAGCATTTCATTGTTCAATGAAATGTTTAAAAACGTTAGCGAAAACATTTTAATTAAACGACCATTTCCGAAACAAATGGTATAATGAAAATTTTGTAATTAAGCAATGAAATCGAAATACATCAAAAGTGCCATACAATAAAAGTTACACATATCGATTATTTGTAATTTTAATATTGGAAACATTGAAACTTTGCTTTAACTGCTTCAATTTTAACAATTTTAGTTTATTATCAAAAAAACGCTATTTTCTCTTTATATTTTTAAAGACAAATGTTTCATTTTATGCTTATCGTTAATTATTTAAATAAACATTGTAGAAACTACTTTTAATCAAACAAAATAATCACCATACACTTGATCTTCGTTCCTTGATGGCACAACCCAAAAACAAAAACCAAAAAAGAAAAAAAAACATCGCATTATCAAACATTTAACTTTAAGTGAAAACTTTTTGAGAGTTATTTCAACTTCACCATAAGTAAAAATTTTATTCTCGTTATGAGCTGAATCTTCAATAAAAAGTCAATAATAAAATGCCTTCGCAAGTTAAGAAACTATAAAATTATTATATTTCAATGAATCGCAAAACTTGTTATATGGAAAAGAGTTCAAAAAAATTGACCAATCTAAACAAATAATTCAATTAAAACAATCACTAACGAAATTGTATCGATTTTCTTGAAGAAACATGCAAAATTGTAAATTTTTTTTCATATATTGAAACTTTCTATATTTAAAAATTTTAATTTGGAATATTATACGGATAGATTGTGACCTTGACTACAATTAATCTAAAGCGCCATTGGGCCAAACTACGTCGCCATGAAAAATTTGTTTCAAGTATCTCTAAAATTGCAGCCATACAAATTTCTATGGTCACACCAACAGACAAGACGGACAGACTGATTTAAATCGTATCAGAAGTTCATCTAGAGAAAATAGGCTCAATTCTTGTTACAAATGTGTGCACAAACATATAATACCAAGTATTATGAATGATGCAGCATTAAAATGAAAACCGACACTAAAAGTTATATAAAATCTAAATAAATCATTTTCCATTTATAAACTAAAACTGAAACAAAACAAAAGGAGAAACGTAAGGAACTAAACCTGAAATCTTAAATCTCAAATCTGAAATTTGAAATTTGAAACCCACAGCACACAGATTTATCTTAAAATTTATAATTTATTCAATAGTTTTTTTCTTGTTTGTTTGTCTTTTTTTTTTAATATTTTTTTTGCAAGACAAATATTCACACCAAACTTATTGGAATTATCGGCTTCTTCCTCTTCTCTTGAACATTTTTCTGTAATGTTTAAGTTTGGCAAATCAAGAAGGAAAGAAAACAGAACAACAACATCAACTAAACAAACTTTTAGGCAAAAAGAAAAATAATAATTTGAAATTTCATCAAAATCAATTATTAGAAAAAGCCACGTTTTGCATTGAAAATGAGAAGGAGAAAAAGAGATAGATAGATATGCAACGATCGAAGTATGGAATTGTATGTAGATGATGGCTCAGTAGAAAATTCTAAACTGGAATGAATTTTTCATTTATATGAACTTTTACACATTTTTCCAATTTCATTTTTTCTTGGTCGCTGTTTACTTTAATTGCTTTCGCTTTGAGAAGCTAATAAAAAATACTTATCTCTTTTTTTTATATGTTTCATATTCAGTAAATATAAAAAAAAATAAAGAACGGAAAACCAATAAACTTTATAAGCAAAATAAATCGATCTAAATCAATTGGCAACACAGATGTATCTGTTGGTTTGTACGCTCCATCAGGATCATTAAGAAAAAAATATTATTATAATAAAAATGTCAAAGGATGAAAGCTAAGTGTCTATAAAAATGCATAGAGGATGCAATGGAATGGAAAAAGAGCGAAGTATAGAGCAAGCATATGAAAAATTATGATCAAAAACTATAAAAAAAATTATAAAAAAATTGAAACTTGAAAAACTTTGTAACTTAGTCCATTTAATATTTTAATCGCTTTATAGAAATTGACTGATTTATCAAATGATTACAATTTAGTACAGAAGTACTAACGTTCTAAAAACTATAAAAAAATCATTAAGTTCAATACCAATCGCATGAAAGTTTATATTTTAGAAAGAACTATAGAAATTTAGGATTTGTGTACCAAAAAAAAGAGGCTACAATAAAACACAGGTAAAGCAATTCCAATTGGCTAAAGTCAAATTTTAAATATGTACCACTCAAGTTGTCCGGCATCAGCGCCTCAAATTCAAAGGCAAGTTAAAATGTGCTATCGCACTTACTTCATTTTCTTACTCTAATCAAATACGAAGAGTATATTTCATGTGCTTCCAAAGAAGTTCCAAGTACTTTCAAACAACAAATTTCGACTAAGACACAGACTCTTAATACGTCCTTATTTGAAACGTCCTTTTTCCCAAAACAAAAAGTGCGAACAATTTCAGATGCTTGTGGTTATGAATTAGTTTACACAAGATTTGTGTAAAAACTATCGAATTTTTATTTAAAATCTAGTACATTCTTAGTTTACAGATAAGCTGGGTGAGGCTTTTATCTAATTTGGATCAATTTCAATGCCCAACTGCAAGCCAGAAAAATCAATATGCCTGCCAAATATTGTAATGAATATTTCAACTTGTGCAAACAGTAGACCAACATACAGTCAAACAAATGGATCAACTTATCTGGAATCGAATTAAAATGTAAGGCCCATCAAGAGCAAATATACATAGTAGAATTTTTTAAGTTCATCCATAATTTCTAGATAATATAATAAAATGTAAATTATAAGCAAAATATGGCATTTAAAAAATTTGTATAAAAGAGATTTAAGTGAGTAATGAAAACACTATAAAATGCCCCATAAATATTCTGTAACACTAAAATGAAGTATAAATATTAAAATTATGAATAGCCAAGATTTTTAAATCATAAATATTACTATAGCGCTATAAAATTAATCAGAAGATTGATTGAATAAAGAAGAAGAAGATAATTTAAGTAAAGTGGGGAAATTTTGTCGTCATCAACCAACTCAATATAATAAATTTTATGCGACTTATACTGTTTACAGCATTTCAGTGTAAAATATAAAAATGGATATTTGAAAAATCAAAAATACAAATATAAAGTATAACGTTTGATGGATCCTAATCAACTTTTTAGTGGGTTACACTATTCATTAAAAAAAACCGGTTGGGAAAGTCTATGGAAGAGTCTAGGAGCATTTAAAGCCTGAAGCAATTCCCTCAAAACTTCTCCCCTTATAAACTTAAAAGGCCAAAACATTCGCTTTAGCAGATTATCCAAAAAAAAAAAAAACATTAATAATTAATTAGTAGAATTTTACTTAATACAACACAGCCATGTACTAAATTTTTATAGACAGACAGGCAGAAGGGCAAAGACTTGAAACTAACTCAATTTGTCTTAAATGCTACGCACAGCACCATAAATTTATTATGCCACATATTTTGGTGTAAAGTACAAAACATAAAAGTGAATCGATAAAAAAAACTATAGCCTTTTATTTTAGAAAAAGAAAACGTTCATAAAAAACATGATAAACGCTAACAAATAAATCTATAAATATTTAGACTTTATTTTGACTTTAAACAACAAAAAAAGGGGGGAAATACACAAAATATACTACAGAAAAAAAAGATAAAAAAGAAAAAACATAAAAAAAAAAACAACAACACTCGATTTTGGATTTATCCTTAATAAAAAAGCCAAATGTATTGTGTAAAACATATGTGTTTGTTTGTATGTGAGGATGTGCGTGTGTGTGTGTGTGTGTGTGTGTAGGCATAAATGTTTATAGATTGTACATAAAATAAGATAAATTGCTAATGGATTTGCAGACTACAAACATTTATATATAGAAGCACACTCAAACTCAAACGCCCATATAATTAATTGAAATTTCTAAATAATCATATTTTGGATCATATTAAAAAGTATTTGCGGTGGTTTTTTTGGCAAATTTTTTCTTACAAAGTGCCATAACAATTTGCCAAAATTTTATATTATCGTAGTTGTAGAATTGTATCTCGCATTGGCTTTTTTTCGTAACCTGCCGAGTAAATTTCGTATCGAAGTTTCCGAAAAGACATCGAGCAAGTTATATTTATGCAAAACATGCTCATCACAATCCGCCAAAACTTTTTACTTTATTTTTTGCTGGATGTTAGTAACACCCAAAAAAAAAAAATTTTAGATAGACCCGCAATTTTATTAAATCGATAACTTCGGGATATCTGGCTAGTTCGACTTACTCTTATCTGTTTGTCTACGAGCAAACTCCAGGTCGCAAACTTAGAGATATTTCAAAGAAATTTGGCGATAAATATTATTAAAAATGGACAAATATTATTAAATGAAAGTAATTTCAATCAGTCCCCACGTAGAGATTTTCTTAAGTCTTTATATGGGAAAAAAAGTACAGTTATAGATATAAATTGGCACTATGCTCTATTAGGAAGCATATGTACCAATGTATGGTTCCAATTGCTTTATTTTTAAAACCACTTTTCATATAAGGTCTTTTTCAAAAATAGATAAAAATGGACAAAATTTTGAATATATTTTAGCGAAAATTGACACTGTCTTTTATTTTGATATAAAAAATATATTTGATCTAAGCCGATACATTTTTTGAATCTCCTCTCATATAATGCACTTTTTAAATATTTGAAAAATTACAATTTCTTCAATTTTGTAAATCTTACATTTGAGTTTAATTACGCTAAGCCATGTCCAACTGTAAAGTTTTCACTTTTTTTGGCCTTTCTCGATTACACGATTATCTTGATTTGAATGAAATTTTTTATTATTTTTAAAAAGTTATTACATTTCGGATAGCTTCAGTATTATCTTAAGCCAATAAACAATTCGTATGCAATATATTTTTCATAACGAAATTTCCGGAACGAAATTGAGCAAAATACTTTTAGGGGCAATATTTGGCATTCATTCACAGCGGGATCCTCTCACCATATTTCTTCAGATAGTTTACTCATTCTAATGTCTGTGTAACTTTTTAAAGTTAATAACAAATTGCGCAATTATCTTTTCATAAAATACACCTTGAGCAGTCATTTTTTAAATATGAACCTGTTTTATATATTATCGGATATATGTTTACTTTACCATATGATCCAATATTATGCACAACCACATATGTTTCTGTTTATGGTAAAATCTACTGTCTGTCCCTTTCAATTTTTTTTTTCACTCTATAAAACATTCAACATTATTAAAAAGGATTTTAATTTCTCTGGGTTTTAGGGTTGATGAAAAAAGCAACAAACGAAGAGAAAAAGACACAAAAACAGTACAAGCAGGAAGAGTCATTCAATTTTGTTGGGGATTATTATTATTAAAATGAAAACAAATATTTGTATTCTCCACATTTGGTGGCTTAGAAATGGAGATTGCTTTTTTTTTTCATTTTTATATTTTGTTCGTTTACTTTTTTTTTAATATTAATTTTGTTGTTATGGTTGAATTTTTCATTTTTTGAATATTATTTATTAGTTTTTAATTTACCTACCAAAAAGTCAAAATATAATAAAATAATAGTAAAGGCAACAATAGCAATAGCAGCATCAACAAGAATAAAAGCAACAATCTGTTTGATAAAGATTAAAAATTCTATACGTTTGTTTTGACAGTAGCAGCAATAGCAAGAAAAATAACGCAAAACAAATAGATTTCATTGTTCATTATTTTTACTTTGATGCTGCGCTTTTTCTTTTTACAAAACTTTTATTAAGAAAAAATAAATTGAACTAAAAATACAAAATATATAACATTTATAGAAATGAGATTTTTAGAGCAAAACAAGAAAAAGTTTTCATATAAAGTTTAGAACGAAATGCCAAGCAAAAGCAAATCTCTTAAAAGAGTTTGTCTATAATAATTTTCATTTTTCATAATAGTTACAAAATTCATAAGTTTTACATGACAACATTCTCACACAGAGAAACTTATTCGCATCGCTTTCGCTTCACTAGTGAAATGTTGATAAAAAAAAATTATGATAAAATAAATTGACCAATTTCTGTTAATGAGAACGATCATTTATATTTTAGGAGGACTATATTGATATATTGAGTAATATATTTGATAATGATGAGACAACAATTTTAATAAATGATATTTAACTTGAAATTATTAACATTTCCAATTCATTCCTAGTGGCCGATTCCATATCAGTGCGGTCCTACATTTTGCAAGAGAATAATTTTGATTAAAGAGCGGCGACACTCTTTCATAAATTATTCCCCAAATTATACCTAATATATATAAAGAAGAGGAACTAGTTTCAAAAATATCCTAAAAGTTGTGTTTTAAGCGTTTAAAGCATTTAAAGCGCGTTTAATGTTCACACTTACATTATTCGTGTAGGGCATTTCAGGTACGAAGAGTATGTTTCGTGTATTCTCGAAGAATAAGTTTCGAACAATACGAACAAAAACGTTCAAAATTTGGCTGAAATATTCTAGACTCCTATTAGGCCCTTATATACAACTTTCATCTGGATATATTGGTATGGCTTCTTAAAACCTCTCAGGAACTCATATCGTGCCATTTTTCCCCAGCATACCTAACATTGGCTGACCTAACAAAATTATGCCGGATATATATCATTGAAATTAAATAACATGTTAAAAATATCTCATTGTGCAAATTTAAATCTAATCATTTTACTTAAAGGCTTAATTCTAGAGAAGTTTATGCAGCTGAGAGCTGTATGTCTCCACGATCAACTAAAATGAAAATCTTTAATACATTTAAAGAGAAAAAAACTTTATATAGGAGTGTAGATCCTTAAACCCGATGCACAAGACCTCAATATTTTTAAGTAGAAATTTTAAATTTGTATTTCTGTTAAAGAAGACCTAAACTTCTTTAACAGAATTGTGAGGTTAGTTTTATCAAAATGTGGAATATACTTTTTATTTATCGTACAATGAATTTTGACAAAGTTAAGAAATCGGGAATTATATTTCATTGAGTATCACGCAAAAACCTTACAAGAACTCAAAAAATTTCAGAAACTTATTAATTAACATTAATTTTTTAGAAAAATTTTTTACAAAAATTTAAATAAATGAATTTCTCAAGAAATTTAAATTGCTAATTTCATTTTTAACGTCCTAATATATTTAATTAGTTTTAATTAAATTAAAGTTTTTCTTTTTTTGTTTTTTGTAGTGAAATAGCAAACAAAGTTAAAATGTTTTTGTAAATTAACATTTTACATTATAATTAACAGTAATTGAATTTTTTAAAGACAAATGACACATTGACATATTTGTTATAAAAAAGAAGAAGAAAAAAAACGAAATAAAACAAAATGAAACAATAAAACAATAAACAATAGAAAAAACAAACTAAACAAAACAAGAAATCAAATAAAACCAAAGGCAAAAAAAAGAAACTTCATCTTTTTAAATTGAAGAACTTTCATAAAGTTGTAATTGTTGGTTCAGCCTTCAAGAAATTCCATTTTAAAAACACGCAAATGTTGTAAAATGTCATGAAATAAACTTTAGAAAAAACTAACAAAAAAATTTATGAAGTGAACAATAAAAGAAGAGAAGAATAAGACAAACAAAATCAAGAGAATAAATAAAAATTAAAATTTTGAGGAAATTTAAATTTGAAAAATGCTTAAAATTGCATGATTTTAAAATCGAAATTAACAACTGAATTTACGCGAACATTTTTCGCGACCACTTTAAACAAACTAACATAAAAAAAAAACAAAACAAAACAAAAAATGGGAAAAATGTTCATTTTGAGAAAAGCAAAATATTTGCAAAACCACCAAAAAAAACCCGAAAAACGCTATAAAAAAATTTTTTTATTTAATTATTCTTTAAAGTTAGCGTTGTTGCTATAAATAATGGCGTGTTAGACGTCAACGAGAAATTTTTCAAAAAAATGCACAAAAGTGAAAACTTGGAAGAAACAAAAAAAAAATGAAACCAAAAAAAAAACACACAAAAATTCTTCTAGTTAAAGGTTTAAGTGAAATGTTGTAATTTTATGTCTGCCTGTGTGCGTATGTGTGTATGTGTGCGTATGTGTGTACGTGTGTATGTGTGTACATTCTTTATATGTAAAACGTGATATGCTGAAACGCTAAGATAGACAAACATGATAATCAATCAACATCTAAAAAAAATACACACACATACATACATATACACATACACACATACACACATACACACATACATAAATATCTTTGCATATTTCTTAGAAATTATTTTTTGTTTCTTTGCGTAATTCTTCTTGCATGCTTTTAGAACTAAACAATAAAAATTGCACGTTACGTTGAAAACAAAAACAACAACAACAACAAAGAGAAGAAAAAAGACATAAAAAGGAAAAATTAAAAGCATTAAAAGTAGTGAAGTGTTTTCAATTTATGTAGTTGAACATTACGTTGACAAGAAACAGTATTGCAAATAATGCAACATACATACATACATACATACACACACACACACACACACACATACACGCATTCTATTGGCTGTTCATATAAATGTGCATAGATTTTATATACAATAAAATCACATCTATCTCTTGAACAATTAACTACCTACTAAACGCTATTACACACACACATATACATACATATATACATACATACACACATACATATAAATATATATATATATAGATGCGGGCATATGTTTGCATTTATGAATAATTTCCTAAAGTTCCATTTATAATGTAAATTAACAATGAACGTCTGTCCATCTCTGTCTCTCTAACCGCTTAACTGTCTGTCTGTCTGTCTGTCTAACTAATATATATATATATATATATATATATATATAGTTATATGTGCCCATGTATATATGCATGTAAAAGTGTATGCAAAAATGTCAAAAGCTGACATGTGAGATCCATAATAAATAATAAGTTTTAATATCATCATGTTAATGTTAATGAGTATTAGTGTTGATATTATTATTGGTGTTGGTATTGGTGTTAATATTGGTCTTTGGTGTGTGGTAAGAAATTTGACACATTTCTTTACACTCAACATCTAATTTATATGTAATTTCTACATATCAAATCATTCAACCATTTTATCCTCTAGATTTCTATCTCTTTAACAATTTTCTTATATTAAAATTATATTACATTTATAAATAATGTTTATTTTATATAAAATATGCCATAAATTTTCAATTACGTTGTTAGTTAAAGCCCATTATCATCCATTCACTCGAATAGATTCATTCACCTATACGCTCACTTAGTCATTCTCATTTGAGGGAGTGCACTTACTCACTTAGATGAACACAGAACGCTCACTCTCTCAATCATATCACTATAACTGTAACACTGTAACATTGCTCACTTTATTAAATGTATGCTTAGAATTTAAATGAATTCTTTCTATTTTATCTTTTACATTTACGCTAAATCTTTAGGGTTTCCCTTCCCTTCTCTTCTCTATGGACGAATAAAATTCTTTATGCAGATAGTTGTCTTTCTTAGAAAAACATAAAATAAAGTGCAAATAAACAGGCAAACAGATACACAGACAGACAGAGAGACAGACAGACAGACAGACAGACGGACAGACAGACATACAGACAGACAGACAAACAGACTGTCAAATGCACAAGCATTAAGAAATGCTTTAATTTATTAGCAAAAACAACCAGCATAATTATTAACATAAATATAAATTCAACATAAAATTGTAAAATAAATATTTTTAGAAGGATTTATTACAAAAAATTATCGAATTTCATGATAATTGATGCCATACCATCTCTTACCAATACAATAACAGTTTCATATAATATCGTATCATAAGTAATTTATAAATTTTAAGGAATTTCATGTTAATGTTATTGCACTTCTAATGCAAGTCCAGACTCTCCAGTCCAGAAATTCTCTTACAACTATTTTTATTGAATGGTTTCTTATATTCTAATTATGATTTAAGACATTTTAAGTTTGTGCTTATGTATGTAACACTACCAGATGAGGCTTGAGATAAGCTCTAATGAATCGTTCATCTGTCTGTCCAACTGGCTACATAAATTTCTTATCAAGCTACATGTCGCAATTTTATTTAAATATGAATGAAATTTTTTGGATGGGTCGTAAAATGACCAGTTTTTTTCCTTCTTAATTTTAAATTTGTGAAAAATTTATGATTTAAATTCAGAATATTAAAGAAATTTAAAGCATTCAGCTTATTTCATCTATTTGGCTAAAACTTTGCCGTAAAGAGTTAATATTTTTTTAAATCCCCGACTTGTTAGTCTTTGTTGAGAATTTTTTTTTTTATAACATTTGTAAAGTCTAGGGTATTATAGAGTCGGTAATAGCCAACTATAATCATTGCAATCTTTTTTTTTTGATTTTGCCCTTTTCCTTGTTACAATTTTAAGTAAACTTGTTATTTGTCTCACATAAAATTATTAGAATTTTGAAATTAACATTTAATTTAAGCAAAGTATTGCAGCAAAACATGAATATCATAAATTTTAGCTTAAAATTTTCCTTAAATTAATGATTAATTATAATATATAAATTAACATAATGTAACCTTAAAGTTGTTTCAACAAGAGTCGTTCCTTTCAAAGCGTGTTCCAAACGAATCAGTTACAAAAAAAATTAATTTCTTTAAATTCATTGAAAAGGAGCTTCCACTAAATTTAGTATACTTTAGGTACACTGCCTCATAGATGATCACTTATGGATCCTTGTAATGGCAACATTGAAATGTCACCATATTTACTTTGGATCTACCATTCCCTCAAATTACACTCTGATTTTACTTTGTATACGCTTTTTCTAATTCTACACTTTACCCATGAAAAGCTGATGATATAGTAAAAATTTGGGTGAATTACTGATAAATGAAAGTTCCTCTCCAGCTTTCAATAAAAATTGACAAAAACGAATCGTTCTGTGTGAACATTTTCTTTAAAATTCTTAGAGGATTACACGTAAGAAAATTCTATTAAGCTCTGTTAAAGATGATGGTGTGTGTCTTTGCTAATTAAATTTACATTTACTCAAGCGGTTTGATATTTTTCCATGTAAGTTCTTTTATTGAGTTGTCGTTGGCAATTTCGAAGATATTTCAAACCCATTTGATAAATCGGTTTCTTTGGACCCAAAAGCTAAACTATCTAAAAACACCTCAGATGGACCACTTTCGAAATAAAGCCTTTTTATGGAAACAGTCAATACACATCAATAAAATTTACAATTTTTCATATCATAGATTGGTCGTAGATTGGCCTTAGATCCTTTTCTATATAAGAAAATAAAAAAACTTCTCCAATCATTAAAAAAAAATTCCAATTTTATATATCCTCAACGTTTTAATGCTCAAGTTGACTTTTTAAGCACTTTAAGCAAAATTACATGGAATATTTAAGAACCGGCTCCAATAGATTATAATATTTTTACTTGCCTTAAAAATGTAGCTTTATTATTAAAGCAAATTTTAAAGCATTTTTTAAAGCATTTTTAAAATACTCTTTTTTAATTGCTTTTTCAACATTTTCTTTTTTTTCTTTTTTTTATCTAGCATTAATGTGAAGTGCATAGAACGTATCATGTATCATGGATAATCAGGTATATGCAATACATTCACCTTAAAAAACTATAAAAATAAAATAAAATAAAATGAAAAAAGTAAAAAACGACAACAACGGAAAAAAGTAACATTTAAAGGTGCGGTATCAAATTTCAAGAAATTTTTGCTATTTCGTTAATTAATTTACATTTACATATCTCTAGATACACACACATAAATATATAGATGTATTTACTTAGAGAAAAATCAATTTAGCAATTTTTTTTTTGTGAAAAACTCAAAAAAGTGAGAAAAGAGGGGCAAAAAACTGTGGGGCTTAGAAACTGTTAAGGGCCCATTATTTTTATGAAAATTATTATCTTTTTTTTTTATTATGCATATGAAACAAAAAGAGGCGTACATTCTATTAATTTTCTATATATAATCAATAGAAAAATTTTATAAAAAAAAACATTTTCAATTAATTGATTTATTTTTTTATGCTTTTGATGTTTTCTAAGAGGTTTGCCAAAGTATCTCAATGTTCATGTCTAGACTTTAAGCCATTAAATTCATAATGAATAAAAATTTATATGAATTATGACACGTGGCAATTTCTAGCACTCACCAAACATTTTGTAATGTAAAACTAATTCTAATAGCAATGAAATTTTCATGATAGAATCTTTTTGAAGAAGTTGCATCCATTCTTGTAGAATGGTCCAACATATACAGGAAAAAAGTCTTTGATATCGTACCATTCTAATCTGCACTATTTAAATCTGCACTTATTATAAATAAATATAAATTTTTTTATCATTATGAGGGTGTTGAGGCAATTCCAACATTTTATTATTTTTTTTTGATTGACTAAAAATTACTTTCAGTTTCGATTTAAGTGCCTCTATTCTTTGGCTCATCTAATATCTCTTTATGGATAGTTAGATTGTTATTTGGCTTACTTAATAATTGCTTTGAATTTGATCCATATAAATCCATTGTTTAGACCTTTTTCCATGTAACAAACATTTCAACAATTGAAACCTGTTTATTTGCCCATTTGTCATATGTTTCCTTGACATTTTAAGAGTGGGTCTAGACCTATCTCTAAAAATTTAAAAGCTTTATGCAAAATAGATTTTACTTATTAATATCGCGTACAATTTTCGATATACAAGTTACTGATATTGAAATTTTTATCGTTAAGATAAATTCTCTAGATTATGTTACAATTTAAGATAGGAGGATCGTTAGACGTACTTTATCTTCTTTTTTATATAATTGAAACGAAATCTACATTGTTCATGCATAGATTTTGATTAGATCTACTAGCCCCCTTAAATTTGATCATATTAAATCTGCAAGAGTAGACTTGAAAAGCAATTTAAATTCATTGATTTTGATTGTCGATCAAGATAACACTCAAAATTATAAATGTTATTTATGGATATTAAATACGACTGACATTTGTTTTAATTTAATATGTAAAGACCCAGCCGATCTTATGTGTGACCCCATAATTCACTTTGTATTGGTTTTCCTATGGCTTTTCTTTTTTCCATTCATAAATTTATGTGATTAAGAGAAGAACAAAAAGAAAGAAAAAGAACTTGAGGCTAAACAAAAGAAATGGGGAAATAATAAGGGAACAGGTGGCACGATCCTTTCATGACACAACATAAAGCGATATTAACATAATTTTTTTTGACATTAATATTTAATAAATTCTCACATTATTCTAACTAAAGTCGTTTTGTACATAACGAAAAAAAGAAACATGAAAAAGGACGCAAATAGACAATAAAATATGGGAATTAAAATTGGAAGGGTGCGCCCTGTTTTTGCGGTTTCCCCCAAACACAATTCCATTTTTATTCTTTTGTTTTTTATAATAATTTTTATTGTTATTTAATTTTAATTTTTATTAACTTTATTATTATTATTATTATTATTATTATTATTATTATTGTTGGTGGTGGTGTTGTTGTTACTGTTGTTGTTGTTATTATTATTATTATTATTATTCATTCGTTTTACAATCATAAAAAAAACCAACTAAAAAACTGGATTTTTAAGAATTTTGTGATTTCATTCATTATTGTTTCGTTTTTTAAATTAACTGAAAACATTTCGGAACAGACGTTCAGGTTAAAGCCGCTTTTTGATGAGAGACCAAAGAAAATTATAAGGAAATAAATAAAAATAATGGAAAAGAAAAGCGAAACTCAAGTTAGACTACACTATTCTTCTTCTTCTTATTTTTCTATTTCAATTGTATCACTTTAATTTTAAATTAAAAATTTTCTTGCACGTTTTTTTTGTTTGTTTGTTTTTTTTTTGGAATCAATTAATTTTTATGGAAAATATAAAATTTTTTCTGCCTCAGCATTCGATGATTTTCATTAATTTTGATAAGAGTCCTTTTTCATTCATTTCATTTAATGCCACCAAAATAAGCATAATAACAGCAACAGCAGCAGCAGCAGCAGCAACAGCAACAATAACAATAAACACAACGAAAATAATAACAAAAACAGTAACAAAAAAAAGTAGAAGAAGACTAATTGCGTATTAATGTTCTTGTTTTTGTTACTGAAGAAGAAGAAAAGGAAAAAGAAAACACAGAAGTAGGAGAAAACGAAAAAAAGAAGAAGAAGAAGAAGAAAATTATAAAAATTTTAATACATATAAAAATATATTAAAATCTACAAAATGAAAAAGAGAGATAGCAAGAGGCAGACAGTTAAAGAAAGATAGATAAATAGAAAGAGAAAGATATATAAAATGATAATAAAAAGAAAGAGACATAGATAAATAGACAACTATAATTAGATAAAAGAGTTAAAAGGAAAGAGTAAGAGAGAGAGAGAGAGAGAGAGAGAGAGAGAGAGAGCACAAACAAAAAAAGAAGGAGGAAAGAAAGAATATTAACAAAAGATTTTCTTCGTTAAATGACGAGACGTATAAACGAAATGAATGGAGAGGCGAACTTTTTAAATGGTGATCATTATGATGATGATAATGATGATGATGACAATGATGCACTTAAGATAAGAATCATCTTAACTAAAAGAAGAATTATGAGATTGTTATAAAAATAAAACGCACATAATTAGAAAAGAAGAATAAAATGGAAATGCAATATACACACAAACACACGCAAACATGCATATGCCAACATACGCATAAGTAGAAAACTAATAGAATAAAATTAATTAAGAAAATGTATGAAAAATATGCACAAAAAAAGCACAAGAAGTGAAACATAAATAAAGCATCTAAATCTGAAAGACTTATGGTCGACACTAAAGCATTTTCTTGCTTTTATTTTTATTTTTATTTTTTTTTTTTTTGTTGTAATCTTCACATTTCGCAATTTAATTAATTATTTAGCAAACCAAAAAAATAAAATAAAATAAAATAATGAAAAAAAAATTGCCATATAAAAAATGAGCAGACTTTTTTACATATAAGCACACATCAAAATTTTCTACTTTTTGTAAAATTTTTCAAAAAAAAACAAAAGAGAATTGCAATTTTTTTGGGTCATAATTTTTCAAATTTGGGCACAATAATTCACTTCAATATGTTTCACTTGTATCGACAAGAAAGAAAAAAAATATTTTTAACATGCTTACTCCCCTTCAGTGGCCGACGCTTTTTAACTTAGAAACAATGAAGCGGAAAATGTTTAGAGGGTAGGGACAGGCAAGTTATGAAAGTTTATGAGATAAATCGTGCTAAAATTGAAGTGAAATAAATACCATTCTGGTAGAACTGAAATATAATAAACATTCTTGAAGACGTGTAAGAAGTGTAACGAATACGAATCAGTCCATAATAAAATTTCGCGAGAAGAGTGATTGTAAGTTTTAATATGAAACGATGGACCGAGAACTTTTTGCAAGCCAAGTCGCTCTAAATCGTGTGTACAAAATTGATGGCTGTTGCTTAAATTGCGAAAGTTGTTCTCTATATCGAATCGATAATCTAACAAACACACGCACCCACACATACTTACATATATAATATATATAAAAAAATTTATGTATACAAAATGCGAGCTTCTGGTTTACGGGCATAATATTTAAAATAAATATTTAATGTAAGCAACAAACAATTACAATTTTTTGTTATTGTTTTAACTAAATAATATTAGAGCTTATAGAGCGGCAACAACAACAACAACAATAACAGCAGCAGCAGCAGCAGCAGCAGCTAAGATTGAGGCTGAAATAAAATTTTATTTACCCAAAAATAAAAATACCAAAAAAAAAGAGAAAAAGAATTGGGCGAAAGTGTTGGAAACGGAAGAGAAGGCCTAGAGGTGAACATCGTGAATATCGCATCACTATAATGCCAAGTATTTAAATTTTTTTTTATTTATTGTTGCTATTATTGTGGTTCTCTTGCTAACGCTTTTAATATTTTCATGGTTATCCAACAACAACAACAACAACAACAACAACAACAACAACAACAACAACAATAGTTTTTCTAAGAGTGTTTGAAATTTTAAAATTTTCGAATGTCAATAATTTCTACAGTGCTTCTACAGTAAAGCAAAAAAGAATAAAACATAAAAGCAGAAAGCCCAAAAAAAACCAGTCAAACCGGCAGCCAATTTTTTCGTTTATATTTCTTTGTTATTGTACTTTTTTTTATTATTCATTGTAAATCAAAAAAATTAATTCGGTCATTTATTTCTTACAATTCTAGTTTTTTCTTAACTCCTTTTTCTTCTTCTTCTTTCTTTTCGCTTTGGATATTTTGTTGTTTTGTAGATGATTTTTATTTAAATGATAACAACAACCGGACAGGCAGATTTCTTTTCAAATTGGTTCTTTTATTTTTTTTTCACTTTATGTGTGTGTTTTTTTTGGTTTAATTTTTTTTCTATTAATTTTTGTGTTTCCTTTTTTAATAATATTTTATTTCCTTTTTCGAAAATACTTTTAACTAAATTTATCATTTAAGTGTAGCTTCATTATTATTAATTATCTTAATTAAAAATAAAATTTTAAATAGTAAATTCGAATGATGGTAAATCGAAAGAATTCGCATTGAAAATTGAAAAGTTCACTCGAAATTGAAATTAAATTAAATTAATTAATCAAATTAAAAAATTAATTTTTATTAAAATTAATTTATGAAGAAACATAAAAATTAATGCGGAAATATTATTTCTAAATAAATATCTTTAAGCGATATAAATTTTTTTTAAATATTCCATAATAATTTGAAAAAAAAACAATTCGAATAAAATATTTATAAAAAATGTTTTAATGTTAATTTAAAAAAAATTTCTATATTAATTTTTTAAAAAAAGTCAATACAAATTTATATATTAAGAAAATAATGAAAGGAGCGGGGAATGGAAGTGAATTAGACGAGTGTTGTTGTTTTGTTCAAATTCAAATCAATCGAAAAATTGTCATATTATTAAATGAGACGTAATAAAAAATGATGTAGAATGAATTCAAAAACGAAATTTAATTAATTTCAAATAAATCCATACATTCCTAAAAAGTTTTCTAAATAATTTTAAAAAAATAAATAAAAATACAAAACATAATGATGTGAAAAAGTGAGATAACATTTCAAAGGCACCAATTTTTTATTTGAAATAAACAGTAAAAATTATTCAAATTAAATGATTTTAAAATTTGCGCATTCGTTAAATTTATTTCTTTGAATAATGAAATCAAATTAAATTTATTAAATCTATATTTAAAAAAAGTGATTTTCAAGCATAAATATTTCTAAAAATTTCTATTAAAGCTCATGAAAGTTTAAAAGAACATTTTTTTCAAAGCAAAATTTTGAATACGCAAAATTTCTTTATAGATTTTGAATCTTAATTTTTAATGTTTCTTCACATTAATAATTTGAAATTATTACTTTTCAAATAAATTTATTTCTAAATTTAATAGAAAGAAATTTCACTTTTTATTACAAATTTATTAACCACATTTATTAACAATATTTCCATGATTTTTATTTTCAAATTTCAAACATTTTATTAGTTATGCAACTTATTTCATATTAAATTAAATTAAATTAAATTAAATTAAAGTTAAAATTAACATGAATTTTAAGTGAATTGTATTTTCCACTTTTTATCTACTTTATTCTCTTTAAAGTAAATCAAAATAAGAGAATTTTTAAAGCAGCTTTAAGATAAATTAAAGTAATTGTAAAGGTCAATGCTTAAGTTGCTACGAACTGAATGGTTTGAGCATGAAGTAAAGCGAAGTAAAAGTAAAGTAACTTAGAAGAAAATTGAAAGAATTCAAGCAATCAAATAGAGCGGTTTAGAACAAAAATTGTTGTATCAAATATGTCATAAGACTTAGTACACACACACACACACACACACACACACACACACACACACACACATGTATTCATATATCCATATATGATCATATTTGTTCAAGGGAATTTAACAGAGCTTCAATTCACACGTGTAAGGTGAGAGGATTTAAAATTTATTTTCAAACCAAAAATATTTATTTAAAAAAGAAACTTTTTTATTTCTCAGACGTTTAGTTTTTGCTTTTTTTTTGACATTTATTATAAGTTACAAACTAATATCAATTTCAGTGATTCTGTTTTGCAATTATTTTATTTATTTTAAATTATTTATAATAAAAAAAAATTCTAAACATTCTAAAAATTCTTTCTATTGTAAACAAAATCAAAACAACACCAAATAAAAAGTATCACCACTTGAATAAAATTAATGGAAAAATAAGAATTTGATCTGTTCTTTTTTTTTGTTATTGTTATTGTTATTATTATTATTAACATTATTAATAACAACAATAAAACTTACAATGTAAATGTAATAAAAATAGAAATATTACAATAAAAATAAATAAACGCATGTACTTTTTGTGTATATTATGTAATTTGATGATCAAAAGAATTTTTGCTTTGTGCTTACCTTTTCATAGAAATTTTTTTCTCACCATATTAATTTTATGTTAATTTTATGCAAAATTTATATTTATTGTTGTTAATTATTGTATTTCATTATACATAACGCACACACATTTAGAAAGAAATCGTCAAACACAAGCACACATCAATCGATTATCAACATCGAGCCATGCAGTTCGATGGTGTTTGAAGGTAAAAAAAAAAACAACAAAAAAATTGGTAAAAGAATTTTGCTTTTTTAACATAAAATTTTGTTATAAAATTTCTTTTGTTGAAATTTTTTGTTAATTCTTTTACATTAAAAATAATTTTTTTTGTTAATTTTTTTTAAATTTTGTTTTGTTGCTTATTTTATTTTGTTGTGCTTTTTCGGAGTTTTAAAGTATTCTTGCAATTTTCTATCAAATAATTGTACAATTGTTATTGTTGTTGTTGTTTGGTGCTTTGTTATATTTCATGAATTATTCTAAAATGAAATTTGTATTATGTTCCTTATTTTTTGCTTCTTTTTGTTTTTGCTGTTTATATACAAACATTTAATCACGCTAAATAGACATGAATGGAAATTGATCTTAAAAAGACCGATGACAAATGAATGAAACAGTATTTACCGTTTGTTGCTCTTCTGTCAAATATATTTAACGGTATACGACTTTTTTCACTGTTTCTAACTGTTCTTCAAGGCAGTCGGTTTTCCTTTCTATTTATTTTATCTTACTTTTCTACTTATAATGAGTGCAAATTTGTAACGGTATTCAATGGATCATCATTTTTTTGCCGTTTTTTTTTTTTGATTTTTTTAAGCAAATTTTTTTTTTGCTTAAAAAAACGAAATATTGCTATTTTTTATTATACATGTAACGATTGTAATTGCTTTTACTTTTATTATTGTTGTTGTATTTTTTTTATTTTTTTGCTTTTTTTCCTTTTTAATATACTTCTTTAATATATTTGCATTCCATGTGCCGTTATTGTAGTTTTTAATTTTCATATATTGTCATCGACGACAAATCATAAAGAAAGAGAAAGAATATGTGAAATGAAATGTGCACTCGTTACTTCATACATATTTAATAGGCGCAATATATTATTTTCTACGCTTTTATTTTACTCGTTGATTACATTAATTTTATTTTTAATATTTTATGTTGTAGAATCTTGCATGAACATTCGTAATTAAATCATTTTTAATTAATTATAAAGTTTATTAAGATTGTGCACAAAAGTTATTTTCTTCTTCTTTTTCTGGTTTTCTTATTTCTTGGTTTTCTTTATTTCTTTCATTCTTTCGTTGTGCTTTTTTTTTCTTTTTCAATATCAAACAGCAGTTATAACAAGAGTTTATTTGTACAGTCTGCTTTGAGAAAAAAATTTCTTGTTGCCGAAAACAATAATTTTCTTTAACATTTTTTATATAAATTTTTTACCGTTACTTATAATAGCTGTTGCACTACATCACATTAATTAAAAAAGAAGTAATTTTTAAAAAGATTTTCTTTTCTTCTTTTTTATTTTTATTTACGTGGTCACTTCATCTTCCATATTTAGCACTGTACTTAACAACAACACTGTTACATGCTTCTTCAATCTCATTAAACCAGCATAACCACAGATCTCTTTTCTCTCTCACACTTTCTCGCCGATCTTTTTACTCTTTCTTACTTACGTCAAACTTTAAGTGAAGAATATTTTTCAAAGTGTAGTTAATGGCAAAAGGGCAATACAAAAATTTATTTAAATAGTTTTTTGCTTCTTCTTCTTCTCTCTTTTTTATTATTTTCTTTTATATTTTCCAAATGAAAAGTTAAAAAAATCTTCATGTGATATGAAAACGAGAGAATTACTCTTAAAAATATCCCTTTTTTCGTTTACTCTCTTGCGTTGTAATTAAAACTTAAAATTATCTGCTTATTCTTTTTTCAGCTGCCATACGAATTTATTTATGAAATTGTGAAAAGCAACGTGCAGAAGACACAAAACAACAAAATTAATATGCACTTTACCTATTTTTCTTTCTTTTTCATACACTTTAGTTGCTTAATATTATCTTAACATAAAAATTCTTTAACGCGTACCGTTCACTTTTAAATAATGGCGAATTCAGGCAAAACGCACACATAAGGAAAGAAGAAAGCAAAAGAAAATAGACCGAAAATATTGATAAACCGAAAAATATAAAACACAAAAATAAATAAATAAATAAATAAAACATTAAGAAATATCGCTTGTGTTTGTGTAGCACTTTATGCGTTTTATGAAGGCAAAAAAACAAAAAAAAAAACGCTCCGTACAATACGTATAAATTTACACAATCAATATGAACCGGTTTCATCACCAAACATTAAAACCGCCCGTTACAAACTGACTGACTAAATTCAATACAAGTCATTTCAATTTCATACCATTGAGTTTACTTCACTTCTGTTCAGTTCAGTTCAGTGCAACTCAGTTGGAGTTTAGAGTTGAACATTTACTTGTTTAGTTTGTAAATGGAAATAAATGAGGCAGAAAACTAACCAACCAACCAACCAGTCAAACCAACCAAATACTCAATCCAACCAACCAACAAGTCAATCAACTAATCTTATGCGAATTAAATGAACACAACAAACATGTTGTTAGAGTCTTAATGTAGAATTAACTAACTGATGATGTCTGCATGAGTTTGAAATGTTTTGTTGTTGTTTAAATTATAAGCTATAACAATAACAATTTAACTTGTGCAATTTCAAAAGAGGGCATCAAACTTTTGTAATTCAAACATGTTACATCATATATGTTGGCAATCAAACATTTTATTTTATATCTCTAGGGGTTATTAATGCTCTCATTAATATTTTTGTTCTCTTTTAGTTTATGTACTCAAGAGTTCATTTACATTGCACAGATAACAAGAAAATGTTTGATACATGGACCCGAATATGTTTGATATAATACTTGTTTTTAGCATTTTTTATTTATTCTTTTGCTTTGAGATTTTCTGGTTTGCATCTTTTATTTTCTATTTTTGATTTTTTTTCGTTTTTGCTATTTTTGTTACATTGCTTTTATTAAATTGTATTTCCAACAAGTATGAGTTCGTTTTTATGCAATTTTTTACTATTTAGTTGCTATGAGTTGTAAGTACTATGGTGTTGCATATTTATGATCCACAAGTGTTTTTTGTCGCTGCACGCTTACCTCCCAACCTTTATCTCCTTGGTCCATATTATGCAGCATTATTTTAATTAAAGTAACTAATTTAGTTGGATGAATTCTCGCCTTTCTTGGTTTGAAGTATTTTAATACAAAAAAAAAAAGAATCAAAATCAATGATGATCATAGAAATAATGAATTTTAATTGAATCGAAACTGAATAGATGGGAAGGAAAAATTTCTATGTAAGATTAATAGTTAAGAGAATTAAAGGACGTTTTAAAGTACAACAAAAGAAATGTTGTCAGATTGTTCCAAAAAACGGTTACAGAATGGAAAACTTTTAACACTTCTTGTCGATGTGTTGGAAAAGTTTAAAACGCAGGTAAAATTTAGGCATTCCCGTAGCTTCCATCATATAATTTAAATAGCTCCCTTCCGTATAAAGGTTTTCGAAAACGCTTTGTAATTTATGCAATTTTTTTATTATAATTTTTCTGATTCGATTTAGGCATGTCTGTCCTTTCTCCTTCAAGCTAATGTAGAATATTTAATAGTTAGATCCAAACCCCTATTATGTCCTTTACTTCTGCCGTCTCTGTAATTATTTTGTACTTATTACAATTGAGATTGTTATAAAGGCGATCTGACCACGAAATTGGAAAGAATAATGTGAAAAATTGACCACATTTAATAATGGAATGACATGCGTAGGGTATTAAATGGTCACGGTTGATAGCAATAATTTTTTCATATTAATTACCTTAATTTAAATCAAGTACGTGGTGTTATAATCTCTAAGTATTATTATTGTTGTTGTTGTATCGGTACACGCAACATTATTACAATTAAACTCAAATACATAAAATAAACGAAGGCACAAGTAGTGAAACCTCAAAACGTCTAACAATTGAGAACAACAACAATAAAAAAATAAATAACAGCAACAATAATTGTAGTAGCAACAACACAAATACCAATTATTTGAAGATTTTATTACATATAAAAATATACAAATATATTTTTTCTTGCTTCGCTTTTCTCTCCATTTTATTTCATCATTTTTAGGCACAGCAATAACAACAACAACATCAAAAACAACAAAACGACAAAATCAGGAAAATAAAATAAAAAATGTACGAAAGATTGAAAGAACAAATATAAAAAAAAAATAAAATAAAATAAAGCCAATGAAAACTTGTTTTATTAAAAACAGCTGTACAAAACAAAACAAAAGAGTATGAAGAAAAAGGCAGATAGAAAAAAACAAAACATCAGTAAAGAGTATGAGTAAGAGAGTTGGGCAGGAAATAAGCGACACCAGTGAACATGAATAAAGACGAATAATGTAAATAACAGCAGCATGCATTAACGCACCAAAAACTTGAAAAACAAAATTTATCTAAACTATTCACAACCGTTCATATTTGTTGACATCAAACTTCGACTAAGTTGTAAGTTATTATTAAAGAGAGAAAGGCAACCAATAACATTAATATCACATCATACTAATTTGAAGTTGTCAACGAGCTCTACGTTTCTTAGTTTTTTCTTTCCCACTCAATTCATTCCATGCTCTTTACTGAATAACAAAAACAAAAACAATTACAACGCAAAATGGGATGGACAAAAAAAATTACGTACAAAATTGCACGAAAAAAGTAGTTTCAAACCAACACAAAAAGCGAGTTTAATAGAACAAGTAAAAATATTAGAATTGGTTGAAGTCGATTTTTAAGTACCCTACCCTAAGCTGCTTAAATTAAATACAAAGTCAAAAAACTGAATTGAAACTTAATACAATTAAAAATTGTAATAAAATTGTCCAATAAATCCAGATCTTTGTGGTGTTTAACTCTAGTGGTGCTATAGAATAAAATAATGTCTCAAACGTACTGAGGCACTGTTCTAGAGAATAAAAATTTCATGGTCCTAAAATTCTTATTTGAGATATAATTTAGAATGTGAAATCGGATCCTGCAATAAATACTCGACTTGTCCAGTTAATTGCAAAAGTGATCGATTATATAAAAACTTTATAATATAGTTAAAAATTTCCTCGGAAAAAGACAAACAAATAAATGTTACAGCGGTCAATAAATTACTTTATATCCTTAAAAACATTTCATCTATTTAAATTCAATGAACTACAAAATAAATATCAATTAAAAATTCGGGTTAATACCACAAAATTTCAAGTGAATGCAAGCGGCTTTTTCACCATAATTGTTCACATTTTGGTACGATTTAGTTTCATATGGTGTGACGCTAAGTGCTTTATATTAATATAATTTTTATTATTATTAGAATTTTTATGATTTATGTCGATGTCCATGTTATACTCATTATTTTTATTATTATTTTCACAGGTAAACCTAGGTGGTGTAATCATTTCATCAAAGCGTTTGCGACGTCTATGCATATAAATGAGTTGCCTTATATTCTAAAGTATTTTTACTCTAAATGACTGTTTGCTTATTCATTTGAGCAATTTTGGGGGCAACCACTCCTGCGAAGTACCAGCTCAACTGGAAGTGGCTCACCATGAAGATAATTGAAAGAGCCGTCTTTGGGGCGCAGCTTATGAGTTTACGTGATAAGAACGAAATCTTAATTTTCTATCATGGGATTATCAGTTTCAATGTTTGCCATTGAGATGATATTTTTAGTTAGCTTCCGGGGAGTTATGGTACTGATAATGTGAACAGTACTCCTTCCATCGTATATCTATATGCTTGTAGTGCTTATTATCATTTTCTTTAGCTGGTAGGTCTTGTGCCATAAACAAGGATCATGGAGTTTTAGAAAGACTTCGGACCTGGTTACCAAAAATGCCAAATGGGTTTTAAATTGTAAGCTAAAATGATGGCACCATGAACGTGATACCATCAACCTTAGAGCTGCCAAACTACCAAACTGTAGTTTAGGCAGGTGTAAATATAAAACACTAATTAAGTTTACATTTGTCCGTCTGTGTGTTTTTTTTTTATTCGCATAGCGAAATTTTAGATATCAATTTCAAATTTGGCAAAACTGTAAAATCTATAAAAAACTACGCTTTTACTTATTTTTCTGAAAACAAAAAAAAAATTTGAGTTTCCTCAATGAAAATTTATGAAATTTTACACATTTTTATTAATTTACGATTTTAAATTGATTGATAAAAACAAAAAAATTAAAAAGCAATTGGGCCATTTCTTTTTTCGTTTAATTTCTTTTCGTTTTTTTTAAACGAAAAGTTGGGTGGGTACAAACGCTTTCAACTAAAGCTAAACATAATTAACTTAGCAGTTATAATTTCATTTCTGCATTATGCCTTTTTTTTCTTAATCTTTTCATCCTTTTCCATCACATTCATATATTTTTATGGCCTTAAATATACAAGAAAAAAATCTTGAAAAAAATATCTCATTTGTTCTTTGCAGCCAGATTCAAACTAAACTGGCAACTATCTGAAAAAGAAAAAAGCATGCTTAATGATATAAATGACGTGAGTTAAAAAGAGACCGAGAGAACAAGAAATACAATAAAAATACAATGCGATATCATTTAAGCATCTTTACATCTATTTTCTTAACATATACATACATATATACATACATATATACATACATATATACATACATATATATATATATATATATATATATATATATATGTACACATGCATGTATGCATGTATGCATTATTATGCTTCTTAACGTTTCTCCAAAGTTAAATAAATACTCGCTTTATATGGCAAATCTTAAAAATTTTTACTTCAAACATTCTTAAATTTCATAAATGTATCTGGCATATATATGTATATATATGCATATATATGCATATATATGCATATATATTAATTAAAATATATAAAGTGCACACACAAACGCATACATGCACATTTCTTAATAATAATAATTAGACATGTTTAAATGAGTTTAGGAAAGTAAATATTTGCCATATGATAAATGTTAATCATTTTTGTATATTAATTTAATTTATAATATAATTATAATAAATTTGGCATTATGTGAAAGAAAAATTTCATTTATATAATAAACTCTAAATAAACAACAAGATGATTTTATTAGTCCTTTTTTTCTTTTTTTGTCTTTCAAGCATTTCATTTTCGAATTTATTATGAAAATTTTAATTTAATTTTAAATAGATCTCCATTCAATAAACAATGCAATTTATTTTATATTTATAAATAATTTCAAATATTTTTTTACATTGTGCATTAATTATTAATATTTTAATTTTAATTGGATTTTCTTTGAGACTTTGATGGAAAACAATTTCAAGAGAAATTTCAATTTAATTCATTTGATTTTAATAAAAATTTTTATTAAAATAATTTTTAGTACAAATTATTATTTATATATTTTATATAATTCTAATTATTTTAGTACTAACTTTTTTAAAAGTTTTTAAACAAACATGATTTTTTTTATATTATAATTAATTATTTATGGATACAATTTTTTTTTGGGGGAGAATTTTACAAGTATATTTTTAGTACATAAAATTAGTACAATTTTTTTTAGTACTATTTAACAAACAATTTGGAAAATACGGATAAACTAGTTTATTGAAGTCTTTATTCTCAAATAATTATTAATTTTAAAAAATGTTATACAATTGAAAAATTTTCATAATTTTAGATAACAACCAACAGGATACCAAAGTACCAGGGTATGGATCTCATGGGTATGGTTTATTTTTTTGAAACTCTTTTTTATAAGGGATATGCCACGTCTTAAGAATTTTTTCAAGTTATGCCAATTTTGTAATTTTATTTATTTTGAATTTTTAATGTCGAGAAAAATTTAAGTAAAGTTTTTCGAATTTTTCAAATTTTTACAAATTTTTTCATTTTTTGAATTTTCCTATTTTTTATTTATGCGGAAGTAACTGGTATCATTCGAAATATTAAAAACTTTTTAAATTATTGTATATCTGTCGAATATAAATATTTTTTGTTTAATTTTAAGAATTTAGCGACTTTTTCGAGTTTTTTCTATGTTATTTAAAAATTTCGATATTTTTTTTTTCGTAACTTTTTGCCATTAATTGATATAATTTAGGTTATATATATAAAAGTGTCATTGTAGAGTGATTTTATTTTATTGATTTGATTAGTTAACTGTAAGTAAAATTCTTTCTCAAATAAACAGCCTTGAATAATATTTTTAAAATCATATGAAATGTAATTTGTTGTTTGTCGGTTTGTATAAACAATAACTTAGTTATACAAAGAAGATTAAGAAGAAGCAGAGGAAAAAGAAGAAAGCAATAAAAAAAGCAATAAACAAAAAAGAAGAAATTTTTTCTTTAGTTATTTTTAATATGAAACCAGTTTTTTTCTTCGGTGCTGCATATTTTTGTTGTATTGCATTTATTGTTGTTGTACTTTGATGTTGCTATTTTTGTTTAGTCTACTTCAATCATTTTGTTTTTTTTTTTGCTTTCATACATTTCTTGTGTATGTGTGTTTGTATGTTCATATTGTTTTTATTATCTGCTGAAAGTATTAAGAAAAAAATTTCTTTTGCATTTTCTTTGTAATGTCAATAAAATGGAATATTAAAGTAAAACAAAAAAAAAATGGAAAAAAGGCAATAAAAGCAAACACAAAAATAATATTGAACAGCATCAGCAACATTAAATATTAAACGAAAAGTTTTTTGTTTTTTTGTTTTTTATTTTTTTGAACAAGACGATAGCAACAGCAATGTACAACAATAAAACCATTGAAAAAAATGCAACAGAACGAAAAGTAACATTCAAGCACAACAGATCAGACCACTTATGATGAAGCTGATGGTTTTATAATAATAATAATAATTTTGCACAAAACAAAATGAAAGAAGTAGAAAGAATACAATAAATTTGCAAAAAAGGAATGAATAAATAAATAAAAATTTCAAAAATTAAATATTATGACACACACACACACACACACACACACACACACACACACACACATATATATGTGTATATGTATGCATGACAAACAAAACGTTTGTTGTTACAGATACTTTAGTTTCAGTTGGTCGACTGATCACTTAGTTAAATTACAATTGTTCTTCTTTTTCTTCTTCTTTTTATTTGTATTACTTCTTACAATTGCATAAAGTTGTAAGTGCACTTGCTGTTGTTGTTGTTATTTTCATTTCTAATTTACTTATATTAAATGAACAAAAGACTTAAACGACAAACTTCGTTTTTTTTCATTTTGTTGAATTTCGCTTGTACGTTTGCGTGTTTTTCCTTCTCATATTGTTCTTCTCTTTATTATGGGAAAATAAAAATAATCATAAAAGCAATAAAGCACCAATAACAACATTAGCAACAACAGTAATAACAATAACAATAACAATAACAATAATGACACAATATGTAATAAAACCAAAGAATAATAATTGTGCAATAATTAAAAGTAGCAACAACCATTTGTATATCAATGTAAAGTTTGTTCGTGTTGTTCTAATTGTAATATTCTCTCTAAAATGTTAAAAAAAAATTATAATAATTATGTTTAAATATTTTTTTTGTGCTGTTTTATAAATCGTCTGCTTCCATCATAATTAACATCTTTTTCTTCTTGTTCTTTTTAGTTTTCTATGTGAGACATTACTGTGTTTTCAAATGATATCATTTGATGCATAAAATGAAACCTAAACTAAAAACATTTAAAATGATGTAAATCATAATGCTCTGCTTCCTCCTCATTGACATTATTTTCTTCTGCTTCTTCTTCTTCTTCTTCTTAGTAGAGTAATTTTTATCTAATTTTTTTGTTTTTCTTTCTTTAAGTCAAATAATACGAATTCCATTAATACGATTTCATTGTGATTTTTTTTATATAAAAAAAATATTCATTCATTTGTAAACAGACAAAAAGTGCCTCTTTTTCCATTTCCTTTTTGGGGGCTTTGACATCCTATTTTAGTACTAAGTATACTATAACCAAAGAAAGAAATAAGATGTAATATGCCAATAACTGTAAATTCTTTAAAAAATGCTCCTAGCATGCAAAGAAAATTATGCACCTATGTAACATTCTTGTAATGCTTTATGTTTTTTAAAATTTTGGGAAATAAAGATATATTGAATTGAATTGAATTGAATTTGTAAACAGAGAAGTAGAAGTAGAATTGAAGCTTAAGAAAGAGTCATAATAAAACAAATTTACTTACTACAAATTTACTTTGTATAATTAACCGTTCTTTTAATTAAATTTAAATTAAAATTTAATTTAATTATAGTTAAAATTAAGTCTGTTGTCCTATTAATCAACCGTTTAATGGCATTTTTTTAAATAAATTTTTAGGCTTAAAAATTTTGGGCCAAGCAAAACACAAAAATGGTCTCCATTGGTAAACTTTAAACTTTTTAATATCATTTCATAATATAATTTCATATATGCTTTGCAAAAATAAATAAAAGAAAAGCAGTAGTGTAAAAATAAAAATAATACATTTTTTATTTCATGAAGTTTTTGCATTAAAATTTGAAGCAAAAAAGATGAATTAAAACAGAATTCCATGCACTAATTCATTCCACCCGTCCATCCATCCGTACATCCGTCCATTCGTCCATCCGTCCATCCGTCCATCCGTCCCATAAACTTTGCATACATCCATCCATTTATTTAAAATGATACGCATTTTTCTTGTCCAACTCTTCCTTTATTACTTTTATAACGATTATTATTATTATTATTATTATTATTGTTGTTATTATTGTTATTGTAATTGTTGTTGTTGTTATTACTTGTTCAATACAATATTCAATTAAATCTGATGATCATTAATGTGAGCATTTTACACTCAATTAAAATGAAAAAAAAAAGGAAAATAGAAAAGACAGTCTGAAGCAACATCATTAAATTGAAAAAAAATTGCATAGAAAAAATAGCAATAAAAAAAAATGTATTTGCAAAACACTTACAATTCTACAATGATAATACATAAAAATATTATTTAAAAGAAAAATATGATATATAAAAATGTTAGACATAGATAACGAAGATAGAAGAGAAATAGAGAAGCAGAGAGAGAGAAAGAAATAAGAAAAGGTTGTCCAATAAAGGAAAAAATGTATATCAAAATCGTACAGATATATAATTATGGTCGTCAAGTGATAATTAAAGCTTATAAGGAATAGAATAGAAATTTTCAAATGAAAAAAGAGCGAAATGAAAAGTAAAGAGGATGCAATATTGAAGAAATGGACAAGAAAACTATGAAAAAGTTTTAAGTAAAAGATGAGAAAATAAAAATCATTAGAACCAGTCATATATTTAACTGGGTGATGTTGATGATGATAATAATAATAATGAAGATGATGGAAATGATGAAAATAATTTTTTCTTTTAGTCTTTTCTTTATCTGCATATTTCTTTTTTTATATTTTTATTAAAGCGTACTTTGATAATAAAACTTCTTTGAAGAAAAATGGGTTATTTTTTAATTCAATAATTTAAAAAATTTTTTAAAAAAATTGATACAATTTGCCAACATTAAAAATTTGAAAAATTAAGTACTATTAGATAAATCGCTAAATAAACAGTGCTTTTAAATTACCGTTATTTTAAACTAAGGTTTCTTAAAACACTTATTGCCGTTATTTACCGTTAGTTTAAGAAAGTTTAAATTGCCTTCAAACATATTTCGAAACATTTGCCATTCAAACATGGATTTATGCTTGGTGATGGTAAGGCCATTAATTCTACCATCACAAATAGAATAAATAGGAGTCCAACATGTGTATGCTACAAGTAAAACAAAAATGTACTTAACAAGTAATTCTCAGTTTATCGTTAAGTGGAATCCATTTTCAGTGTCCACTTACGTGCCAAAATTTTCAATATTTTTGTAATCGTAACAAACATTAAGTGTAAGTTTGCGTAAAAATTAATTTACATTTAATAGTTTCTAATTTCTAGGATTTTTAGGGTTTCTGCGAAAGTAATTTATCTACACTCATGAAATTTTGACAGTTATCGTTTAAAGACGGACTTTAGAAAAATATTATGCATTTTATTAAGTGCTTTATTTTCTGGCGGTATAATTCCTTGTAATTTGGAAAAGGCCACTCATTTAGAATCAATCATTTAGATATTATTATTAAAAAATCTTATTTTCTTATAAATAAAAATTTTATGAATAAATTCTCGATTTCAGTATTTAAATCGTACTGTAAATAAAAAGTAAAGTGCCTTCGTGCAAAATTTATTATTTAAATGTTAATATTAATTAACTTAATTAATTAACAAAATATGATTTTTTTAAATTCTACACCATTTTTGTGGTTTAGTGACATAATGAGTTTAAGCGCGGTTTCAGGCGGAATTTCAGGAAGTTGAAGAATTTCGAATTATTTTCTAGATCGATTTCTTCCCTTCAGTCTGTCTGTACAAAGTATTGGCTATAATTTAAGAGATAATATGTAGAAATGTTGTGGCCCAAGAGATTTCATAAATAATTATCAAAGTCATCTTTCAACATAAAACGAAGTATTTCGATATAGAAAAGAAATTTATAATATTGTTTATTTTCTTGTATAAAATTTAATACTTAATATTGAAAATTTAACATGCCCTAAAAATTTAGCTCAAATATGACCATTTTAATTTTGGAACCTCTGCTCATTTAGATCATTTTTATTACTTTCTTTATTTTCAATTATGTTAAGCAAAATAAAAAGTCGACTCTACTTGATTTTCATTAAATTCTTTTTCAATTTAATTGTACAATGTTTACTTCCACCCCTCTAACACTTTTCATTATACCATTTTCATTTTTGTTTCATTCATCTTTGCCACACTAAATACATTGAACTTATTCATTGAACTTTACTTGATTGTTTGATTGCTTTCAATTACTTTATAAATCTAATAGATTTTTTATGTTATGTATATGCTATATATTTGTGTGTGTATGCGTTTGTATTTATGTATGTTTGTAATGTGTTATGTGATATGTATGAACTAATAAAATTCAGTAACACCACAAGTACAATAATTATGAGCATCCATTCTCCAAAAAGAAAAAACCAAAAAAAAAAAAAAATTAAAATAAATGATTATCAAGATTATTAGGTTGTTCAAAATGTCATTTAATTTTCGAATGGAATGTTTCAAAGTTGTAAAAGCAAAAGCGTTATGATATTTGCAAAATTTCTTATAAGAAAAAGTTTTACTAAAGAAAAAGGACATTTGGTTTTTTAAATTCTGAAAGATCAGTTAGAGTGGTATCAAATATATAAAAGAAAAATTATGTAATGGAAAATATGGCAAACTCTAATATTGTGCAGAAAATTCAGATTTAGACTTAGATTTGATGATTTGGAATTGTAATTTTTATTTAAACCAGAGAAAAAATAACTTCCCGAATAAACCAATTTTTTGTATTTTATTATATTTACAGTTATTGAAGTTGTCATTTATATTTAATGTTTGATATAGACAATGGCCGGGCAATGGTACATAGATCAGAAAAAAAAAGATGCTACAAAGCAAGAATGCGTAGTTTCGGCTATTACAAGTTTATGCAGATATTTGTAATATTTGGAAAAAGTTCAAATAGGTCCACCGTTTACTGTATCGATCGTCTCAAAAACACTTTCTAAATCGATTGAAACTTATAAATTTATTATCAAATAAGAGATAGCAATTTTCTTATGATCTCTTGCAAAAATTGTAACATAAAGTTGTGTTTTGGCTTAAATCCAACTTGTAAAAACTTTGAAGGCCTTTAAAGGTTTTTACCTTAAAAATTATTTCTAGTATTTAATAACCCTCAACATTTAAGAATATTTTGATATATTTGATGCAGATTGATCCATCTTCAAATCATTTAAATTTTACATTTATTTATCATTTTAACTTGTACATAATTTTTATGTTATTTTTTCATGATTAGTTTACGCAAAATTTTTTAAAGTATTGAAAAGTCGGTTTTAATTGATTGTAACTGTTTTCCGTGATTTTAATTAAAAATTTATATTCTTCATTGTTCGATATATCTTTCAATATAACAATTAAACTCAATTCAACTTTATCAAATATAACTCAACTCAATACAATTCAATACAATTCAATGCAATGCAATTCAATTCAAATCAATTTTATTTGTTCATAAAGTTATTGTTAAATAACATCGGGTTCAATTTCATGTCATTTATAAATGAAAAACAACAAAAATATCACATAATTATTTCTGTCATAAGTGTTAACACCATTTAATTAATTTCATATGTATGATGGTTTCTTAAAGTAACAAACAACAATAGCAATAGCAATCATAACAACAAAATTTTATTAATTACATTTTTATTTTGAGGAAATTATGTAAGCGACAGATATTGTTATTTACTGTTTTGTTTAGGCTTGGCGTCTAATTCAATAATTTCTAATGAATAAATGAAATAATTTCATTAAAATTAAAGTTACTTATTTTGCCGCCTTCCATTAAACGCTTTCCTATCTCTTAATATAAACCACAAAAATTTATCCATAACCACAATCATATTTTGCCAGCAATATAAGCTGATGATTGGCTTGAGACTTTCTTTCTTCTAGTTCTTGCATTTTCTCTTCAAAAATATGTGTCAAAGAAAAATGAATAAAAGGCATAAAAAAAGCAATAAATAAATAAAAATAAATTTGTGAGAAATCTAAACAATAAAATTTACTTATAAAGTTATACTTCAATAATTTCTAATCTGATTGATTTTAAATTATGTTGAAGATGAAGAAGTGAGAGAGAGAGATAGAGAGAGAGAGAGAGAAAGAGAAAGAGAAAGAGAGAGATAAGGAAATTATTTTTTATGAATTTGGACTCTAATGGCACAGTTAAATATATTATAGTCAGTTGGAGTCTATTATTAAACCACACGCTACATTATTTTACCTAATTTAATTATTTTTATGCTGAAAACTATTTTTTTTTATCAAAAAAATCCTCAAAATTGTAAATTTCTTTTAAAATTTTTATAAAAATAATTTGCAAAATGAACTTTTAAATGGAAGATGATTATAAAAGTGGCTCGATCTGGTGCAAATTTTTGACGTAGATCAAATATGCTAAAGCAATTGCTTTAAAGCAATTTTTATTAAAAGATCTCCATAATTCTAATGAACCTATCTGGTCAAAACTTTAGACATCGATTTAGTACCACTAAATACCATTCATATAGCAATTTTTACCACGAAATATTGGCAATTATAAGTTTTGCACTTAAAAAAATCCTTTGCAAAATAAGTCGTTATATGACGCGCAGTCATAATAACAGTCTGATATTAACCAAAATTATTTCCGTGCATTTTTAAACTAAGACACGCCTACGTAATAAATTTCACTCAAGTAACTCCATTTAATCTTGCACTTTTATATAGACAAATAAAAGACGGACGGCCGGACAAAGTTAAATTGATTCAAAAAGTGATTCATAGTTGAGCAAAAAACAAATTTTATACCAAAACCCTTGAATTGTTACATCCATCCATACAAATACATAATATTATATAACAAAAGTGGTGTAGAAAGTAAAAGAAACAGTAGCATGACAAGCAGACGAAAGATATAAAATTATGTTTAAAATATATTTCTGCCTAATCAATCATAATGACAATTTTAATATATCAAATAAATAAATATACGAGAAATACAGTCATAAAACTTGAAAGATTTAAACAATAATACCAAAATAGTCATAAAAGTCAGAGACAAATAAAGCAAAAAATGTCAACAATGACAAAGCATAAAATAAAAATAAAAATAAAAATAAAAATAAACAAAAAAATATTGGTGTTATCCGATCATGACAAATTCCTAACTGCACTGCAAACTCTAAAATATTCATTAATTTATGAAATATAGAATTTATTTAAATAAATTCTACCAGATTTTTTGTCAATTTCATCTTCGTTTGGTTTGTTTCATTGTAAAGGTTTACTTTTTATGATTTCTAAAAATATTATTACAAATGCTCTAACAAAGTTAATATACTGCCACGGTTTTGGTGGTTCATGAAAATTTTTATCAAAAAAAAAGTAATATACTCTTAACAGTTATTTTGAAAATCTCTTTTAGCGTTACTATGTGACATTACGTGACTTATCACAAAACATCATAAAAAAATCATAAATTTTGTCCATTCTTAGCTTTGTTTCAATCTTTATAAATTCACTTAACAAATTCCATTCAAATTATGTCCTGGACATTGACAGTTAATATTTATAGATAAAGTTAAGAGAGATAGGCTTTTAAAAATTCAAAAGTTTAAGATATTCAGATTTTAAGAACTGTCAAATTTGTTCACAATGGATTTTTGAATATTCAATTAGTTTGGAAGACTTTTACAAAATGAATGATATTTATTTTACGGGCATTTTTATTTCAAAAAGCTAAGTAATGCATATCAATATCAGAAAAATTTTTGGAACGTACTTGAACGGCATCGATTCATCATTGAAACCCTGTGTAAGGTACTACCACTCTTTCGTGAAATCCATTACGAAAATAATTGAGTTGTGATTGTCCGCAAGGTACATCACAGCTAATTTAAGTCAAATACATATGTTGAAAATACTAAGAAGAAATCATTCTAGATTTTTCAAAAACAAAATTTACATAAAATGAAAAAAAAAAAGAGGAGTAAAAGAAAAATGGAGGTAATTTGAAAATTAATAATGAAACTCTTAATGTAATAAAGTGGAAGAAGAAAAAGAAGAAGAAGAAGAAGAAAATGTCAATAAGTGATTTTAATGAAACGTTAAAAAAAGAGGAGCAACAACAAATTTAAAAATGTTAATAAAAATCACAACAAAAGCAGTAAAAATTCTATATAAACTAAAATGGCAAGACAAGTCTAAAATGTATCGTAATTGGCCTCATTATTATTAATAAAGCAATGTTAGTGTGTACCACAAACACGTTGACACATACACGCACATACACACATACACACACACACACACACTAAAGTCAATCAAATTAAACTAAACTAAAATAAACTAAATTAAAATAAACTAAACTAAACTGAAGTAAAGTTAAGTGAACTAAAGTGAATTGAATTGAAGTTACGCCACGGGCCAAATAAAACCACAATAAAATGAAAATGATGATAGCATAATGTAGAAGAAATTTGTAAGAGAAGAAAATTGTTGAACAATGAGTGTGGCATGTAAATGTAAAACCATTAATGAACCAAAGAATAAGAAGGCCGCACTATCACAATTTTCCATATAATTTCATTGAAATTGATAATATTTTCTACATATAAACAAAATTAAATGCATTAAATGAAAAAGTGCAAGAGATATACATATGTACAAAGTGTGAGAGAGAATAAGAGACATAGTAATAAGAGGCATAGTAAAGAATAAAAGATATCACAGGAGATAGAAGAAGCCTAGCAAAATAAGAAGAAGAATGAAGTAAATTTAATTGCGTAAGAATTATGGCTGCGGTTTACACAAATATTATCTGCCTTGCATTAGTTTACCTACATATAAATCAATGCATATACATATGTACATACACACACACACACAAACACACACACACACACATACACACACATACACACACATACACATTTACATAGATAGATTTTGTATGAGTGCGATTAACTGGTTTATTTGCATAGAACAATCCGGTCAAGCTGTCAATCCAAAAACCACCATTAACTCCTTCTTTCTATCTCTATTTCTCTATGTCTTTTTTTATCTCTGTCTCTCTTTTTTTTCTCTCCCTCTTGTTGCTTGATATTTATAAATTATATGAAATTATGCCTATAACTTTTCATAAGTTGCCTTATTCTAATCTTTTATGCTCTCCTAACTCAAATTCCATGTGTTCTGTTCTGTTCTGTTCTGTTCTGTTCTGTTCTGGTCTGGTCTGGTCTGTTCTGTTCTAATCTGAACTGTCTTTAACTCAAAATCAAATCATATTAAATGTTTATTTTATACCGTACTCTGCTCAGCTCTCAAACTTAATTCATATAACTGTATTGTTATTATTATTGTTGTTGTTGTTATTATTATTATTATTATTATTATTATTATTATTATTATTATTATTATTATTATTATTATTATTATTATTATTGTTGTTGTTGTTGTTGTTGTTGTTGTAATGTGATTTTGTTAATATTGTTATGATTATAACTCCTGTTGCTGTTTGATGTATGTCTCTCACATGCAACAATGGCCCATCAATAAGCGTGACTAACAGTTGTGTCAACAATACGTTTCATATATATTTTTAAATAAGTGTATATGTATGTATGTGTAATGTTTATGTGTATGTGTACATGAGTATATATCAAAATTTATATGTAACGTTGTACTGTAAAAGTCAACTTCATTTTAGTCTCATATAGACAGACAGACAAACAATAGCAACAACAACACCAACAACAAATAACGGTCGCCAGTTGCTTCCTATTACAATGGATGGCATTCCTTGAGGATAAACGTCTGCTGTACATTGTGTAAATATAAATAACTGAAAACATTATAATCGATCGCAGGCAACTTTGGAAATACTCTATTTTTCCAAATTTGATTCAAAATTTAAGAAAAATTATTTGTAATAAAATATCAGGATAGTGAAAGAAAAATTATTTTTATATATGGAATGATTTGTTCTAATTGAAAATTTCTGTGTCGCCAAATGTATGGCACATTCACTTCTTACATTAAATTTATCATGGTTCACCTATTTTTCATTATTAAAATATTCAAAATTGTGTGTGTTTTTTCACAGATTGAATTTTTGTTTTTTAGAATGAAATTTAGAATAAGGAGAATGGCCGTGAAAATAATCCAATCTTAATTAATTTCCTTAGGTTTTGTTTTTACTTTAAAGGAGATTTCTAAGAAAAATTTGATATAAATAATACAAAAATTTAGGTCTATAGCTCTCCAAAATTGTGTATACTTTCCGAATAACAACAAGTTTGTTAGAGATGAAAGTGATTGTAAAATTGGTTCGATATTATTCTTTCGTTAACAAAACGTCTTTTAAATTCCGATCTACAAATTGATAATAAATTTACAAGGACGAACCAACGGACAAGCCGATTTAGAAAATGATTCTTTGTGGATAAGTTTAGTAAAAGATACATCTATATAGCAGCTCCTCTGATTACGTCTTGTGTCCGTTCGCAATGTATACTTACTAAGAATGGACAAATGGATTCAGAAAATGATTCTATGTGAATCACTTTTAATAAAAGATAAGTCTACCTAAAAGTTTCTCCGCTTGTTTGTACATGAATTCGTACAAACTTACCACAAGTTTTGTAAGGTATGAAATCCATCGATATCATCATGGTTATGGACAGCGATTGCAATAGCAACAGTAGAAATTTCTTATTGAGTAACCAAGTAAGTAACAATGGCACCATTATACATACAAAATGGACAAACAATCTTTTGATACATATAAAGTAAACTTTTGCACTCGTACATTCTCTCTCTCACTTTCTATATATATATATATCTCTCTCTCTCTCTCTCTCTCTTTATGTGTAATATATTTAAAATATTCAATGTATGTATTCAATTATTTTGGACATGATTGCATCCCACTTTTGCCTTTGCTTTTGAAGCATGTGTGTGTGTGTGTGTGTGTGTGTGTGTGTGTGTGAACGTACATATTTTACTAATAATATGGAATGGAAAATGTTGCAGCGTATTGAAGAAAAAAGAGAAGACAGTAAAATGAATTTAAGAATAACGGTAACGGTTCTTACACGTAAATCGTAAAAATATTTTCCATTTTTTTCAAAAATTTTCAAAACAAAAATAACAAGATTTATAAGAAAACAATAAACAAATCCAATAAACATAATAAAATGATGATGACGAAAAAGAAGTAAAAGCATTTCTAGCATTTCTAGCATTTCTTATATTAACATTAATTTTCTGAATAAATGAATCTTTAAAAATTCTTATACAATTTTTTAAAAAGTATTTCGTTTTTAGCCGTAACAGAAAAGTTAAAAATTTTTTGCATGAATTTTTTCATCAAAAAAAATTTAGTATGAAAATCTAGATCAAGAAATGAAATGGTAAACCAACCCTTTCAAAATTAATTATATGAAAATGAAGAAAAGAAATTACAATGGAAAATGATTTACTGAATTCTCTTTAATAAGAAATTAGAACACATTTATGGAATAATAAAACTTTTTGCTGAGATTCTCATTTCTACAGCGAAATGACAGCATTGTGCTAATTTTCACTTATTAGATTCAATTTATTAAAGGTTCAAAATATTAAGGGTATATTTATCAAATTCTGAATCGATTTGAATATGTCTGTCTGTCTCTCCATCTGCCCATGTGTTGTTAACATACTTTTGGTCTCAAAAAACTAGATATTGAGCTCAAATTTTGCCAAGAACATTGAAAGCTCTTTTAGGTATGTTGATATTAAAATTGGTCATAATCGCAAAGAGGGACAGTGCTTACAGTGCACCGCAAACTGAGAACATCTCAGTTTTTACAGCAAAATTTTGTGGTTCTTTTTTTTTGTGCTTATTATTTACGAACTTCAAAAAAGAACTGTCAAAAAATCGTGCTCGCAACTAAATGTAATTTTATACCTTTTTTCTTTTTTTCGTTATTTCAATTTTTAATAGATGTTTATATCGCATAGCTCGAAATTTTAAAATGATATTTGAAAATCATCCATAAACTTTTCTATTAATAAAGCAAATCTTTTGAAAAATTTTAATTGAATAATTTTGAATTAGAAATATGAAAATTTATTTATGTAAAAACTTGGAACCATTTCAATTATATTCATTGAGTTGCATCTTTCCTCCAAAAAATTAAACGAAATAAAACGAAAGTATATTATTTTTTTATTCTTCACTTATACTACAAAATGATTCATATTGAAAACATGCCGTACATTTATTTAATTAAATAGTTATAACAATAATTACAGCAACAATAACAATAACAATTATTTATATAATCAATTCAAGTTCATTAATAATCAATTGCTAAATTATAATTAAAAATATAAAGAAAAAGAGAAAGAAATAGAGTTAACTTTAGGTCCAATCAATTTTATTCCATCAAAACATCTGTTATTTTACATTTACAACAATTTTTTTTTTTTTTTAAATTCTTTCATAAGATTTTTAAATTATTTCTCAGGCATTCCATTCACACAAGCATGAGAAATATATTTGTTTGTTGCTATTATTATTATTATTTGAATTTTTATATGAATTTAGCGTTTTGTTGAAATGTTTTACGTTTTTACAAATCAATAGAAATGAAAAATGGCCAATAAAAAGAAACATTGAAAATAAAAACGAAACGAAGGAATAATAATAATTATCGATAACATTAAACAACGTGAGATTTGTACAATAACAAAAATTCAAAGTAAAAAATTGTATTTGTATTTTGGCTAAGGCCAAATCTTAAATATCCACCATTCATGCAGCATGATATTACGATTTAAGTACTCCTTCAGTTTTTCAGTAGTAAATGGAAAATGTAAGCATAAAAATGTTAAAAATTTTATGTTATGGATAATTTTGTGTAGGCATGACCGAAATTTGCTTTAAAAAGCAACCTAAAAGAACTGCCAATATTCTTGTCAACTTTGCTTTGCGACCAGGAGGATATTAACAACTTATGGATAGAAGAACAGACGGACAGTCCTGCCTAAATCAATTTAGAATTTAATGCTAATGGAGAATATTTTCCTCTGTTAAATCTTCAAGGCATCTTGTTGGATCTTACAAACATAATAACAAAATGCATTTACCATGTAAAATGCAACATAAAATAGAATTGAAAATTTTTGTGAAATTTAATGATATTAATATGAACCGTTAAATTATGTGTGCCGTTAATAACTATTACAATCACAACAGGTGGTCTCCAAAAACAATAGAAGCAATAAAATGGAAAACTAAAAATAAAAATAGACTGAATAGACTGAAGAAAAAAATAAAATCAGACAAAATCCATTTTCACAATATTTTGATATGTTACGTAGTTAAGTGTGGCTTTTAAGGCGATTTATTGTTTTCTCCTTTTAATTCTTTCATAACACAAAATTTTTTTTCAATTTTTTTCTCTTAAGTAACTTTTACAAGCACATAGAAATATTTACATTTAGATAATTAAAAAGTCAAAAGGAAAAAGAAGAAGAAGATGAAAGAAAATCTTAAAATGACTGAATCATCACTAACAGCACGAGAAAAGTTCAAAGTAATTTATAAAGATTAACAAATAAAAATAACACAAGCAACTGTTAAGATCAACTATTAAATACGCTACATCATTTTGCTTCATTAAAAACTACCCGAAATTGTATGAAATTTCTTTCATGTATCCGCCTATTTTTTCTTAGGAACTGTGCTTAAAAGAATGTTCCAAACTTAACTAATTCTCAAAGGGTTTTACTTTGGATCCCAACACAGCTCTACTGTAAATTCTATTAAAGTATCTGAAACAATGCGATCTGCAGCACGAAAATGGAAAGATATTTGATAGTAAGAAGGACAGACGTTCGCTTAGATATTATACAGATCGGCTTCAAACGAATCAAGAAAAATTCTATAACAGAAATGATTCTAATTTTCAATCATTAATAAAAAGCGATTCTATCTGAAGCCCTTTTAGGTGATACAAACGTTTGCACAAACATCCAAACCTCTTTGAATTTAGAGACTTCCTAAGGTATTACTTATGTAATCTCTAGATTTTAAGTATTTTATTTATTACCATAATCATAATAAGATTATAATTTAAAAAATTATTTACTTGTCTGTCGTTTACAATGAAACAGAATTCTCTACACAGATATTCTGCAAGGTAGCAAAATCCGAGAATATTTTTAAACTAACGGTGAATCTATTTTCAAAATGCCGATTACAGTTTTTGCTCTAAAATAAGTGCTTTGATTCAAAATCAAAAATTCATTAGTTAAGATTGGATCATTTTTATTCAGGACCTCTTTTCATACAGCGCCCGTTTAAAAAAATGCATCCCAATAGTTAAGATCAGACCATTTCCATTTAGGACCACTCTCCATACAAAATCCGACTGAAAAAAGCAATTTACAGTTTTGTTTATATTTTAACGAAATTCCATAACGAATAAATGAAGCCATTTTGGTCCAAGTCAATCCATTTCTCATATAACAAACTTTTCAAAACATTCGTAAATTATAATTCTTTGTATTACCGACTTTAAATGTACAAAGTGATTTAAGCTTTTTAAGAGTCGGCCAAAATCCACTTTTATGGTTCTCGTTTTCTGCATGATTCCTTCTATAAATTAAAAATTAAACCACCATGACAAATAAACGATCTTCATTCGCTCAATTAATTATTTTATATGAATTTTCTTTCATTCATTGAAGGCTAATCTTCAAAACGCATTAATGGCAGGACCACTAAATGAAACTTTAACATGTTTTATTTTTCTTTTCTCTTGTTTTTTTTTTCAATAATTTTTTTTACAATTTTCTTTAACAACTTCTAATTTTGTTACACTTCTTCTGCTTCTTTTTCTTCCTCTTAATGCATACATTAAGAGGATGAACGTTAAATAATATTATGAAGAATAAGAAGCAAATTCAGCAATTACCGAAAGGATTCTCTCATTAATATTTGATTCTTTAGATAAAATCCTTAGGAAGATGTAACGAGAAAACATTAAAAATTCTTTCACTTACAAGTGAAATTTCAATTAAATTTTCTTCCCCTTCTTCATCCTCTAACATTGCATCTTTTTATATCTCCTTGTTCTTCCTATTCTTCTTCTTTTTCTTTTTCATATTATGTTTATTATCGTAAACACTTGGTGATAATTTCATTGGTAAATGTTAGCTAATCAAGCATCGCTAATTTACTTTCTTCACATTTCTTCATTTTCTTTCTTTTTTCTTCATTTTCTTCTTCTAAAATTTCCCTCTGCTTGTTCTTATAATAATTATTATTATTATTATTATTGATGTAGGCATTTGTAAAAAGCAATCATATAAAATTCTTTACATTGTTTCTCACTCAAAGCACACACACACATACACACCTGCACACACACACACACACACACACACCCATACATACCCAAATAGTTTTATACTTTAACCGGGCGTTCTAACAGTTGTTGAAAGATGCAGAGACAGAAAACTAGAAATGAAAATGAAAATCAACAACAACAACAAAAGCAAAGTAAACGGCTTAAAGCAGCAAACAAGGAAAAGTAAAGCGTAAAACGAAAATACTTAAAATAAACTCATTAAATGGAATTTTTTTTTTTTAACTAAAGAGGAAAAGCTTTAAAATTTATGAGGAACAAAAAAAGAAGGCCTCAATAATACCAACAACAAAGATATGACAATGAAAGAAAAGTAAAAAATTGAAAAAGTAAAAATAGAAAGAGTAGAAATAGAAAAAAGGAAGAACTGAATAATTCACATAAACGTAAAGTTTTTTTTAATGTTCCAATGTACCAACTAACTAACTAACTGATATTTTAGACATATACACATGCACATACACACTTACATATTTATATGGATACTTTATAATAAACACTTGTTCATTTTTACTTATTCTAAGTTGTTGCTATTTACGCGCTTTAAACGCTATTTACGAACTTTATGCGTTGGTTGTTCATTAAGAATAAAACTATAAAAGCAAACATATAAAAGCAACAATAACATGAAACAAAGAAAAAAAACCGGAACAGAATTCCAGAAGATTATCACGGAAAGAGAACGATACAGAAAGAATTAGTGATTGGTGAATGTAGAGAGAGAAGGATAGAAGTAAGGATAAAGAAAAAGAGGCAGAGTGCAAGAGGTAGAGAAAGTGGAAGAGTGAGAGAGAGAGAGAGAGAGAGAGAGAGAGAGAGAGAGATAGTGGAAAAGAAATAGAGGAAGTAATAGATAAAGTGAGAAAGTGGGAGAAAGGTAGAAGGAGTGTCAAAGAGATAGAAATAGAAGGAGAGAGACAGAGATAGAATCATCCAATACTTAAAAAAAAATAATCATTGCATTTTAACAACAACAACAATACCAATAACAACAACACCAACAGCAGCAACAACAACAACAACAACATCATCATCATCATCATCATCATCATCATCAACAACAACAAGACCAGCAACAACAATACAGGCAACAATAACAATTATATATGACTTTACTTGCGTGGTTTCTGTTTAAAATTTTCAATGCTGAATCGCAGTGTGCGTTATGTGTGTTCAATGCGTGTGTTCATGCCATATGTGTGTGTGTATGCATGCGTATGTGTGCGTGTATGTAAATGCGTCTGTTTGGAGTATGCTGTATATTTTGGGATGCGAAACGATGCGCTACACACAATGTGACGCCAATTTGAATACATCGATTTGTGTTGGCAAACAATAATAACAACAACAACAATAGCAATGACAACGGTAACCGCGACGGCGATGGCGATTTATAATAATCAGTATAAAATAAACGATGTAGAAGAACGTGATCAAGCGTTCTTTATCGAATATAAGTGAAGAAAAACAAGAAGAAGAAGAAAAAGAAAATGAGTAAGACAAACAGAATACAAATGAAATAGAGAATAAAGAAATTAATAAAAATATTGATGACTCTGAGTTGATGGAGAAGAAAAAAAATCGAGAAAAACTAAAACTAAACGTGCTTAAAAAAAATGAATGCAATGCAAATGAGGTAAAATTACAATAACAGTAACAACAACAACAACAACAACAACAACAACAACAGCATTAAGCAAACAACAATAAAATAAAGTGTAATAATAATAAATAAATATGAGCTTGAAATATACAAATTTTGTTAGCTTATTTAATGAAAATCTCTCCAACCACCCAACAACCCGCCTCTCGCCAAATTTTACCATAACATAACTCCTGCAATAGCTATCGGTACAGTTGGTTGTCATCCATAAAAGAAAAAGCATAACAAAAATAGAAACAAAACAAAAAGAAACAAAAAGCCATAAAAACTTTAAAGAAAATCAAAAAAAAAAAAAAAAAGAAAAGAAATGACCAGAAGAAAATCCATAAAAAATCGTTCAATGGAATATGGCAAATGATTATCTCAAATATACGATCAATCGATTCAATTGTATCCATAATTCTATAAAATATCGGAAATATAATTTGTATACTTTTTACTGTTACGAACTTTTTAATTACATATTTGGAAAGTTCTTTAATAGAATAAATGACTTAGACTTGAAATGTTACGTCGTAATGGAAAAATCTTGTGCTTCCGCCACATCGAACAAATATTTGATATCTTTTGCTAGCATTTAATAAAACATAAAAATATGATAAATCTTTTTCGAAACATTTTTATATTCATTGAATTATGTAGCGTTTTTTTTTTTTTATAGTCATAATAATCTAACGGTATTAATCACGTTATAAATGTGAAGATAATTTGCCTTAGCAAACGGTTTAAATTAAAATTTACAGTTATCCTTTTTTATTTCTTTGCAGCATTTTCTTTATAATGCTCTCAAATATAAAATGAGAAAAAGTTTTTCACAATTTTTTTTTTTCAAATAAATACTTTGCTTATTTTTTAAAACACCTTAGAAATCCATTCATATAAATAATTTAATTGAATTTTATATTGAAATCATTTAATGAAATTCACCTAAAAATTAGTAAAAAAAATTATGACTGATGGAGGCCCATTCTTAAATATACCATAATACTTTTCTAGAGATAAATTAAAAAAAAAATTATATGAAAATAATATTCTAATTTTTTAAGAATCCCTTAAAAAATTCCTTATATGGAAAAGGGCTTGAAAAAATGAATTGTTCTGCACTAATTTTCTTATTTAATATGACGGATAATTATTATGTGTCCATAATCATTAAAAATTGTAAAAAATTGTAGAATTTTTGAATTTTTAAATAACAAGTAGCTTCAGAATAAGACGTTATGTATAAAGTAGTACCACCAAAAAATTGTCAATCATGCTCATTTTCCAGGCCTTTCATCTTTAAGGCAGGAAAACACTTATATCAAATTTCATTCATTTCGTAAGATATGAAAAATGTTACTGAAATTAACTTGGACAGACATCAACTTCAAATCTACCTATCTATATAGAAAGATAGGTAGATTTGAAGTTGATTCATAAATTGATTTTGCTGCTACGCTAGTTCACTTTGTCCCCTTCTTCTCCATGCCCACATTCTTCTCTTATTCATTTTTCAACTTTTTTTGATTTATTGCTTTTTATATTGCGGTAAAAATGCAATGTAAGTATTACTAGAACAATGGACATCTGTTAGCGAGATGGCACAATTAATAATCAAACACATCTCAATTTCAATTTCAATATTCGCAAGTACTTGGGGGAAGTAAGTGGTAGATGTTACGAAAAGCATAATAAAAGATAGAATTGATGGGATTATATGAATCTTAGTAGCGGAATCAGCGTATAATCCACAATATTGCTTTAGATGAGGGCAATAAATATAAAACGTTACACTTTACTTAAACATGAAATAAGGGAAATCATTACAATTGGTTAAAGCCGACTATTAAATACTTTACAAAATGCCCACAAAAGACACCTGAATTAATGGGGTAAAAAATGTGCTACTAAAATTGCTTAATAATCTTTATTCCTCAGACATATAACCATTTAATAATTCGTTCTATATTAACCTCTTTTTTTTAAAGTATCCATTTTTATAAGCGATGTATTCGTGTCCAAAAGAAGGCGCCTCTAAAAAGCAATTTAAAATTGCAAACTAGCCTTTCAAAAGAGCTATACAAGAACACGTAGATAAAAAAAGTAGATTCACACATAATATATTTCGAATGGATCGCTTAGTAAACCGAATGGATAGCTTAGTTATCTTAGATACTTTCCCATATAATTTTAATATCTTCAACCATGAATTGTGTAGAGGAAGGAAATGGTATCATTCAGAGCTAACAAAACGATTCAATGATTAAATAAATGAGTAGCAGAATTAATGTGTATATGTTCCGGAAAGAATATTGTCTCGGTTGCATGCAACAAGAAGAATTTATGCAAATGTTTAATGTGTTTAATGATGAAGAATTTCTATGATGACATATTTATGATGCTGTATCAAAATGAACAATAAAAGCAAGTAAGAGATTTATAATCGGTCACAGCCGATTTTTAACTACCCTACACCATTTTTCTTTATGCTGTAAAAGACGTCTAAGAGAATTTCAAGTCAATGAAATTAAAAAAACTGTATTAAATTTTGTTCCCTTATTTTTGGTTTCAAAACAGTAAGGCAATGCCAATTTCTGTTAAAATATATTCAAAATTGATGTTTTTATCCATATAATGATTTTTTTTAATGAAAAGCCTCATCTGAAAAGTGATGGAAATTGTTTTTTTGTTTTTGTTTACAATTTTCAATAGAGTTCATCTATGTACTAAATCGATTGATATAATTCAAAAATCTCTAGCTTACAGGAATAGATACCAGACGGACAGGCAGACAATCAGACCTAAATCGATTTAAGAAGTGCTTCTGGATGGATGGATATAAAAAAACTTCCTTGGTCCATCTCAACTCTCTTTGCTTATTATAAATATCTGCATAAACTTATAAAACTCTAAGTGTAATAGCGTAAGTGGTTTGGGGTGTAATAAAATAATAGTAAAATATATTAGCAAAATAAAAAATAAAAAACAAACATTATAACGCATATATAGAAGAAGCATTGATCAAGTATTTATAATAAAAATTATAAAAATAATAATAGAATATTGAAATGGCAGATTTATGGTGCTTAGTTAAATTTTTGTGTTAATTATTACAAATTTATTTAATTTAAAAGACTAAAATATTATTATTAAATAATTGTTGTTGTAATTTTTACATAAGCTGGATGAAGTAAAAATTTTTTTGCCTTTGCTAGTTTATAAGATAAGCCATGTTTGTAGATATCAAAATCACGGCCACTTTGCCCATTTTTATGGGAATTATTTAAACGTCTGAGCCCGTTTGTACCAAGGAAAAAAAATTTCAACATATCAATTTTTGAATGATGTTTCGACTATGGGCATCATAACTCATCATGGGACTACCCGCGATGTCAAATTAAACCTTTGATTTGATCACGTAACTCAATTTTTACTGCATCCAATGCATGAATCTATTCTCGGTTGAGCTAATACCCCTCTGAACTAATAGAAAAAGCTTCAATTGCTTTGGCAAATAGTTTGGACTATTAGAATTAACAATGAAAGTACTAGAAAAATGAGATATCATGGGAGAGGCACTTGATGTGAAAGACGCTTTAAAAAAAAAAAACAAAAAAATAAATATGTCTGAAAATAGAGAATAGAACATATAACAAAATAGAAGAAATTTCTGAAGGCACATACATATTGAAACCATACACGTGAATACATGCATAATGTAAACATTTATAAAAACATACATTTTGTCTAAATTGATTTTCTTCTTCTTATTATTCTTATTTATATTAATCATATACAACTTTCTCGACCATTTTACTACAACTGCATTTACTCCATTTTATTGGATGCCTTTCATTTTACATTGTAATTTAATTTCGATGTTTGCTTAATGAAGTTTTCCCTTAAAAATTTTCCTCTTTTATTTCTCTTGCCAAACAATTTCTACATTGTTATTTTATATGTCAGCATGAATCATTTAAAGCATGAAGCATTGAAAACTCATAAAGTTTAAATTTTGGAATTAATTAAATTGATTTTTCCAAATTGTTTAATTGAAGTAAATAGAAAAAAAATTTTTAGAAAAATCAACAATTAAAAGAGCTAATAACCAAACAATTATGTCGCATGTAAAAAGGAATGTACCGAAGTATATAAAGTTATGCAAATAAATGAAAAATTAGTAAAAATTATTTGAAATTCTTGATTTATTTATAAAAGTCTGACATTTTGATCATCAGAATCTCACTTGAAATTTATTTAATAAGTATGAGCAATGCAGATAAATTGAATTGAAATATTAGAACTCTAAATAAGTTCAGAATAAAGTATCGATCTCATTTAAATATCTATAAATGATATTCAAATTATTTAAAAAATAGCAAAAGAAGAATAAAATGAAAAGTAGAAAGAAATTTAAAAAAAAACTAAACATTCAAAATTATTTATAGTTATTTGAAATTTGGGCTAAATATTAATTAAAGCATCTTTTCATTCTTTGCATCGCTTTTTTTATTTTTTTGCTTTTTTTTCGTTTTTATTATTGAAAAATATCATATAATTGTTAATAATAATAAAAATTATGAAAATATGCAGCAGACTCGTAGAACAATTTTCAATTCTATGTAATTTTATAGATATACTTACATAAGAACCTCCAATAAAACGCTAGTTAATTAAATTTGATATAATTTTAAGCAAAAAATATCTAAATTAATTTAATCTAAGGAATTTTATTGCAAAGAATCTTCTTGAAAAAGTTATAAATAAATTAAATTTTTAATTTGCATAAACGAGTAAAGTTTATGAATTATCATTTGTTTATAACTTGACATTTATGGCTAAGATTATAATACAATGCTTGATAGAAAACAACAGAAAAGACAAATCTTAATTTGTTGAATAGAACTTTTGGATCTATCCATTACATGAAAAGCACACTACTACAATCGATTTAAACCTGAGGGTAACTGCCATAAGATTTTTTCGTTTAAATGTCAAAATTTTCATTTCGGATAATTCAAGTGTTGTCTGTATTTTTACTTGCATATCCATGGGGCCACATATTCTGTTCAGTATTTATAATTGTTCCAATAAATTCATTTCACTTATGCTTTTGTACATTAATTGAAATGTCATTCAAAGAAAGTCAACTATAATAACAATAACAATAACTATAACAATAAAAAAAGGCAACAGCAATAAAGATGACAACAACAATGCCAATAAAATTATATGTATATGTATGTGTATTTGTGAATGTGTGTATGTGTAAATAAATAAATATATAAATGAATGAAATTGAATTGAATTGAATTGAACGGAATTGAATGAAATTGTATTGAATTGAAATTATGTAACTTTGTGTAAATGAATAATTGAATGAATGAATAACGATTGAATGGCGTTAATAATGATGACATCAAATTTAATACATTTGGCATATACAGAAATATTTATGAAATATATAAATATAGCAAACTAAACATATAAAACATATAAATGTGACAGACATTCTTAATGTTTATATGTTATTTTTATATACATAAATTACTTTAGTGTAATTTTAAAGTAACTTTAAAATATTAATGACTTTCTCGTTGTTTTATTTTTTTTTTTTTTGGGCAAACCATAGAATTTAGAAGAATTTCCAATGCGTTCAGGAATAAGCACCATCTAGATATGGTTAAACCGTTAAAGAAGAATATAATTAACTTAAAGGTCTCTGGGACCAGTTTTTCGGTACTCCAAGAAAGGCACAACGATAATTTAAAAGCAACTACTGAGCGCTGAATGTTGCAGGTAAAATTAAAAGGTAGGAAGATCTTAAAAGTCAGTTGTAAAAATGTTTTATTGTCGTTTGGACTTGTGTGGGTAGTACAGACTTATTCAGACATATGTGATATTTTGATAGACTAAAGAAGGGTCCACTTTTTGAATATACGGTATGATCGGCTTGGCAACACTTTTTGCTTCGATTAAATAGTGCAAATACGTCTGTCCACCTAAAGTCTGTCCTTCTAAGGCCCGTCTACGTAAAATTTTTATCAAATTACCGATTGCAACTTATGAGATACTTAGATGAGGCGTGATGTACAAAATGTGATTTGATCTTAGAAGAAAAGCCCCAAATAAGCCTTTTAAAAAAACAATAAAAAATTCACAAATTTTAAAGTGCTAGCAAAACGGGTTAGTGTTTCAGCGTGTCAAACCTGTATAAAAAATTCGTAACAAAACGACTCGTATTTTGAATCGATCCAAATCTAAATATATTCAAATATTGAAAATTTTGCATTCCATTTTATTGTTATATTCTTAATTTCTTAATCATTTTAAATGAAACGGCTTGAAATATTTATAACATGAAAAACGAAAAGAAAAAAGCAATGACCATAAAGTAAACATAAAAAAATTTTTTATGGCAACTTTGTAGACAATGTTTTTGTTTTACAACAATAACATTAACGCATTGTAATAATAATTTAATTTGGATATAAAGTATAAACGATACATTTAACACGTCAATAACAAAAAAAAAAAAAAACAAAAGAAAGAAAAACAAAAAAATTATGTTTCATAAGAAACTAAAGAGAAAAAATAATGGAATAATGACATAAACATAAAAGAAAACATTAAAAATGGGCAATAAAATATATAAAAAGTTAAGAAAAAATGTTATAAATATTAAGATTTATATTTATATGTATATTCCAAAGTGTTGAAAATATTATTTCAGATCATAATAAAAGATAACAATAAAACGCTAGAAAATCTTTTTTACATTTTTGATTTTCTTTTTTTAGTTTTTTTTCCTCCCTTTTTTTGGGACAGGCAAATTATATATTACAATAAGATGATCCACTATTACAGAAAATTATTTCTTTTAAATAGCTGCACAAAATTACAAATACAAAAAACGATTTCGCTATTTATTCGGGAGATTTTATTTAAATTGAATTGTTTCACTTTTAGATTTAAGATTTTGCAACCACCTTAAGCTTAATTTTTCACTTTTACCTTTAGTTTTTATGTAGACCTTTAATTTATGAATTTATTGCTGTGTCAAGAAAAATGGAAAAACCGTAAGTGTTCGTATTCTAAATCAATTGTGATACAAAGCATTTAAAGTTGATGCTAATGTTTGGAAAAGAAATCGATAAAAATTTGATACAATCAATTTCTTTAATGGCGAATGATGCATAATAATTCTCTGTAACGATTTAACATCCAAAGGGAATTGTGTTGTAACCATTTTCTATTATGCCGATCGATTAGGAATCATTTTTAGACACGATTTAAAAATTTATGTCCATCTGTCCATCTTCGTACAATCTGCAGATCGCAATTTTTTTAAATATTATAGTCAAAATTTGATGTGTTTTGAGTCAGAAAAGGACCCTCATGAAATTGGACAAACCTGGCATATTTTTACGACGGTTTTTCCAAAAAAAGAAAGAAACCAAGTTTTAGTATAATTAGCGTCTGGTTTTATTTAAATATAGAAACCATCTGTACTAAATTTGATTTATATCGGTCCATTTGTATGACCACCTTTTATATAACGCTTTTTTCGAAAAAGTCATTGCATGGACAAAACTTCAATTCTACATATATTTTAGTGAAAATTAGTACTGCCTTGTGTTTTGAGGTGAAAAATATAGAAACCAAATTTAGTCCAGATGGTTCCAAAATTGTAGCAATTTTGTTTACTTGTAACTTGCATTTGTCTTTTAAAGCATTAAACAAAGTGGTGTAAGGTATTTTAAAGTTGACTCTGACCTCTATCCTTTACTTGACTTATAATTGGCTACATTTAAAAAATTTTTTTAAGTGAATGCCTCAATTCTGAAATTCTTTCAAAAAAAAAAAAAAAACTGGTGAAAATGGCAAAAACTAAACAAATATTTTATTGCAGCATTAAAATAAAGTTGTCTATTAAATGAGTGGCAACCCATGAATTAAATTTACAATTTTCAAATAGATTCCACTAATAAAGTTCGCCTTCGAATTCCTTATAAATTTGCATAATAAATTATTATAAATTTTATGAAATGTCCAATGAAATGTCAAATGTGTAGAATATTTCAGAATCCACTCAGATTAATTGTCATAATAATTTCATGTTATCCTTGCACTTATTTAACAATTTATTATTATTGCGTTTGTTATTGTTATTGTTATTGTTATTGTTGTTATTATTGTCGATACATTAAATACAAAATGACCTCAAATATGACATTTCGTAGTATTTAAAATTATTAAATATATCTATATATATAAACTAATTTACGTTATGTATCTTGGGTATTTAGCAAATAGAAGTGTAAGTTTAGATAGATGTCTGTGTGCGTGTGTGTGTATGTGTGTAGGTGTGCAGATGTGTAGATGTGTAAGTGTCAAAATGTAAATGTTAAACGGAAATGAAATGAAATTTCACTAAATGTATGAGTATTTTATATCAATGCCTATGTATGTGTGTGTGTGTGTGTGCTGTGCGCTGTGTGCTATATATTTATATATAAATAAGCATATAAATGAAATCATAGTTACAAATAGTTTGTTGTATTTGTGCAATGAAAGTGTCAAAGGAAATGTGACTTGACCATTTTGATGGCAAAAGCGAAAAAAAAGGACAATTCGGCAATGACGATTAAGACCAACTGCCAACTTTTTGTTTTACTCTCTCTCTCTCTCTCTCTCTCTCTCTCTCTTTCTAACTCACACAAACATTCACCCTCTCTTTCACACTATATTTTATTAGCACCCTTTCTCACTCTCTCTCTTTCTTTATTTTATTCAACCTATTTCATTTACTCCTGTCTCTCTCTCTCTCTCTCTCTCTATCTAAGGCTCTTCCTCTCTCTCTCTATGACTTACCCATCATTCAATGTATTTCAGTATCTCATACACTCTATCTCACTCCTTGTCACTTTATTACTATCTCCATCTCTTTCTCTCTCTCTCTCTTTCTCTCTCTTTGTCATCATTCTAACATTGTGTAAAACGATAAATTTATGATTATGACGTGAATGTACGAAAATATGGGCACAATATGTTTTGTATATGCGGGTGTGGTTATTTGATGGAACGTGTATGTTTATGTGTGTCCATGCGAATACATGTAACTGGATTTGTAAACGCGTTAAAGTGAATTATGTCGAATATAAATCGAAAAGGGATCCACCGTTTTATAACCATTAAGCACTGACTCAAACACTAAACAGAAAAGTAATATAAAATATTATTAACATATATACATGCATACATACATATATACATACATACATACACACATACATTCACACATACATACATACATACATGTAGCACATAAACAATGTTGTGGCATTCAACCATCACATTTTTACTTCCTCTCTATGAGTCCCTTTCTCACTATCGCTCTCTCTCACTCTCTTACTTTTCACTCACTCTTACCTTTCGCATTACAAAATAAAGGGCTTTAAATCGTAAATTGTAATGAACGCATAAAATTGTATACACACAAACAAACGCACACCCAAAAAATACATCTATAAATTTAAGGAAAAGTCTTTAACAGATATGTAAAAATATTGTTTGTATGTGTATATGTGCAATGCAATAAGATTTAAAGAACTGGATACAGGAATCTATTACATCAATTAAAATATATAAAAATAAAATTTTATGATCTTTAGTAAAACAAAAAACAAAAACTAACTATTATTATTATCTACATATAGAAAGATAGAAAGAGAAAGAGAAGAGTGAGAGGGACAGAGGGAAAGAAAAATATATTTATAAAATTAACTAAACAAATTGTAGTTTTTTTTTATTTTATGAAAGAAACGAAAAAAAAGTATGAGGGATGTTTTTCAAATTGTTACAATTCCCTTTTATGAATTGGCTGGAATGAGGGCTGGAGAAGCGCCGAATCGTAACAAAATTTCTTAATTTTCTCATTTTTTAGTTATAAAATAATTCTCATTTTACTACAAATACATCTAACCACGTATAATACTTGTCGGCCTACTACTTCGTTTAAATGGGGGGTCAAAGTAATTCGGCTACTTCGACTTCGATCAAGTGTATGTACCAGAAATCTGCAATCCTTACTGAGAATCTAGCACTTACTCGAGCGGGCTAATATCTACCTAAAGTTAAAGTTATTTCAAATAATACAAAAATAATATAAAATTGGTTACAGCAAGCAAGTGGCTCTAGGCAAGCAATATAATAAAGTCGCGTAGTTTATATGTAAGTCCAATATGGACAATTTTATGACAAAATAGTTTTTGTACGAAGGTTAAATATGTAAAGGTTTAAAAGTTTAATAATTGGATTCAGCAAAGAATTCAACTCGAGGAATTCAAATTTGAGAACGTGCAAAACAGAGTAGAGAAAGCAAAAACGATGGTAGAGTGATTTGTAAAATAGTATGTAGAGGCAGTTCCGCATAGCACATAGAATGGATATTAAGCGTAGTAAGCTTTAGAACGAAGGTCTGAGCCCAGCATGCCACTACAAATCGGACATAACAACAAACGGCTGCTAATACTTTTGAAAGTTTCTCACTCGCTTACCAAAAACCACAAACCCATATTTAACCAGAGAGTTACACATACATCCACACAAATTACATGTATGTATGTATGTGTTGTGCATTATAATTTTCATCAGCCATTGTAATCCTCATAAATAATTGTAAATTCTTATACGATTTGACAGTTATGACAAGCATTTTCTTAACACAACACAATTATTATCGCCATCACTATTACTAACGCTATCGCTATCGCTATTGTTATTGTTATTGTTATTGTTATTGTTATTGTTATTGTTATTGTTTTTGCTACCTCTATCTCATTCTCTATCTCTTCGAGTAAGATTTTTGTATAGATTTTAAAAAATATCTTAGTGTTGATCATGCGGAATGGATGACTGACACACTTGAACCCTTTGAAATTTTCAAAAATATTTAAAAGCTTAATATAAGTGCACATGTCGTAACAATGAAATAGAAAAGGAAACAGAATAAAAATTATAATAATAATAATAGATAAAGACACGCAGACACTGGCTCTACTTGCATTCTCATTCACACTTACAAACTGAAACGTAATCGTATTACATTTACACATGCACACACACTAAGAGATAATCAAACATAAAACTAACTATAAATGTAGCAAATATGTTGCACGCGTTATATAAAGGACGTTAGTTGGATGGATAATACCATTTCATCCATATGTGTCTATTTGTCTGGCCGTCTGTCTAACAATTTATCAATTCATTTGTCTATACCAAAATATCCAATTAAGTAAACCTTTTGTTTATTTACTTTATCGTAACCACAGAAATCTTATACAGCTAGTACCTTTTTTTTAATATTTATTTCTTTTTTATTTTGTTTTTTAGATTTATTTGTTTGTTTGCTGTTCACTCCTTCATCCAATAATCATTGTCTATGTCTTTTGTATACTTCTATTCTAAAGTTGAACAGTTGCGTATTGTTATCCTTTAAGATGTTCTTCTTCTTCTTCTTCTTCGTATTGTCTACTTTTTGTTGTTTTTCTTATTAGTTTTGCATCTTCTTCTTTTTTACTTCCTTTCTTTTTCTTCACAGTCTTCTTTTTTTTTTAAAGCTACTTTTCAGAGGTTCGGCGATATATTTACTTTGTCATTATGTTTGTAACGCCTAGAAGGAAGCGTTGAAAACCTTAAAAAGATTGATCAGTAAGAAATTCGTAACTGATTTAGATATGTCTATCTGTCTGTCTGTTATACACATTCCTCTCGTCGTAAAATTTGGGACATCGAGCTCAAATTTGGCAGAATCATTGGAAATTCCTTCATGCAGGCTGGGCTTGTAAATGGAAAGAATCATTCAAAGGACACGCCCACAGTGCAACATAAACTAACAACAACTCTTATTTTAAAATAAAATTTCATGGTTTTTTCCTCATAATTTTCAACTTATTTCAAAAAAAACTGGATCAGTCTCTGAATTGTAATAATTATGATGTCTGTCTGGGTATCCAAAATTTGTCCGAAACCCATTATAATTTTTTACTTTTCTCCTCTTTCTAATTTTTGTTCTTTTTTAACTTCCTTTTCTTCTTTTCCATTTTCTTATTGTTCGTATTCATCATAATCTTCTCTGCCTTCTTGTTCTTCTTCTTCTTTACATTACTTATTATAATCTTAACACGGCTACTGTTACTTCTTTTTTAGCTGCTGTTGGCATTAAAAAGTCTGTTTTCATATAAGTTTATTTTTTTTCTTTTATTTTTATAGAATATAAGTTCCCGCTCATTTAAATGCATTCCAAGTAAGCTTTAACGAAATATAAAAAAAATTTAAACGCACACACTCACACATGTACGTTTTACGTATTATGATTTTATGGTTAAAATAAAGTGCTATGTATAAATAGAGATAGACTGAACAAAAGAGAGAGAGAGAGAAAGAGGTAGCGAGATTTGTGTGAGACAAAATGGTGTAAAGATTACAAAAAAACAAAAAAAAAAAGAAAAACTGAGCATCTAAATGAAATCAATTTTATTTAGTCTACCATTTCACACGTTCCACACGACCTTCTGATTGTTTTCTTTTACTCTTTCTGTGTCTCTTCGTTTTTATACCCAACAACCAAAAATTGGGAGGTAAACTCATTTTGTCATTATGTCGGAAGCGTTGGTATCAATTTCTGTCTGTCCGTTTGTCTTTGTGTTGTTAAAATTCTCCTAGTCAAATTTGCCAGGATCATTGGAAGTTTTTGCAAGCAAGTTCATATTGAAAATAAGTGAAATCGGTCAAAAGCCGCGCCTACAGGGCAATGTACAGTAAGAACGTATAAGTTTCAGAATTTTACAAACTGCAAAAAATAAAAAGCTGAAATTTTGTCCTAGGTAAATCGGCCACGCCTACACGTAAATGACCAATACCAAGTTTTCACTTTCTTATTGTGGAAATACTGAAATAAGCTCTGAGTCGTAATATCTCGTTATATGATTGGTGAGTATCCAAGATTTGGCCAATAGCTCCAGTTTTATTGTTCACATTTATCTACGATTTTAGTTACTTCTTGACTTACGTACATTATTACCTTCTGCCACAATTTCTGAAAACTATTAAAGTGGCAGCAGAAGGCAGAACAGAAAAAAAAACATTTTATTTACTGAAAGTTGACTTTTAAATACTTTAAATTATGCAGCTTTTACAAGAAATTCATGAGCTATGTCAAATAAAAATTATATCAAATTTTTACCAAATTATAAGCTAAACGAATATCGCCAATATATCATACAAAGAAGTCTTCTTCAAGTTGAGTTTATACATTTTTCAATTGAAGACTTTTCCTTTTTCAAATTGAAAGCATTTTATAGAGATCAATCTTATGCATAACTTCATTTTAGACATACCTTTGTAGACTAAATGGTTACATCAAAATTTGCTAAACATATCTAGAGAATTACAATCGCACAATGCCTACCTAATTAGATTTTTAAAAGACTAAAAAATATGAATTTCAAAAGTTAATTCCGAGAAAGGAGCCGCAAAAAGTATACATAAACTTTCGTTTAAAATTTTTTGGAGTGTAAAGCGTAACTGCGTACACTTAGGCCTTACATTATAAATATTATAATGAAAGGTGTGTACTCGCACTTGTTGCGAATGTCTATTCACTTCATATGTGCTGTATAATATTTTTTTTGTTGTTTTTGTATTTTGTTAAATTTTTATAATTTACATCAGTTTTGGTAAAAAATATTATACTTTTATGCGAAGGGTTTAAATAGAGCCAACTTTTATGAAATCAAACGTCTAAGAATTTCTTTCTGCTTTAACTTTAACCTGCTTATTTGTTTTTGCCCTCTGTTGTCTATCCATAAAAATTTCTTAGTCAGTTGCAGTTAGCAAAATTTGTAGATAAATTGATGAAATTTGATATAGAAGTGTGTTTTACAGCAAAATCGAATTATATTGAAAATTATTTATACCATTTAATTATTGTGGCAACTTCTCTTCATAAAGGTCCGTTTTGAAATTTGAAAAGAAATTTATTATATAAAATTTTATATGTATTTTTTAAGAAAAATATATTAAATTTAAGCCAAATAAGTTCAAAGTTTTTTTTATGTAAAAAACTTTTTAAATCATTCAAAAATCATAAATTTAAAGTTTTTCGATTTGAAATTCATCTCTTTTTGATTTTTTGACTTTGATTGTATTAAATAAAGTTGTATGTAAGTTAAAAGTCGGTCTTAATCGCTTTAAAAAAATCACATGTTCCATTGTTGTTATTGTTACTGCTGCTGTTATTGTTGCCATTGCTTATTTTAATATTTCATTTGAAGATTTCACTTTAAATTGAGGTTTTTTAGTTTCAGCTTTTTTTTTGTTTTCTTTTTTTGTTTTTTGGTTTCTTTTTTGACTTCACATTTAACTTCAACTTTTTTCAACTGATTATGGAAAACTATAAAAATAGTTAATTTACAATATATTTGTGTATAAATTCAAATTAACTGGCAATTAAAAATTTCTTTATAATCATTATAAAAATACGAATAATAATGCTGCTATTGATGATCATGATAATAATGATGATGCAAAACATAAGCATTGTGGCAATAGCAGTAGCTTTTGGTAGTAATGTTAACTTATATAAAGTGTTAGTGTTAGTGTTAGTGTTAGTGTTAATAATGAAATGCTTTCCCAGTGATGTTTGTAAGAATGGCCAAGCCCAAATACCACACAACTGAACTGTCTAACCAACAAACTAATCAACTCAAACTAACTAAACATCCAACAATAATAATAGCAATAATAATAGCAAGAACAACAACAACAATATAAATACACATATTTATTGATAGCGTAATTCTATAGAACAACTTTTATTTATATATCCATAAGTTTTTATTAAGAAAATAAAATCCAATTGAAATAAAAATAAAAAAATAAGGACAATGGAAAACATACTTGAAAACTTATGATGATATTTTAATGGAAAATGGGAAAAGTTCACACCGAATATACAAATAATAAATTTATAATAAACAAAATAAAAAAATTACGATGTGCCTTTTGTTTATTAAGAAACTCCACAACAAATTTCCATTCAAATTATTTCTGAACATAATAAAATAAAAAATCTGAATTGTTTACTTTGTTCGTGTTTTTCTTCTGCCCCATTTCTGTGAAAAATATACGTAATTGCTTTAAAAATGATTTCAAATTTTTAGGAAATTTATTATCTGAATCATTTTCCCAAAGCAAATCAAGTTGGCAAATTTACTACAAACACTTTGACTAAATTTCTATAAAAAAATTTCCTTGATAAAAAGTTATTATTTTAATATGACTTTCTTATATAAAATTATCTTGTGAATAAATAATTTCATTTTTAAAATTTTATGTTATTAATGAATACAAAGTGTCGATGTAACATTTAAATTATGAAATTTACAAAAAAAAAATTTTAATCAAGTCTTTGATTACCCTCTGAAAATGAAATTTTGATAGCAAAATTTACATAGATAAGCAAAAAACAGACGGCAGGATACGTTTAAATCGAATCAGGAAGAGATTCTGAGTCGATCGGTATAATAAAAGGTTGGTCCATCGCAACTCTTTCTGGATCACCTACTCAAACTCATAATACCTTAAACCACAAATAAAACGTTCAAACAATTTTGAACCTATCAATTCCAATTTTCTAACTTAGAGGAGTGAGACTTAAAAATTTTATAAGATAATTATATCGATTTTATATGAAATTTGTAATACATGGTCCACCTGTAACTTTTTCATACTTTATTAATTTCATTAAATGTCATTTTCGTATTTTTCAAAATATTCCAAGTGCAGCAAATTTGTACGAGCATTAATTAGCACTTGAAAAAATATATTTAGTAGTTAGTTGGGGTCGTTTGTTAAAAATCGTACACCAGTATACACAAACCAAATAAAAAGGCAGGCTTTATATGGAAAGTGGCCGCAAAGGAAGATAGACCTTAAGCATCTTCCTTATGGGACCAAAAGACGCCGCCCTACGAAATTCCATTGAAATAATCGTAAACTTTAAGTCTGATGTTTGAGAGAATCGACGTTAATAACGTTCCTATGAAATTCTATTAAAATATTTCTAAAATTTCAGGCTGATGTTTTAGAGGATCGGCCTTTTTCAAGTTTCTCTTGGGAGTAAAAGGCGCTGGCCTGCGGCCTTCGAAATTCTATTAAAATAATTGTAAAATTTCAGTCTGATGTCTGATGATGGGAAAAAATTTACATGAACAAATAACACATAAATGGACGAGCAGACGAACAAACATGAAACTGAGTCTGAGTTGATCGCTTTAATAAAGTTTGGCCTTATAAGAAGTTGAGTTACCATAAGCATCTGTTATAATTTCATACATTTTGTAGCGCAAGTGATGTCGAATTAAACTAAATAAGAAACTAAAATATACAATAACAACAATTTCAAATGAAATAATAATGGAAATAAATATAATGCTGGACAAAATGTTTTTGAATTTTGAAGGCGTTTTGACATTCAAATCTCAATAGATTTGATATGGTTGATGTTTTCATTTTATATATTCTTTAAACAATTATATGGTATCTGTGTATAAGCGTATAGAAAAAGAAAAAAAAATGACATTAATAATCAAGTAGTAACAATATACAACAACAATAAGAATATTAAATTATTTAACCTTCATTTGAATAGAATACATTGCCATAAATTGAACTATAATAAAACAACAAAACAAACTGAATAAATATTTTCAAGCTTAAGTGTTGTTTGTTAACAAATAATATTAACAAGAAATAATGAATAACAACAACGATAATAGCAACAACATTATTATATAATATAAGAATAAAAAATTTAAAAAAAAAAAGGAAAAAAAATTAAGCTAATCGAAAATCACACAACAGCAAACTTGGAAAAACTAAAATTTTACTTAAAGTGGTAGCGATCTGGTACAATAATAATAACAATAACATGGCATGCCATTGTTAGAAGAAAAAAGAAAAATTGAAATAACAACAATTTTAATAATAATAACAACAAACGTGATAAGTAAAAATTCAATTGATATAAAATGCATGATAAATTGAAACAAAAGTAAAAAATCAAGACAAGAGAAGAGAAGACAAATACAAAATACAACTTAGCTCAACTCAATTCAATACAAATCAAATCAATTGAAACTCAAATCAAGTCAAGACTTACGACCTATAAATGAAATAATGATAACAACAACAACAACAACAACAACAACAACAGCAGCAGCAACAACAATAGTGACAGCAATAACAACAAAACATTAATAATATTAATGAATTAAAAAAAAAACAAATAAAATATTTTACAAAAAATTTTTATGTATATAACAAAATCTTATACATATACATTTGTAACAATAAATACCAGAAAATTTAAATTGAATTTAAAATAATTTTTTCGGTTTATTTCGTGCTTTTTTGTTTCTTTTTTATTTTTATAATAATTGGGTTGCGGTTTGAATATAAAAATTTTGTTTTATTCATTATTATTATTTTTATTATTATAATATCTAATGGGAAATAAAATAATGTTATTGATGTTGATGTAATGATGATCGTATCTCATATTGATAATGATGATGATAATGATGATAATGATGTCATTGTGGCCGGAGAAGGTGGCTCGAAAAACAAAGAGGAGAAACTAACAACATATCGATATATTCATTTAACAAAAATTCAAATATGAAAATATTAATTTTTTTAACAAGGTCTAGGTCAATTTTTAGATACCTTAAATTATTTCCCTTTAATATAATGTGGATCCTAGAAATCGGAAAATTGAAAATTAATTTTGAAAATAGAGATTCAAAAGTTTCTTTACACTAAGATAACTTTTTTTATGATCCATTTGACAAAATATTACTTAGTGGCAATTTTTTAAAATTATTATTATTAAAATTGTAAAAAAAATTTATGCATTTGTGTTTGCTTTAAACCAATTTTCAAAGATTAGTCGCACAAGTTTTTCCATCTTAATCATTTTCAATAGAATTGGTAAATAATATTTTCAAATGCGTTTGGTTTCAAAAATTTCGATGAAATATTTTTAAAAAATTGCCATGTATACCTTAATAAGAAAATTTTTACCAAATGAACAGAAATCAAATGTAGAATAGAAACAGATGTTTAAAGTTACCAGCATCAGAATGTGATGTCACATAATTTTATTGTATTTCTCATGGACAAAATATGAAAGAGAAAAAATCTAATAGAATAAAAAATTATGTAAAATATTTTTATTGTAAAGTTTTATAGGCCCATGTATTTTGTGTGTATTTGTGTGCATGTTAACAAAAAAATTATACTGAAAATTTTCATATTTTTACCAAATCTCTTCATGTCTATCTCTATCTTTAACTCTTTCGATTTCTATCTCTCTCTCTCTCTCTCTCTCTCTTTCTCTCTGTCTTTCTATGGCACATTACGCCTTTCATTGATTTTAATGATAGAGAAGAGAAATTTGATTAAAGAATTTCACAGTAACAAATGAGAACCATCAAATTATTAGCTCTTATGAAAAATTTTTAACATACAACTTCGATGTTAATACCAAACTATTTATATCTATTCATATAAAAATAGCAATAACAAGAACAACAATAATAATAATAATAACACAATTAATAATATAAGAAATATTTTCCAAATTAAACCAAAATAAGTTCATTTGTACATAAATATTTTCTATGAGCACTGAAAATAATTGTTTAAATGAAACTTACTTCAAATGAAGTATTGCGATATATATTTCTATTAAATCTTTATTACAATAGAATTGAATTTGGACATTTCTAATAGATACTTTATCCTTTGTTACCGTAAATACTTTACATGACTGGGATCTCTATTTAAATGAATTGAAACTTAAACTGTCCATCTGTCTGTCCATTATATTTCCCATTTGAAGAAATAATTTAGACATCTCAGTACTCCAAATTTCATTTGATGCATCCATGAGCTCTTTTTTTAGAATTCAAGATCGAAATTTAAAAATTATCAATATTGTAATATTAGGAAATATTTTTGCATATACAAAATTATTATTAAAAAAAATTAAATATAAATAAAATAAAATTCATTGAAAAGTTTAAAAGTTTTTCTGTCAATGGAAAAATGGTGTGAAAATTTTGCATTCTATTGAATTTTTCATGAAGAGTTTTCTTAGCGAGTTTAATTTCAAATTTTAAGTATTCAAAAATTGTAAATTTTTAGTTTTTTCTCATTTTTAAAGTAGAAACATTAAATCAAGCATATTTGTAGAGTACTCATTCATCTTTCATGGATCAATTTTAACAAATTTATTTACAGTAACACAAGACACTGCACCACTTGTGGTCCAAGGTTAGTGATGTTTTAAATTTGTATAAATGTTTGTAACACTCGTAAATTTTTGCATTGGATCCACATTTGGTTATATAGGTCGATTGACCAAAAAAAGCCAGCTTTTATGAATAAAGAACCATTTTTATGGCCACTCCCTAAATACAGGACTAGTTTGAAAGAAGCCATTGCATTTAAAAAATTTACAATTTTTAATACTTTTTAATTGACATTTAAAAAAAATTGGAGAATCAAATTTGCTTCAAATCGGCCAATTTTTTTAGCCTTTTCCATATAACGAACTTTGTAAATATTTGATGAAAAAGTATAATTTGTTTTTGACTTACAAAACCTACTAATTAATATAACTATATGTCTGTATGGTGTAAGCTTCAGTTAATACCGATCGTTTATAATTTTTCCACTTGTTTTATATTCAAATTATTACTCATTTTGAAATTTTGTACTTTGAGTTTTTCAAAAGGCACTTAAAATGCATTTTAAGCGCAATATTAAAACATTAAAACACATAACAATAAAATATCAAATTCAATTATGTGTTATGTGATACATAAACATACATAGATACATGTAAATAAGTTAAAATTTTTATTATAAAAAAAAAAACAGAAGAAAATAAATATAAAGTTAAAGAAAAGAAAACAAAACCAAAATCTAATGACCGAAGGGGCATACAGCGCATTTATATTGGGTGTGTCTAAAGACAACGTGAACAACGTGGCTGCCACTATGGGATTAAATAAGAAAAGAGTTTAAACAGAGTTTAAGCCAAGCAAATGATTAAAATTGGAATGAAAATATATTTTATCTGATTGGCTTTAATGAAGATCAATGAAATAATATGAAATAAATATGAAATAAAATTGTTAATTATAATTTAAAATGTATCTTATAAAATTAAAATAATTTAAGAAGAAGTTCAAAAAAAATTCCTTTAAAATCATATTAAATTCATTTTATAAGCGATTCGAAAAAAAAAATTATGTTACTCTCAAAAAAATTTCAATTGTTATTTTGCTTTTTTTTATTAACTTGTTCTTAATTTAATTTATTCATTTTGAAAGTCATTAAATTCAATATACAATCTACATATATAAATACAAACAAGCAAGTAAGCAAAAAGAAAAACAATGGAAAAAAAAATATGTAAAATTAAAGGCGGTGGTTATGCTGTCAATCGATGATTCAACACTTGCACCTTGAGGCGATATAAACAAAAAGAATAGCAATAAAAACAAATGAAATGTTAAAGATAACAAGTAAGAACTATAAAGTCGAGTGGAGTCGACTTAAAAATACCTTTCATTACTTTGCTTAATGGAAGTCAAGGCAAGTAAGAGAATTACAGTCTAAAAAAAATTCTTACAATTGGAATTTTTAAATTATTTAAAAAGATTATTATATGGAAAATGGGTCAAAAAATGGATCGATCTTGAACATATTTAAGACACATATCTTATTATGTTAAAATATAACGCAGTGCCAATTTTTGTTAAAGTATATTCGAGATCAGAGCTTTAATCCATATGAAGACTTTTTTCCGAAAAGACGTCTTATGGAAAATGGTCCTACAAGTAGGCCAATCTAGACAAAATTTAGTGTACATGTTTTCATTGTTGAAATACAGTTAAGTGCCAATTTACATTAAAATCTATTAGAAATTGTAATTATTTTCATACAATGACTTTTTTTCAAAAAAGGCTTCGTCGTAAAAATATTTCGATTTTTAATGGGGTTCATTTCTGGGTCAAAACACACCCATGTTTCAAATTTCACTATAATGTTTCAGAAATTACGACTTTTGGCGGATAAACACACAGACAGAAAGGCTTAAATCGAATCGGGAAGTGATTCTAAGGTGAGTCTCTCTTAACTCCTTATGAATGTTACAAACATCTGTTGAAACTTATAATATCTTGGACCACAAATAGTGCAGGGTACATAAATATATCAATCAGCCGCACAACAATATCAAGCAATAAATACAATAATGAATACTACAAGAACAACAAAAACATAAATAAATAAATAAATACGTAAAAATTGTAAAATTATTTTCATTATCGTTTATCGCGTTACCCTAATTTCCAATAAACAAGCAACTTTAAGAAAAACTTAGCAAAAACCTCATTTCTTACACAATTAACTTACCAAACGCAACGAAAGAACACTTTTACTTATAAGCAGACCTTTAAAGGCTAAAAAACTCTTAAATTTATGTGGGCGATCATTCGAAGCATATGAAAGGGCGATAAAGAAAGATTTATCTTTTAAATCTGCCCTTTGAGGCAATCAGTCCTAAGGAGTAACAACTCTACTGGAATTGGGCACATTGGTTATATTATTGCTAAGCTCATAAGTTTAACGAGATCGGATCAAGTTTAAATGCTCATTTAGTCATATTAGAATTGGCTTTGTATTCTGGGTATTGCTTATTCAAGCTTTCTGTATGAGATACAAAACAAGCTTTAATTTGAAAACTAATAGTGAGTCCATCATAAACGGACTTGGATGCCAAACCCAAGAGACAATTTGTATATCGTTAACCTGCGTTTAAAGTTTCACTTTAAGTACCCATGTAAAGCATACAACTGAGTTTGGCTTTTAAAGCACAACTAAATGAAGATCCAACAACTCTAATTGAAATATACCGTTATGTACTCCAATTAATTGTATCGCCAAATTATTCGTTCAATCAGAAATGTATTTTTTAAAAACGTCCCTTTTAAGTGAATATTTATGATTAAAATGATTGCAATAATTGCCTTGCTGCAGCGATAAAAAAAATTTTTTATATCATGTGACATTCGATAAATTACAAAAATTATTGATTTATTTATTTATGCAAAAATGAAATAAAATAGAAATTGATACAAATTAAACAAAGTTAAAAATTCCATTATATTCCATAATTATAATTGAATAATCATTGAAATGTTTCAGTGAATTATTGTTGTTGTTATTATTTCATATGACCAGCTGAATTTCTTAAAATTCCTTGAAATTGGCATCTTATTAGCTGATACATGAATTTCAAATATTTCCATAAAGTTTTGCAACTAAGCACCTGAATCTCAGTTATGTCAAGTACACATAAGAAATAATTAATGATTATAATAAAATTTAATATATTACATTTTATTTAATATATATTTAACACAAAAGTAATAATAAAAAAACAAAAAATAAATAAATTTATGAAAAACAGAAAACGGCAATAACAAAAACTGAAATGAAATGAAATAAGTTAATTCAAGAATGGTAATGGCTATTTATTCAATGCATATTTAAGGCATGACCATCGTATCATGAACAAGACCAAACAAACAAACAAACAAACAAACAAACAGCTGGATAAATGAATGTATAAATGATTTCATTACTTTGAGTAACATGATCAGAATTAATTTATGATCGCATGAATATAATAATAGTTATTTGTCTGTCCATTTGCCATTCGTTTTCTTCTTATTCCGCATTTATTTTATCGGCTTTTTCTCAATAACCTGAAATGGAAAAATATAAATGGTAAAAAACAACAACTTGTTAAATTATTCAAAATAATAAATTACATGTTGTTTTGTTGTAATGAAAAATATTATTTTTACATGTATCAATGAAAAATGATTGATTCAGTTGTAAGTTTTTTTTTTTTTATATTGTTATTGTAATGGTCAACATTAAAGTTTCATTTTATTTAAATTCTTTGTTATTCATTAATTTATGCATTTTCGTGTGATTCAACACACAAATATTTCATTATTACTTCCTTTCTTTATCATATTTTTTCAATATTTCAACTATTAAAATCAAAATATCGTTAAATGAAATAACCGTTATATTTATATATATATGAAGCTATGATAAAATTTTTATTCATCAATTTGTTGATACATGTAGAAATTTTATGACCATTATAAAACGCTTTGTACAATGCTCGTTTTAATTCAATAAATCTAATATTAAAATGAGTTATTTGGTATCAACCATCGTGAAAGTAGATATTTATAATAATATGAGTAATCTATAGACCTTTTTTATACGCATCAAACGGTACCTAAAAGCCAACATCGAACAGTCCCTGGTATAATCTTTATGTTCTCCTATTCATGTGCTCTTGATCCATAAAAGTTAAGATATCGAAGTCAAATTTGGCAGAAATAAGGAAAGTTTTTATATAGTGGATGGTATTGAAAATAGGTCAAGTTGGTCAAAAGACATGGCCACAGTGCAACGTTGACTGGGAACACCTCACTTTTTAAAGCAAAATTTAATGGTTTGTTACTTATTATTCATCTTTTTACTTAAAAACTGAAACAGACTCAGTATCATATTGCCATAGAGTTTGGGTGATAGGTATCCAAAATTTGCCCTCAATCAAGTATAATTTTCTTACTGCTTTTTTGAAGTATCATAAAAATTATTCATTAATGATTTTCTGTTTTAAACTTCAAGTTATTCATAGATTTTTGTTCAAATTTTGAAACGGCTTTAATGAAATTTAACTTACCGCAAATTTTAGTTTCAAATCTGACATTTATTTGACATTTATATATATAACTGGTATGATGGGCTCATTTTTATTATTCCTGTACTTCATGTTACTTTATTTTGATTGATGTTAAATGAAAATTTTTAGGAAAATTATATTGACTGTTATAAGTCGGTTCAAAATGTCGATACTAGTTAGGCTAATTGAACGTGGAGTGCATTTCATAAATTTTTAAGAAAGGAACTTGAACTTTTTAAGTGTTTTCAATGATGTGGTATGCGGTAGATGCCATTTAATGTCGCCTACAACTATCTTTAAAAAATCTACTCACTTATTAATTTTATATCCAGCACCCAGATGTTGGAGGTATACTTATTTTGTCATTTTGTCGTTATGTGTTCACGTCTAAAATTTGGAGACTCCATAAAAAATGTACATTCTTGATAAGAATCAATTTCTGAACCGATTTAGAGATGTCTGTCCATCTGTCCGTATGTGATCACAAGAAAATGGATATCGACTTGAAATACGGTACACACATTGGAAATTTATATAAATTGATTGGAATTGAAAATGGAACAAATCGGTAAAATACGATACGCCCACAGTGCAATGTAAATCGAGAATACCTCGATTTTTTAAGTAAAAATTTATAATTTTTAGCTCGCAAATTAAAGAGTGAATCACATAGAAATTTGAAATATTAAAGCTGGACACGTCTACCCCAAATTGTAGAATTTCAAATTATATGTCTATAAAATATCAAAAAAAGTCTGGTTGGTGGGTATCTACGACTTGGCCCCCATTAAATATAATTTTCTCACTACTTTTATTTATTTATTTTTTATTATTTATGTTCACATTTTATAAGTGGTGTTATTATTTAACTGAAAGATTAACATGAAACTAAAGTGGTCCATAACAATTTACATATTAATATTAATATTAATATTAACATTAAAAAGAAATTATATCTATTTATTGAACTTCTATCTTCATTATTGAATTATTTAAATAAATTTAAAATTTATATAAAAATTAAAGTATATAAATATTTAAATTTTATACTCTTTAAAGATCATCATTTCTTGTAAAGATAAATATTTGATTATCAACAAATCAATTAGGAAATTATACTTAAGTGAATTTTTATTCATATAATTGTTCATATATATTCAGAGTGTTGCCATATCTTTTGGGATAAATCAAATAAAATTATTATTTCATAGAGAATTTCACAAAGAAAACCATTTCGTTGAACAGACTTTAAATCGGTTTTTCGGCTTTATCTAAATGACACTTTCATTAGCTTATAAATAGGAATGGGAAAATTTTTTTTAAATATCTATACAGGATTTGCAGTGAATACCAGATGTTTTAGACACTTGACAATCTACTTAACTTTAATATAAAGTTCCAAAATCGGATTCTATATTCATAAGTTTATAAAACATTTGTTGCTGGCGATAAACCCAAATTGTCAAACGATCATACTACAAACATTCCATTGCTTTCAATTAATTTATAATGTCTTGTTATTCGAACATCATCTTTGTCTTGTAAGCTGGCAAATATTGGGACTTTAATAAAGACTTCAATAGAAATTTAAGTCAAAAGATGAGATTTCTTTAGTCCGTCATTAAATTCATGCTTAAAGTATTTTTTATTCTTTAAAAAAAGAAGGTAAAAAGTGCACTTATTTTACGAAGTTATATGGAACATTTATAAGAATAATTTAGGGATTGCAGACCATTAGATTCTAATTTAATCTGTCTTGTTAATTTCTAACAAGAAACCGCGCAATATGCGATTTATATTTAACACAAACATTAAAATTAAATTTGAGCAATATAATTTTTGAATGCAATATTTTTCTATTCAGAAATACTAAGAAATCTGCCACGCCCATATAGTTTAATGCAAATTTTTTAGATGCCAATCATTTAAACACTTGTCCCCTTCAAATTATAACTTTCTTATTTGTTTCGATAGTTTATTGTTTAGCTTTGGCTGCGATTTTTATTTGTTTTTAGTTTTTTTTTAATTTTTTTTGTTTGTTGTATTTTATTTACATTCAGTTGTCATTTCATTAGTTTGTGGTATGGTTTTGTTATTATAACATTTATATATATACATAATAATCACGCATAAATAAATACACACTTACATATATACACATATACATACATTTAACAGGCTCATTTGAATGAGAGATAAGGAATCCATTTATTTCTTGTGAAACTGAAAAAAACACTTAACTCTTATCCGTGTTAGTTGTTGCGGTTACTGTTGCTGTGTTGCTTTTATGTTTCGTTATTTCATTTCATTTGTTTAAGTGTGTGTGTGTGTTTGTGTGTGTCTTAAAATGTGTTTGCTTTCAAAAGTTTTCATTACTAATTGCTGGTAAAGTGTTGATAAATGTAACGTAAAAAAAACATAAAAATGTATAACAATTGGAGGCACAATACCAATAATAATAATAATACAATAATACAATAATAACAACAACAATGATAACAATATATCAATAAAATTATATAAAAAGCTTAAAAATAAGAAAAAGTTGATGATAAAAAAGAGATTCTTTATGCGCTTCCGTGGATGTTGCTTAAAGAAGAAGCTCTGAGGTTTTTCATTTTTTTTTTTGAATTATTATTATTATTATTATTCTTTGTGTTAGTATATGAGAAAAAGGGCATGGCAAAGCGTTGACTTGGCATTAAGGCAATGTCTGATCAAGTAACCGAAAAATAATTTAATGATATTGATGTCCACTACATTTTATGCGTTATACGTTGTAGAATGAAATCATGAATTTATGATTCTATTTTAAGTCTCTTCTGGCATATGCGTCATTCCCAATGGCTTATGAAATTACTACTGAACCAATCTTCAGTTTCATTTAAATAACTTTTTCAAATAAATAGATTCAGATTTGAAATAAGTGAAGAAAATTACATATTTGGCATTGGCATAAAGATTTTTTTACTGTATTTAGAAAATGCAGGCAAATGTTTAAGACCAGCGATTAAAAATTTAATTAAAATTAAAATTAAATTAAATTAAATTAATTAAAAAATTTTAAAACATTTAAAAGTCAAAATTAATTTTAAATTGAATTAATATTAAATTAAATTTAAAGTGAATTAATTAATTAACTAAAGTTAATTGATTAATTAAAATTTAAAAAAAAATTAAATAAAATAATTTTTAATTGTAATAACAAAATTAAACTAATACGAATTAAAATTAATTAATTAATTGAAATTAATAATTTGGTAAAAAAAATTAACGTACAATTAAAATATTACGAAATTAAAATATATAAAAAATTGAATTGTCTCAGGCAATCCCTAAAGAAACATTTCACTTTTTTGAACGGTGTAGATTCAGTAGCAAAATTGCCATTACTTGAAAGTTTAAAGGCTCAAACGTGATGAAACATGGCATACCCTTCTTTTTCATTATAAGTTTTTGATCTACCATTTGAAAAATTAATCGTTGAATATAAAATAAAATTTAATATTTCTTATTAATTTCAAATTTCATGCAGAAATTATTAGTCAATAAATTTTGAAATGGAAAGACAATTTCGTATGAAATTAATACAAACAAAAAAAAAAAAATGAAAAATTAGCAAATTTCGATAATCAATGATTATTTCAATATACTTACATCAATTTAATGTAAAATGTAAAACGTTCTTGAAATGAGGTTAATTGAATTTTTTATCAAAATATGTCAAAAGATAAGTGAAGATAAAATTATAATATCAAAGAGCAAAACAAGGACAAATAAAATAATTCATATGAGAATGAGCTAATTACGTAGGCAGATAGAGTGGGAGAATGACAGAGAGAGAGAGAGAGAGAGAGATTGAGAGTGAGATGGAAAATGAACACTTTAGATTGTTATTTGGTAATTAATTATTAATAAGCCACAAACAGGCATACTCATTTTAAAGATAATGTGTTATTATATAATTATACATAACACATAATTATACAAATTTATCTATATATGCAATACAATTAATTGGACAGATATATACAAATGGAATATATATATATATATATATATAAATTTAAAATGTCAAAACAAAGCAGTGTTGACACCTTCATACAGCCAGCATAATTAACTAATTGCTAGTTTATAATATATCTAACTAAAAATATAATAAATAAACCCATTAATAGATTTACAATGAACCTTAAAGTATGCTACACTATGATATTTTTTTATATGATCTTTAAAGTATGCTACACTATTTCGTTTAGTGTCATTAATAGATCAATACAATGCTTTGGCAATAAAGTAAGGTCAAATTTCTATAATTTTTTGAATGTTTTGAAAAATTTGTTAAGAGATCTTACAAAAAAAAAAAAGAAAAAATTGATCCAAATAAAGCAAATATGAACGTTCGAATTATTCAGTTTCATAATTAGACTTTATATGAAAAATTGCTACTATTTTATCCATAATCATTTTCAGAGCCTTCGTTTTGAATGCCATAAAATTTCTATAAAATCTTTTAAAAATTATTTCTAAATTTGTTGCTCGCTTCTTTGATTTTAGTGTTATTATGTCATTGATTTTATAAGGGATGCAACTATCTCAGGCCATTTTTAATGTTCATTTCAAATAAGTTCCTTATAAATTATATTAAAAATTGTAGGGTGTGTAGGGTGTAAAAAAACCACGTATAATTTAAATAAACATGCATGCATATGTTTGTTAAAGTGTGTGCCTTTTTAAGTGTATGTATTTAGGTATTTATGTTTATGTGTGTGTGTGTGTATAATCAATATAAAGCACAATAGCATAACAGCACAACATGTGTACTGCCGTTACTGCTGCTGCTGTTACTGCTGCTGCTGTTACTGCTGCTGCTTTTGATAATAATTTATGATATTCAACTTATTACAAATTAATAAAGCCACCAAATTGCGTGCGTATATTTTCATTTCTATATAAAAATGTATGTGTATGTAGAAATGTACAAGTGTTAAATTAACAACCATAACGAAATCATTTAAAATATTATTTATATGTTAGTAAAAATAAATTAACGAATCTTTTGTTTTCTCTTTTTTTTTTTTGTTTTGTTTCTCAAGTCTTGTTTTGCTATTTCTTACTTTTTTGAAAATGCTGAATAGAAAATTATAATTGGTTTGCTTGTTTTTATGTATATTTATTAGTTATAAGCATTTATCATGCAGGTAATCAATAAATATTAAAGAAATACCGCCCAAAAAACCGCCAACAACAAAAAAAAAAAAGAAAGAGTAAAAAAATGAAAGAAAAATGAGGAGAGAAAAAGCGAAAGGCCAAAAAACAAAAAACAAATAAAATTCAAGAAACAACAAACAAAATTAAATAGTAAATTCAAAATTTTAGAGACCCTACACTAAGCCATACGTACAAGCATACGCAAGCACACACACACACCAGCCCAAATAAACATTAGACTTTCGTTTTATTAAAAGAATGGATGACAAAAAAAAACAACAAAAGAGAAACACACAAAACCATAGAAAACAATAGAAAAAGATGACTAAAGAGAAAGATAATAAAAAAAAAAGAAGAGAAAACAACAAGAAAAAGAAAAGGAAGAACAAGAGAGGGCCAAAAACTGAAAATACATGTTAAGATATAAATATTTTGATAAATGCCGCTAAACGTGTTGAATATTAAAATTCCTTTTGTCAATTCATTTTTTATAGTTTTATCTTCTTCTTCTGCATTTAGACGTGTTGTTTTTGTTATTATTATTATTGCTATTATTATTGTTACTGACGCTATTTTTAATATTAATTTTATTATTATTACTACTACTAATTCTATTGTTGTTATTGTTATTATTATTGTTATTGCTGCATTAATAAATAAATGTATAAATAATTGGTTAAGTATCAAATTGATGTGTGAAGGGGACCCCCCCCCCCTCACCAACAAAAAAAAAAATTCAATATTCAAGGAAAATATATAACCAGAAGAAATTCATGGATAAATTCTTCATTATACGAATTCTTTAATTTATGACAATACATTCAAAAATTTATCGTTAAACATAAATTATGTCACCTTAATAAAAGCTTTCACATATTTAGCCACTTATACACACACCTACCTACATACACGCACACACCTATATACATACACATATACATCAAAATATATATGTAATCTATAATAGAATTAAATAAGTGAGAGAAAGATGAAATGAAAGAAATGATTAGAAAACTTTTAAAAAAATTAACAAGCGTAAAATGTTATTTTTGTTCACCTCTCTAACATAAATATTTTATTAAAAGGATTAACATAAAATTATAGACATGATTATGTAATAAATCACATACACAAAGAAAAAAAGGAAAAATCAAAAAATTTATCATATCTCTTTTGCTCTCTTACCCTTAAACTCTTTCTTGTTTATGTTGCAGAGTTGTGTCAATGTCTTTAACCCAATAACCAATTCCATTTCAATCTGCCTCTAACAAAACGTCTTAGAATAAAATGTTTAAATTTGGTTAAGAGAGACAATAACAAGAAACAAAACAAAAAATGAAGGAAAAAGAAAGAATGTGACATTATTTTGCATCATAAAATACAACAGCATTCTTTTCAATTAACGAATTCATATACAGATGAAAGATTTGAAGAATTTTTGTTACAATAAAAATATAATAATTAAGAAGGCAAGTTAAAAAAAAACCTTATAATTTCATAAGAAGTTAAAACGTAATGGCCCATTTTATCTAAAACGAACGCTTGATATTTTTATCTGTTTATTTCTTTACTTTAATTCAGCTTATATTTACAGCAAGTTCGATATGTCATGCAAAATATCATCGACCTTAGTTTTAGATTGTATCCGACCGATATACTTTCAAGCATGAATGTGGCTTTGGAAATGTGCACGAGAGTCCTTGCCAACATGTATGAGATATGAATTTATACCGGAGTTTCTACCAGCGTATTTAATAATGTACATATCAGAGAGAGATCCAAACTTCGACTGACTTCAGTTTACCGGCAAGCTTAAGTCTGATCGATCCCAATTTTCCAACTTTCGAAAGCCTTGAACAAACTAGAGGATGTCAGTAATCCTAAGAATTATTAGAAGGTGTTACGGTTGTGAAACCCCTACCGAAAAAGACTAAAACTGTTGATTCTCTGACTTGAATTTCGCATGGGTAAACAATGTGGTAATAAAGTTCCACAGTCAATGGCTGTTAGATAAGTGTTTAAAACTCATTTATTTAGTGGCCTGATATATCAAAAATTTTATTGCGAGTTTACATATGAGATCGTCAAAAATTCTACAAAAAACATGAATCTTCCCTAGAAGGGGATGATAATCTTACCGGTATGCGGAACATATCACTGGTTCCTTATGATTATATGGCTAAAGTAGTTGGACATTAGCATTAATGTACGGCATGAACTCGAAAGAAGGCATTGCGCAAATTTTTGCAACTTTACCTAAAAAAGAATAATTTTATCTTGCTGAATAAACCCTAAGTACCCTAAGAACGAAACAACAACAAGAGAACTTGTGGTTACTTTGTGATGGAAAAGTTGAAGCAGTCGATACAATGCTTAATCTCTCTCTTTGTAATCTATTAAAGGAATCATTCCAACAGGAAAGTGCCACACTACGGCAAGCACATATGCACTCTCAAGCACGATGTATATAAAGAACAACACCAACAAGCAAAAAAATGCCTCTAGGAGCATAATTATATAGACTGTAATATTCGAACATAGTAAAAATAAAGATCTCTGGTTAAGAAAAACACAAAACTTTCTGTTTTTATTTCTGAGAAGATTGAACTTTTGTCTAAAAATGAAAGCAAATAAATGGCGCCTAGAATCTAAAATATATTGTGACAATACACGATAATGATATGAATATTTTTTTTACCATTAGACGAAGTATCGCTTTCAATATAAGAAATCTATTCTGGTATTTATCGAGCTTATTAATTTATCAATTATTCCAAATACCTTTTAAGCAAAATTTAATTCTAAGCGATGTAAATAAAATGCATGAAAAATTTGAATAAAATATTTTCCTTTTTAGATTTAACGATGGAAATATAAGGCAGCTGGAAAATCCTTATTTTTATTTTATAATAAAATTAAATAGTGTAGTAGTTGAAAATGTAAATATGTAAGTTAAAATTATTTGCTTGTTCTTCATGTTTTCTATACTCATTATTTTTGACTTTGATGCCTAAAGTGGAAAAACAAAAACTTAAACAAAACTAAAAGTTATAGATGTATAAACAAAAAAAAAAAAAGAGAGGCATAGAAAGGTGTCAAGTCCTGTCTAACGCTGAAGGCAACAGACATGAACATACTTTCACTTGAAGTATAAATGAAAATGCTTATATACAACAAAAACAAAAAGAAAAAAAAAAGAAATTAATTTATAATAAAATAACGACAGCACCAATAAAAATGGCATGTTAAAATTCAATTAAAGTAATGCATAATAAAACAGAAGTAAAAAATTATACGATCGATCGAGGGCGCCTCTTAAACATACTAAAACATTTTGATTAAATCATAAAAGTTAAGGAAAAGAAAAGAAATTGTAATATTCAAGAGATTTGAAAAGTTTTTTTTATGTGGAAAGAAATTAAAATTGAATTCTAAATGCAGCACATTAAGAACTCTTAATTAAAATGTCAAATAATTATTTTGCACAAATTTTTTTTTTAGATCAATATTACAAATTTTTATACATTTTTATAAAAAAAAAAATCAAAATCGTTTAAAACATTTGTTCTGACTTATGCTATTTTGGAGCTGTCTTCTTGCTAAAATATTTCCAAGTAGCTAAATTTTGTTTTGTACTTTGATAACTAGTTCAAATGGACAGATAACAGATGGCCGGACAAATTGACAGGTGAATTGACATATCTGCAACTAAAGACTAAAATTGTATGAAAAAAAAACCCTTCAAAGTTTATTGTTGATCTAAAAATTTCGCAGTTTATTGTTGATTTATTTTAAGCATTTTAAAGTGTTACATTTAGTGGCACAAGTCCCACCAAGTTGTAAGGTTATAAGGTATACTAGGAAATATCAAGTGTTTTTCAATTTTAATTTGTTGTTTTTGTTTTCTCTATGTTATGCTAAAATAGAAAGTCAAAGTTAAACTCAAATTCAAATTCAAACTTAAATTCAATTGAGTCAACATTAAGGTTGCTTTTTTTTTGATTTTTTTTCAAACAATGCAATTGTTAATGTAGCTGTGACTGTTCACAGTTTCTAATATTTATTGTAGACATTTTTAGGTTTACGAATAATTGAAATTTTATCATGCACTTCCTTCGCTCACGCACTCATTTGCTCAATAACCCAAAAGAAGCTTGTTAAAGTTGCTTTTGTCTCAGCTGGTATTAAATTTAGTCTGGCTGCCTATTTTGCCATTTGCATGGCATAATCATCATCATCATCATCATCATCATCATCAAAAATACCAATATTAACATTACCCTTTACAAATATCTATGCATATTCAATATTTATTAGGTTATATTGAAATATTTACGATAAAATATAAACTTCTATTTCAATATTACAAAGTTATCAATTGTTTTTTTTTCTTTTGTTTGTTGTTAGTTGATTTTTTTGGACTTTTTTTCAATTTTTCTGCACACTCAATCATTTTGTTTATTATTCTCATAGAAACTTTTAGTTATTGGACATATTATATATGTGCTTGCACACCCATAAATAAGCCGCAAAAAATCTTCCTCCATTCACAATTTTAATATTTTAGAAAAAAAAAATTCAATTTTTTAAAAATATTTTTCCCATAAAAATTTTATATACATTAGATAATGCAAAAATCATTAAGATAGTGTTGTCGATTTTATTGAATTTTATACAAAAAAAAAAGAAGAAGAAAAATTTATGAAACCGCAAATTAATGTTGCATTAAATAGGAGATTCTACACTTTCATTCCAAAATAAAAGCATTTCTATTAAGTTTGAATGTAGTTTGATATTTCTGTTATAATTTCCTGCCAATCGTTCAATTCTCTCTAGAAGTTACATTTGATCGAAACATATTTTAAAGTATTCACAATACTTAACAGTTGATACTTATGAAGACTTACATATTAAGGAGGCCTCAAGAGTTAAAATCTTACTGCACAAAACTAGTAATAAAATCTATCAAAAGTGGCACAAATTTAATTGTGAAGAAAGAATTTCACTTGAAAGACACGTTTGAAAAATTATTCTAAGCATTACACGGCCTCCTGAGCATTACATGCCATTTCAAGTACCCCCAAAAAAGTATAAACGTACCAATAAATTATATATTCGGTTGAACTTCATAGAACTCATCAAACTAAATCCAAATTGTGTTATGTAAGCCTACTTTCAGTTGAGTTAGTACTTGCTAAATACCCAAAGACGCCAAATTGAAAGTTCAGTTCAAATATCTCTTCTCTTGCCAAATATTATCCACTTTAAATTATCCACGTGTACTGATGAGGCTATGAAAATTTAAACACCAAACCCATATAAAGTATGACCTTGTCTTTTTAATGCTTAGACCACATCCACTGCTGTAAAACTTTTCCTTTTAGAGCGTTTAGTATATATCACAGCATCACAAGTAATATTTTCCAGAAATACTTTTAATACATCACACATCTCTTCATATATCAAGCCAGAAATTCGCTTCACACCAGCACGGCGAACCAAGCACCTAATGGCTGCTTTTGTTATTCCTTGGATGTTAGCATGCAACATTTTACGATGACCACCTTTTCCTAAGCCTTTACCACCCTTATTACGACCAGTAATTTTTCACTTATATCTTACTTTTTCTTTAAATACTTGTAGTTTTTAATAACATTTTCTCTTAATACGTAGCTTTACTTTACCTCGTATAAATTTTCAATTTTTCTCTGCGAAATCTATACATCGAATTACCGAAATCTATAATGTATCTAGTTTCGGTAATTTGAAAGCGGCAGCTTTTCAAGTACACTTTTGAAAGGTTTCAAATTTTATTTGCAAATAACTATTTTCGGCAATAACTTTGAATAGCAATCCATAAATTATTAGAATTTTATTTATAGATATATTTTTCGCAGTTTACGATACCACAATTCTTGAATGAATATCCGAAATGAAACTTGTCTCCAATAATTAATTAGTTAAAAAATTTAGCAAAAATATTTCTTTATATCTCAAACTATAACTATTAAATGAACAGATTTTCAATTTGAATATAATTTTTTATATAATAAAGTAACATTCATTCCTGTTGGCAAACTTGACTGCCATTCTCAACAAATGGCCACAATGATCAAGCCACATACATTTGTACATACATACATATTTATTCATGAAGTTTTGCTTTTAACTTTTAAGACTGAAAGATGATATCAGCAAAATGAATGGCGATTTTTATGGTCAACAAAAAAAAAAAAAAAAAAAAAAGGAAGAAAGAATTATTTTGTTATTTTAAGCAAAACGAAAATTTCAAGAAAATATTGAATGGAAATATTAAGAATGTTTTCTTCTTTCTTCTATTTAAAAAAAGTGTCAAGTGTTTGCTTTTCTAAAGCAAGTGTATATATGTGTGTATATTTGTGCATTTATATCTACGATTTTATTTAAATAAATAACTTATAAAATACTTAAACGATTCATTTGACTTTTAGACAAAAGTTATGCGCATAAGATTTCGTAAAATGAATAGAAAAGAAAAAAATGGTAAAAAAAAAATAAAGCAAATAAATTAAATAATATTTCAATATAATGGTCCACAATAATTCAATATTACTACTACAATTATTTGTTATGTATAAAATAAAAATTTATATATAAATTATATTGTTTGTTTGAAGAATTGATATACAAATCGTCTTGGCCTCGTTTGCATGCGTGTCCATGTATATTCGATACTAAGATAATTTATTTATGTAACTATTTCATTTTTATCATTTTTATCATTCTCCATTATTCCTCTATGTCAATCTATCTTCTCTTTTTCAAATGGAGCAGCTAACCAACCGAGCAGTCAGTCATCTAAAATGACATTTCATTTTTTTCCTCTTTTTTCATATTTCATTCTTTCTATCACTTTTGATGCAGAGTGCGTAACATTTAGAAGAAGAGTTTGAGATACGCCTCTATCTTTGATGACACCGCTCTATTTAGAATCACTTTTTGATTTGATTTAAGTCTATCTGTCTGTCCATCCATCTAATGGCTGTACATTTTAAATTTATTATTAGATAACGCCTGAACCTTTTCGCCTGAAACATTTTGATTTGGATCAAAAGCGTACTCTATGAAAAATGTTTAGCAATTGGTCAATTGTTATTATTATGGCCACTTTCCATATACTGCCTTATTCTAAAAAAAGTAAATGTATGAAAAAGAAATTCATAATTTTAGATATTTCCTAAGTGAAACTTTGCTTAGTGCATCTTAGATTGAATTTTTTCTTGAATACCCTTCATCATCTAATGAATTTGTGATATCAAAGGAAAATTGCAAATTTTTACTTCGTTTGGCCCATTTTGAATTTTCTAATCATATGAGATAAAATGATGTGTAGGATATTTAGATGCAAGCTTCGATTGCCCTTGCTTTTAGAGCTATTTAAGGCATAATTTTGTAAATAAAAATTGTTAGTGGATTTAATAATTTAGCTATCTCTCATTTTCATTCAAATTGCATTCGTGTATGCATTACAATTTCTTAAATATAGCTGCTTGCGTTATAGCAAAGAGTGTACACACACACACACACACACACACACACACACACAAACATACATACACATACCGTCAACTGGATATATCACTTAGAGTAGCAAATCGCATTTATCAGAACGATTAGAATGGAAGGAATGGAACAGAATGGATAGTCAGATATTTGTAGTAACAGTTGATTGTCTGTCTAGGTTTGGTAAATGTCAGTCTTTTCAACTTCAATTTCTGACAATTCTATTTTTTCCCCTCTCATTTTATTCAGTTGTTATTGTTGTTATTGTTGTTATTGTTTTTGCTACTGTAATTGCTTCTTTGTTGCTTTTGTCTTTTGTTTTTTTTTCTTAGTTTTTTTCTTATTGTTACAGCAATTATTGTTTTCCATTGTTCATATTAATGTGCGTTTTGTTTGCTTTCATTGTACAACTTTTTATTACACACAATTTTTATGTTCGTTTGTTTAAATTAGTTTTCATTGATATATTTGATATATTTGCTTTCCGTTTTCCTATATAATTTTTCAGTTTCATCTAACATATTTTACATATCTTATGGCAAAATGTCAATTTCCGTTAAGATGATGCTAACAGTGAAAGGAGAAATCTACGGATGAAAGGCAGACAGACAGATCCATTCAAAAGATAATGCACGTAATTTAGTAGTAAAGCATAAAAGATGTGTGATTACACACATACATACACACAATACATATATACAATTATACAGGGTCCAACAAATTATATGGTCATTTTATTTATTTTATAAAACAGCGATTTTGCTAATCGCTGCTTTAAAGTATTTACAACAAAAATATTGCTCAAAATAAAGAAAGTTTCATTAAAATATGTAAAATCTTGCAAACTAATGGAATTTACTCCAAAATTATTGGTCAATTATAAATCGTTTTGTCTTTTAATTTTAATGTTATAATATTTTATGTTCTTAATTTTTAAGCCATTTAAATCTTATTTCTAATTAACAGACAATAATTTTCTTAGATTTTACTACTAAAAACAGAGCCATAAAATTTATGGGACTTACATTACCCATTAAATTCTTTAGGTGTGCATCTTAAGTTTAAATTTTTGCCAGAATTTGATGATAAATATTTATGTCATATACGAGAGAGGCCGAATTTGAAGCTCGTATTGCATTTTATTTATAGAACTTCTTAATCCCTTTAAATCATCTATTCACGATTTGCTACTCTCAAAGTCAACCTTAAAACCACCATAAACTATTAAAAGCCATGATTTTTATGGTCTAAACACGTAGAACTCAAATGCTAAAATCATATAGAAGATACAAGTCTTCTTCTAGTTAAGCTAGAACTCTTTGGGGACTTAAGGATTGTAAAGAGATTAAATACAAAAGTAGAAAGTCTAATAAAAGCGTATATTTCTTCAGAAATCTTACACCAGGTACTACCTCGGCGAATTTCGTATGTAATAGTCCAATTAAAAGCAAAATTGCTTTTAAATGTTACCAAATCGCTTGGATTTTTAAAGCCAAGTGGATTTTTTTACATATCATGAACTTTTCTCTTTTAGGTAAATTTAATACTTTACCTAGAGAAATTCCTGCAATTGTTTTTCGCCATACATTCTTATGGGCATGCATGGTGATGGACCTTCTTTAGTTGATATGCTATAAATATGCTTAGAAGCTAATTCATATTATGAGAGTAATGCCGTTAAACCTATTAATCAGGTTTAAATGATCTTACATTATCAGTAATTCAATACAAAAATATTTGCCTACCAAACTTTTGTTTACCGCTTACGGTATGTGACAGTGAAGGAACGTGAATTGTAATGGCACTTTTTTTACTTTGACAATACCACGTTTGCTTCACCATCTCATTAACTATAACTTTATTTCACTCTCTTTCAATATAAAATTCAATTCAATTTTTGCTTCCATTTCAAATCACAAGTGAAATCATGAATTTCTTCAAACTTCTTCGATTTTTCTTTCTTCCATTTTTAATTTCATAGCTTTTGAAGAAATTCGTGTTCACATATGCAAACAGTAATCCATCACATATTGTAAAACTTATTGTTGTTGTATGGATTTTGTTTTTATTTTTTTTTTATGTCCAATGCTCGCAAATATCATAATTCCTCTTTTCTTTGCTTTGTGGCTTGTTTTTGTTATTCAGTACAAATATACAGTTAGAGAAAGATATCGGTAAAAATGTAAAATGTAAAGGCATCCTTTACCGTTATTCTTTTTGTTTGTGTCTTATGCTTGTTGTGCGTGTTTTTTTTTGTCAACGTGACGAGTGATGCGTTCCTTCATTTATTGTTAATATGAACAACGTGTACTTTTTTCTATGTCTTCTCTATTCTTTTCTTTGTTTTTTCTTTTACTTTTTCTCCTTTTTTATATTGTTGTTGTAAAATGTTGGCATGTGTTGTACAGTTATGTGTAACGTGTAATGTGTAATGTCAAGGTTTAAATCATCATCGTCATCATCGTCATCATCGTCATTGTCGTCATCGTCATCATCACTATCACTATAATCGCAACGATAATCAGTAAGAACAAATAAAAGAAAAACAACAACAACAATGCAAACAACAACAGTAGCTGACAACAGAAGTCAAACTTAAACCGCTGATTGCATTGATGATGCATCCCAAACCACCTTCTTCACAAGATATGCGAACAAACGAAAAAATGAAAAAAATATAAAAGCAAACAAACTTGCAAACATAACCAACATTAACTCAAACATGCATACATTGCCATAAAAACAAACATGATACATTCAACACAAATCTACACACATTCATTTCACTTCAATTCAATTCAATTCAATTCAATTCAATTCAATTCAATTCAATTCAACTCAACTTACACTCAACTTACACTCAACTCAACTCAATTCGGTTTTAATATGGTTTCGCTTGTTTATCATCGCGATTACGACTACTGGTTACTTACTGTTTACTACCATGAAAATGAAAATGCTTTTTTACAACAATTGCATATACAATTTACTGCAACAACAACACTAGCAACAACAAGCATAAACAGTTACCTATAACAGCTACTAAAACCGATGTTACTGATGATGTTGCTGATATTTCTGATATTTTTGTTAGCTTTTTGTTATTTGTCTTTTTCCTTTGCTCTTTCAATAAATTTTCCTTTACTTCTATTTCTCTTGCTGCATCTTCTCCTTCATCTTCTGCTTTGTTGTTGTTATTTTGTTGCTTTAGTTAAATACCGTATGATGAATTGAAATTTGTGTTTTGTTTTTGTTTTTTTAGGTTTTTTGCTTATCTTACTTTTTAATTTTACTACTCATTTGCATAAAATATCTCACGTTCATTGCGGACGTGATTACTGACACCGTCGCTTATTTAACCGTTTTATGAATTCAAATTGAATTTCAAAATGGCGATTCACCAAAACGTCCCCTCACTCGTCTATGTAACCATTTATCCGCCAGCCAGACAACCTGCCATTCTACCTTCTGTTTGTTTGTCTATCTGTCTGTCTGTCTGTCTATCTGCCTGTCTGTCTGTCTGCCTGTCCGTCTTTTAAATTTATCTATCCTGTAATATAATAAAATGCATACGTTTATATATTTATATAAAATCAAGCGTCTTACGAAAATAGCGCAAACTAAAAATGTGGTGAAAACTATCGTTTGAGATTTAATAATCATCACGCACATTCTCATCTGCACACATTCTAATCTGTCTACATATTTACACATTGCATATCAAATAGCACATGTGATATGCAAAACTTATCATTCAACTTTAATATGTCTAGAAAAAATTATATATCGTTGTAGAGAAATCTTAAATATCCATCCATCATTCATCGCATCCATCCATCGCATTGCATTTAATGAATGTGTACTTAAGTTATTTCTAATTTTGGACAGACAATGTACAGAGTTCCATTCGCACTGTACAATTAATTTTCTTTCAGTATTGCGCTTTCTAAAACTTACAATAAAGAAGTGAAATAAGTGAAGGCCGCAGAATAAACAGGATAAATAATTAATATTCAATATCTTAAAAGTGTTTGTGGGCATTGTCGATTTTTCTTCTTTCTTGGTATTACTTATTAAATAGTATAAAATTACAAATATTTGTGCTAAAAAGTCGAGGTACTCTCAATTTACATAGGTATGTGGGCGATTCTTATAATCTAATTGACCCATTTTTAATGTGCCGCTGTGTACAACTTAACAATCTTAATCTTATATTTAAATATTTATAAGAACATGACTTAGGGTACAAAATAAATTGCTTTTAATCGGTTAACTCTCTGAACCGATGTAAACCTGCCTATTAGTCGACTTGTCTAATGTCGGCTCATGTGAACTGTTTATTAATTAAAGAGCAGATTGGAAATTTTAAAAATAATTAAATGAAATTATTGCCCATAGCACTTTTTTGGGTCAAAAAATGAATGATAATCCTTGTGGTCCCTCCCCCATAAATGGTCTTACTTTATCAGAAGGCAATACAAGAAAATTTAATTAAAATATTTGCCCATTTTATAAAGAAAATCGTTCATTGTTTATTGGACATATTAAAGAGGTGTACCATGCTTTTGGTCCACCTTCTGCATAAAAAACTTCTCAACTCTTTCAAAAAGTGCAAACTTTTTTCATTCATTTTGACTTTCTTGACTTTGTGATGCCATTAACGAAAGTGTTATATGGATTTTTAAAAGCCAACCGCACCCTTATACAAAGTTTCTTTTACTTTTAAAATGCTCGTGAAAAACAGACAATACTTAATTCGCCTCCAAATTTAATTTCTTAAAATTAAAATTACTATCATTTAAAAAAGTACAGTTTAATCGTTCCCGTTTTTACGTGATTTAAATTTTGAAATACTTGAAGTATTTGAATGAAGATCTTGAAGATTTTTAAACTTAGTTTTGGCACGTTCAACAAGTCCAATTAGATGGAAATATTAATTTAGCTCACTTTTTAAATAACAATAAATTTCAAACTTGATAACATGATATTAGAGGTGGATGAAAAAAGAAATGCTGGGAAATTTCAATGCAATTAAACTTTAAAGAAATCACAAGAGACATTTTAGACATAAAAATCAGGAGAAAAAGAACCAAAAAATATGCCATTAAATTCCTATTTAAGGGAAATGAAAAATTTAATGATTGAATGTGTAAATATGTCTGAGGGTGTTTATCTTCTATATGTACGGAATATACGATAACAGTGCGTGACTTTTTGTTTTCCCCTGTAAAAGTTATGTATTTCAAAACAATCTAGTAAGAACTTCCTAAGCGGCCGCCGCGGACTCTTAAACACCTTACACCACTTTGCTTAATGTGATTTAAGTCAAATAAGAGAATTGAAAGGCGATAATTTTGGAAAAATTAGAAATACATTGATTATTTAAAAAATTCGTTATATAAGAGGAGGTTGAAATAATAAACCTGCCTGGAGCAAATTGGATACACATGATTTTTACATCAAAGCACAAGTGTGTACCAATTTTCGCTAAAATATATTCATAATTGAAGTTCTTGTGCATGTAAGATTTTTTTTTTTGAAAAATGCTTCTTAGGGGAAGTGGACTTAATTTAGTACATATGCTTTCTATGTTAATATACAACTCAGCATCAATTTACGTTAAAATATATTTATAATTGTAATATTTTTGCATAGAATGCCTTTTTTTAGGAAAGTCATCGAAATAACTGTCCAGTTTTTAAAAATTTTCAATTGAGTTGGTGTTTAAGCCAAAACGCACCCTTGTGCCAAATTTCACTAAAGTATCTCAAATATTCCGATCTGTAACTTGATAACAAATTTATATGGCCAGGCGGACAGACAGACAAGCAGGCCTAAGTCGATTTCTGTGATTCTAGTTCTATTTGTATAATAAAATTTGAGTCTTTCTTAATTCTTTTTGAATGTTACAAACATCTACATAAACTTATAATATCTTGTACCACAATTGGTGTAGGCTATAAAAAATCATGCTGTTTTATCTAAATGTGGCCAACACTTCTATACATACACATATCCGCATGTAAACACATACATACACATATATAAAAATTAGTAATGAATGTATACGGTTGAACAACGTGTGTGTCCTCTTCAAATATCCTTTAATTCTTATGCCATTACTAAATATCCATTTTGGTGTATTTGATGTTCTCCTTCTTTGTTCCATAAGTACGTGCATATATTTGATGATGCTTCGCTTCACAAGTACATGTTATTAAAAATATTCTTTTAATATTTCTCGTTTATTTTTGCCTGTTTCGATTTTTCTATCCTACATCATTTAAGCTGCAAAGTGTTATGGGTTTCTGTTAATCTTTGTAATATCAAAATGAATGGCCCATAAACCTTTTTTTTGAATACATAAATCGATTTAGGAATACTTTGTAAAACGATTTAAATCGGTCTGCTTAATTATTTCTCTGTCCCTTTGACCTTTGAAATTTGTTTTGTGGGTGTGGTTTGGCACGCAAACCAACGAGAGTAAACATGGACAATTATTGAACTTTTGGAAAATTCCTTACATATAAAAATTATTTAAAATATTCCAAAATTTTTATTAAGAAAATTCCATGCATTTCAAGTAAGGGCACTAAATTTGCACTAGATCGCTCTTTTTTTTCTTGAATACCGTTTCTCATACAAGAAACTCTTCAAATCGCTTAAAAATTACTTAACTCATTTGAATATGAAATTTTTTTGTTAATTAATTTTGATTCAGCAACATGATGTAGGGTATTTTATAAGGTGACTTTTATTAATTATAAACTTCTAATTTCTTTTTTTTTTTTGCCTTTTTTGTTTATTTTGTTTTTGCTTTTTAGCACAAGCAAAACAAATCGAATGGATATTATTAGCTGCATTAGCAGGCAACACATGAACATTATGCCACCGTCTTTGTTCTTTAGTTGCTACTTGTATGCCGCCTTACCCTTCTCCTCAAACTGTTTTTATTTTTGTTTTTTTCTTATATATTTTTTTTTGTTTTCCTTTTACCTCTTTAATTTTATATTTTCTTTCTCTTTCTTACATTTTAAATGCTTCATACGTTTCAGATGCTTTATATATTTTGTATTTTCTAGAGCTATTTATTAATATAAATATATCTGTGTTTGTTTGTGCGTATGCATTTGTATGTAAGCCATTTCAATATAATTTCGTTAAATTTTTACTTAATGTCTGTTTTGATTTTCAAGTGCTCAATATGTTTTGTCCTCTCATTATTTCATTTATTCTTATTATTATTGCTCTTATATTGTTCCAATAAATTTATAATATAATAAATGTATATGAGTGTATGTGTGTGCTTGTGTATGTTATATGCTCATATAAAATATTAATGTAATACAATGTTATTGGTACTGGTATTGTTATTGGTATTGATGTTGATGTTGATATTATTGGTATGAAATAGCTGTTGGCGCTGCTGTTATTTACTAAAACACTTAATATTTGACATATATGAATCGCAAGTACCATATGGTGTCATATATATGTTTGTAAGTTATTCATATTATACATATTGGCTCTAACTAGTTGTAATATTTATGTTGATACGTTATGTCTACACTTTTGTCTATATCCGTAAATACATAAATGTCAAATAGTAGAGAGTGTTAAAGATCTTTCCCTGCCACACAATTATCTACAACCATTTTAATATTATACACAACAAGCAACAATTTAATGGCATATTATAACAACGGCAGCATCAGCTATATCAGCAATAATAATAACAACAACACTAATAACAACAATATCAGTAACATATTGAATAAACTTCATGAACACCCTTGAAGAAATGAACAGAAACGATTAAATGACTAGACTAGAAAATTTTATGTAGCAACTCTGCACTTTAGAAAGATATTTAAATAAACATTTTAGATAATATTGAACAGAAAACAAGTAAAAAAATTATATTTGGCTGGAGGCAAATCTTGAATATCCACCACTCAAAAATTATGATATTACGATTCAAAATCTGATTCACCTTTTTAGAAGTAAATTGAAAATGTAAATATAGGCGTAACCGATTTGCATGAATTTTGGACAGACATTATCCAACAGACTAATGATATTTATACTTGCACAAAACTTCAGCTTTGTATTGTTTTTGCAGTTTCCTGATGATGAGAAAAAAACTACCAAATTTTGTTTTTAAAAAGTGAGATGTTGTCAATTTATGTTGCCCTGTGCATAGGCCGCTTGACCGATTTTGCCCATTTTCATTCTTAATTTGCGTGTAAGAACTTCCAATGATTCCGCCAAATTTAAGCTCGTTATCTCAAATTTTACCATCAAGGGAATACTTACAACAGATGGAGAGACGGACAGACATGTCTAAATCGATTTAGAATTCGATGTTGATCATATAGGGACCCCGACGCTTCCCGCTAGGAGTTACAAATATAATGAGTATACCATAAATCTCTAAGTTGTGGGAACAAAACCATATTAACAAACCAGCAATTTGTTGTTTTTGGTTTTTTGCTTTTTCTGCCATTTAAAATCGAATTATTGGATTTTTTGTAATGTCATTTGGTTTATTTTTATATATCTATACATTTTTTTCTTTTTGATAGACGATACTTATTGTTTTGAATTATTAAGAAGTGAATACGATTGTGCTAATGTATGTAATGCCTAGAAGGATTTTAGATGACCTTCAAAATCCCCGGACGCTCTCTTTCTGAATTTGTCGGTTTGTGTGTCACACTTTTACAGAAATTTCAATAGAATTGCTTAAATAAGGGCGTTCAGGTTCATAGGCGAATGTAACTGTGTATGGTTTAGATCGGAACACTTTTGCGACCCCTTTCAATCTAGCGCTCTATTTATAATGACTAATGTAGAATATTTAAAAGACAACCGACTTTAATGTTTACATACGTTTATTAGAAAATGGAAAATCATAAATTTCATTTATCCCTAATTTTATTAATGTAAATATGACGTTCAAGCAATTAACAATTCATAAAATGAGCAGAAAAGTCATTCAATCTTTTTTTTTGTATATTAAAACAAAACAAAAATTAAGAGATATTTACAGTGAAAGTTTCAAGCGATAAATACACCTACAAAATTCTAGAATAAAAAATTTATCATAATTAAACGAACTCCAGTTGGCAAATCCAACTGAAAACTTATCTTCATTATTATTCTTAGTCTTATTTTACATCACTTGAACAAATAAGCCACAGATTCTTGGCAGGAGCGCTTTAATTTAAGTGATCAAGAATTTAGATGATCAAGAATTTATAAACTTTGTAAGCTCTCAGATAGTTCTTTTTAGGTTGCAGCAAACATCATTTGAAAATGAATATACCTCTAAGCCCTGGGTAGATTGCATGGTATAAAAGTATATCATTTAAGGGAACTTGAATTTTGATTTAAGACACATGTTATGTCACATGTAAAATAAGTGAAATGGAAATAGGAAAATGCGTGACTTTTTATAGTAATTGATGGTAATTTGCTATTTGACGTTTAAAGCATATTTTGATAACATTTCATATGTCAAATAACAATTTAACGAGCAACTATAAAGAAGCGAATGAATTAATAATTTATATATATTAAAAATAATATTAATAATAATAATAATAATAATAATAATAGTTATGTCTAACATAAACTAAATATTTCAATGAAACATTCTACAAATCACAATGTAATCATAATAATTTCTTACTCTTTTTTTTTGTTTCTTTGTTACAATGCATATTTTGAAATAACAAAATCCTAACAATAATAATAACAGTAGAATATTGTTACTTTATAATTTCTTTTAATAAACAATTCTTTAGAGTCTTCCCTCTCCTTACATTCTCAATCAATTTCGTTTTCATTATTTTGTCTTTATAACTCTTCTCTTTGCTTCGTTTCGCTTCACTTTTTTTTCTTTATTGTTTTTGTTGTGAAAAAACCTCCGGCTAGCTGACATTAATGAATGACTTACGATAAAACCTTTTGTTAACCTCCATGCTATCACCTTTCTCTTGCTCAATTCTCTACCTAGCAAACCGGGCTTGTCTCAATCTCTTACTCTTTCTATGACATATTAAAGCTTTTGTTAGGAGCAAAGAAGCAAATAAAATTAGAAAGAATGAGGCATGAGGCATGAGGCATAAGGCATGAGGAATGTGAAGAGGAAATTTTAAAGAAATGCTTAAAAAATAAGTAGTAAAAAAAATGTATGATTGAATGCCTACGTGCTGATTACGTAAAATTATTCTTTATATACCACAAGCAACAAGAAATAGCAATAGCAATAACAATAGGAACAGCAAGCAACAAAAGTAACAATAACAAAAGTAACTTTACTTACATGATTCTTTTTTATAAAGTTAATTTAATTAATTCTAATATGTGTGTGGATGTGGCCGAGCTTGCATACCCTATATACACATATATACATACACACATACATGTTCATATATGCCTATGCCCAAAGTGCGTTAAAATTTTCCTGAGGCCATTCAAATGAATATTTTCATAGCCATTACACATTTTTTATTTTTATTTCTATTTTTACTTTTTTTTTTTGTTTGCATCTCTTCTTACCATTTAATATTTTATTATTATTATAGGCATGGTTATAATTGTTATTGTTGTTATTGCTGAATGTTATTTTGTTTTGTTTTATAGCCTAAGGCATATATTTACACCGGGTACATTAAACTACAATTTGCATACATTTTATGGCATGAGAATGTATTCGATTTCTCGCTCGCATTCTCTTTCGTGATTTCTTTCATTCCCCCCTCCACCCTCCTCCCTCCTCCATCATCTTTTTTGCTTTTTTCTATTTTCTTTAGCTTCTCGTCTTTTCGTCGTTTTCTTTGATTTGGTTTTTAGTTAGAGTGAAACATTTCCTTAACGTCTGTTTATTGCACCTTTTTTTTTCTTAGTCATTCTTGCTTTCTTTTCTAGACGGAATATTTTCCAACCAATAAAATTTCCCTATATAATTTAGTTGTACGTTTGATTAAGCATTTGATATTTTATCATCGTCATCATCATCATCATCATCATCATCATTATCATCAATCATCATACACTGCTTAAGATTTCTTGTAACAATAATACCAGAATTGCAATAAGTAGTTCCAGAAGGAAGTTTTGAGTGGAAAATCCCGTAGAAAGTTCTAATGGAAGTTCAATGAAAAGTTCAAGGGCAAGTTAGTGAATAATGATTCATAAACTCGCCCGAATATTTATCCATGTTCATAGATTAAATTTTGCTCGTGCATAAAGAAATCGAAAACTCTAACTTTAATTTGAAATGTTCACAATTTCCGTGCTAAATTTGAATTTTGTTCTACCGTGCAATTAAAATTTTTAAAAAATTTTAACAAGTAAAAAAATTCTCTCTCTCTATGGCATTTTAAGTGAAAAATCGTATGCACATAAGGCCTTCTAAATTTTAATTGTACGTTTATAACGTCTAATGGCAGTAGTTAAGTTAAGTTTAGATGTATCAATGACATGTAAATTCGTCAGGGGCATATATATTACGGCTTCTATTTTTTTTTTGTGCAGAAATATTCTCAGAGTGCTTACTTTATGCAGAAGCTTATAACATCTAAAAGAAGTTAAGAAAGACCCACCTTTTATTATACCAATCGACTCACAATCATTCATTGATTCGATTTAAACCTTTTGCTCGTCTGATGCCTGTCCATATAAATTTGTTAGAAACCTGCAAGTTGCAATTCTTAAGATATTTTAGTGAATCTTGGTATATAAGTGTTTTTTGGCGACACGAACTCTATTGAAAACGTTTAAAATCGAACAATTATTTAGATCAAGTCCCATAAAGCGCCTTTCTTAAAAGAAAATCTTTATATGGAAAAGTTATACAATTATACATATATTTTAACGTAAATTGATATTGTGTCGTATTTTAACATTTAAAGCAATTGTACTATTTTGTACTATTTTTACGACCACATCTCATTGAAAGCCTTTTTCAAAAAAAAGAAAAATCTTATATAGACGAAAGCTTTAATTTTAGCGAAACTGCCTAATGCTCAGAGTTAAAAGTTATGTCCAGATAGGTCTGTTATTGGCTTGTAACTCTCTTAAGAAATCGGACCAAACGTCTATTAAATTCTTATTTATTTTTAAATTTTATTACATAATGCAAAACTGCTTTATATCATCAAAGACATAGATAATTGAAATAAGTAAACTCATATTTAGATTATGCAGAAAAATTGATATAAAAGTTAAATGAAAGAAAAAAAATATAATGTTAAAAAAATTTATAAAGAAATATTAAATGAAATGCAATTTCAAATTCATTTAATGAACTTTACAAAATTTTATTACTGTTATTTACCTTATTATTATGATAAATATATATATATACATTATATAATTATTAAAAAAAAAAGCAATGAGCAAGGGAGACGGATGGACAGATATAAAGAGAGAAGGTAAAAAAGAAAGAAATTGAAAAATTTCACTTTATAAAAATTTGTTGTATAAACCTTTAAGGATTTACATATATTAACTGTTTTGTTTATTGAAATTAATAAAAGGCACCTTAAGCTAAATAAAAATAACAGCAACAGCAACAACAACAACAACAACAACAACAATCATAAGAAAAAAAACATCATAAAATGTTGCTGAAAGAATATAGTTGTGGCAGCAGCATCGTGAAGTAGTATGAGATCAAATGATATTAAAATTGTAACAGCTTTTGTATATAAACATACACACACACACACACACACACACACACACACTTACACATATATACATATACATACATCTGTATATATAATTTTGTATGAAATATAATGCACTATCATCAACATGGGCAACAATATGTTGCATGTTAGTTGGCTTGTCATTTCGAAATTTGTTATCCAGTCACCTGCGGCGTTAGGTGAACATTTTGTGCCATCTTACTGTATACATTTAAATGTCGGAATGATTTGATTACCTGGCTTTTATGTAAAATAAAAGCAAAAAAACGACAACTAACAATAAAAACAAAAAAAAAAAAAATAAATGGAAAAAATACAACTTAAAGAAAAACAACACAAGAAGAAAACAAAGCAGTTAGTGTACAAGAAATAGCACTAAAAAAATAATAACAACAACAATTGGAATAATAATAATAATAACAACAACAAATACAATAATAATAATAACTAATGAAAGAGAAAAGGTTTATTTACGATATTTTATAGGGTAAGCAATCCAAACTTCTGTCTGGCTAAATGATAATATCGTATTGTGTGTAATTGCATACAGTTATTGATGAAGAGGGGTTTGGGTAGTTGGGTACTGAAGGGACTAAAACGTTAAATATATTTGCTGATTTTTAATACACAAAAACCGCTCATTTCATATGCTGCTGCTGTATTATTCTTAAAACTATTCAAGTTATTTGAGATGGTTGAACGATTCGTTAGTTGTTTAGTTGGTTGATTCATTCATCGCTTGGTTAGTTTCATATAAAATGTTTATAATTTTATCTGATACCTTACATTTAGTTGACACATCCCTAAGATACAAAACCACTCAGTTGTTTTGTTATCGGGCGCAGTACCGTGTTTAAGGAAATTGTATAAACTTCTTGACTTTTATGTTTTAAAGTATGTAATCTATTAAAATTTTATGTGTCCTCTTATACCTTCCCTGTTTTCCTAGCTCCACAACCTTTCACACACTCTCTCTCTCTCTCTCTCTCTCTCTCGTTTTCATTATCTCTTTGCTCGCCCTCTTTCTTTACATGGCTTCCTTTTTCCACCCCCCCCCCTTCCCCCTCTCTAACACCATCTTTCCCTCTCTACCCCTCTGGGTCACTCTGTCTCTTTCCAATGGTTTATGTGGTATAGCAAACATTTTCTTCTCGTTCTCTATTCCACTGTCCGTGACCATCTCAATTTCAATTACAATTTCAGGGCATATTAAATCAGTCAAAATGCCATGCGAATGAGATGCGGTTCATTTGCGTTAAATGTATGATTAAATTATATGGTAAAAAAACCAAAAAAGGAAAACCAAAACCAACTTTTGCCAGAGTGGCGGATAAGATGAAAAAAAAGTAACATGCAAAAGAGCGAAAAAGCTAAATAACGCAGTAGACTCCTAAATACCCTACAGCACTTTGTCAAACCTGATTAGAAAACTAAAATGGCGAATAGAAAGTTATAAAATTGTAATTTGAAAACTTGATTTAATTTGAAAAGTCTGAAAATGGACCCATCGAAAAAGAGAATCTATTTAATCATCCTTTCTAGGTGTTACAAAAATCTACACAAACTTATAATACCCTGAACCAAAAGTGGTATAGACTCTAAGAAAAGCCCACTCTCATACAACCGATTACTTACAATGTAGAAATTTTTGGCCTTTTTTAAATTTTCAATTTGTTTGTTAATTTTTTGATTATTATTATTATTGTTGTTGCTTCTTTACTTGTTTAATATTTTATACGTCTAAGCAAAACTGCATGAATTATTATTATGCGATCGGTTGGAGTTTGGGAACCATTTACAGACAAAAAAAAAAACAAAAAAATTGAAAAATATCAAAAGAAAAAAAATTAAGAAAATTATATAAAACAGAGAAGGCGTTTTTTCTTTCTCTTTCTCTCTCTTTTTACCTATCATTAGCGAATCATTCAATTATCATTTTATGGACTTTTAATAACAACACCAAAGTTAAAAAAGACTCAGGAAAATAAACTAAAAAATATTAAATAAAAATGGGTAAGCGAGTATAAAATTTACGTAACGCCTTAGGCTTAATGTAAGCAGTGCTAACAACAACAATAATAGCAACAATAACAATAACAACAGTTACAGCAACAACAATAATAATCATTATAAAAAAACATCATCATAAAATGGTCAAAATTCTAATAGATTTTTTTTTTATTCATCATCATAAGAATTTTTAGTTAGACTTGGCGTAGACGGCATAAATTATAAAACATTACATACAAGTATAGTGGATAATGGTCAACTGTAAAATATATTAAATATCCTACAACACATTTTTAAAAAGAAGTATCCAAAATTTTCAATTTTTTCATATAAAAATTTTAAGCAAAATAAGTCACCGTATGAAGAATTTTCATAATTGTAGCCTGATCTTAACTAAAATTATTGTCAAATATTTTTGATGTAAGCCACACCCACATATCAAATTTCCTTTAAATAGCTTCAAAATTGCCGTCTACTTTGATAACAAATTTACACGGACAAAAAAGCCGGACAAAGAGACTTAAATTAATTCAAGAAGTTATTCTGAATTGATCGGTGGGTCTACCTCAAATATTTCTGTGTCGTCTTTCCGGTACCCGATACAAGTGATAAAGGCATAAATTCATTTGGTTATACATTTTATTCAAGTAGCTACAATAATTTAAAACAAATCAAAATATAAAGCTTATAAATAGCTTATGGACCCATGAACAAAATAAGTTTCAATATTCTTTATATAAGCTCTGTAGTTGATGTGTATTCCAGAAAGGGTTTCCAAGTTATTCGCTTGCGCTCAACATCAGCGCGCTGACTTGCATTGGAGGACACTCAATTAAAATAATAGAATTCACAAAATGTCAGACTTCATCAATAAATCTGTTCGCTATTTTCTAAACCTGAAAAAGTTAAGATAACGAATCCTTGGTAAAGCCATCTAAGAAAATGGCCTCAATATCGATTTAATCCACTTACATATTAGAATTATTTTTAATTTCACTTTTAAAAATTCAAAGTTATTGTGAAAGTTGCAAGTTTATTCTGAGTACAAAACCTAAAAAGTCGTTCAAAAATTTTGATAATGCAAATATTTATCCAATACCCTCCATTCATTTTGCCCATAAAAGGTGTAATAAGATCTTATTTTTAGTGGGTCCTTAAGTACACTGCGTATCCAGAAAACGCGAAAAACGCTCTACAAATTTCAAGCGATTTAAGGCTATTAAAGTGTGTATTAAAGACGTACAGTTATAATAATCCATTCACAAAATCAATTGGCCATTGTCTACAGTAAAATATATGTTTATTTGTTTATAAGGCAACTTATTTAGAATTATTCTTTCCGGGCGATTTTTATCATTTTCAATTGCCCAATTGAAATATGCAAATACTCGCTAGGCGCGGTTGCGAATATTTAATAAATATAAAGCGTGCATACACACACACACACATATATATATATATATATGTATATATATATATATATACACACAGAGGAAGTGCTAGATAGAGAGGTTGAATGAGAGGCAGAGAAAGAGGTAGATAGAGAAAACATTTTCAATAGATTTTTTTAATTAAATGAAATGTGCGAATCGACAAACACACACACACACACACACACACACACACCACACACACACGGCACCATGTACACCAGCATATTTGGACGCTTGGTTGTTTGGACACACTTGGACACAGATACCTAGACACCATCATTGATTGATGACTGACAATTAAACAAAATCAGTGTGAAAGAATTTATTTAAAAGATGTGTAAGCGCGCGCGTGTGTGTGTGTGACTAAGAATTATTCACACCAATAAAAAAAAGACTAACAAAAAAACCACGAAAAACGAAAACTAAAAGAACATCAATCAATCAATCAATCAATTTTCAGAAGAAAAAATGCAAATAGAAAAAAAAAACAAGAAAATGTAGCAGCAATAACATTACATAGCATTATTTCTCATTTCATTTATTATTCCTTTCCACGTTTTCCTCATTGCTCCCGTTTATTTTCAACTCATTTAACTTATTAACTCCCATCGCAAAACATTTGAAATGATTTTATTGCTTATCAAAAAAAAACTAGAATAACTTCAAAAAAAAAAAAGAAGAAAAGTGGGTATTAGAAAGAATCGAGAAAAGCAGGAAAAAATGAGAAACGACAATAAAAGGTGAACACAAGTCAACACCAAAAGAAAAAAAACAAAACAAAGAGCAAGAAAAAAATAGAATAGAGTAACTAAAAGTAAAACTAAATAATAAAAATTCATCTGTGAAACATTTAACACAATAAAATTTAAGATGGAGAAAACGGCAAGAAGAGTCCAAGAGAAACTCAACACATTAATTCCTTTCTAACTGCCATACCAATAGAATACAAAAATGAATTGAAGCAACATGGAATGGAAGAAGCAACAATAACAACAATAACATCAACTTAAATGCACTTTGTCACTGTCAGTTCGCACAATAAATCTATAAGATATCAGCGAATGTCAGACAGTAGAAACTAACGCATGAACACTCGGCTGAATACAATACAATGCAACACGCACTCCAAACTTGAACTTAACAATACAAAAACATGTACAAAGTAAAGTGTTAACCAGCTCAACAATTGTTCAAAGAACTAGTTAGCAGTAAAATGTTGATGCATACATCAGGCGAAAGGAAGGAAGGAAAAAAAGTAAATGCACAAATAGAAATAAAAAATAAAAATAAGAGAAGAGCACAATATTATAATTGGTCTAAAGTGTTTTTTTAAATACCTTACACTACTTTTTGTAAGCCAATTAAAAAAATCAATAAAATTAATAATAATTTAATAAAATTAAGTAAAATAAAGTAATTTCGTTATATGGCAGAGGATTCAAAAAATATACCAAGCCGGGTCCATTTTAACATTATAATATATTGTAGCAAGTGTAAATTTTTTTTAAAAAGAAGGCTTTACAAGAGCGAGTGGTCCTAAACAAATACTTAATTTTAAACATTTTGAATGGAATTGGTTTTTGACCAAACCACATCCGCTGACCAAATTTAATTAACTTGTCACTAAAATTGTGACACGTAGTTTGATAAGCAATTTATATGAAGATATATTGGACGGCCAGACGGCTAGATAAGTTTAAATTAATTTGGAAAATCGATCTATTTCATTACATCTAATAATTTTGCGATTGTTACAAGCATCCCCTTAAACGTAGAATATAAAAAGTAATGTAAAGTACAAGGAATCAAGGCATCAATGCATCAAGGCATCAAGGCTATCTATAAAAAAACCTAGGCCACTCTATCTAAAACATTTGAAAAAGAAACCAACAAAATCCTAAGAAATTAAAAATCAATTTCTTGAAAATTTGAAGAGACGATTTTTTGTTTAGAAAGTTCAACAATTTGCATGATTCCCTCAAAATTTTCTATTTTATAGATTTATTCAAAGTAAGCTACTTTATGTTAATGAATTTAATTTATTTGAAATATCGATTCTAATTGTGATTTAAATTAAAAATTTTAGCATAATATAAAAGAAATGAGAATAAAATTCAATTTTATTTTGAAATGTAACATAAATGCAAACAAATTTAGCATAACCTGAACCACAAATGATGCACACATTTTAACATACATATCAACAACTTGTTGTTATTGCTTGTTGATTGTGCATTAGAAATGAACGAAATATGCGTACAGTGCCTTAACAAAGTTAAAAAACAAAAGCAACATTTGTCACACTCTTGGCTACTTAAGTAATAAACTTCGTTTTTTTTCAATGTCAAACTGTCCTTCCAACTCTAAGTCACGATATTTTTATTTTTGCACATGAAAAATAATATTAAACAGATAATTTTTATAACTTTCAAGATGAAGTTGAAGCGACAGTTGCTTTAGCCATTGATTCAGGTCTATTCAGATTGATCTAGAATACTTTTTTAAATTGATTTTAAATTATTTTAATAAAATTTAATACTTACAATGCAATACTTACTTTTCAATACTTTTCATTCCATATAATCAATAAATCTTCATCGTAGATTCATTTAAGGTTTTTCAAGCGCCATCTTAATTATTACATGAAATTTTTAAAGAATAACCCACGAAAGGATTGTGTAAAATTTGGATCATAATGAATGACTTTATGAAGCAACTTTTATATGATATTTTAGGCCAACTTCACTAAAGTATTCTCATTCATTTTCTCCATAGAGATCATTAAATGCAGAATTTTAAAATCAAATCTCATAGAGCACAAGTTTAATGTTTAAAACGAAATCTAACAGCTCTTTTCAAAATAATCCATTCTAAATGAAAAGTAAATATTAAAATTCAATCAAAACTTAAACAGATAAATAGATAGACAGACAGATAGACAGATAAGCTAAAGTGGTTACCGGAAATGAAAATGGGAAAATATATAAAAATAACTTTAAATCAAATTTCGCTATAAAGCGGAATTCTAATGGCAATGTTTGGCAAATAAACAGCATACCCGAGTACTAGACAGTCATAATTTTCATAATTTTCAAAGGTATCCAAACCTTTATCTATTATTATTATAAAAAAAATGCCTAGTTGCCAAATTTCAACAAAAATATTAAACAATTTTGTTACTTTAAAGTCATTTCAATTGATTCCATTTAATTTTGAACATTATTTTACATTATTTACATTACAATTTTACATTATTTCAATAGAGAAAAATCTAGATGAAGTCGTTTTGAATATTACATAGAATTATAAAAAATGTATCACAACGTGCAAGGTAAATGATGTCAAACAAATTTAGTCAAATCAAAATGTTTCTATTCACATTAAGCTAAATAAACTTTTTGCTGATGTTGATGGTGATGATGATGGTGATGCTGTTGTTGCTATTACTCATTTTTCTTATTACTTACATTGTTGCAGTTAATGAAATGTTTGTGTGTTATTATTACATGTTGTCATGATACATGTAATGAATATTTGTCTACGGTATAAACGGTGGCAGTTTACTTGTCCTTTTACTAAAAATTCTATTCTCTGCATTTATCTAGCTATCTTTCTTTCTTTTACTAAATGTTGGTTTCTTTTTTCTTTTTTTTTTTTTATTGCTTCTAAGTTGGTTAGTTGATTGGTTGGTTGACTGGGTAGTTGTAGTTGATTTGGTTGTTTATCGTTTATCGTTACGTTTGTATGTTTACTTATTTTGTTACTTGCTATTTGGTAGGTAACGGATAGTTGTTTGTTTATGCTACCAAATGTGTATATGCATGGGTTTGTGTGGAGGTATATATACATAGACATGCATACATTCAAGTAAACATGTTTACATTTATAAATACCTCTAAACAATTTAAGTATTTTTAACTGAAAACTATAAACTTTACTAACACGTTAGTCACGATTTTCTTTCCTGTTCCTCCCCCCCCCCCCCCCCTCCCTTCCACCCTCCCACCATCTATTCCATTATTATTGTTTTCAATTACCTCACGAAAACAAAAATTCTACAGTAATGACAGCAGCGCCAACAATGCCAACAATAACAATAGCAACAAAACATTATTCGTTGTCGTCAGATATTTAAGAAAAGTGAATTGTTGTTTTTTGTTTTCTCTTTTGTTATACCTGATCTTGTTTCTTCTTCTTCTTCTTCTTCTCTAATTACACACTATTAGAGCACATAGTTTTAAATCAAACTTGACCAAAGGGCTTGCAGCATAGACAAAGACAAGAAAGCAATACAAAAGCAAACAAAGCAACTAGCAAAACTCAAAACAACATGAGACTTAAGATTGTAAATTTAACAGAAAATTATTCAACAAATCATTCGAAGAAGTCTTATAATGCAAGAAAAAAAATTGGTGGAGTGAGTGAGATACATGAACCATAACGAAGAGAAATCAAAAACAACAAGCAACAAGAATATTTCCTTTTTTTATACTAAATATTAAACATTCCACATGTAGGTGTAAGTGTAAATATGTGTATCTAATAATATAGCAGCCATTTAATTCATTTAATTCATTTACAATCTAAATACAAAATTATGATTACTTAGCAGTAACAAAATTATTAGTAACAACGGTAACAGTAAACAATAACGGGAAAGAACAGCTGCAATCGTGTTTAGTTCGCCGATTATCAACAATAACATCAAAATATATATGCATTGTATATAAACATATATCTAAATGTATAGATACATGCATATGTATATCGCAATTCTACATGTTTAGACACTAACTACAAACTAATATCCGCTCAAAACAAAACAAAATAAAACGAACTAACTAACAACAAAACAAAACAGAACAAACCAAAACAAAACAAAATAAAACAAAACAAAACTAAGCAAAACAAAACAGAACAAAACAAAGCAAAATAAAACAGAACAAAATAAAACAAAACAAAACTAAGCAAAACAAAACAGAACAAAACAAAACAAAACAAAACAAAACAAAACAAAACAAAACAAAGCAAAATAAAACAAAATAAAATAAAGCAAAGCAAAACAAAACAAAACGAAACAAAAAAAATGAAAGCAAAAAGAATTAAATGAAAAGAATTAAAGAAAACAAAACTAAAACCAAATTGAACAAAAATAAAACGCAACAGAAGTAATGTTGCTGACGTGGCACAAGTGTAGTGTTTACACTTTGCCCTCTTGTGTACGTGAACTTGTAATATTTCTGTACGTATTTTTATACTTTTATATATTTTGTAGGTGTTTTGTTGGTTTTTTTTTTACTTTATTTTTCTTTTTTTGCATTGGGGACACTCCCTTCTTTTTATAATCAACAACCAGAAGTCAACTCTTTACTTACTTTGCGATAATGTTTGTGATACCTAAAAACAAGCAGCACAGAATTTATAAATTATTGTATATATATCTTCATGATTAGCAACAATTTTGGAACCGGACTTAGACATGCCTGTTTGTTCATTTTTTTATCGTTTAAATAAAAATTCATAATTTTCTATAAATGACCACCCATTTCTTGCCATTTGGGTACGAGAATTTTAGATACAGTACAAAATTTAGCAATACTGTCCCATCTTTTTAGGTATAATAATGCATTATTTGTACTAAAAATAATCAAAAATCGATCAAGTCTATTTAAAATTTTAACGAGTTATTTTAGATACAGGTGTGTAATATTCCAAATGAGATGTTACATTGCCTTTTTAAAGATTTCCAGAAGGGCTTGAACGAAATCAATGTTTTTTTGTGATCGACTAAAAATTTTCGTATTTTTTTTTTGGCCTCTAACAGTCCGTCCTTTTATTATCCATCCATGCATGTCTTTATGAAACTGTAGATTGAAGTTTTTAAAATTTTCTTCTAATTTGATATAAGATCATATTTTAAACCAGATAATTCCTGAAATATCGTACTCACTTTTGAGAAAAATTTATTACAAAGAAAACCTTTACAATTTCGTAAAGGTTTTCTACATTATTTTGATTTGTCCTGAATAATTGCATTGATTTAGAGAGATCTATTTTTCAAGACTCCTTTCTACAAAATAAAGTTTTTAAATTATTTTCATTTATTTTGCAAATTATTTTCTTGACTTTGCAGTTGTGTCAAGCAAAATGATGTAGAACATTTAAAAGTCGATGTCGTTCAACTTTAAGATATTAACAGTACTTGAATAGTATTGTTATAGTTGTTGTTGTTGTTGTTGTTATTATTATTATTATTATTATTATTGTTATTGTTGTTTTTATAGTATTTTATATGCCATTCTCATTATCACATAAACTTCAGTTTTAAATATTGTTTTCTTCGTTATCTTCCAACTAATTCGTGTTGGAGTGTTAAATGAGTACCCCAAATTTATTTAATTAAATTGTAATTTATATATTAAATACAACAACAGCAGTAACAAGGACTATGAATTAGCTTTGCTGGCTATTTTAACTAAGGCAAGTAAAAAAATTATATTATATGGCTGGGGCCACACCAGCCAGACACTTTATTTGGTAATTCATTTTACAGGCATATAATTTAAAGTTGTGAATTTTCAGGTAAGTATAATCGATTTGCACCACCTTTTATATGGAACTTACAGAATAATTGTCCTGATATTTTTACCATTCCATCTCGTTTATTTTTCCTTTTTGCTTAAAAAAGAAATATATTCTCAGTGTACATCATTATGGGCGTGCCCTTTGAACCAATTTTCAATACTGAACAACGCACATGAATTTTCAATGTTTGCGGCAAATTTAAACTCGATATCTCTTTCCTTGCGAACGGGAGAATGTTTATTACACACAAACAGACGGACGAGTGGATAGAGGGACAGACATATCTAAATCGATTCAGAAGAATATATATATACTTCGTAGGGTTTCGGATGCTTTCTTTTGGGTTTTTACAAACATAATGATAATATGAGTATACCCCCAACCTTTGGAGAATGAGGATTATAAAACATAATGAGTGTACTCTCAAAATTCGGAGTAATAGAAATACTAAATATTTTTAAGAAAAATTTGTTGGCGATTTGTAAAAACATTTATATTTTAGATGCACTTTCAAATTATCTACGCTTTACTTGCAATTAATTAAAATAATGATGTTTCTGCTGGTATATACCTAAATGTCTGACCAGTTTTTATAACTCGGCAAAAAAACCAATTGCACGAAAAATTGAATGAAATTTTAAAAATACAAAAAAAGAAAATTCCACAACAGCAATAGCGAGATTATGAGTAAGAATGCACGTCACCATAAACGCTTAATATGGATTAAAGCAAAAACTTTAAAAATCTCTTTCTGCATGAGTTTTAAATTTTTACATTAAAGTATGTAACTTATACATGGCAACATTTACCATAAAATTGACAAAATCATATGAACCTTTTATTATCTCTTTAAAAAAAAAACTGAGTTAAATCATATAAAAAACGTTAAAATTTAAACATACAATTTTCCCCCCTAGTATTAAATATTTATGGTTTCTTTTTTCAATTTAATAATTATACGTTATTTACATAATATGCCTGCTACAAAAACAACAACAAAAATAGTTCTGTCTTTAAATATTAATCAAAAAAAAAAAAAAGAAAAAAAATCCCTCCAAACTGGCGTTTATTCGTATAATCAAAAGGTATGTGAAAAACTGTAAGGAAAAATTTGGAAAAAAAAATCAGGTAGCTTCATATTACTTTTAAACGGAGAGGATGGTCAGAATCGGAAAAAAAATATGAAATACAAAAAGGAACCAAAAAAAAAGCGCAAACTGCCTAAAAGAGGAATTAAACTTTAACTTTAATTATTTTTCTTTTTTTTTTTACTTCTCCATCATCTGCTGCTTTAGCGCGTATCCCTTAGCACCTTACATTCCACTATTCTTGTATCTCAATTCACCATAGTGTAGATTGAAAAAATCTGGAAAGACCTATAATAAACCCATCAGTTTGTAACGATCTACTCAGCAACACATTTTGATGCAATTTGTCTTTGTATTCATTTAAGGGGCTCTCTATCTGATATCTGGCCATGTAAATAAATTATCAAGCTAAATATTACAAACTTCGAGATATGTTAATGAAATTTTACAGATGGGCTTCTTTTGATCTAAATGGGTATATTTAAGATCGCATAAATTTTTTTTTTTTTTTTTGGAAAGAGCTCATGGGAAAAAACTTATAAATGCAGATAATTTTCAATTAAATTTAGCACGCAATATTATTAAATTAATTTATTAATTACAAATTACAAATTAATAAATTTGATGAAGGTGGAACCATTTTTTAGAACGAACTTTTCATTCAAATCACTTGAAAATTACGAATATTTATTGTCATATTTCATAATTTGTAATTTAATTGTCTTTTCTTTTTTTGAACTTCTTCTTTCAATTAAGCAAAGTAGTGTAAAGTACCTAAAAGTTGGCTTCAACTATTTATCATATTTTTATTTATTTTCTTTTTTTTTTTATAATTTTTTTTTCTTTATTAAATGTTGTTGGAATATTAAACTTTAAGTGCTTATTGGCAATACAGCTTATTGGCGACGGCGGCATTATTATGATCGAACTTATATTCAGATAAATGCTGAAGAAGAAAAATATGAAAAGAAAGAAGAAACAGGAAAAAATCCTAAGAAGCTGTATAAAGAAACAGAAAGACAGAGGGAGGCAAAAGTTGAAAGCGAAATAGCAGTAAATAAATTTACTTTTAATCTGACAGACTAATTTATTTTACTTAATTCTCATGGGCCATGTATTTTGGAGTAGCAAAAAAAATAACAACGTACAATGCAAAGTACAAAACTGCAAAATGCAAAATGTAAACTGCAAAATGCATAAAAGAAAAAGAAGCTACAAATTTATAAACAAAACGTTGAAATATTTCCATATAAAGAAGTTAACTCAACACACTAATCATGACATTCCTCCACATACAAAAATCCTTAATAATTTATTAATTTTTATATCCAATAATTGTGCGTAACTCCATAAAACTTTATGTTAGTGCAATTTAATAAAACTTCAAATATTTTAACGCTGTAGATATAATTTATTATATATTTATATATATAAATATAAGTGACATTAAACCAGAACAAACTAGTAAATATAGTTTGGTTAGCATTTTTGCAACATGTTTAAATCAAACAAGTATAAAGTTTTTACTTTTTGGTTTTTTTAAGTAAAATTAATTTATTTAAGATTCTTATCATTTGTAATTTATTTATGCATAAATTTATTAAATATTATTTATGAAATTATCTAAATGGACCAAACCGGTAAAATTATAGCAATAAAATACAATTCTTGATCATTCGTTTATTAATAATAAAACAAAAATAACCATCTGTAAAATATACTTACTTAATCAATAGAACTACAATTTATTATAAAGCTTAATAATTCCTTTCGTTGGAGCCATTTTAACCATTTCAATCTGAAATACATTTCCGAAAGATTATGAGCAATTACAACGTCACTTTCTTATGAGATTATAAATTTTTCATATGAATTTCACAAAGCATATTTAAAGACAATGCCCTTTTTTTATATATTTGTATTTATAAAAATTTATAAAATTAATTAACGAAAAAAGCTTAAAATAGATCGAACTTTTATTATACCAAAAAACTCAAAATCTTTTTAGATTTAAGATTGTTTGTCCATCTGAACATTAACTGCCTATGCTCATGTAAATTTATTATCAAACTTGTATGAAATTTTAAACTCTAAGGCCATCATTTTTGAAAATGATTAGAATTGAGCCGATTTTACAGCCACTTCTAACAGTGAGGCTTTTCATGAAATATAACAAAAATTTATAATTTTGAATATATTTAAATCGAAAACACCATGTAACAATTGCACTGAATGTTGGTTCAGTCTAGTGCAACATTTTATTTGTACAGACATAAGGCACAATTTAAAATTCATTAGTACGTTTCAGATGAAAGGAAAATGAAAAATTTGCCGCATCTAATTCATTTTAAAAAACATTTTTTACGACTTTTACTTACATGAAAACAATAACAATGTAGGAATAAAGTTGTTTCAACGTAGAATTAAAAATGCAACAAATTGGACACCATTACTCAGCATTATGGCGCAGTACATTTCTTTTAATTTATACTGAATAAAATGTGTCCATATATCTCTGTTATCTATTTAAAGTTTGAAGAGATAGATTACGCCTACCAATAAAATTATTAAGTACCGATACCGGTAACGTAAATTACCAAACAAAAATTACAAATGTCTAAGTTGTAAGTACCTAAGATTTGAACCATTCCGCATATAGAGAGCATTTAAGATTTGACGCAGCCAGCCCATAATCATTGCATTCGCTTAAGCAATACTTATGTAAATAGGGCCACCAATACGAACATCTCCGATTGCATAGAGCTAATGGCCAACCATTCTATTAGACCATTTGGGAAGTTCTTTTGTTATATGGATAAAAATTTATTTAGGCATGATCCTTCAAGTGCACAAATATCGACTTTACTAAATTTCAGTGATGTTACAAGTTAAAATTAATTCTAATTATGGTATTCTATTGGCATTTCAGAACGCCGTGCGGAATGGCAATTTACAAATCTTATCAACCATTTACATTTACACTTTTTTTAATATATTTTTTGACCGTCTAATTTACATTTCGACTAAATTCTTTCAGCAAAGAGAAAGGTACTGAAACTTATGCTTTCAACTTTGCCATCCCAAGTTTCATCTCTGTAAAAACCACTGCACAAATTTAATAGAAGTTCGAAGCAGACTTTAAAGCTAGACTTGTTTTATCATCCATCAAATTTGATTGAGAAAGCAAAATCTTTTCTCAAAATATTTTATAATTTTGTTATTCTTTCACAATACTTTAATTTCTTTGAGATATTTTTCTTCTGTTTACAGTGAATATATAATGGAATGTAGAGCGATTTGAAACCATATATATATATATATATATATATATATATATATATATATATATATATATATATATAAATGACAAAATAAAGTTCCTTCATGTTTATTCAGTTTTTGCGTTTGCTTTTTTATTAGTTTATTGTTTTTTGGTTAATGCTTTTATTTTTCTTATCTATTTATTTTGGTTCTTTTCTCTCAATTAATTCTTCTCATGCTTATATGCATTATGCGTTGTTGTACATTTATTTATACATGTATTTGTATGGTTAAACATTTCATATTTTCAATTTTTTATATGAATTTTTATTTGCTCTTGGTTTCATATTTCATAACAATCGATTACATTTTCAAAATTATTTGTCTCACACTTATTGCCTTCTGTTCTACTCACTTATTAGCTAATTAATACAAAAAAAGAAAAAGAAAAAAAAAAGGAAACATTTGTTATTACACTTTTTGTTTGTTGTTTGTTTTACTTATTTTTCTTCATTTCATTCTTATTCAAATTTAGCATTAAAAAAACGAAATATTAACAAAATACAAAGCACAAAGAAAAAAAAGGAAATTTATAAAATTGTCGCAACACTTGAAACGCTGCACTGACGAAAATAAAATTATGTTAACGTGTACAAAATTTTATAAAAGCGTACACATATACATTTATACAACCATTATAGTATTATTATAAATGTGTGTGTTTATATGTATGATTTATGCAATATAATCTAATGTGTAAATGAGACTTTCAGTTATACCCTACTCCATCAAAATTCCTACTCAGAAAGATTTCAGATAACTCCACCTTTTGATGTTATATCAATTTATGTAGAATCACTTTTCAAGAAGCCGTTTCTATTTGTTCATGTTTCCGTCCATCTGTCTATCCATATTTGTATGCGTCTGTCCATCGCTCTGCCTATACGGCTGTCCACCTAATTGCTCATCCCTCTGTTCATTCACCGGTCTATCCGTCTCTCCATTCATTTATTCGTACATTCATTCCTCCTTCTGTGTGTTCTTCTTTCAGCCCATTTGCGTGCCCTTCTTTTCGGTCAAACGTCCATCCACCAATCCGCCCATCTATCCTTACACTTGTCCATCCAACTGTCTATCTAACTCATGTGTAAGTTCAGCGGTCCGTCTATCCGTCTGCTTTCCCATCCATTCAAAGATTCATCCACTGCCCCTTTCGTTCGTCTATCCGTATATTCAATGTTCGATAGTTGTTCATGAAAATGTACACACAATTTGAAATATACTTTAATGAAAGTTGGTACGTAACTTCTATTTGGCCCAAACATAAAATCTACTAAAAATGTTTAAGATTAGATTATACCCATAACAACTTCCCCATATAACATTGTATTTTGAAAAAAAGTATGTACATTTTTATCAAATTTACAATTTTCGATATTTTTAAATAAACATCGATAGATTTTTGAATCCCTCCCTGCTGCTACATATTGTGAATATTTTAAATCAATTGAAATGTACAATTTTTTTTTAAATTTCTTATACTTAATTTCCTTAATAACTTAATTGCCTCAAGTAAAGTGATTTAGTGTAATAAAAAGTTGCTTCCAATCAATTGTGATTCTTTTTTCTTATTTTTCATTAATTTTTCATTCTTTTTTCAATATTCTTCAACTTGATCATCTTTAATGAAGTGATGTTGTTGTGACTGAAGATGAATCATCATGAAAACATCACACAATACAATAATAATTATAATATAAATATAATACAAATATAATTAATCATTTACATTTTATACATGCCAAATATATTCTTGCTTTTTCTTTTTCTTTTAGTTTTTTTTTTTTTTTTTTGGTTCTTATTCATTGAAGAGGAAACGCTATTAAAATGCTAACAATGCTAACATTTTAACTTCGAACATTTGTCAATTTAAAGCCTACCATTCATTGCATGGGTATGTGCGTTGGTGTATGTGTGTGTGTGTGTGTAGATATTTTTTGTGATTTTTTTTTCCTTTTCTTTATTGCAAATTTTTCTTTGTTATTTCGTTTAGATTTATATATAAAGTTCAGCATTAGAAGAATTTCTTTTTTTCTTTTTTTTTTTTTTTTTTTGTATAAATATTTATATACAAAATATTATATTTAAATTTTCACTTTTCTTATATTTTATGTATAATGTATAAAGGTAACTTCAGTCGCTTTAATTTTTTTGTAACTGAGTTGTTCTACCAATCATTTATTTCTTCTATAATTTCATAACAATTTTTATAGAGTTATCTAAAGTTATATATAAACAGGTGTATGTGTGTTATATAAATATATGCAATTAAACATTTTCTATATGTATACGAACATATGTCTGGCTGAGTGCGTAAAATATGTTTGCCCTTTTTTTTGTTTTTTTTTTTTTTTTGGTGTTTAAAAAATAATAAAAATATATATTTAAGTCTTTTTTTTTCTAATAAACTTATTTCATTTTATTTAATTTCCTTTCACTTCTTTGTATTTCGTATGCTTGTTCTTTCATTAATTATTTTCTATATGTAGATATCAAATTGGTTTAATGATATAAATATGAAGGTACCTAGAATATATATGTATGTATGTATGTATGTATGTATGTATGTATGTATGTATGTATGTATGTATGTATGTATGTATGTATGTATGTATGTATGTGTGTAAGTATCCATACTAAAAATATTAATAATAGAAATTGCCTTTCTTTGCAAATGATAAAACATTTCGATGATTTGTGGTGTTGTAAACAATTTTCTTCATTTCAATTTGGTTTTTGCATATTTATTTATATATTTATATAAAATTGTTTAATAACAATTAATATGGATATAAATGTTTATGTTTCAATTCCATATCTAAATCAGCCAATTGTTGTAGGAAGCCATCATTTGGTCGTATATCGCGACGTAAACGTACTTTACGTATCGCATCGACAGCTGACATTTTACGACATATCATTAAATATGCTAAAACGCATGTTGCTGAACGTGACATCCCCACCAAACAGTGTACCAAAATTTTACCTAAAATATGAAAATGTAAAATGAACAACTTAATAACAAATAAATAAAGTGTAAAAATAAAATTAAATGTAAATGAATGATTAATCTAGCAAAAAAAAAAACAAATAAAAACTTTTTAATCATTTTGGAATATCTAGAGCAATCTATTTAATATAATTACAAATGTTACAAAAGTTAGGAAATTATCTTATAAGTTAAATGGCAAATCCAAAATTTCAGAAAGTTCAGGCAGAAGGCTTAAAAATTAAATTGATCTAGTTCAATGTATAAATTTTTCATTAAATTGGTAACGAAATTGTAAATTTGTTTTCTATTACGCGATTTTCTACAGAATAAGGCGTGTCATTTGTCTAATGCTCATACAAATAATCACATGTGAACCTTTAAAATTTCGATCTGTAATTTAATAATAGATTTACTTGAGCAAATATTAAAATGTTAGACAACTTTGAATTGCCTTAGAAAGTAATCCTTTGTATAATAAAATATAGATGTATCTCAAAAAGTGCCAAGTGTTACAAATATTTGCAGAAATTTATAATACCTACAAATGGTGTACGTATTATAAACTTTTAATGTATTTTTTTAGTAGGAGTTCTAGCTTAGCGATTGCAAGGTCCCTTAAAGTAAAAATTTCTATAAAAAGTACTTCCTTAATAAAAAGTTAGGAAATCGTACGGATTTCGATATCTAGATGTATCAAATTTTTTATAACTAATGCAATTTAAATGGTCACTTCTTTCAGTTTATTGAAATTAGTAGATTTATATAATTTTGTAACAACGTGCTATCTAAATAGACCCATAAAGGGACAAGCAAACAAAGTATTGTGGTATAAATCTTTAGGCGCTTCATCAAGATTATTTAAAATGTCACAATAAATAATAAAATGATAGAAATATATCGATTTAGACTTTAGATGATTGCTGATAGTTGCTCAGAGACGTTATAAACATTTTGGTTTATTTGGTCTATCCAAAACTTAAATCGAAATTCGTGTAAGGAAAATGTTAATTTACCTCCACTGCTAATGGCATCATCAATAAATTTGGCTGCTACATAAAAATAACGTGATATATCAGTTGTGGGTGCATCGACCATCGGGAAGCCCATATATCTGAAACAACAATCTTTGTTGTTTTTTCTATATACATTTTCATTTTATTTATATACAATATATTTTATTTATTGTATTTGTATTTTTATTTTTTATATTTTTTTTTTGTTACATTTCATTTAATGTATGATAATGAAATAAATGCCAAAAATATGTTTTGTTTGAACAATTGTATTATCCATAAAAATTGAATGGACATGAAAACAAAAATAAGTTATAAATCACTAAAATATGATAAAATGTACACAATAAGTGCATATATAAATGTTTAAATATGTGCGTTGTGTATGTAAAGTTGAAATGTGAGATGAGACGTTATAAAAAAAAAAAATAACAATAATAATAATAATAATAATAATAATAATAATAATAAAAATTAAAGAATTAAGGAAAAACGTATTAATAGCCAATTAATATAAATAGAAGAAACAAAAACCAATACTAATGAAGAGTTAAAGTCGACTTTTAACCATCCAACCACACCACTCGGTTTAATAAAATAGCAAAGAAAAAATTTTGTACTTAAAAAAATATATTTTTTTGAAAAATTCGTTATATGAAAGAGAGTCCAATGGAATTTTTAACATTTAGGTTAAGTGTGGCAAATGGCAGCACCAAAAAATATATTAAAGCAGAAAACTTTTTTTTCATAGATTGACTTCTTGCTAATTAAGACGTTACATGGATAGTGGTCTTAAAAATTGCCTAGTCATATAAATTGTACATTTGTGCGGCCGATCATCTTTGTGTCAAAATCCTTGTAAGCAACAAATTTCATTAATATATCTCAAATTTGGCGACTTATCTTACACCATTATATTTACATGCATGGACATGGATGGACAATGGTCAATAGACATGCCTGAATTATTTCAGAAAATCATTCTAATTGAAATAGTATAATGAAAATTATGGTCTATATAAAATCACTTCCGAATGTTTTTACTGGTATCGTTTTATTTTATTACAAATGGTGTATAAATGTAAATAAGAACAATAATTAAGAGGAATCTAAAAAATTGCCATAAATTTTTTATATTAAGATAATGATTATAAAAAAAAATAGATACCTTATGCTTGGCATATCACGATAATAACTATGGCCGGTATCAACTTGACCAAAACGACAACCTTCGGCTGCATTTAGGACATGTGTTATACCCATCATGCGCAAATATGTTTTATTTTTGGCGGCCGCTCTATATATCAAAAATAAAAAAAAAACGCAACAAACAATAAGAAAATTGTGCCTTTCTAAGTTGATTCTACATTCTATGTCATGTCTATGTCATGTTTATCCCCTTTTCCTCTTTCCATTTTCTATTTTACATTATTATAAAAAAAACAAGAAAATGGAAAAAGCAAAGAGCAAAGAGCAAAGAGTAAAGAGGAAAGAGCGACAGAGAGATAGAGAGAAAGAGAGAGTGAGGTAGAGACAGAGAGAGGAATAAAATAGGAAATGATTATATTTGAAAACATACGCATCACCAATAAAGATGCCAGGATGTACTTCGTCGCAATCGACATCGTGTAGGACACAGTCTGACCTTCGTAAACCTTGTAATCCGGATCGACATGGTGTCATTGAATAATGTAATACACGTTGTAATTGGCGTCCGGTTGTCTGTTCACTTGATGAAGCTGATGATGACTCCAGACGACTGGGCGACTATAATAATGATAGTAATAATACAAGTAAAAAAAATTACATATATACATATAGAAATTTATAAAAATGTACATAAAATACATACATACATATAAGATGAAAAAAATAAAAGGAGCAAAAATAAATGCGACAATTTTTTTTGATTGTTATTGTCAATGTCATTGAAATTTGGATTTATCCATACATTTTTCTTTTTTTTTTCCAAGTTATTATGTATTATAGTACAAGTTTAGTATCGAACAATTTCTATGCACATGCAGATCATTTAATTTTATCGTAAACAAATTTAATGTATTTTCAATTCAATTGATTGTTGAATTGATGAACTGAGTATAATATGGCTATAATATAAATGCATCAAATAAATGAAATGAACTATAATTATGAAGATATATTCAATTGATTAAAATTAAGCGATGTATAATTACAGAAAATTTTTTTTCTAAATTGAAATAACATTTTCAAATAAAATGAAAAGTTCTTTTAGTTCAATATAGATATTTCGTTGAGGTTATGGTCCAAAAAAAAAATTTGCTTATCATTCGGTTTTTAAACTACTTTTCATTTAACTATATAAAACACATAACTTACAATTAATTCTATTAACAATCTAGATTATCCTTAAAAAGTCCTATAACATAATGAATGAAAAGTCTTTCGCTATGTGAAGTCTACGTAAAGATCTCATTATCATTGAATTTTCTTGATAAATGTTTATCATTCTATCATATTTTCATAATTAAGAAATTCTGAATATATTTTTCATTGAATATAATGAAAAAATATCAGACTATTCTGGTAAGAAATTGTTTCTTAAAAGTTGCCTGTTTAATCCACTTTAAGTAAAAATATTGAAACAATCAAATCTGAAATGCAAAATTCTTGGTGTAAATTTTAAAGATTAAAAAGAAAAAATGTCGTAACATTTGTTTTATATTTTTTATCTAAACATGTTTATGATATTTTCTTCAAAAGCTGTGATTATTTAAGAGCTCCCCATTAAAATTTTTCAACTTAAAAAATTTTAAATATCTTTCACAATAAGCTTAAGTTTCTATGAATTAAATTGCAATTTTCAAGAACTATCTTTTTAGTTTCTTTAATATTTTTCTTGCTTATTGATATTCTTGACCTTAGATTTGAGTTATTTCTCTCTTATTTTTACACTAAAGTATTTTGAGGACCATCTTTACTATATAATTTATAGCGCTGTTATATAGTTGTATAAATTTGTAATAGTAATAATTGTTACTTAAAGCGCTTTATAACACTTTATTATAGTGCTGTTTTAGAGTGCTATTTTAGAGTGCTGGGTACTAATTAATCAATCTTTAGAATATTGATTTTTAATTTGTCATATTAATTTCTTAAATTGCGAAGGGCGTTATATTTTCTGTACTTAGCCCAATGGGGCAACCAGTCCCGAGAAGCACTTGCTCAACTGAGAGTGGCTCATGAGATGGTTGTTGGTGATGCCGGCCATCAAAAGAGAAACAAAAGTGCGCCAAAAAGGAAAATGTTGATTTGTTCAGTAGAACAGGATTTTGCGATAAATTTCAATGTCAGTTTTATATGACTGCCAGACCAAATGACAAATAATGAATAAAAAATAAGAATAAATATGAAATTTTACTTTCACTTAAACAACAATAATAATAATAACTACAACAACAAAGAAACAATGGCAAGAAAAAGCAATTATTTGGTGAAAATGTAAAGCTGATGTAAAAATGCATTTAGATGATATTTGGCAACTGTCTCAAATAATTACTCATTCTGTGTGATAAATTAAGTTTGATAGAATCCAACAAAGAGAGAAATAATTTCTAATTTAATTCAACTTTTAATATAATAAATGAATTTATTGGGGAACACACAAAAACGAAAACAGAAAACAAAAAGTGAAAAGTAAAGTTTTTCAATTTTTCAAATTTTTAATTTCTCTACATTTTCTATTATTTCTATTTTTCTTGTATATTTCAGTGTTTCTCTCTCTTTTTGCTATTTTTATTTTTTTTCTTTTGTTTTGGCTTTCAGCCAATAATAAAATAAAATATATTATAAATAACAAAAAAGAAAATGAGAGGAATAGAAAGATGTATGAACACTTGTTGACGTTTTTCTTCTGTTCTTGTTCTTTTTTTCTTTATAAAATTGAATTATTTAAATATAAAATATACAAAAAAGAAAAACTAAAACAAAAATTCAAATGAATTCCAAGACTTTTGAAGGTTAACTTTGAACAAAATTAAAATGCTTCAGATAAAAATGTTGTTTGCATTGTTTTCGTATGACACTAAAGAAGTCCGAGTATATTAATATTTGTAAAATTTTTCAGTCCATTTAATTAATTTGCATCACATAACTAATTGTACATATATCTTTAGAATAAGCTTCAAGAAGAGATTCTGTAACTTTAAGAAAACTATTATTATTGTCAAACAACACAGACTCGTAAATGATTTCACTAATTCTTTCTTGTATAACAACAAACAATTACAATAACAACAATTACAATAACAACAATTACAACAACAACAATTACAACAACAACACCATCACAACAATTGCACCACCAACAACAATTACAACAATTGCAACAGCAACAATTGCAACACCAACAATTATAATAACAACAACAATTACAACAACAAATCAAATCACAATATTTCTCGTCCATTGCAGAATAATTTTAAGATTTTTCTATTTTTATTATTATTTCATTTATTGAATTTTCTCTTTGATTATTTTCTCTTTATACTTCATTTATCATTTCTTTAACTATTTCTGTTCATGTTCATTAGAATTTAATAAAAAAATGAAAGAGATTTGAAAAAGAAATAACTTGGACAATAATAATTTATAATCAAAAGAATTTAATGCTTTCTATTTAATTTTATTTTTCTTTTTTCATGTTTGTTTTTATTTCTAGTTACTCTTTTTTTATTTTTGCTTTTTATTTTTCGTTTACTTGTTTTATTACAGACATTAAATCAACATGTTAAATAAACACGTTATGTACAGAAATCATCTGAAAAAGAAAGAAAAAAAATAAGAAACACGAGAAGCGGCGATTACAACAGAATTATATTATCGATCGAGGTCATTTGTTAAACACTCTCTACAAGGTAATTTAGGTTACAAACATAAATGAACAACTAAAAATTTTTTGCCTGGAATATATATTATCACTTATGAAACATGCTACTTGGCATATTTATTTCATTCAGATAATAAGGCAATGGGTCTCCTTAAAATGTAAACCTTGTTTTCGAGTACAGAAAATCTAAACTTCTTATAAATCTCTCATGGCTTAGTTGTTTAGTATCAAGAGAGCAGGCATTTGAAAAATTGCATTAGAGACTGCCGTGTACCATAAAACTCATGTAGTTTGTAAGAAGTTACACTCAAAAATGTTAAAAAAATGTTTCAAACATTTTAAGGGACACGCCTTATAATGACGTATTTTCAAAAGAGAAGAAAAATGCCCGCGCAAAATGTACCCGTAAGTATCTGCCACTTATAGTTATCAATATCAAATATCAAAATATCAAATTCAATAATGATTTATTTAACTCCCGTAAAAATAAATCATTATTTTTACGGATGTTACAGCAAGTTAATTAAAACTTGTTGTAACATCCTTTTGAATCAAGACTCATAACGCTGAAATTACAAAACTACCCGAAAAATATTAAAATGAAGAAATTGTAATTATCTTTGGATAATTTATTCTACCAACCTTTGCAGTTATTCAATTTAAGATTACCCAGACTAAATTTTAACGGAAAAAATTACCGTATCATTTTTATAACAAAGACAATTCAAAATATTGTTCTACACAATTCAAATCTTTCACTTTATGTTGATGAATAATTTTTAATTAATATTTTAAAATATTAACAATTTTAATTCCATGTGGGATATTTTTCAATGGGGAGTGGCCAAAAAAAAATCCTTATCTCTAGATGAACCTTCATTAAGTTAAGTTAAATTAAATGGCTTTGGAAGATTCTTCTGAATTTCTTTGTTAATATCTAACTTTCAAGTTCTCTTTAAGTAATGAGCGCAATAATCACATAAACTCAATACCCAATTTTTTCATATTACAAAATTCCATAAAGTAGTAAAATTAAATCAAAGTCTCAACAACTCAAGTGCATAAGCGTTTATGAAACATTATGATAAATAACTCTTGTGCCCCATCGTATAGTTTGATTCATTTTCATAAAATTACATGAGCTTTCATGTTCAATCGTCCAAATTGTTTAATCAATAATAATAATTACAACAACAACAAAGAAAAAACAAGCAAACGACAATAACATGAAATCATGAACATGTCATGTTCTATTCACTTTCATAACATTCATAACATTAACTTATTTATCTATCTATACAAAATTTGTACGTGTATACGTTTTTAAATATCATTTTAAATACATGTAAGTAAGTGTGTGGTGTATGTATGTTGAATGTTAATGCAGATAAATATAATTTTTAATGTTTGGACTAAATTATACACGTGCCAATTATTTTAGCATGCAGTAGCAAATAAAATGTATAAATTTTTTTTCTTTTATTTTACTTATTATAGAAAAAATTATATGAAAAGAAACTCTATACAAACAAAGACTTGATTACTTAACAAGTTGTTAAAATAATGTTCAAGGTACTTAATTAAATCATTAAGTATAGTAACCTGTTATAAATTGCAAACTGAAATGTTTTACATAGAAAAAAAAAGCGGAAAACATTGAACTGAATTGAACTTTGAATAATTATGCAATTACATAGGCAACTAAATAATCGAATTTTTAAGTAATTAATTAAATTAATAATTAATTAAATAATTATATAAAAAAATAAATACGTAATTAATAAGTAATAACTATTATTAATTAATTCATTCATCAATTAAATTATTAAATAAATAGTTAACCAAAATAACTATTAACTAAGTAATCAATTGAATAATTAATTAATTAAGTAATTAATTCAATAATGTATTAATTAAATATGTAATTAAATAATTTATTAATTAATTATTTAATTAATAAGTAACTAATTATTAAATTAATTTATTAATTAGTTATAATTAAAAATAATTAACAAAATCTTATTATAAAGAAAATTTTAATGTCTCATCATTATAACTTACAATTCTTCCAATTTTTATAATCTAACCCTTTTATAAACTGCTAAATTCCTAAATTCTTAAACTATTTTTCATATAAAAATTAGATATAAATCAATTTATATATAAAAAAATAAATGAAAAAACAATTGAAAAGAAAATAATTCACTACTTTAGATCTAATGTTTGAAATAAAAATTTATGTCAAATTAAATTTCTAATATTTAATTTCCTTAACATTTGCTCCCACAACTTGTAAATTCTTATTCTGTATACAAAATATTCCCATGACGTATCATGAATGAATGAATGAATTATTGAATGTTTGAATGAATGTATGAATGAATGAATGCATGATTAAGTAAAGTAACATGTAATATAATTTCCTGTTATTTATAATTGATTACAATTTTGTTAGCAAGTGATAATTTATTTAAAAAATTCTTTTGTTCTATTTATATAATTGCCACACAACAACAACAACAACAACAATAATAATAATAATAATAATCAAGCCAAACAAAACAATAACAATAACCAAGCCAAAAAAAATGAAGGAAAACAACAATAATTTTAAAGTAATCATGTAAAATCAATTTCGATTCTATATAAAACTAGTTTAACCAGCAAAACAAATAAACCCACAAAAAATCAACACAAAAATTTATAATAAAATTCAAATAGAAACATTTTTGTTAACTGACAGCGACTTTTAAATACTTATTCTAATTAAATCTTTAATTAAATCAATTTAAAGTTAAGAAAGTGAAAAATTTTGATTGTAAACGATTTAAAAAATTCGAGAATTCAAAATATGAATCATGTTGATTCAACTTTAACACATTTATGTAAAACGTTAAACTACCAATTTATTATATAACTTCCAAAAAAAATATATATTCAAAACTTACATTCATATAATGAGCACTTTGTAAAAAGGGCCGTAAAGGTGGCTCGATTTTTACATTTTTAAACGAATTTTGAATTTAATGTGGTCCAGTTTCATGCAATTACCTCAAATTTTGTAAGACTTGAATAGACGTCGGATAGTTTAGACAGAAAGATGCACACAAATAAATCTCCTCAGAAAATGATTCAATTCAAAATCAATGGCTCTATTTCAACTCTTTCGGGATTTTATAAACATCTTCACAAACTTAGCATACCCAGATCCTCAGATGCTGTAAGTTATAGTGAACAATTTTGACCTCTTGCATTATAACCAACACGTACACACACAACACAACACAACTATTACTTAACTTAAAACTTTATAAAATATATTTTATATTACACTGAAAAAGCATTGTATTTTGTTCTATGCATATGAACAAGAGAAGTACCAAAAAAAAAAACAACCAAAAAAAAGGAAACAAATGGCAATAATAACAACTTATTTATGTCAGGCCATTGTGCATAATGTACAATAACAACAAATAACAAGATTTGATATTGATTGTACATTTTTATATCGTAATGTGGGTTAACAAGTTTATTCTTCTGTCTATCTCTTTATACCTCAATGTATATATGTATGTGTGTGCCTGTGTGTGCCTCTGTATGCCTGTGTGTGTGTGTGTGTGTGTGTAAGTAAATGTATTTCAGACTTGGGCAATAAAACTGAGATTGTACTTGCTTTATTATTATTTTTTTCTATTATTACCGTTTTTGGTGTCGTTTATAAGCGAACATAATAATTAATAGTAGACTTTGACCTATACCTCCGCCAAACGCCACGATCGTCATAAAATACAAAAGTGTACCCTTAAAAAAAAGTCACTACAAAATATTCTACGTTATTTTAAAATAAAATTTAATAAATTGTGTGCATTGGATGACTCATTTTTAAGGAATTTCTTAAAGAAATTACAAAATTAATTGAAATTGAGAAAATAAAATTCCCTCTATTATAGAAATTAGTAAATAAAATAAAAATTTGTGCAAAAAAAAATTCATGAAATTTTTGCAAATAGTACATTTTTTCATAATTCGACTTATTGTGGTAACATTTTTTATTTTTCATGCAATTAAAAATCAATTAAAAACTTTATAGAGGATCGAGATCAATATTGAAATACTCTACATCACTTTACTTAATTAAGTATAATTGAAGAAACGATCAAATGAATTGGAAATCAGTAAAGTAAAAAATTATATATGTCATTTCATATGAAAAGTTCATTAGATGGCAAAGGATGTAGAAAAAACACAGATAAATCAACGTCATGTTGCCACATTTATATTTAGAATGTCAGGTAAATATAGTTCATCGATTTCCTTACAAATGCTTTTCATATAACGACTTTGGAATAGTCGTATAACTTGTGTGACAGCCCTCAACCTTTTTGGCAACCAACAACCCTCAACATTTTGGCCAAAGTAAGTCCCAACAGAAAACTTGTTTCAAATTTCTATACACTTTCTATATAGAAAAAGTTTATAAATTGATAACAGACAAACAGCTGGATTCGAAAATATATAACGATTTAGAAAGTGATGAATCGAATCTTCTGTTACATGCATTAACAAAAATTTATAATGTCTTAGACCAGAAGCAGTATTGTGGAAATATGCAATAAAAGTAAAAATCAAAATATAATGAAACAAAAATAAGTGTAAAATTTTTTAATGTAATGAAAGCTGCCAAATAAGTAAAATATCCATATAAACAAAATCTCGTACAATTTATAAAAGAATTTGCTAAACTATTTCATGTGAAACAAAAATTTGAAAAATTTAATTTTTCCAAAGTAACTATGAAAAAAAAAAAAGAGAAAACCATTAAAACATGGAAAATTCCATATTTTCGTTTGAGTATTGTTCTACCAGAAAATTGTGGTCTAATGCTGTGGTTTAAGGGGTATGCAAAGAATTAAAACTTATGACAAATTCATTGTTAATTGTTATAAATAATCATTTAGGGTCGTTAGGGTCTAATTAATTGAAATGAATATTGAATATCATTCAACCTTAACGTAAACACAATAATTATTTATCATTTAAATGTTTACATGTACATCAGCAATATATCTCCCTAAATATGGTAGTGATAATATCAAAAAGAAGCCGCCTTCAATGTCCGCCTACATGCTATAATAATAATTCATATAAATAATTGTATAAATTATTAAGAGACAAAGAGCCAAAGCAATAGAGCAATAGATTTGACATTGACATTCAATCAATTAATAATTATATGTCTTATTATTATTATTATTGTACTTTTGAAATCTTCTCTTCATTTTTTATGGCATTTTAATTGTCTAAATACAATAATTACAAACAATATAGAATTCCATATTTAGTTAAATAACTTTATCATCTCAAATAATAACTCATATGGCAAAAGCTATATGAAAAAAAAGGCAAAAAAAATTTAGCAGTAAGAGTAAAAAAAATTTAATGCTTTAATCTGGCTATATATATATATAAAATATATATTAAAAAGAATTACAATGCATAAAATTAGAATTATTTAATTTCAAAGAGATTGTGAACATAAAATGAAAAGAAATGAAATGACATAAAATGTAAAGTTAAATATTTAATATTAAATGTTCAGTTTACTCAATCGAATACAAAGCAAAATTATCTTATCTCGTTACTTGAATGTTAATTCCCTTAAAATAATAAAGAAAAACTCTTGAACAGTTAAGCTTGATTTTGAGTTGACTTGGCAGAACTTCGTGAATTTACCAACAATTTTTGGAGATTTGAAGATATGAGATTACAAAAATTTAACCGCATTTATTTATATAAGCTTAAATCAAATTAAGCTAAAGAAGCTAAAAATCTATCTATTTCTATGGACTATTCATACTTTGATTATTTATCTCAAAATCAAAAACAAAATATTCCGCAAAATCATCAAAGCAATCAAAAATAGCAATTTGTGAAAAAATGTTACGCCTTTAAAGTAGAGCTGACACTGAATTGAACTTAATAACTTGCCACGCCTTTAATGTACAATATTACTTATGATTTTGCATAAATTAATTATTTGAACGTTAGAATGTTAGAACAAATATATAATTATGAATGGATCCATTCACTTGACTATTAACTGGTACAAAATCTAATGATTCAATCATCTTAAGCAATTACTTGTCTTATTTCCAATGAAAATCATTGATATATAAAAATTCTTTATTTGAAAATCTATTTAAAGTACAAAAATCTTAATTTTCAAATACTTTAAATATCATGATACAAATTCGTATATTTTTATATTCAAAACCACCAATTAAACTGGTTAACACAAGCTCACAAACGAAGAAACTGATGGATGCTTAAATAAGACAGAAATTGAATCAAAATTTTATATGAGACCTAAAAACTTCCATTTAAGTGTTACAAGCATTTCGATAAAATAACATGAGGGATACAAGAAGAAAGCATAATGTCACAAAAGACTTTTAACAAGACCATGAAACCGCGTATTTATTAACATCATTTTCTATAGACCGTTTTCTTACTATATCGATCGATTTAAAATCACTTTCTGAATTAATTTAGGGCTAAATGTATCCATTAAGCTATCAAGGTAGCAATTTTATAAGAATTTCCATGAAATTTCATAATGCATAATCAATCACGTCAAATGATTAGAAATAGACAAATTGTATAAGAAGACCCTTGCCCCTTATAAAGCTTTATTTATCTTCAGAATTGGTATTTGAAATATTAAATGAGTTAGTCAACTTTAATTCAGATCGATCCATTTTTGAAAAGTTCATTCCAAAGATGGATCGATCCATTTTAAATGATTCGCAGATTTAAATGCTGCTTTTTATTCTCCGCAGTTGTAATTTATTAATTTTTTTTCTCGAATCTATATTTATTTATATGAAATTTGAGAGATTTGCGCAATTTCAGAATTGATACCAGTCATTCATAATTGTTGTTGTTACTTGTTGTTTTATATTAACGTATCGTGTTTGCAACTTTTCTTTTGAATTCAATTATTCAAGAGAAATGTTTTCATTTCAATATCATATTTCCGAAAATCACAACATAAGCAATAACAATAGAAATAACAATAAGAAATATATTACACAAAAATATCAAACATTTTAAATTGCATTTGCATTTTAAAAGGTTTCCTTCCTCACGCATACGCATAAAATAATATGTAAATTTTTTGAATTTTTCCATGAATGTAAAAATAAATTTTATATTCACACATGCAAAAACAAAAAATAGTACAATAAAGAAAATTGTTGTTATATTAAAAAATATACCGTTTTATTTTGAAGAAATTACTTTAAATTAAAACGAAAAATATTACAAGCAACTACAACAACAATAATAATAATAATAACAAAGGAACGAAAAGCTGTAAAATGATAATAATCATTAAGAATCCACCAAAATTGAAAGAGTGGGCGAGGATAAAGAGAAAATGAAAGCGCAAAAATAAAATAAACAAAGAGAGAGGTAAAGAGAGATGATGTCTTGAATAAGAGGAAAGAAGATAAAGTGATGATAGAGAGAAAGGGAGAGATAGGGTGAAAGTAAATTAATAGAAGAAAGGTAAAGTAAAATAATGTAAAATAATGTAAAGTGAAGTAAAATAAAGTAAAGGTACACTAACCTTGACCTAAAAGAAATTGTATCGAAATATTAACTGTGTCACAACATGCTCTCTTATTTTCATACATTCTTACTGTTATACTCAGTTATACTCATATATATATATATATATATATATATATATATATATATATATATATATGTATGTATGTGTGTGCCATAAATATAGAAACAAATTATAAGTATAATAAGAAAATTTATGCGTCTACATTGTCGTCTATTTTTAACAATATTTATTATGACTTGAATACAAATAAAAACAAAAAACGAAATAGCAAAAAATGAATATAAAATGAAATGTAAAATAATTATAATAAAAATAAACATAACTTTTCATTGAATTAATGTCAAATAAAAATGTTTTCATTTATAACGGTACTAAATAATTATACACACACAATTCAAACTCCTAGTGATGTTTTAATAAACAAAAATGGAAGAATAATGAAATTTAAATAACATTCTCATTTTATTTGATCTAACTACTCATCTCTGCTAGAGAGTAATTTTTATTATAAATTGTTTTCATTAATTCATTCCTCTCTTTTAATTTTCTTATATTTTCCTTTGGCTATTTTTCTATCTACAAACCAGAGGTTGGTTTGATGATCGAGTTTTAAGCAGACATGAGAAGTTTGAACGATCGGCAGGGCACGTTTAAATCTATTTAGAAAGGGATTCTGAATTGACAAATAAGTAATGTTTGCAAAAATTTCTACTTAAATGAATAATGTAACAATAACATTTTCAAAATCGAATTTAATGCAAAACGGTTTTAATAAAACAAAAACTCTATACAAATTAAACGAAAAGATTAAAAAGACAAAAAAGTGAAATATTTGTCTTCATAAAGAGTCAAATTTTTGATCCTAACTAGAAAAAAGAACTGTTTTAAAATTTAACCGCCGAAATTTGCACCGAAATATCTAGCTCTATTCGGAAAATGCCTCTCTTTCACAAGGGCTTTCAAAGTCTCTTTTAAAGTATAAGAAATCTCTTAAAACATTGTTTACTGCTATTTCTCTCTGGCCAGAGTGCAAAATCAAATCAGATAAGCATATAATGTCTGATTTAAAAGAAAAAGTCAATTTAAAACCTAAAAATTTTATAAATTTTTCTATCAATTTTTCTTTTAATTTTTCTACCAGCTCAGAGTTACTATTTGTCAAGTTTGGTCCCATTTTTTTTTTTGAAGTGTCTGCCATAGAATGAATTTGCGAAATTAGTTCAAAATTAGAAATTTTTTTATTTACTAAACTAAAAACTTAATTTACTGAATATTTTAATTATATTAAACAAAATGATGAAGAATGAAAGTTATCTATTCAATTTTTCGTTTGATAAATATTGATTTTTTATTCACAATTACTCTTTCAGTTTATATCTCTTAATTTTGTAAAAAATTTGTTAAGTAAAACGAAAGAAAACAAATTTTATTTTTAGGTCATTGAGGGATATAAATTTGTATAAACGTTAATGGGAAAGAAAGTTTATCATAATTATAGTTTATCTCTTACAATTCTTCTTCTTGCGTTACATGTTGCAATAGTTCAAAAAAAAAAACAACGGAATTTTTCGATATAACTCTGAGTGAAAATTATAAGACTTACGATGGATTTACATGGATATCCATGTATACATGTATGTATATGTATATGTATATGTATATGTATATGTATATGTATATGTATATGTATATGTATATGTATATGTATATGTATATGTATATGTATATGTATATGTATATGTATATGTATATGTATATGTATATGTATATGTATATGTATATGTATATGTATATGTATATGTATATGTATATGTATATGTATATGTATATGTATATGTATATGTATATGTATATGTATATGTATATGTATATGTATATGTATATGTATATGTATATGTATATGTATATGTATATGTATATGTATATGTATATGTATATGTATATGTATATGTATATGTATATGTATATGTATATGTATATGTATATGTATATGTATATGTATATGTATATGTATATGTATATGTATATGTATATGTATATGTATATGTATATGTATATGTATATGTATATGTATATGTATATGTATATGTATATGTATATGTATATGTATATGTATATGTATATGTATATGTATATGTATATGTATATGTATATGTATATGTATATGTATATGTATATGTATATGTATATGTATATGTATATGTATATGTATATGTATATGTATATGTATATGTATATGTATATGTATATGTATATGTATATGTATATGTATATGTATATGTATATGTATATGTATATGTATATGTATATGTATATGTATATGTATATGTATATGTATATGTATATGTATATGTATATGTATATGTATATGTATATGTATATGTATATGTATATGTATATGTATATGTATATGTATATGTATATGTATATGTATATGTATATGTATATGTATATGTATATGTATATGTATATGTATATGTATATGTATATGTATATGTATATGTATATGTATATGTATATGTATATGTATATGTATATGTATATGTATATGTATATGTATATGTATATGTATATGTATATGTATATGTATATGTATATGTATATGTATATGTATATGTATATGTATATGTATATGTATATGTATATGTATATGTATATGTATATGTATATGTATATGTATATGTATATGTATATGTATATGTATATGTATATGTATATGTATATGTATATGTATATGTATATGTATATGTATATGTATATGTATATGTATATGTATATGTATATGTATATGTATATGTATATGTATATGTATATGTATATGTATATGTATATGTATATGTATATGTATATGTATATGTATATGTATATATGTATATGTATATGTATATGTATATGTATATGTATATGTATATGTATATGTATATGTATATGTATATGTATATGTATATGTATATGTATATGTATATGTATATGTATATGTATATGTATATGTATATGTATATGTATATGTATATGTATATGTATATGTATATGTATATGTATATGTATATGTATATGTATATGTATATGTATATGTATATGTATATGTATATGTATATGTATATGTATATGTATATGTATATGTATATGTATATGTATATGTATATGTATATGTATATGTATATGTATATGTATATGTATATGTATATGTATATGTATATGTATATGTATATGTATATGTATATGTATATGTATATGTATATGTATATGTATATGTATATGTATATGTATATGTATATGTATATGTATATGTATATGTATATGTATATGTATATGTATATGTATATGTATATGTATATAGCAAATATTTATGTATAATATAAAAGATGAAATCTTAAGTTTGTATTATAATAATTTAAGTTAGTGAGTGAGATAAAACTAGAAAATAAAAGGAAATTTAAAAGAAAATAACTTACGGCATATCTCCATGACATTTTTCTTTCTCTCTTCTTTATATATGATTTATATATAAATATATGAAAACACCTGGACTTGTCCAAAATAACAAATAGAATTTCAAATTTCAAATATTTCGCTCTCAAATTATAAAATTTTTATGCGCACATAAATTTTTTTTAAATTCTTAATAGAAGAAATATTTAAAAAATTTAAAGGGATTGATCATGAAAATCAAAGCTCCAACAATTGTTGCTTATTACAGATTTGTTGTTGAGGTTATTGTTATTATTATTGTTATTATTATTGTTATTGTTATTATATTTTGAGATTATTCGTTAGAGTGTATCGTTGTACCTGAATAAATGATTGACTTTTGTTTGTCTAAAAATCTACACTAAAACTATTCGAATTTTTTTTGTACACCATACATAAAATTGTTGCAAAATGTGAACTCAACAAAAAAATGTTTAATTTTTATACAACAACAATAAGAAAAAAAACGCTTAGAAAAAAACCGCAAATTCCCTTTTTTTCTTCTGGTTATTTGTTTTATTTCATTTCATTTATACTTGTTGTTGTTGTTTGTTATTTTTGCTGTTACTCATGCAAAAAAAGTAGAAATTTTTCAAATAATTTAATGTAATTCAATTATTTTTGCAATTTTTTACATATGCTATTGTTTTTATTGTTGTTATTGTGATTGTTAGTTGTCATCAACACTTTTTCTCTCATAGAATTTATTTTGGTATGAAATCTCGTTAATTTTTTTATAACATAGAATTTTTTCATATAAAAATGTAACAACAGCAAAAATTAATTTAATTCATTTAATTAATATAATTAATTTAATTTTTACATGTAATTAATTTATTTTTCTTTTTTCACGAATTGTTCTAATTCTGTTCAGTTCCTTTTTTTTCTATTATATTTATTTATCACAACACAAAAATTACAGATGTAAAGAATGAATTCGTGGGTGAAAAAAAATTGAGATGAATAAAGAAAGATACGAAGAGAGACAAAGTACGATTTAAAGCTTCTTGATTGAATTAATTTTCGTTGTTAGATTTTCGTTTGTTCAATTTCAGCTTTTTTGGTAGCATTTTTTCTTTCTTTATTTTTTTTTTTTTTATAAAATTATTACTTCACCTACACCAACGCTTTTATATACACACACTCACAGAGAGATAGAGAGACGTTTTAATGCAAAGTAAATAAATATTTGAAATTTGCCAAAGACAAAGACAAAAATTGTAAATTCGATGATGAAATGAAATAAAATAAAATTATAAACAAAAATCAATGGATTTTTTTTTAGTTTCTTCGATTATTTTATCTCTGCTTATCTTTCTCTTCTTCTTTTTTGTTTATTTTATAATGATTAATATTTTTTTTTAGAATTTTCAATTATTGTTTTTTTATGTTTTAGCTTTTCTGTTGCTTAAAATTTCGCTTTCACGTTCTTATTGCGACTGATTCAATATCGTTAACATTTCTATGTTAGCTTAGGGTTGTTTGAGTATTTATTGTAGGCGCTAGCCAATCAGTCAGAGAGCTTTAATATATTTTTTACTTTTTGTTTTTGGTTTTCTTCATAATTTCTATTTCACCTGTATTTTTATTTGGTTTTTTCTTTGTTCTTTTTTAATGATAATAATAATTATAATAAATTTAACACTAAATAAAACATTTATAAACAAAACAATAAATGTGTTCAATTTCATCTAATGACGTCGTTGTTATTATTAAGTATTTTTTTAACTGACATCATCTTTATTATAAGGCAATATAACTTGATGTAAATGTTTGTAACATTAAAATGCTTTTTAGATGGACCTAAATTTTCTTAAATCAATTAACTTTATATGATATTTCTGAATCGACTTAAATGCGTCTTTACGTCCATTCGCCGATCCATGTGACGTAATTTTTATTCAAATAAACTGATTACAAAGTTACAGCTTGTTATTATTAAGATTAAAGTTCATTCCTATTTTAAAAAATTAATAAAATCCAGCCATTTTTCATGTTCACTTTTCATAGAACGATCTATTTTGATAAAATTTAAGTTTTAGAAAATTTTTCTAATCCAAATGAATATTCTTGTTCGGGCATTTTATTTTGCTATACTATCACATTCAGATGCAGATTTTTCTAATTTTTCTGAGTCCTTTCACATTTGACAACTTTTGCATTTTATTTAAAGTGAATTAGGGTAATAAATTCTATAATATTTCTACTTATTTTTACTCTTATTTAATATTGTTGTTATTGTTTTACTTTGCTTGTTGCTTTACCTACATAATTTCATATAGAAAATTCTCTTTTTCAGATTTTTTTTTTTAATTTTTTTTTATTTCTACATTTGTTTTTGCAACTTTATAATAATCTTACTTTTCACTAATTATTATTATTATTATTCTTCTTCTTCATATTTTTAGTATACATTTGTTTGTTTGTTGCCTTTTTTCTAATGTAATATGGGCATGTTACAATGTTATGTTATAGCTTTCATTTGGCATACATGAAAAAATTTAATGTTCTCTCTTAAAAATGAATTCTTTGTACATCTCAAAATTGTTGCTTAATTTGCTTGTTCTCTTTTCTGTGTAATTTCCAATAAAGCTTTTCATAATTATAAATAAAAAGCTTTTCATTTTTTACTTTTATTTTGCTTTGCTTTTATTTCTGATATTTATATCGTTTAAGATAAATTTAGAATGCATTTCTTATGTTATTCAATTAAAGTACTTTTCTTTGCTTTTTTCTTTTTAATATTTATTTGTTTGTTTGTTGTTCTTTTCTACATTGAAATCAAATGAGTAGGCATGAGTATTAAGTATATTCTTTGCGAATATTACTCATACGTCATGAAATAATAACAGACAAAGTGGAAAAGCAAAATAAATGGAAAAAAGGAATGGCAGTATATGAGAAAGATAGAAGGCTTTGGTTTTTTCTTTTTTAATTTACATTTATTAAACAAGAAGCGAAAAGCAAGAAACCCAACATAAATTTTCATATGATTTTTATTTTGCATACTTTCTTTATAAATGCCTATGCATGTATGTATGTATATATGTATGCATGTATGTGTGTGTGTATGTGTATGCATATGTATATCTGTCTATATCTGTATGTAGGTTATTAAATTACATTGGGCCCCCTTGAAGTGTTGCATTACCATTTTCAGTATTAAAAAAAAAATGCCATGGCAAAAGCAAATCAAGGTCGTTTCATATATATGTCATGTGTGTGTGCATGTATGTGTATATAAATATAAATTTAGTACATCAAAATAACTACTTTCGAATGATTCTCATTAAATATATATTTTCAGAATTTTATTTTTATCTTTTCTATGATAAACATTCTATAAATAGACGATTATATAAAGATTGGCCACAAATGGGATGCACATTTGAATCAAGTAACGCGTGTGTGCCAACTATTTATATAATATTTTGATCTTAAATGTATTTAATAGCGTTTACTTTTGGACCATGGTACACCCATCAGTCAAATTCCATTGAAACTCCTTTAAATTGGCGTATTATACTTTGAAAATGAATTTTTAAGGACAAACAAATAGACGGACTGACTGACAAGCGGCAACATATGAATTATTTTATCATTCTAAATAAATTAAAAACTAAATCTATTCAAAACCTTCTAAACATTCTATTATGAACATCTATACAAAACTTATGACAAAGTGAAAGTACAATATCAAATATTTAAAATGGGAGTTTCAGAATGACGTGATTATTAAGCCAGACGCTAATTAATATTCACTTAGACCAAATGAATTTCATTTCACAACCAATTTTCATAAAAATAATATAAATGAAACCTGATCATTTGTAGCTAAATATATTTGATTAAATTTCACTTTTAAAATTCTCTAATTTTATTGAAAAGACAAGCAAATTATTTAATTGGGGTGACTACAAATAATGTTGTTACATTTTCATGTTAATGTACAAAGCAATAACATTGTTAACGAAAATTCTTATTGTCAAACATGCAAAATGTATAAAGCAAAGAAATGAATTGAAATTTTATTGTTGCTTGTTTTAGAATATTTTAACATTGACATAATTTCGTTTATGCTTCTCTTTGTCTTCTTTCCCAAACATTTTCTATTCTATATTTTCCATTTCTATTTGTTTGTCTTCATGGTTAAATTGTTTCAATGTTTATGATATAAACATAAATTATATATTATTCATATAAATCTGAAGAATTTGCAATTAGACAACAATGTCAAAAGAATCAAATTCACTTTTTTTTCATGGTAACTTCAAAAAGATTTCAAAGGAATCAAATGAAGATAAAGCAAAAGAGCAAAGAAAATATACAAAAAAAAGCCTTCCAGAATAAAATGTCAATTGTGAATAATAACTTATCAAATAAGATTGAGAAATGTACAGATTTATGTAATAAAAATTACTAGAATTACTCGATTCCACATACAACGATATATAGAAATTGACATCCATCGATTTCACTGTAACTAATTATCATTTTTGTAAATTTAATACGTTTACTGCAAAAACTTTATCCACAAATATCTAAAATCGGTAGTACCTTTTTGTAAATTGTAAAAACCCAGTTATGTCAATCGTAAGTTGAACGACTTCGCTGTGTCCAAATCTTATAATCCGTTTCCGTTTTTCAGTATCAAATAAAAGGCTTAAAAATAAGAGAAAAATTGAAAATTTGATGTCACATATCTTCGCGAAGGCGTGGCCGATTTGCTTAAGGTTTAGATAGATTTGGTAGATCAATAGCCCCTCTACTTGTATAAAATTTCAACTTTCTGTCTTTTTTAATGTGCAAATAATTTCGAAAAATCCAACGTTTTGATGTCAGTTTACGTTACATTGTGGGCGTGTCTTTTGGCGGATTTTATTCATTTTGAATACCAAACGGCCAAATAAACATCTCTTTTACAGGTATCGGATGAATGTTAAAAATACAAGGACAGACGGGCAGACATATCTAAATCGATTTAGAATTTCATGTTGGACAAAAATACATATACTTTATAGGATCTCTATCACTTCCTTTTGGGCATCTAGCTCGTAAATGCTAAAAAATTATTTAGATACATCAAACAACAGTTTTTTTCAACAACTAAACCTTTCTCAACATTACAGCTCAGTAAATTATACGACAAGTACTCTTAAGCTCCTTCTCATATCTTGAGGATTTTTTTTCATGATTTAAATTCCAAATGGAATAAATCTATCATTGCTGCCAAAAATTAAAAAAGCATTAAAATTTATATCTTATTCATTGTCGAATACTTTAACTAATTGGTCGTAAATCACAAATTTCATTTGTAGATTTTATATACGATCCTTCACTGTCAGTGCCATAAACTACTAAACAATGAACAATAAATATCTAGTGGTTATGAAAAATTTGATCCCATTTCATTGAAATTTTTTTTTTTACGTTTTCCTAATTTATGGCTAGATTTTATATAAATACCACCAAAGCAATACAAAATATAAAGCCATTACAATTTTAAGATTATAAAAGAAATTCATTCGTAAGTTACATGTCACAAAATCATTTTAATAAATTGATAAATATATCATAAGATTTTAAACCCTAAATTAATAAATAAAATGCTATAAAAAGCACTTTTTCATTGCTATTTCTAATCACACTTTTACAAAATGTTTTGAAGATTATTATTGTATAACAAAATAATAATAATCTGGCAAATTAATTTGCTTTTTTTTTGTATTACATGAAACATTCAATTGTTTAGTTTTTTTTTTACAACTAATAAGGATAATATTTCTAAATACAACTATTAACAAAACAAGAAATAGAGAAAGACAATGAGGAAGAGAGGCAAACCAAACTGAAGTAGAAAATATTTCTTGTTATTTATTTTATATGCCAAATGAAATAAATTAATAAAAAAAAGTGTATCATTATTTGTAATGATTATTTTTTTTTACATTGAGATAAATGTACTACATAAATTCAGAATTTAATTCGCGTTTCATATTTCCTATTTTATCTTCTTTATTTCTTGCATTTCTATTTATACTCGATTTAATGGAACTAAAAACAGAGATATGAGTTATTGTTTCAGTGCATGCGATTACTACAACAGAATTTAAAAAACAACAACCAAAACTAACAGAAAACAAACAAGCGACAAACACAATATAAAAAAAGAAGAAGAAGAACATTAAATGATATTGAAACGAATCTAACGATTAACCTATAAATTATAAAAGCAGTCATAAAACTTTTTACTTTTTAAACAAATCATTAAGAAAAACTTCCCACATTACATGAATAAGTTGTGATATTTTGAAAGTGATATTTCCAAAAATGTATGAATATAATATTCTTCTCCATATTTTCAATACATTGTAAAATTATTAAATATATAAATGGAATTTATTAATATAATGTAATAGTAAAGTAAATTACAATCGAATCACGGTTTCACTTTAACAATGTAATTTTACCTCAAGATGGCCAGTGCTTTCGCAATCACAATTTCGTAAATGTAATTACAAGCGAATCCGCAGTCAAAGGCAGCAATTTTCAAACTTTGTTGAGCCATGATTTCAGGGAAAAACCTTACATTGAAATATGGGCGCGACAGATATTTAGCGTTCGAAATTACTATACATAATTATAATCGCAAACGAAGGTGAATGGCGAATAAGGAAAGGCAGCAATTTTCAGACTTTATTGAACCAAAACCCTTGGAAAAAACCTAATGTTGAAATAGGAGTGCTATAGATATTTAGCTTTCGCAATCAATTTTTTATAATTATAATCACAAGCAAATACCCAAGTGAATGGCGAATAGCAAAGGGCAACAACTTTCAAACTTTGTTAGGCCTGTTAGGACTTCTAAGAAAAGCCTAACGTTAAAATACAAGCGCGAGAGATATTTAGCTTTTATATTTGCCGGGAAAATTTAAAATATCTCACTGATGTGACCTATTAATAAAAACGCCTAATTTCGTCCGTAAATAGGCTACAGTCGTTGAAATTTAGAAGTGCCTGGCTCAGGACTTTCACTACGTTGCGAAATATATAGCTTGATATAAATATAGGCAGGTTTATTAACTAAACCATAAGCGAAATTCTCTAAACAAATTCAGAATAACAAAGTCTTTTCCATCCATTCCCGTATTGAGAATTTCTAATGCCCTTTCCTATGCCTTTTTGCTTGTTATAGGGTATTAATTAGTGTTCTAATGTAACCAAAAAGTTAATAGAAATTTTTTATAAATTTCTAATTTATTATATTTTGAAATCCTTTTTTTTATCTCTCCCCCTTCTTTTCTTGCGTATTGTATTTTTGTTGTGCTGTGATTACATGATGTTCGCGTGCTTGCGGTTAATGTGATACAAGAACATGGTTTCGCAGAAACAAAGGAAAGGCAAAAAGAAAAATGAAAATCAAAAGAAAAATTGGAAATCAAAATAAAACAAAATGAAAAACAAAACAATAGAAATTCATGGAAATATTGGTGAGAAATTAATATCCATACTTAACGGTACTTATTGTCAAAATAACGTTACATCATTAAATTGTATTCGACCGGTGCACAACTATCATATTTTATCGTACTCCAGAAGCAACAAACAGTAGAATTATATTGAGCTGAATTGAGTTGAGTTGGATTGTATTGCATTGCATTAGGTTGTGCTGGGTTATGTTGGGTTGTGATGTGTTCTGTTGAACTAAACTGAAATGAATAAAAAGAAAAACTTATTTGATGCGGTTTTTCTTTTCTGGTTCCTGTTTTTTTTTTCTTTTTATTAACCAGAAACAATTTATACACCATTCACTACTACATAAACGGAAAAATCGCTACAATCGATTAGAATTGACTTATCAATATGCTACACCATTTTACTTCATATGAGTAAAAAAAATAAGTTCAGAAAATTGAAATTTTTCAGGATATTGAACAATTTGAACTATTTGACAGGAATCCAAAAAAGTGTCGACTTTCATTTTAAAAAAATATCGAAAATGACTTTTTTCTATGTGACGGTTTTTATCAATACAAAACGGTTTAAGGGTACTAGAAAATTAAATCATAAAAATGTTCGAATCTTTAAATTTTTCAGTGATATAAATCTTTGAGTCAAACTTTTAGCAAAATATCTGTTTCTTATTTGAAAGTATGGATAGATCACAGAGGGCAACTATTTTCAATACTTTTAGGTTGTTACATACGTCAGCATCAATTTATATTACAATAATAATTATAGAAGAAAAGAAGCAACACTAAATTCTAAGATTTTCTGTTATTCTTTTGTACATTTGTAATGATACATTCTTATATACAGTGTTAGTCAAAAATTTTCCAACACTATCGTTTTAAACTATGAAAATTAATAGATACATTGAATGCCAAACTTAAAAGAAACCTTAAAATATATGAATTGTATAAGAAGAAACCATTAAACGGTTTACACTTTTTTTAGTATCTCAAAGCTTTTGCTTCAAAAAATATGTTACGAGAATACAGATCAATTTGATGATTGAGAATTTTAGTCAATTTTACCACATGAATAAAAATCATTCGTAAAATGGATGTAAGCAATTTTGTCATAACGTACTTTATGTCAGAAATATCCAGATTGTCAAATTAATAAGTACTGCCTCATATTTTTTACTAAAAATGTGATTAATATTTTCTAATATGATCCAATACGTACAACTTTTTGATTCGTTCGCAAGAATTTCATTCAAAGTCTTATATTATTCTATTACAAGTGTCTTAATTAAAGCCATTTTTTCCCTACGTGACTTCAGTAGATCACTTACTGCATAAAATTTCTTATAAAACAAGTTAGAATTCAACAGTTTATAACATGACATTTAATGTTGGCATACTTTTTCTTAATATTGTACACAATTTATGTATCTATACATGTATCTAAACATTTTGCGTATAATATCTGTACTTAATATGACAATTAAGAATCTATAAAAAATGATATTGATGCTATTCATTTTATACACTTTGTTTATTGTTCTTGCATTTATTGCTATTGTTATTTTTTATTAATACTAATTTTTTTCAATTCTAAAGCAATGCTTAACTCAACTAATTTGTAATGTTGCTTTGCTACATAGGATGCTGCCCAAACATTTATATTTGTATATATACATTTATATTACTGTTTGCTTGCAATTTTATAAATTATTCAACGTCTTTTGCATTGTACCAATATATGTTCAGTTAATATGATCATTCATCCCGTTTCTTGGTCTATTTTTTTATTGCTATTTGTCTTTTATATTTTATTTTTCCATTTCTACATTTTAAATGTGTTCTTTGCCTTTTAAATATTATTCGAATATGACCCAGCAGCACAATTTTTTTGATCATAAATTATGACAAAGTTATATTGCAAAGGCAAAGATCACCAAAAATACAACACACAAGCAAACGATGCAAACGCACTAAGAGACACAGAGCGAGAGGGAGAGAGAGAAGGTGAAGAGAAATAGGAACGAGAGAAAAGTTAAGGAATTAATATGGATGAGATATAGAAATGGACAACATTTCCTTTTTGAGTGAATTTCAGTAACTAACTAACAACAACTGCAATCACAACAATAACAACGGCAATGTTAAACTAGCATTTCTCTTTTAATAACTTAAATATTAAAAACTATGAACCTTTTTAGTTGTTTGCTTTTGTTTTTTGTTTTTTGTTGTTGCTGTTCTTGCTGCTGTTGCCATTTTACCAATCAGTTGATACTTCCTGAAGACAATGATTATGGCCGGTAGAGAAAAAAGACAGAGAAATTAGAACTTCTTGAAAGAAAAATTGGCAGAGGGAGGGAGGGAAAGAAAGAGAGACAATTAGATAAAAAGAAGAGATGTATAAAAATGAACGGATAAATGAAATGTAGAAAGCAGCCAGAAAACTTATAGTCCGATCAAACACATACAATTGCTGCCTCCACAAGTAAATAAATTTTATATTTTTGATTTGTGAAAATCATGAAAGCATCGAATTGAGTACAAAAGAAAATATGAAAATCGTGATCGCATTTTATAAGGAAAAAAATTATTGTTTCTTCAATTTTTTTATAAGCTTTATGGTTAAAATTTTAATACTGTTATTGCTTTTTATAGTTGTTGTTGTTGTTATTGGTGTTATTAGTGTTATTGTTGTTTTTGGTATTGCTATAATTTAATTTAATTTTAATAAACCTTTCACATTTTTCCCCGTACCTTTACTCTCACACTCCCTCCTTCTCACTCTCTCTCACTCACTCATTCTTTCTCTCTCTCTCTCTCTCTCTCTCTCTTTCTCTTTTTGTATATTTACATAGCGCAATATTATTAATAAACTAAAAAAAAAATTTAATTTTTTCTACTAAATTTTTTCTTAGTTTTGTCATGGAGCCACTTTTAAATTTCCTTCCAACTATTTTTACTGTGTCAAATGCTCCTACATAACATAAAGGTCAATCAGTTTTCAATCTAAAATTGCTAGTTTTTTTTTGTAATTTCTATCTACCAATTTATTCAAACGAAATATATTTTACTTGCCCTTTGAAGTTTCTCAAAATATTTGATACATAAAATTCCAACGCCATACACGGTAATCCTGAACTTTTAAACGCTTTTAAATGACTTTCGAAAGTTGCCGTCTACTCGATTCTAGATTCCAGATTTTTCGATTTTAGTACTTCCCGGAAGAATATACGTAAACTTCTCCTTCGATTTTCTTATTTACTCCTTCAATTTACGTAAGGTCGAATATTTTCGAAATATTGCACGATTTATAAAATTCACAAATTCTTTATTATTTTCTTGTTCTTTTTCTTCTGATATATATACATATATATGTATATATATATTTATATATATATATTATTTAATAAAAATTTGCAAATACAATCATTTATTTTTTAAACAATTTATTCGTTTCATATAAAGGTTGCTGCTTCTTCTTATAACCAGCCAATAGTTGCTTCAATTTAACAATTGCTTTAGCTGGATTTAAATGTTTGGGGCATACAGTTGCACAATTTAATATGGTATGACATTGGAATACTTTATACGGATTACATAAATATTGTAAACGGGCTTCAGTACTTTCGTCACGTGAATCAATTATCCAACGATATGCTTGCATAAGTATTGCCGGTCCTAAATAGCGATCAGTGTTCCACCAATATGATGGACATGATGTTGAACAACAAGCGCATAATATACATTCGTAAAGGCCATCTAAAATATCACGATCTTTGGGATGTTGTAAATACTGTTGTTCACCAACTGGTTCGTTATGTGATTTTTTACGTTGCAACCATGGTTGGATGGCACGATATTGCTCATAAAATTGAGAAAAGTCTGTTACCAAATCTTTAATGACATACATATGTGGTAATGGATAAATGCGCATGGGACGTCCCAAATTTGTATCAATTTTACAAATACATGCCAATGCATTTACACCATTAATATTCATGGCACACGAGCCGCATATACCTTCACGACATGAGCGGCGAAATGTCAATGTTTGATCTTTATGATTTTTAATTTTAATCAATGCGTCTAATACCATGGGACCGCATGTATTCAAATCCACTTCATATGATTGTATTTTCGGTGTTTTACCTGACTCCCAACGATAAATTCTTATCGTTTTTATGCGCGTCTCTTTTTTGGCTGCCGATTTTGCCTCTACTTCCTTTCCACCACCAACCGTCTTTTGCATTTTACATGTTCTTACAGACCCATTAAATATTGGCATATTAGGCATTTTTAAAGATGATGGTGGTATTGGCGGCTTTGACATTAAATAATATATGCGCCAATTTTTAAATAATTCAACTTTGAAATGATTAAACATTTCTTTGCGCTTTCCAAAATCAAAAAAAATAAAACGGTAGAAAGAAAACCGAAATGAGAAAACTATTTGCAAAGTCTTCTTTAATTGATTTTATGTTTGTTTGCTGGAAAATATTTTTAAGAAAAAATATATATGAAATTCAAATGACAACTAAATCAAAGCGCCTATAATTTTATGAAAAAAGAAAGCATGCTCTTATTTAAAATAAATATTCTAATATGGAGCAGGTATCGGACCCTATTTTGAGTTTATTGTACAATCTATAGAAAGTTATTATCATAAAATAAAATCCCTAAAAATTTATTCTCCTCTCTGGAATCTCCATCATCTGACCTATTTAAGCTAAAGTCTCTACTAACTATTGCCATCATGAAGAGTTTACACCATACAAAATATGAGAGTTAAAATTCAGATTATAATTTATAATCTATTAATCTAAACAATTAACTTAAATATATACTTTAATAGACCCGATAGCGATATAGCAATCTATCTGGTCTAATTTAATTCATATTTCTTGAAAATAAAGCTAAAACTTTGAAGTTTACTTCGTTGTGCTTTAATTAAGTCACTTAAGAGTAAGAAGCTACTGAAAAAATTACTAGAAAAGTGATCGAACATAAACTTTCATTTCGTTCAAGTACATTAGACAATTGTGGCATAGTAAGCCCCAATTTTTACTAAAGAACTTTTACTAATCTTATTTTTTCGTTATCATCTTTCTTTTATTGAAATGGATTAATCAAAAATGTGAAACAATATAATTATGATATTGTGATTTTTTTTTTGTGTTTGGCATAATAGACTCGAAAAAGAATTTTTTAGAAACATACACTTGTATTATACGAATGATGTGATTCAAATAAGATTTATGGCTTTTAAATTAATCACAACATATAGCAATCATGTACACAATCATGTCTACATACAATTTATAAAATAATAAAGAGAAATAAAATGCCATATAAAATGTGAAAAGATTACTTTCAATTACGTGCGATTTAAAATACAATAAATGATAAAAGTTTATCAATACTACTTCAAAATAATTTTATTAGATTAGATTAGTTTGTCTCAATCATGTGGAAGAGCATAATATTTAGCAAGAAAACGAATAAGTATGAGAAAATCCAAAAAAGAAGTCCAATTTTTAATAAACTATAAATCTGTGAGTAGATTTGTCCAAAAAGCTTATAAGTCAATAGAACACTTTAAGTTGTACACAATTTGGGGTGTATAAAAAGCTTGTGGGAAAAAATTCGCAATTCAAAAGGCCTTAAGGTAAATCCATCATTGTATCGATCGCTTAAAAAACACCGTCTGAAAGACAATTTGGATCGCTTAATCATCTGAAAAATACTTTCCATGGTCTGAAAAGCGTTTCCTAAATCAATTTAAGCCCACTTGTTTCCCGGTCGATTCTACAAACTTATGCGTTATATTTTCATAAAATTTTAATACATTGGCGCGTTTTGACCTAAAAACGAATCATTTTAAAAAAAATTATTCTCTGAAAAACAAATTGTGTAATATCTTTTTTAATGAAAATCGATGTATAAATGTTATTTGAGATAAAAAATTTGTATATAAAATTTGATCCAAGACGATTTAGTTTTTTATGAAAATTAATTAAAAATTATTATATTTAAAAGAAAAGATGAAAACATATTTAACTTCAATTGAAAAATTCAATTCTTCTACCATCGAAAAAATTAATTTTATATAATTTTAATTGTGTATACTCACTTTTAAGACTGACTGTATTTATTTTAGTTATTTTTACATTTTTAACTTTTGCTGTTCTTTGTTCTTTTTTTTATGTTTTTTGTATTTTTTCTGTTTCGTATTTAAAGTTCAAGTTTTTTCAATTCGATCATTGTGATGTATTTTAAATGCAAAGGGGTCAAACATTTACCGGATGCAATAAACTATTTGTTTATGTATGTGGAATGTAAATGTAAATGTAAATGTGTGTGTAAATTCTCCCCAGTTATCGTTTATTGTATAAAAATAGATGAGAACAAAAACTACAAAAAACAATAAAAACAAATAAAAACAATGAAAAATTAATGAAAATAAATAAAAGCCGAAAATGAGAAAATGAGAAAAAGTATAAAGAAAAAGCGCAAATAAACAAAAGCCAAAAAGCTGTGGATGTGATTTATCGGATGAAATCAAATGTTCCCTTCAAATGAAATGAAAACATCAATAAATTTCTAGTTTTTCATTTTTCAGCTAAAAGATTTGCCTGTGTGAAATCGTTATGTCTTGTTGTTGTTGTTATTGTAAAAAAAAAATTGAAAGGGAAACTTTGATGGCAACAAATTATGTTATACAATTAAAATGAAATAAAATGAATTAAAATAAAAGAAAATAAAATAAAAAGAAATGAAGTGATATATTTTTCTTGTCTTATTCTTATTAGCAATTTCCGCAAAAACTTTAGAACTTATTTTACATGACAATTGAAATGAATGGAATTTTTGTTTTACGCGTGTGCCAAAAAACTTTTCCCTTTCCCCTACACTGATAATGTTTTTATTTTTATTTATATATTAACAATTTGTTAACAATTGAAAATTATTTTTAGAGGAAAAAGAAAAATTGTCGCATTTCTTTCGGATGTTTTTTTGTTGTTTTCTATCTGGCTGCTTAACTTTTAAACTCTAATATTCATGTTAAATTTTGGGCAAAGGGTCGAGGGCCTCTTTAATAATATATTATTATTCGTTTTATTAAGTCTATCAAAATTTCAGACGTTTTAACGCAGTTGGAAGTAGTGCAGTGAGTGTTTTACATGCATACCTGCCGTGAAGGATTAACTGCATGGTACACAAATGTACATAATGAGCGCTAGCGTTGTTAGTCATTTCAAACATGGTGCATGCTACCGTCACGACTGGCTTCCAATTTAAAGCCTGTATTGCACTTTATATACATGGCTTAATCTTTGGTATTTGGAGCCTTCCCATTACTCCTTGGCTTAGTTTGGTTAGCTTAATAAGCCTATCCAGCTACCCATTTTATTGGGGAAATAGCATATATATGTTTGAACGAGCAACGTCCGCGATGTGCGCACCACAGCCCCCACGAAGCCAACCTCAATATCAACACAATGGGCATATTAAAACTGGTAATCCCATGGTATCAAATTAAATCTTTCGATCTGATCTTGTGACTAATGATTCCCCCTGATGGCCGGCAAAACCAACTTCCAGTTGAGCAGATGCTTCTCGAGACTGATTGCCCCCAGTTGGAAGTAGTGTCATACATAAGTAAAGCATTACCCACGCCTTAGAAGTAAAGACTTTATTTGGAGTCAGTGATAATACTTTAATACACTTAATCGGCTGACTATTCCCGATGCCTTGAAAATGTGCTTTAATCGAATTTCTTATGAAACCATAACTTTACCTTTTTTCTTATGAATAACGGAATGACAAGTTCCGGAAACTCTTAATCGCTATAACATTCTGATATGGACACGACTTTTGCATAAAATTTCAACGAAAATTACTTACTTGGAAAAATCATAAGAAAACAAATTATTTTTTATTATTCGTATAATGAAGCCCATGCCTTTTTTACACTCTATTTAATTTTATCCTTTAATTAATTTATTTGAAATTGCGTTTCATCCTTTTATGTCTAATTGCAAACAGCCTAGAAAGTAATGTGGAAAAGAATAAAATTGGAGAAATGAAGTTCTTTGTAAGGATTTACTTTAAATGCAATTTTTTGTGCTTTTATTACTATTATTATTTATAAATTCACTGTCTACATCTTATTTATTACCGCCTTCAAGAGATCAGATCATATTACAAATCGTTACCGCACTTACCGTATACTTCTTTCTTTAACAAACTTCACCCTTTCATTTTCCTTCATCATTTTATTTAAGGCCCTTTTATTTCATTTTTGAGAAAAACAAGGTAAAGGTTGGAGTCGACAATCAAATAGCCAACACCACTTTCCATGTCCACCTTTAAACCATATTAGAAAATGCTTTTAGGTAGACCGGTATTATGAAAGTTAAACAAATCTGATAATGTGATGGAATTTTTCGAGATTCTTGTTTTATAAATTACGGCCACGTAACCAAAAAAAATTACATTGAAATGATATCAAATCTATTTCAAATACTCTTTATTATTACATTAACACTTACATCCCGAAAACCTTACTGTAATGTAGGGTATAATACGTAGAGGAAAATGGAAAATGGAAATCGAGATCGAAATGGAAATGGAAACTGAAAGGAAACAAAGTGAATAAATCGTAATAATAAGAAGAGGAAGAGGAAGAAGAAGAAGAAAATAAAAATAAAAAAAAAATTTACAAGAAAAACGTAAAGCTTACAAAGGCAATTAATCCGGAATTTTATATGGTAGCCTACAACCAACCAAGCCAATCAACCCAACCAATCCGTGATATCCATTTCACAGTAATTACCTTTTTATTGAGTAATATGAAACATACACCAACACAAATAAGGAAGACAGCAAATAAGTAGGTGAAAAGACTAGAAAATAACAAAGGAAACATTTCAGAAAATTATATTTAACCAGGACCGAACTTTAGATACCCACCACTCAAACACGATGATATTACGATTCAAAATTTAAGTTTTTTATGATTAAATTGAAAAAAAGTGAAAATTTAGTATTGTATAATTCCGCCTAGGCCAAGTCGATTTGTATAATTTTTGGACTAATATCACTTCCAAAAATTATACAAAATTTCAGGTTTCTCTCTTGTGCAGTTTGCAAATAATTATCAGTAAACCACCGTTTTTTTTTTTAAAAACTGAGGTGTTCCCAGTTTATGCTAATTTTATCCATTTACAATACCAACCTATCTGCAAGAACTTCCGATATTTCTAGGAAACTGGAGCTCGCTATTTCAAATTTTAAGACCAGGGGAATGTTTACAACAGCGTGCAGAAAGACTTATCTAAATCGATTCAGAATTCATTGCTAATCAAAAATATATATATACTAAAAGGGTCTCCAATGGTTCCTTCTAGGCGTTACAAATATAATAACAAAGTAAATATACTTCCAACCTCTAGATAGTGAGTACAAAAATTTAAAAAAAATAAGAATCCAAATCGGAAATTAAAGTAATTTGATATGACCATTTTTTCATGTTATTATTGTTAGCCCCTTGAAAAGGGTAGAAAAAGAATAGGAAGAAAGAGATGGGATGAAAATGAACAGAAATGTTTATTCATTATTTTATGGATACAAAAATGTACCAAT